>OU342741.1:94375399-94975399 GCA_910589775.1 Avena eriantha
CACTAGAGTCATTGCATGTGTGTTCTTTTCCAAAAACCACACATGGATCCACTAGACTCATTGCATGTGTGTTCTTTTCCACAAACAACTTATGGATCAACCAGTGGTCATTACATGTGTGTTCTTTTCACAAACCACATGTGGACCCACTAGAGTCATTGCATGTGTGTTCTTATACTAAACTAGCACTAGAGTCATTGCATGTGTGTTCTATCCACGAACCACACATGGATCCACCACTGTCATTGCATGTGTGTTCTTTCCACAAACCACACATGGATCGACCACTAGAGTCATTGCATGTGTGTTCTTATACTAAAACAAACACTATAGTCATTGCATGTGTGTTCTTTTCACAAACCACATATGGATCAACCAGTGATCATTGCATGTGTGTTCTTTTCCAGAAACCACTTATGGATCCATTACAGTCATTGCATGTGTGTTATTTTCCACAAACCACACATGGATCCGCTAGTGGTCATTGCATGTGTGTTCTTTCCACAAACCACATATGGATCAACCAGAGTCATTGCATGTGTGTTATTTCCACAAACCACACATGGATCAACCACTAGAGTCATTGCATGTGTGTTCTTTTCCATAAACCACTTATGGATCCATTACAGTCATTGCATGTGTGTTATTTCCACAAACCACACATGAATCAACCACTAGAGTCATTGCATGTGTGTTATTTCCACAAACCACACATGGATCCATTTGAGTCATTTCATGCTTGTTCTTATACGAAAACTAGCACTGCCCCCCAATGCATCCACCGTTAGACCGAGTCTTCTAGAAGGCATGCCATAACACAGTTGTTCTGCTTGACAATTGTTACATACCGTTCGATTGGGGCGCTTGGACGATTGGGATGGTCTTTGCGAGAGCGACCCTCGAGTAGGGAGTTCTACGACATGATTGTCCACGCTTGCTTTGGACAAACTGGCATGTTGCAAGTGTTACGACTCATGAGTTCAGTGGGCCATATCCCAGTGTCACGTCCCCGTTACTTCTCTTCCTCCCCGTACTTCTCTTCCTTCCCCTTGAAGCCACTTTCCCCACTTCACTTCCATCCTGCCGTAGCCGCAAGCCAACGACATCCGCTAATTCTCCGGTCGCTACCTTCATGGTAAGAAATCATTTTACAAGCTTTTGAACTTATCCTACACATTCCTGCTATTCACCAATCTAACTGCTGATCTTTTTTCCGATTTCTCGACGAACTTCAGTTGTGGCAGATGTGGGAGCCCAAGAATCTGGACATCCTCGCGCGCAACTTCGCAGCGGCATTCCCGCTTATGCGCTCCCACCCAGGATGATTTCGTCGTTACTCCTACCACGAGCTCCCGCTCCACGAGCTCGCGTGCCCGCACGGCGCGTGCGCCTGTACGGAGCCGGTCTACAACTACACCGGCCCGCCGGTAGAGCTCGTCGGCCACCTTGCAGATGGGCACTTGATCGAAGTGATTAGGATCTCGTACGGGCAAGCCCAACTTCTCCAAGAGCAGGTTCCGTTCACTGACTCGGCACGCCGCCTGCTAATTTTCCAGGGGGGGCGGCTCTGTTTTCGTCCTGACCATCACCGTCGGTGTTCTGGGAACCAGAGCCGGGGCCACCATCGTGGGTGCCGTATGCGTCAAGTCGGTCTCGTGCGCCTGGCCCGTATACACAGTGCGCATGTGGGCGAACGCCCAGCCGCCGTCGTCGGATAGCATTCTTGTGCTAGCCGAGGCGCCGAGCTGCCTGACGCCACGGGAGGTGGAGTATGTGGACCTAAGGTCGATCCTATGCGTGCCATCTCAGTACCTTGTCGGTGCTGGACCGAACAGGCAGATGCATTTCTACATTTGTATCGAGAAGACCGACAGACAAATGTAGTACTTGTGTTGTCGTTACTGTTAGACTTAAGCGATGCTTCTCACGTGCTTAGAGCATACGTGTTGTGTGAATGTGCCCCAGTTGTAGTTTCCAGTACTCCTTAATACTTCGACGAGTTATTATATTGGTCCAATCAGCTTGATGTTGTCACGTTGCAAAGTCCGCTTGCTCTAGACAGACCGGCAATACCGTGTGCTCCCACTCCCGCATGTCAGTGTCATGTGTTCCGAGGGCCCACCTGCCAGTGTCCGTCCCCTCGAATCCACTGTCCCAACTTCTCTTCCATCCTGCCACTCCCGTCCGATGGTTGTAATTTGATGATTTTTGTTGGATTGTTTACAAGTAATCTATGTTGATAATGCAACATGCAAATGGCACAGACACAATTTCTAAAGTGGAAGCACTCACCGGCTGCAATTGCACATATTTCTTAATATAGCTCGACAAACACATTACAATAATTGTACTCGCATTAAACACAACAGAAATTGCAACCATCCTAAACATCTAAACCCACATCACACAACTGTCGTCGGAGTCCACCTCGATTGGTGACACCGCCGTGCCCTTCCCGGCGACATCCACTCCCGCCCGTGGCTTGCCCTTCGCCAAGGAGGCAACAATGGCGTTCTGCATAGCTACGTCCCCATCGCCCTCCACATCGGAATCGACAATGATGAAGGTGACGGGGTTGGCATGGACCGAGCGCCGTCACGCCTGGCAGCTCCTACTCGAGCTTGACGCCACATCAGTCCTGCTACAGGTAGGAGGGGCCGAGCTCGCATATGTAGCGTCGTCGCTCCTCTCAAGAAACCATGGCCATTTGATACTGCGACGGTATGATCTTGGGGTGGATCCGTCGCGGCGAGCCCTACCGGAAGCGGTGGAGCGGATGGATCTGCCGGCGTGAGCCATGACAAGTTCCTAGGAGGGAGTAAGATTGTGGGCTAGGCGTGTCTGGTTCCTGAGCAAGACCTCCCAGTGATATGTACGTGGGCAAGGTACCAAAAAATTTCGTCCAATGCGCGTGACAGGGCTTTTGAACCACGAAGGCACGAGTTTTTTTTGACAAGTCCACACGCTAGGTCCCCCACCTGTCAGCCGAATGTGGACGGTAGGATTATGCCCGAGTTATTAAGTCTCACGCTTCACCACTACCCTAACATCCAAAGGCTCCTCTTTCCTCTGCCCTCGCTCCCCTCGCTCATGGCTCGTAGCTTGTGCAGTTCGTCTCGGGTGGAATCAGGGTCGGCTCAACGGCGTCAGGCGGGTGCCCCCATCAGGTACCGGAGGGAGCCCTACGATTACTACCCCGATATGCTGTGTTTGTGTGGTGAGAAGATGTCGAGATGGATTTCATGGACCGACGAAAATACTGCAGGAAAATTCAGCAACTGCAGCATCAGGGTGGTAAGTTCCTACTGTAGGTACAATGGTAACCCGGATCCGGAAAGCGTAATGTAATTCTTTTTTGTTTCCTTCGATCTACTACGCAGGAAGGGAGGGGGACTGGCTGTGACAAGTTTGTGTGGATCGAAAAGCCACTGACAGGTTTTCACAAAGAGCTTGTTCAGGATCTACGTGATGCTATGTGGGACAAGAAAGAAGAGATTCGTGCGATGGAGCGAGAGATCCGGGAGCTCCGCCATTGCAGGGGAGGCAGGGGCAGGGAGGTGGTGAGATAGACGGGCTCAAGATTAGGCCAGATAGTGGACACAATTTCCTCATTATCTGGGCATTATCTGTTGCATTTGCAGTTTATGTTGCCATGTCATTGTCCAGCAGCTGAAATAAGTTGCTGCTTCGTGGAGTGTAGCGGCCAGCTTAAGAAATTCCAGAAACTTATCATAAGTGTAATGCCAACAACAGGGATTTATTAAGCGCCTATAAATAAATCATGTCTGTGCCACTAACACCCATCGATTTTGGAGAGGATTTAACCGCTCAGCTATCACAATTGTTCAGATAGTAGCGGCACAGTCACAGTTTTGGAATCAACTAGTGGCCTCGGCCGTATCAAATCCTAAAGTCGCGATACATTTTACTCCGAATATGAGAGGAAGATTGTTTCGCCTCACAAGTTCCACGCACACAGCTCTAGAGTTTAACCGAACTACATATATAGGTTCAAGTTCAATACATCATTAGGCTGCTACACTGCTAGTCCTCTTTCTCTGCTTGGGTGCCAACTTTCTTCCTCTTTCCTTCACGTCCACTGGCTTCTTCATCTCCTGCCTTCTTCCTCTTCCTGGGTGCCAATTTTCTTACCTTCCCCAACGGTGTGTTCCGCTCCAAATTAGCCCTTTTGCTGCTACTATTGGGCGTCTTCTCCTTCGTGCTGGCATTATTGCCTGACCTCAACAGCGTGTTCCGCTCCAAATTAACCCTTTTGCTGCTACTATTCGGCGTGTTCTCCTTCGTGCTGGCATAATTCCCAGACAGCGGCGTGTTCTGCTCCAAATTAGTGTTTTTTCTGCTCTCACTGGGTGTGGTAGCCTCCATGCTGGCCATCTTTGCCTCTTTGCTACCACTCATGGGAGTGTTCACCACCGTGCTAGCCCACTTAGCATTTTTGCTGCTACCATTCGGTGTGGCATTTTGACTGGATCTCAGGGGTGTACTCTGCGGTGTCGTGCCTTTTGTCGTGCGACTCTTGGGCGTCCTCTTCTCTGGCATGGTCTCCTTGGTGACGTTCTTCTTCGGGGTGCCCTTTCTAGGGATGCTCTTCCTACTCCTCTTTATGACGCTCCTTTGTAAGACTCTCCTCTGTTCGAAGCCACCCTCAGTCGCACCAGCCCCAGTGATGCCATGGATCAGGTCACCCCTGCCTTCTAAAAGTCCATCATCTCTATTGTCGAGTTCCAATTCCTCTCCAACCGTGAGCACTACCAAGTGGAAGTAAACTTCACCTCTATAATGTTTCCTTGTAAACGGTATGACTAAATCCCTGGTATCTTTCACTTTGATAGCCTTTTTTCTCCTGTAACCATAATATAACAAATGTGCTTCCTGGGAGGACCCCCACAGCACCTTCACACGTAACGATGCCATCAGGTCAGATAACTCTACCACTTCAGGGTCGTATCTGCCAAGGATTACATCAAACTCGTCACAGAATTTTTTTGTGCCATCATCTAATTTTGCAGTATAATCTGCGACACCGATACGAACGATTACTTTGCCATCATCAGGTTCTTTAGGATAGAAACCTCCGAGAGGTTCGAGAGATGGAGCGGCACCATCAGACCCAGCCCCAATGCCACTGCCGCCATCACCAGCATCATCGTTAGCTGGATCAACCTCGGTGGAAGTACCATGACCAGGAGCAAGGCGATGGCCCTTAGCAGCAGGAGCTACATTACATGGTGGACAGGCAGGGCCCCTTCTAACAGCAGCCACAATAGGATCAGCTGATGTCATGCCACCTCAACAATCAGGAGCATTTCCCACAACAGAAGTGTTTGGAGTGCTAGCAGAGTCCAGACCATGAGCTAGCTTCAGACCAGCAGCTCGCTGAACCCGAGCACGGGTTCGAGGAGGAGAGAATGGTTCAGTCTTTGCAACAACAGTGGGGCAGCCTCCGGAAGCCTTAGTTTGCTCAACAGCGGCAGGGATTGGGTCAACAGCGTCCAGATCAACAACAACACGAGGACGACCAGTACCAGCAGATTCCAGAGCACGGGTTCGCACAACTTGAGGACGGTTTCAAGGACGAGCAGCACACAAGGCGGCGGTCTTGGCAATAACAGTGGGGCAGCCTCCGGATGCCTTAGTTTGCTCAACAACGGCATGGATTGGGTGAGCAGCAGCCGCAGCAACACGGGCACAGGAAAGGGGACAACCAGTACCAGCAGATTCTAGAGCAGAGTTTTCCACAACAGCAATACGGGAACTCCTACGAGGAGGTTTCCTGACAGAAGCATGTCGCGGACGAGGAACCACATTTTGCTCAACAACAGCAGGGGTTCGAGTTAGACCTCCATGTCCAATAATAGCTGGGCGACTCCTAGTAGCAGGAGCTTCCTCATCCACTATGTTACACACCAGCATAACCACGCGAAGCCTAACATGATGTTTCATCAACCCAATTAGCTGACTGTCACATGCTATAGGAACCTTGAAGCCTCGTTCATCAAGGAGGCTGAACCGCGTAGTCTGGTCCGGCCTCATTTCAGCAAGTTCACGCATAGCAGCAACCAAACCAAGGATAGTGCATAACTGCACAGGCGCTACTTCCATCTTCAGATTCTGAGCCTCTTTCCACGTGCTCTTCCCATGTGCTAATTTAATGAGGTAGCCGCAGATGGTGACCAGAACCGTGTAGTTGGGTTCAGCGGAGATCCTAGTTGACAGAAAATTGGAGACAAAAGATAAGAATTGTTTGTCAGCGTCGTGCTAGCAAACAATTCTATGTTCGATATATCTCTGTAATGCCAATAGCCAGCTAGTAGTTATAGGTAGTGCGAATAGCAAAGAGAAGAGTAGCTCACCCGAAATTAGCCAGAAGTACTTCTTCCTCGACAAATGGATCTGCCATCCTCCGCGCTGCTAAAGCTCGTCGACGGTAGAGAAGGGCTAGATCGTCGCAACGGCTGGCACAACATTCGGCATTAGAGCTCGGTAGCAGCGAGTAGGCGCAGCAACTTGGCTCCGGAAGTCAAATGCCCGAAGAGATCATTCTGGTTGGAGAGGGGATTTCAACGCCGCCGGTGCTAGGGTTCATGCGAAAGGAGGGAGGGGTGGATTTGTGAATTTGGTCAACGCACGATGCTCCTTTAGTATCTCGTTTCGCCTACGTGGTTGCCGCGTTGGCGCTCGCGTCACGGAAATATTACTGACATGAGGGTCCCAACCGTCTACTTCACGGGGCAGTTTCACGACCTGTTTGGATTTGGTAGGGGTGAGACGAGTTTGCATCGAAATGGCCCCTCTCGGTAGTTGGCGGCCCAACTTTTCGAAATGCGGTAATTTCAGGCAACTTAGGTATCGCCATGCGCTGGCCTGCCAACTTTGGTACCACAGACGAAAAAGCCCGTCGGAGACTGCCACGGATGCAATGAAGCCCCCGAGGCCGAAGTCGAATTCGAAGAAACACGCTGCTCCTTAGTTTTATATGTAATAGCTCTAGTGTCTGACCTTTTGTGTTTGTGAGACGATGCTTTTATGGGGGTGCCCCAGTCAAGACTTTGTTATTTTTGAATGTATCGAAGCCTTTCATCAGTGTTTCTTTAGCCTCTTATTTTTCTTTGTTTGGTTCGTGATAGGGTGCCTCGAGTGGTCCTTCGAGTGATCATCGGGATCCACCACCCGCTGCTGAGACCTTGGCGCAGTCGCGTTCAAGGGTGGATGAGTTGTCCCTGCTTTCGTGACTGCACGATCATGTTAAGCAGCTGGAACGTGAGTTACCCATCCTCCACGGTAACGCGGATGTATGGAAGTCGAGGGCGGAGAAAGCTACCGCCCGAGAGCAGTATCTATTGGAGGAGGTGACGCAGCTGGGCGATCAGTTCAAGTGTTAGCTTCCTGCCCTCTTATCTTTTCTTGTAGTCAATCGCGGTAGTTCCTTGTCTTCATACTTTGCCTTTTTTGCTTGGTGTAGTTGTCATTGCTCGTCATCCGCAGGATGATAAAGACAGGATTGCCATTCGAATGAACGACCTGACCCAGGAAAAGCTTCAGGCAAGTGGGTATTTTTGGGTGGATCATGATCGTGCAATCACACTCATGACCCTGCAGGATCGTGCTTCTCGAGTACTTCACTTTCTGAAGAAAGCGCAGTCATGCCTGAGGAATATCTATCAGACGATGTTTCCTCTAGACACCGCCCCTTCAAGCCTGTTATCTCTCCTGGCTAAGTTTTAGGATTTGAGTGCAGTTTGCGAGTGCGTGCGGCAGCAGTTAGTGGCCAGTGCCAAGGCTGCTTTGTCGCTGGTGCGACTTCATAGGCTAGATGTAGACATTGTGGTTGTTGCTGCTAGGCCGCCGACTCCGCTGGCAGGTTCGACCTAGAACATGGTTCCACATTACCAGGTGGTAGATCGTCCAGCAGAAGAAATTGTCGACTTCTTTGAGGAACAGACAAACATTCTTCTACTGCAGTAGTAGTTTAACTTGTATCCTGCACATAAGTATACCAGTGTTGTAAAAGTTTGTATGGATATATTGTATGTAATTAATATATATTGATGTGTAAAGAGCTTGCTAGCTTATTGTTTTACGAGTGTATTTGTACTCGGCAGTTCCTTTTCGTTAGCCTGACTTGTTTTATCTCAGCACCTTGCCAACCTGTCAGGTGCGTTGCAACTGGGTTGGTGTTTTATCAAGGGTTCGATTGATATTCTGTCAGCTATCCGGGATACTGTGACTTGTTCGTAGAACGAATATGTAAAGGGTGGCGCAGCCCCCAAGTGATAATATTGCCGGAAAAATAAGGAAGAACACAGAGTTTCGGGGCACTTAGCTTTATTTGTTCGCAGAACAGTACGAGGTACAATGTGTGGCTAAGTAGCCTGGCTGAATAGCCTTATTTGTAATGTAAGAAAAAAACGACTAGGGGTAGAACCATCGCAGCTGCGCGATGTTTCAGGGGTTGGAGTATGCGACTCCTGTCTTGAAATCTTTAAGGCGATAGGCGCCACCTGGGATTACTTCTGTAATCACGTATGGTCCCTCCCAAGGGGACTCGAGCTTGAGGTGCCCTTGCTGCTTCAGTCGCAGGACCAGGTCTCCTTCGAGAAAGGATCTGGGGCGTAGCCTTCTACTGTGGTAGTTGTCCAGGTTCTGCTGGTAGATCGTCGATCTTTCTGCTACGATATGCCGTGCCTCGTCGAGGAGATCGACGGAGTCTTCGAGTGCAACTATTGACTCCTGCTCACTGTCCGCGACTACCCATGAGGCTTTAAAGCGTACTTCTGCGGGTAGTACTGCTTTAGCACCGTGCACCATGAAGAACGGGGTATATCTCATGGCGCTGTTTGAGGTTGTGCGCAGGCTCCAAAGTATGGACTGCAGCTCGTCTGGCCAACATCCGACGGCTTGCTCGAGTGGCCGGAGGAGTCGCTTCTTAATTCCACCGCAGACGAGGCCGTTGGCCTTTTCGACTTGACCGTTGTTCTGTGGATGAGCTACGGAGTCATAGCTTATGTTGATTCCTAGGTTTTCGCAGAAACTCTGGAACTCCTTGGAGGTGAAGTTCGTCCCATTGTCCGTGATGATGCTATGTGGCACTCCGAAGCGATAGACAATGGACTCGAAGAACTTGACGGCACTGGCTCCTGATTGGTTTGTCACCGGCATGGCCTCTATCCACTTGGTGAATTTCTCGACTGTGACCAGGAGGTATACATATCCCCCTCGCGAGGACTTTGGGAGCTTGCCGACCATGTCGAGTCCCCATTGCGCAAAGGGCCAAGCCAATGGTATTGGCCGGAGTTCTGCGCCAGGTGCGTGCGGTTTGTTCGTGAATCGCTGTAAGCGTTGCATCGCTGGACGATGTCCTTGGCGTCGCGCATGGCCGTGGTCCAGTAGAATCCAGCTCCTAGATCTTTGGTGACGAGGGCGCGACTGCCGGCATGGTGCCCGCAAGTTCCTTCATGGATGTCGAGGAGGACGGCCCTCCCGTCTGCGTTGGGGACGCACCATTGGTGTACTCCTATGATGATGCGCTTGTATAGTTCGTCGTTCATGACAGCGAATGCCTTGGATTGCCGCGCAACCTGGCGCGCATCAGTCGGGTCGTCCGGCAGCCTTTTGCTGAGAAGGTATGTGATGTAGGGTTGAGTCCAAGATGGCTCGGTCATCATGACACTCATTGGTCCCTCGAGTCCTGTGTCCAGCTCCAGGTCGTCGAGTGCCATTGTCTCATTGGGTG
Source organism: Avena eriantha (assembly GCA_910589775.1). NCBI lineage: Eukaryota > Viridiplantae > Streptophyta > Magnoliopsida > Poales > Poaceae > Avena > Avena eriantha. The sequence goes on from OU342741.1 coordinate 94,385,154, forward strand.
GCGTAGCCCCCGACTCCATTGTTGCACTTGTTTTCTTCTCTACGGCCTTTGGCTTGATGGAGCGTTTGCCGATACGCTCAAAAAATACCCCAGGTGGTATGGGGGCAGAGGTGGAGCCAATGTTGGCGAGTGCGTCCGCCTCTTCATTGCTTTCGCGGCCTACGTGCCATAGTTCATAGCCGTCGAAGTCCCCTTCGAGTGTGTCGTAGAGGTCGCGGTAGGCGATCATGTTGTCGTTCAGCGCGTCGCACTCGTGCATCATTTGGTTGACCACCAGTTTGGAGTCGCTGTAGATGATGAGCCTTTTGGCGCCGCAGGCTTTCGCCATTCGCATCCCGTGCAGTAGGGCCTCGTATTCAGCTTCATTGTTGAAGGCAGTGAACTGCATTCGCAGAATGTATTTCAACTTGTATACCTGGGGCGATGTCAGTATGACACCTGCGCCAGCCCCGTCCTTTTGTTTGGATCCATCGAAGTGCATTGTCCAGAGGTAAGACATATCTGGCTTTTTGGGGAGTTGGTTCTCCATCTAGTGCACGAGGAAATCAGGGAGGACTTGCGACTTGATCGCGTCGCGCTTTTCGTATGTGATGTCCCGTGGAGACAGCTCGGTTCCCCAAAGCGCGACTCATCTGGTGGCATCAGGGTTGTTGAGGATATGCCCAAGCGGGGCGTCGTTGACCACCACGATTGGGTGCTCCTGGAAATAGTGGCGCAGTCGCCTGGCTGTCATGAAGACGTCGTATGCCAGCTTCTGGTAGTGCGGGTACCGCTGCTTTGTTGGTGTGAGGACCTCGCTGAGGTAGTAGACTGGGGGCTGGACTCCATGGACCTTTTTTTCCTCGGCACATTCCACCACGAGCACCGTGATGACCATCTGGTTGGTGGCGGAGATGTAGAGCAGCAGTGGTTCTTTTTCGCGCGGAGGTGGATAGTAGATGCTTGAGGTCTTCAAATGCTTCTTGCGCCTCATCGGTCCACTCGAACTTGTCGGTTTTGCGGAGAAGTTGGTAGAAAGGCAGTGCTTTTTCGCCCATTCGACTGAAGAACCAGCTGAGCGCCGCGATTCGCCCAGCCAGTTGTTTGACGCCTCTTACGTTTATCGGCTTCTTCATGGCTAGTATGGCTTTTATTTTCTTCAGATTCGCCTCAATCCCCCTTGCGGAGATGAGGTACCCGAGCAGTTACCCAGATGGTACGCCGAAGGCGCATTTTTCCAAATTGAGCTCGATCCGGTAGCGGTCAAGGTTGGCGAAGGTCTCGCATAAATCATCGATTAGCGAGGCTTCCTGTTTTGTTTTGATGATGATGTCATCAACGTAGACTTGGATATTGCGACCAAGTTGATTCTTGAGGCAAGCCTGCATGCACCACTGATAGGTGGCTCCCGTGTTTTTTAGCCCGAAGGGCATTGTGTTGTAGCAGAACACACCAAAAGGCGTCATAAACGCCATTTTTTCTTGGTCTTCCTCCTTCATTCGAATCTGATTATAGCCTGACTAGGCATCGAGGAATCATAGACGCTCACATCCCACGGTGGAGTCGATGATTTGGTCAATTCGCGGCAATGGGAAGTGATCCTTTGGGCAGTGCTTATTTAGGGAGGTGAAGTCCACGCACATCCACAGGATATCCGTGTCTTTTTTAGGTACCAGCACCGTGTTGGCGAGCCAAGTACTTTCCTTGATCTCGCGTATGAATTTGGTTTCGAGGAGTCTGTTGACCTCCATTCCGACCTCCTTTGCTCTTGGTTCAGACAGTCGCCGAATTGTCTGCTTGACTGGCCTTGTGTCTGGGTTAACATTGAGTGCGTGCCCGGTGAATTCCCTAGGAACACCTGGCATGTCCCCTGGACACCAGACGAAGATTTCCCAGTGCTCACGGAGGAATTCGACGAGCGCGAGTTCCTATGCGGAACTCAAGTTGTTGGCGATGAGGGTCGTCTTGGTCGGGTCCATTGGGTGGACCTGGACTTTCTTCATGTGCACCGACGAGTCGAAGGACAGGTCGGGTGAACTTGGCCTGCTCGGGAGGCGGACTATTGTCTATCGACTCCTTCAATCTTGCGAGCTCCTCATGCATGCCGAAGGACTAGGAGATTCTGTTGAATTCCCTATCGCAGCTGTTAGACCTCTCGAAGCTCCCATTGATTGTGATGACGCCGTTTGGACCTGGCATTTTCATATGTAGGTAGGCGTAGTGCGGCACTGCCATGAACCTAGTGAACGCGACGCATCCGAGGATGCAGTGGTACTGTGAAGGCCAGTCGATGCGTTCGCGTCGGAAGTTTTTTGACGTGCCGAAGATGACATCGAGGTTGATTTTGCCTAGGGGGTATATTCCCTTGCCTGGGATGATGCCATGGAACATCGTGTCTGAGACCTCCAGACAAGTCAGAGGGATCCGCATTGCACGCAAGGTACTCGCAAAGATGAGGTTAATGCCGCTTCCGCCGTCCATGAAGACGCGACTCATGTCGAAGCCTCTGATATGCGCCTCGAGTACGAGGGGATAGTGGCCTGGACAAGGGACTTGGCGCGGATGGTCATGCTTGTCGAAGGTGATGCAGGAGTCGCTTCCACTCAGGTACTCAGTGGTGGAGGGCGGGGAGTTTGTCGCCAAGTTGACTTGGCGAGTGATGGCCTTCTTCACCCGATTTGAGGGGCGTCCCTTTTGGATCATCATGTTGCCTACGGTCTGTGGGTACGGCTCGCCTCTGTGATGCTGGACTGGCGCAGCCGTGGGCGGTGGTGGAGGAGCTCCATGTGCCACAGCGCCTAGGGCGGTTCCATAGCCCCTGTTGACCGTGCCGTGATTCATCCGAGCCAGGCCCTCATGGAGTTTGAGGAACTCGCGGCAGTCCTTGAGGAGGTGGCTGGATTTCTTTTTGCTGTCGTGCTTGTCGATGTAGAAGTGCACGTTGCATGGCCCGGACAGTTTGTCCTCGATAGATGTCGCGGGTGCTTCTTCACAAGTGCGGCGTTGCCATACTTGCATGGTTTTCCTGGAGTCGTGGTATCCACTGCTACGATAGCCGTTGTTGCGGTTGTCGTCACATTTGTCGGTGTAGCCTGCTGCGACCATATTGACGTCGTCGCGGTCATCGTAGATGCACATTCTACGCTTGCTTCGGCGGTCGCGTCTGCGTTCGAGTTCTGCTTTGTCGTCGGAGTGAACGCGGGTTTTCACCGAGTCTTCTCCATCTGCCCACCGATTTGCGATTTCCATCAGGTGGTCAATCGTTTTGGGCTTCGAGCGGCCCAGCTCCTCCCTGAGCTCTATGCGGCGAACACCACCGTTGAACGCATCGATTGCACGATCCTCCGAGATGTTTTCTGTGGAGTTCTTGATGATGGACCACCTCTAGATGAACGAGCGTAGCGATTCACTCGACCTTTGCTAGCAGCTCCTCAGCTCTTCGATTGATGCAGGCCTTTTGTAAGTGCCCTTGAAGTTGCATACAAAGCTATAGACCATCTCTTCCCAGCTGCGAATGGATCCGCGCGGGAGATTGTTGAGCCATGCGCGGGCGGTGCCCTGCAACTGTAGCTGCAGGAATTGCATGGCTGTGCTTCGACTCCCGCCTTGTAGCTTGACGGAGGAGATGTGGTCCTCCAACCAAATCTTTGGATCTTGTAGGCCGTCGAACTTTGGGTTCTCCGACGGGAATTTGAACCCTTTAGGCATTCGCCTCTGCCTGATGGCCCTGCTGAAGCATCTGGCACCGCAGAGTTCAGTATTGTCCTCTTCTGAGTCAGTCGAACGAGCGCGTCTTTCCCTTGATTTGTCGATTTTACGCTGCGTGAGGTCATCGCATGCATCGTAGTCGCGATCGTGCCACCTTGAGCGGCGACGCCGAGACAGATCGTGACTGTCGTCGCTGGATGAGGGTGAGGAATAGTGTTCTGCTAGAGCCTTGCCTTTCTTTGTTTCCGGCGTTGGCTCTTTGTCGAGAGCAGCCTCGACTAGCCCCAAGCCCGCGATCGTAGATCGGTGCATGGCGGCTCGGGGATCTCCAGCTGGCGGCTGGTTGTTGAGGAGGTACATGATGGCCGTTGTTACTGCAGCTTGCGGTGTCTTTGGGACCACGTTGCCCCGTGTGTCGACTGTCATAGAGTTGAAGTCGAGGACTTTTGCAGCTTCTATGCATTCCTGCTCGGTGAGATGGGCCATCCGAGATCGCCTCTTGTTGGCCACGTACTTGTTGCCCTTGGAGGAGGATCCTCCGTGGGAGGAGAGCCCAGCTCGACGAAGACTCAACTCATCTGCTGCCTTTTTACGCGCTTCGAGTTGCGTGATTGCGTGTAGCTGGTGTCTGTACTCCTCCTTTAGTAGCCAATGGTAGCCCATCAGCATGTCCTGCAGCATGCCGGGGAGCAGAGGATTGCCTCGTAGAGCTTCTTGGCAGCGGGCCCACTCGTTGTCGTTGAGTCTAATCACGACACGTTCACCAGTGTGCTCGTTCACCATGGTTGGAGGTTCTACTGCCCCTCCATTGTTGACGGGCGCGCCACTGCCACCATTGGTGGGGCCGCTGTTGGGTGGTCCGCCATTAGGTATGCCACCGTTGGGCGGATCAGATTCGTCGCCACCATTTTCGCAATTTGCGGCGGTGTCGCCAGCATTGATGACAACACACATGAAGTGGTTGGGGAAGCTGTTTCTTCCACAGCTTTCGGATCCGGAGCCGTAGACTCCATCTTCCGTCGCTAGGTCACCCAGATTGGATCTGCGACTGTTGTCGCTGTCCGTGCTCTCAACTGCTGCTGAGGTGTTAAGTTCGTTGAGGGTGCCAATTGGTAGCGGGAACCACGATGCTAGAGCAATCGCGGGCACCGTAGGCTGGCCATGCATGTGAAGCATGCCCATCTGACCAACTTGGAAGCGGAAGCTCCTGATCGCCAGGCTGATTCCATCGCCCACGGACTCGAAAGCCAGGCGAGTGGACGGTAAAGTCGAACGCGCCGAAGAGCTAGCGAATCTCCGCTATTGGGGAGTTGTAGATCACAGTTGATGGGGCCGAAGAAGCCGCGACATCAGAACTCCCAATTCCCACAAACGGCGCCAATTGACGAGGGTTTAACTCATCAATGCCCATTGTTATGGACTTGGGTTTTGGAGAAGGAGGGAGCACTGGAGGCATCAGTCGGCTAGCAAACAAGCACACAGTGACGCAAGGTTTACCTAGGTTCAGGCCTCATAGAGGTCCCTACTCCTGCTTGTCTACTCTTGGAATTAACAAAGGGAATCGAAGATTACAATGGTGCGCAGATGCAATCTGGCAAAGGTTGTGGAAACTAGGGTTGCGTATGTCCTCCCCGCCGCCCCCTCCTAGCCTTTATATAGATAGGCTAGGTCTCGAGTAGCAGGTCGAGTCGGTTACAGCTTAGGGTTTTCCCTTTAAACTTTCTACCTTTAGCTCCTTCTTGTCTTGCAAGTAATCGAGGGTCCATGGGCCACTCGAGTTCTCCATTTGGGCCTTGGCAACGTCGTGGGCTTCCGCTGTATCCAGGCCATATATACCAAACTTGAGTACCTGTAGGGTATACCCATGTTAGATCCTCTAATGACGAACAATATAATCCAGTTGAGGATATTGTACCACAAAAAGGTATCATTCACATACCACAAGATCTTATATCCGAAGTCAAAAAGTCCATGGAAGAGAAAGGTATAGCTTTAGAACTTGTAAGAGAAAAAAGTTGACATTCTTCAAACTTATGTAATAGAAGATGATTTAAATCTTGTATTGCAAAAGTTTAAATATCAACAAAATCAATTTCACGAGAAAAACTATAAACATCTTATGACACAAGAAAAGAATATAAGTGATCTCATAGAAGTTTTCAATGACCTGGGTCAAGCTACAAAACATTTAGATAGATATCTAAGTATGGTTAAAACCCAGTGTGAGCAGATAAATGAAACACAAACTTTGATTTTGAACCAAGAAAATTTCAATACTGTTTCTACTAACATTGTTACTAGGCGTGGTACAGAAACTCAGGAACCACAAGGGCCACCTCGGTAGCAAGAAGAGCAAGATCGAAAAGCAAGAGAGACTGAGGAGATGAGTCAAGGAGAATATGATCTAATAGACCCCCAGGATGATATTAATTATGAAGCCCAGAAAAGGGAAAATAAAGCTTCTAGCACTCAAGAAGAAGAGGAAGTGGGGGATAAGCACAAATCATATGATTCAGACGCTAAGACTATAGATTCAAGGGAAGAAGCCGATCTCAGAAAGGAGCAAGAAGAGCAAGTTGATGTCCCACATGAATAACGCGCCAATAAGCAAAAATCAACTACAAGGAAAAATAAAAAAAGCGTTGAACTAGTGGCAAAGGTAAAAGAGAAGGTAATATCTACCAAAAAGAAAATTCCTTACCCTAACCGGGTTCATTATGAACCAGATAAGGATATTTATGATTCTTTTGCTGAAGCACTGAGCAGTTTGTGCTTAGAACTTCCTTTAATTGATGCTATTCAAGTTCATACTTATAAACAAATTATGCGAGATTGATACATTGCAAACGTATATATAATTTTTGATGTTCCATGCTTGTTTTATATCCACTTTCTTATGTTTTTTCCATACTTTGGAGTATTTTTATACACTTTCTAGGACTAACCTATTAACAAGATGCCACAGTGATAGTTGCCTGTTTTCTGCTGTTTTTGGTTCCAGAAAAGACAGAAAATGAATATTCTCATAACTGGACGGGACAAAACCCAAAGTCGATATTTTACTGGAAGACTCACGTAGCCAGAAGACGAGACGAAGAGGGGCCAGGGGCTGGCCACACCATAGGGTGGCGCGGGGCCCCTGGCCGCACCACTAGGTGGTGTGGGCCCCCTAGCCAGCCACCGACCTCACCTCTTCGCCTATAAGAAGCCTTCCGATCCAGAAAGCCTAGGAATCCAGCCTCCATCCACGAAAAGTTCCGCAGCGCCGCCGCCATCGAAGAGGAGATTCGGGGGACCGAAGTCTCTGTTCTGGCACCCTGCCGGGACAGGGAATTGCCCCCGGAGCCATCTCCATCGATCTCCACCGCCATCTCCATCGATGTTGTTGATTCCCATGATGAGGAGGGAGTAGTTCTCTCTTAAGGCTAAGGGCTCTACCGGTAGCTATGTGTTCATCTCTCTCTATGCATGATCATATTGTGATCATGAGCTTTGTAATCAAGTAGATCTACCTTGCTACTCAAGTGCTTTAATAGATCTCTACTCTCCCCATGTGTGTGAAAGTGACAGTGTGCACACCGTGGTGGCACTTAGGCTAGAGATTAGAAATACTTGTTATGAGTTATATTATGAGTTGGTTGTCTCTATGAAATTGTGGTGTTTGTTGGATCCATCTAGCGCTCAAGGTGACAATGTGGGGTTATCCAGATGGGAAAGGCGGACTTTGAGGAGTGCTTTTATAGCCCTACCATGGATCAGAGTGTCCAACTAGAGAGTAGTTCAGGGTAGTATCATGAAGAGAAGATATTTATATGAGAGTGTTCACTAGCGAAAGTATGATCCCTAGGCCTTGTTTCTAAGCATTGAAACACCGTTTGCAACTAGATCGGTTACATGTTTGCTTGCTGCCATCTTTATTTCAGTTTGCCTTTAGTCTCTTCCACGCCATCAAGCTATTTTCTAGCACCGTTACCACATATAATTATCCATACCACTTGTATTTCACTATCTCTTCACCGAACTAGTGCACCTATACACCTGTCAAGTGTATTGGGTGTGTTGGGACACAAGAGACTTCTTGTATCTTAATTGCAGGGTTGCTTGAGAGGGGATACCTTTGACCACTTCCTCCCTGAGTTCGATAAACCTTGGGTGATCCACTTAAGGGAAAACTTGCTGTTGTTCTATAAACCTCTGCACTTGGAGGCCTGATGACCCACAAGTATAGGGGGTGTATCGCAGTATTTTCGATAAGTAAGAGTGTCGAACCCAATGAGGAGCAGAAGGTGCTGGCTAGTGGTATGGATCAGGAATTCTCTGCAAATACTTAGCAAACAGATTTTTAGGGGTTTTCGATAAAGCAAGTAAACAAAGTACGAGTAAATAAAAGACAGTAAGAATGAATGCAGCAAATGGCCCAATCCTTTATGCAGCAAAGGACAAGCCGGTTGTATTTCTATAGATGACCAAATGTTCTCGAGGACACATGGGAAGACTGTCAAGTGCTTTCGCTTCATATAGTCGATTAATCTTCTCTAGCTTGCTAAGTGTTGTGTGGGTGAACCTGTGCTAATGTACCGCCCCATCCAAGACTAAATACATACTTGTAATTAAACCCCCTTGCAAACATCCATAAGTACAAGCAAGTAATTAAGGTAGAAACCTAACCACACCTTTAAACTCTAAGACCCTTACGTCTCTGGTGCAATGGTTTCCTAACGGGGGTTCAGGTTTCTGTCACTCCGGCAACCCCTACGATTAGTAGCCAAATACACAATGCATTCCCCTAGGCCCATATAGGTGAAGTGTCATGTAGTCGACGTTCACATGACACCACTAGAAGAAGTACACCACAACTTAAATAACAATCTACTGAATCTTTCTCAACGCAACTCCACTACTAACAACAAGACTTCGTCCTCAAGAACAAAACGAACTACTCACAAGACATCATATGGATCATGATCAGAGATGGAATAATGATGTATAACAATCTGAACATAAACAATAATTCAATGGTTCACTCAATAGCATCAACTACAAAGAGTAATCAACACCGGGAAAGTTTCCCCTATGAACTATGCAAGATTCAACGCAATTGTTACAACAATATGGAGATGGTGATGAGGGTGTTGATGGAGATGATGGTGGTGATGATGATGATGATCCCGATGAAGTCCATCTTGATGGTGGTGTTGATGGCGACGATCTCCTCTCTTCGGGAAGGAATTCCCCCGGAAGAAATCTGTCTGCCGGAGAGATCTTTCTCTCTCGGTGTTTTCCGCCCCGCAGAGGCGGCGGAATCTTTCTGTCGTTGCCCCCCGAGTCTTAGGGTTTCGGGAGGTTGATATACACCAGAGGAGAGAGGCTGGAGTGGGCCAGGGTGGCCACACCACTCCCTGGCGCGGCCTAGGCTTACCCGCGCCATGGGGTGGTGTGGGCCCCCTGTGGCCCACCTCCACTCCATCTTCTGGCATCCTGAGTCTTCTGGAAAAATAGGATTTTCCGTATATTTTCCTGGATTTTCTGATCTTCGTGAATTTTGCCTCCAAACAGCACCTTTTCCATCAGAATCCTGACTGCAGCGGTCCATGCTCCAAAAGTCATCAACCATGCAAAAACAGATGAAATAACATAAGTATCACCTCTCAATACGAAATATATCAATGAATAATAGTGAATTAAGACATAGAATAGTGATGCAAAATGGACGTATCAACTCCCCCCCAAGCTTAGACTTCGCTTGTCCCCAAGCGAAACTGAGGTCAATAAACATGGGCTCAGGTTTATGGAGTGAAGAGTCGATAAAAGGATATGCACAAGAAGCATCACATTCATCAAATACATAGATCATAATAGAAGACAACTCACTATTATATAACTCAACTTGCAATGAGTAAAGGAAACACAATAAAGATACATAAAGTGAATCATAATTGGTAATGACAAACTTAGCTCTTGGTCGAAGAATAGTTGATAATTTGCTGGAGTTCAAAAATAGCTGGTTTTCAAAGAAAGCTTTCAAAGTAGTAAACTTCAAGATAAGAGCAACGTGAAAAATAAGGAACATAAGAACATGAATGCATAAATCACCATATGAATGAATGAAACACATCAACTCAAAATACTTGCTGAGATAGAAGGGAGTAGGTTAATGACTCAACTACAAAGTAAAATAAAGGGTCCTTCAAAGAGGGAAGCAGGGATTGCAAGTCTCATAAAGAGCTCCCAAAAATTATGATACTTACTAGCTTTCAGCTCTCATTGCTCCTATCATAGGCATCTTTAGGTGATTAAGGTTAAAGTGAGGTCCAATCTGAGTTATATGCTTGACAGACTATAAACTGGAAATCCCAAGTCCCTTGAGTACGAGGGCCGCTCCTCATGCTACTCAACTTTAGTTACCGGTAAGTTCTTGTCATCGTAAGTATGCGCGTATCATTGAGAACCGCCAACGGGGTACCCCCTGCACGATGATACGGAAGAATCCCCATATCAAAATGACAAGGCAAGCAGCCAATGAGTATCTCAGCAATCTTCTTATTTACCATGGGAAAATGGTGTTTTTTCTCTATTTCCTCTTTTCATAGTGTCTCTTTTTTTTATTTTTCTCAATAGCTATCTCTCTCTTTTTTTATAAGAAGAATGCTTCATAGATATCATTATGGTTCGCTGCAGGTTTCCACCATGTTAGCATGGATTAGACCAGCGGCCCAGGCATTTCTCTAACACACATACATAACTCCATGGACTTACCAGCTCCCCTTTTATTTCACACCGACGACATCTGCAAACAAAAGAGAAAGGTATCAACTGGGTATATATTTACAAGTGTTGAAAGCGTTCCCCGTGACAGCACGGTTCTGCTAATCCCCAGCCTATAATTTGCAAGCATATAACTTTCATGGAGAGTTCACAATGGTGCAGGTTTATTAAGTGCAAGAAAGTAAAGTGTGCCATCAAGTTCGTGAGAGCTTTAATCACTAATTTTCACATAACAAGTTTAATTTGGGAGGTAGAAAAAACAGGAATTTACTTGGAGTAGCAATAATGCTACTAGGTAGGTATGGTGGACACAAATGGCAAAGGTTTTGGTTTAAAGGAGTGGATGCACGAGAAGAATTCCCTCTTAGTACAGGTTTTTGGCTAGCAAGGCTGGGTAGCAAGTATAAGAGTTGAAGGAAACAACCAAACATACAAGTGATAAAAACAAACATGCAATCTTCCTTGGAAGCACAAAAGATCTTAACTAGAGAATACTAGACTTATGAGAAAATCAAGAAAGAAAGATGATGAAATTATTTTTCTCTAGGGCACTTCTATCTTTTTCATTCAACTCTAAAAAAGGTGTTGCTACTGACCGAGCCAGGTTTGCCAAAACCAACTAAATTAACTCAATGATACCAAAGTGCTACCAATACTAACAACAAGATCAATCATATAACCACGAATTGAAAAGTAATATAAGCCATGCAAAAGAGTGAATGATAGAACTTCTCATTAATATTCCATAACGGAAACTCACACCAAGGGATACATATCTAACGAGAGAGGGGACACTTCCATAATGCAAACCATACTACATAATAACTCCTCTATTCATGATATGACTCTACTAATAAGGTAAAAAGATAGAAGATAGTGATATGATACCGCGGCACTCCCCCAAGCTTGAAACAAACCAGGGGGATGCCAAACCTGATGACGAATTACTCCTTTGGTGGTGGTGGTATCCTCTTGATGAGCTCCTTGATCAGTTTCCCAAAGTCCTCAATCTCGAAGGTGAGATTACGAATCAGCTGTGAATTTTTCTCAATGCGGCTCATGATCATGTCGTGTTGAGAATTCCATATCTTGCTATTCTTTCCCCACTCTTCCTCCTTAAAGTCTTCTTTTCCTGCATGGTTATGAGCAAAGGTATGGAAGGTACTCTTGGTGTTCGGAGAAGGTGTCCTTAGTGCCAAACAGTGACGAGGAGCTTTCCCCCCAGTCTGCATTCGTGCAGTCCTTCTGATCCTGGCAGGGTTTGCCACCACTCCAATGATTGCAATGGTAGTGCCGGTGTGTTTTGCCTCCTCTTCACCTTCACTCTTGATCTCTTTCTCCTTCCCGGGGTCTTGGAGGTCTTCCTCCATCGGCTCCTTCCCTTTATCCTTGGTGGACACCATTGCGCTTCTGAGCTTTCAAAGAGTATGTCCTGACAAAAACAGATCGAAACAGAAACACGACGAAAACACGATATACAAACCTCGGGGGATCCAGGGGGTTATATATTATGAAGTTTCATATCAAAAGGAAGGTACTGGGAGAAAACGGGTTGGAGATGGAGTCCTGGGTGGCCTCACCACCTGGTGGCGCGGCTAGGGGTGGGCCCGCGCCATGGGGTGGTGTGGGCCACCCTGGCTCCGTTTCCGTCCCTTTTTCGCTTCGTAGCTTTCCTTATTGACTGAACACTGCAAAAATATAGTTGGATTGTATTTTCGCGGAACTTTTCTTACCAGAACTGTTACCTATTTGAACACGGACTCTGCAGGTCTCTGAGTTTGGTATTTAGCGGATCCTTCCGGAGTCATCACTTGAATAACATCAATATCTTCATCTTCATACACTTATTAATTGAGTCATAAAACCCTTCTCTTCCTTATTACACCATTATCTCCACTTCTTGGAAATTTCTTAGACACAAAACTGCACACAGTTCTCGTTAGCAACATTAGTATAAGTGAAGTGATAAAACTTTTTGAGTCCAACTTGAACTGAAAACCGTCGAAACAAAATCTACTGTAGCAACTCCTTCCGAAAGCCCAAAAGGAATTCAAAAAGGAAATCGAATAAAGAAGCAAATGCAAGATTGGCAAAATCTGTCAAAACAGACCAGCAGGTAAAGATCAATTTTTTTGAAAATCTTATGTTGCTCAAATCAAAAAGTGCAAAACTAACGAAAGTTAAATAACAACCTGGGGCAGAAGCACAAAACATTACAGCTCAATCCGACATACAGAGATCTCTCACGAATTTTTACGGTGAAGCTCAAAAATCTGTTTCGGGACAGCAACTTCCCCAAATCTTACTTCTCTCTCATTAGAGGCTGATCTTGACACAAAAACCAAACAAAACGGATAAGGAGAGGTTATTATCAAAGTAATAACTTCCAAAACTCAAATAAAAAAACAAACAAAAAGAAAAAACAAGTTGGGTTGTCTCCCATAAAGCTCTTTCTTTATAGCCATTAAGATGGGCATGATAATTTTGAAGAAGCTCTAATAGGGATATGAATTGAAGTGAAAAAGAGCATTAAGAAGCAAAAACACACACATTTAAGTCTAACCCACTTCCTATGCAAGGGGATTTTGTAAACAAACAAGTTATTGAAACCAAAGGCAACTTGCATAAGAAGACAAAAGAAGTGCATCATAAAGACTTTCAACATAAAACGAGGGAACTTGATATTATTGAGATACATAAGAACACTTTTCCCTCTTTCATAGTAACTTTCAGTATCATGCATAAACATAACAATATAGCTATCACAAGGACCATCATAGCAATGATCACTTATTCTAACAGAAAACACAGGAATACTAGCTCTCGTAACACTACTATGTGAAACAATATTTGAGGTATCCTTACAAAGGATAGTATGTCCCTCTTCCTCATACTTAGTGAAAAATTCTTTCACATTTGCTATTATAGGTTCATCAACCATTTGTTTACCAGGTTCAATAGCCTTATTCATACTTTCATTAACTATACTAGCTATCATAGAATGTTCCTTTACCTTAACTGGAAAAGGCATTTTCTCAATATAAGGTTCAGGTAAAACATGATTAGCAGTATAAACTTCAGTATTTCTTGTAGGAACACTCTTAGCAATATCTTTATAAGGTTCATGATACTTATTCCACTTCTTTTTAGGCACTTCAATGTAGGAAGCAAAGGCCTTAAAATAAGAAGCAATAGCTTGAGAGTCTAGACCATAAGCATTTTTAATATTTTGAAAGTCATCAGTTCCCATACAAGATTCAATGCATTCATAATCATAATTTATACCTGACTTTCTACCTTTGTCATTCTCCCAAGCTTCAGCATTGTCTTGAATACGATCTAGAAGGTCCCATTTAACTTCTTCTTCCATGCGAGTGAATGATCCAGCACAAGAAGCATCCAATAAATCCTTGTCATGTAGAGGGAGCCTTGCATAAAAGTTGTTGATAATAATATTGTTGGGGAGCTCATGAATGGGACATTTGAGCATCAGTAACTTCAATCTCCCCCAAGCTTGAGCTGTACTCTCTCCATCAAGAGGCCAAAAGTTGTATATTTGATTCCGATCTTTATGAATCTCACTAGGAGGATAAAACTTTGAATAAAAGAGAGGCACTATTTCCTCCCATTCCAGAGCTTGACCATTCTTCAGCAGCTTATACCATTCCTCAGCTCTTCCTTTCAGTGATAATGAGAATAACTTCTTCTTAACTTGATCTGTAGTAATACCTGCACACTTGAACAACCCGCATAATTCGTGTATAAAGAGTAAATGATCACCTAGATGGACAGTTCCATCCCCAACATAGTAGTTATCCATAACACGATCAATAATTCTTGTAGGTATTTTGAAAACATCTTTCTTAGCAGGTGGTGGCTTATCTACTACCTTAGCAGTGGTAGTAGCATTACCAAATAAGAAACTCAGTGAATTATCCATAACGAAAATAAAGCAACTAACAGTAGTAAACAATACTCATAGTAGAAGTTTCCTTTACCAGTTCCACTCTCCAATAGCGCTTCACTCCCCAGCAACGGAGCCAGAAAATAGTCTTGATGACCCACAAGTATAGGGGGTGTATCGCAGTATTTTCGATAAGTAAGAGTGTCGAACCCAACGAGGAGCAGAAGGTGCTGGCTAGTGGTATGGATCAGGAATTCTCTGCAAATACTAAGCAAACGAATTTTTAGGGGTTTTCGATAAAGCAAGTAAACAAAGTACAAGTAAATAAAACACAATAAGAATGAATGCAGCAAGTGGCCCAATCCTTTATGCATCAAAGGACAAGCCGGTTGTATTTCTATAGATGACCAAACGTTCTCGAGGACCCATGGGAAGACTGTCAAGTGCTTTCGCTTCATATAGTCGATTAATCTTCTCTAGCTTGCTAAGTGTTGTGTGGGTGAACCTGTGCTAATGTACCGCCCCATCCAAGACTAAATACATACTTGTGATTAAACCCCCTTGCAAACATCCGTAAGTACAAGAAAGTAATTAAGGTAGAAACCTAACCACAGTTTTAAACTCTAAGATCCTTACGTCCCCTGTGCAATGGTTTCCTAATGGGGGTTCAGGTTTCTGTCACTCCGGCAACCCCTACGATTAGTAGCCAAATACACAATGCATTCCCCTAGGCCCATATAGGTGAAGTGTCATGTAGTCGAAGTTCACATGACACCACTAGAAGAAGTACACCACAACTTAAATAACAATCTATTGAATCTTTCTCAACGCAACTCCACTACTAACAACAAGACTTCTCCCATGTCCTCAAGAACAAAACGAACTACTCACAAGACATCATATGGATCATGATCAGAGATGGAATAATGATGTATAACAATCTGAACATAAACAATAATTCAATGGTTCACTCAATAGCATCAACTACAAAGAGTAATTAACACCGGGAAAGTTTCCCCTATGAACTATGCAAGATTCAACGCAATTGTTACAGCAATATGGAGATGGTGATGAGGGTGCTGATGGTGATGATGGTGGTGATGATGATGATGATGATCCCGTGAAGTCCAGCTTGGTGGTGGTGTTGATGGCGACGATATCCCCTCTCCGGGAAGCAATTCCCCCGGCAGAAATCGGTCTACCGGAGAGATCTTTCTCTCTCGGTGTTTTTGGCCCCGCAGAGGCGGCGGAATCTTTCTGTCGTCGCCCCCCGAGTCTTAGGGTTTCGGGAGGTTGATATACACCAGAGGAGAGAGGCTGGAGTGGGCTAGGGCGGCCACACCACTCCCTGGCGCGACCTAGGCTTTCCCGCGCCATGGGGTGGTGTGGGCCCCCTGTGGCCCACCTCCACTCCATCTTCTGGCATCCTGAGTCTTCTGGAAAAATAGGATATTCCGTATATTTTCCCAGATTTTCTGATCTTCATGAATTATGCCTCCAAACAGCACCTTTTCCATCAGAATCCTGACTGCAGCGGTCCATGCTCCAAAAGTCATCAACCATGCAAAAATAGATGAAATAACATAAGTATCACCTCTCAGTACGAAATATATCAATGAATAATAGTGAATTAAGACATAGAATAGTGATGCAAAATGGACGTATCAAGGCCCAACAACAGTCTACAAGGATAGAAGTGCATAGACATCAAGCTATTTTCTAGGTCTGTTGTCGGGGAGGTAAGGTAAAAGGTACTCGGATCCTCTGACTACTAAGATATCTTCTAGTACTGTTGCTGGTGTGTGAGTGCTTGAAGTTATTTCCTTTAGATTCTGCAATTATATCTTTTTGTTTCTTGTTTTTATTTTCACTATTTAGCCTTAATGGAAACAACAACAAAATTAGAGAGCTTTATAGTATTTATCTTGAGTTAGGACATGAAGTGTTTGAAGAGAAAATTAAAAAACCTATGGAACTTTGCATGCTAATAGTAATGTTATTAATATGAATTCTTTGAACACCATTATTGCTAATGCTATGGAAAAGTCTAAGCTTGGGGAAGCTAGTTTTTATGAAAATGATCTTTTTAGTTCCCCAGCTTTGGAAGATAGTTATTCTATTGCTTATGATGATACCAAACATCTTTTTGTTTCTTGTTTTTTATTTTCTCTAGTTAGGCTTAATGGAAAATAATAATAAAAAATAGAGAGCTTTATAGTATTTATCTTGAGTTAGGACATGAAGTGTTTGAATAGAAAATTAAAAATTCTATGGAACTTTATTTGCGTGCTAATAGCAATGTTATTAGTATGAATTCTTTGAACACCATTATTGCTAATGCTATGGAAAAGTCTAAGCTTGGGGAAGCTAGTTTTTGTGAAAATTATATTTTTAGTCCCCCAATCACGAAGGAGAAAATTTACTTTGATGATACTATACCTCCGATATATGGTGATTACAATGATGAGTATGATATTTTCAGTCCACCTACTATTGTGGAGAAAATTAATTATGATTACAATATGCCTCCTATATTTTGTTGAATTTGCTCCCACTACATTAATAAGAATGACTATGTTTATGTGGGGAGTATTAATTCTTTTATGCATGTGGCTCATGATAAGAATGTTTTATGTGATAGTTATATTGTTAATTTTATTCATGATGCTACTGAAAGTTATTATGAGAGAGGTAAACATGGTTTTATGCATCTCAATAATATTAGGTTTCCCCTCTTTATGTTGAAAGTCTTGAAGTTGCACTTGTTTTGCTTTTCTATGCTTGTTGCTTTGTGCTTTCATGACTTGTTTCTTTACAAGATTCCTATGCATAGGAAGTGGGTTAGACTTTAAATGTGTCTTTAATTGCTTCTTGATGCTCTCTTTTACTTCAATTCATATTTCTTATGTGAGCATCTTCTCAAACTATCAAGCCTAACTTAAAGGCGTTAAAGAAAAGTACTTATTGGGAGATAACCCAAAAGTTTTAGTTGAGTCTTGGAAGTTATTACCTCTGTAATAACCTCTCCTTATCCTTTTTGTGTGGTCTTTGTGCCAAGAATAACCTCTAATGAGAGAGAAGTAAGATTTGGGAAAGTTGTTGTCCCGAAACAGATTTTTGTGCTTCAGTGTAAAATTCGAGAAAAATCTCTATACGTCGGTTTGAGTTGTACTTTTTGTGCTTCTGCCCCAAGTTGTTATTCAACTTTCTTTTAGCTCAACACTTTTCGATTTGAGCAACAGAAGGTCTTCGAAAAAATTGGTTTTTACCTGTTGTTCTGTTTTGACAGATTTCTACCATTATTTGCATTTGCCTCTTAATCTCTTTCTCTTTGAGTTCTCTTTGATCACTTGAACTTTTTAAAGGAAGTGCTACAGTAGCTTGTGTTTTTAATGAAAGTTTTGCTGTTCTAAAACTAAAACCCGAAGGTTTATTATCTTTTGAATGCACTAATGTGGCTAATGAAGATTGTGTGGAAGTTTTGTATGAAGGAAATTTTCAGGTGTAGGGAAAGAATGATGTAATGAGATGAACAATGGACAAAAGCTCAAGCTTGGGGATGCCACCCCGTGTCACTCCAAGAAATATTCAAGAGGTACAAGTGTCAAAGCTTGGGGATGCCCAAGGCATCCCCTTCTTCATCAATAAAAATCTCAGGTCTTTCTAGACACTTCGTTTTTATTGTTTCATGCACTATTGTGTTGTTCTTGGAGCGTCTTTGTTTTTGTTTTTAGTTTTCTTTTGCTTAGTTTGGTTGAATAAATTGGTTGAACCCCCTCATTCATACATTAGTTTTCAAATAAGATTGGTTTGGATTGGAAGAGAGTAGGAAAAGTTCATGCTTAAGTGGTGAAAGAGCTTGTTTTTGACTGTGGTATGCTTTGTCATGTCATGCTTGATATTGTTTTGGCTTTATGCTTAGTGATTTTTGTTGTAGCATGACATGTTATAAACAATTGAGATTGCTTAATGTGCCTTGAAAGAATCATGCGTTGTTTTAGCTTATTAAAGCATAGTATTGGGTATTCTCCTTTAAATGCTTTATTTGGGTTGACTTGGCGCATCCTCACACCATGTTAAGACTATACCAAGTCACCATAGCCTCTATGATCATTTAGTTTTCGACTTGTAATATCACTTTATGCTTTAATTAATGATGTTTTGTTGCTTTGCATGATTATGGCCATTATTGCTCTCTTAATTGGTCGCTCCCAGTCTTTTGCTAGCCTCCATACCAAGTATGAGTTCCACTCATGCATCCAACTCCAAATAAAACCAAGTTATTCCAAAGAGTCCACCATACCTACCTATTAGCATTTGCTATTCCAAGTATATTCATGTTTGTATCTAGCTTCCGAATTAAACTTGTTATGAGAAAATTAGTGATTAAAGCTCTCACGAACTTGATTGCACAGTTTACTTTTCTTGCCCCTAATAAACTTGAACCATTGTGTCATCTATGTTGTATATGCTTGCACTTATACGTTGGGATTAGCAGAACCATGCTATCATGGGGAACACTTTCAACATTGCACTTGTACATTGTACCCAGTTGATATCATGCTCTTTTGTTTATGGATGTCATCGGTGTGAAATGAAAGGGGAGCTTGCAAGTCCATGGATTTATGTATGTGTGTTAGAGAAACGCCTGGGCAGCTGGTCTAATCCATGCCTAATCATGGTGGAAACCTGCAGCGTAACCATAATGAGCAATCTATGAAGCATTCTTCTTATAAAAAAGAGATAGAGATTGAGAAAAAGAGAAAAGGAGAAAAAAAGATGAGAAAAGAGGAAAGAGAGAAAAAAAAAGCACCATTTTCCCATGGTAAATAAGAAGATTGCTAAGATGCTTATTGTCTGCTTGCCTTGTCATTTTGATATGGGGATTCTTCCGTATCATCGGGCAAGGGGTACCCCATTAGCGGTTCTCTATGATACACATGTACTTACTATGACAAGAACTTACCGGTAACTAAACTTGAGTAGCATGAGGAGCGGCCCTCGTATTCAAGGGACATGCGATTTCCAACTTATACTTTGTCAAGCATATACTCCATAGTTTGTTCACTTTAACCTTAATCACTTCAAGATGCGTATGATAGGGGCAATGAGAGCTGAAAGCTAATAAGTACCATAACTTTTGGAAGCTCTTTATGAGACTTGAATCCCTGCTTCCTTCTATGAAGGCCTTTCTTTTACTTTTATGTTGAGTCTCCATCTTCTATCTTTATGCACCTATTGAGAGAGCATAGTGGCCATTCTTAGTTTAATGTGCATTGTCCCAAAAATTGTTGATTGATTCATAACTTTGATAATACTTATTCTTAAACTATTTGTATCTAGTCACCCTTATGAACTTTGAAGGTGTCCTATGCATTTATGTTTTGTTACACTATGAGGGACTACATGAATACCATTCTCATTATGTTTTCTATATGTGAAACAAACAAACATCTTGCAAAGAATTGTTATTCATGAATCTTTTGTTTATGCCTTTTCATGTTATGTCTTATTGTTAGAACTATATCTTTCATGCTATGTTAAAGTACTATGATCCCAGCTATCAATGTTTTATAAATGCCCTGATCAAGATTATGATGGTGCATGTCACCTCAAAAATTATTCTTTTCTTTTTATCACTTACCTACTCGAGGACGAGCAGGAGTTAAGCTTGGGGATGTTGATATGTTGCAAACGTATCTATAATTTTTGATGTTCCATGCTTGTTTTATATCTACTTTCTTATGTTTTGTCCATACTTTGGAGTATTTTTATACACTTTCTGGGACTAACCTATTAACAAGATGCCACAGTGCTAGTTGCCTGTTTTCTATTGTTTTTGGTTCTAGAAAGGTTAGAAAATGAATATTCTCGGAATTGGACCGGACAAAAGCCAAAGTCGATATTTTACTAGAAGACTCACGTAGCTAGAAGACAAGATGGAGAGGAGCCAGGGGCTGGCCACACCATAGGGTGGTGCGGGCCCTCCCCTGGCCGCGCCACTAGGTGGTGTGGGGCCCCTAGCCGGACACTGACATCGCCTCTTCGCCTATAAGAAGCCTCACGATCCATAAACCCTGGGAATCCAGCCTCCAGCCACGAAAAGTTCCGCAGCGCCGTCGCCATCAAAGAGGAGATTCAGGGGACAGAAGTATATGTTCTGATACCCTATCGGGATAGGGAATTGCCCCCGGAGCCATCTCCACCGCCATCTCCATCGCTGTTGCTGATTCCCATGATGAGGAAGGAGTAGTTCTCTCTCGAGGCTAAGGGCTCTACCGGTAGCTATGTGTTCATCTCTCTCTCTCTATGCATGATCATATTGTGATCATGAGCTTTGTAATCAAGTATATATACCTTGCTACTCAAGTGCTTTAATAGATCTCTACTCTCCCCACGTGTGTGAAAGTGACAGTGTGCACACTGTGGTGGCACTTAGGCTAGAGATTACAAATACTTGTTATGAGTTATATTTTGAGTTGGTTGTCTCTATGAAATTGTGGTGTTTGTTGAAACCATCTAGCGCTCAAGGTGACAGTGTGGGGTTATCTAGATGGGAAAGGCGGACTTTGAGGAGTGTTTTTATAGCCCTACCATGGATTAGAGTGTCCAACTGGAGAGTAGTTCAGGGTAGTATCATGAAGAGAAGATATTTATATGAGAGTGTTCACTAGAGAAAGTATGATCCCTAGGCCTTGTTTCTAAGCATTGAAACACCGTTTGCAACTAGATCTGTTACATGTTTGCTTGCTGCCTTTTTATTTCAGTTTGCCTTTAGTATCTTTCATGCCATCAAGCTATTTTCTGGCACCGTTACCACTTATAATTATCCATACCACTTGTATTTCACTATCTCTTCGCCGAACTAGTGCACCTATACACCTGACAAGTGTATTGGGTGTGTTGGGGACACAAGAGACTTCTTGTATCTTTATTGCAGGGTTGCTTGAGAGGGGATACCTTTGACCACTTCCTCCCTGAGTTCGATATACCTTGGGTGATCCACTTAAGGGAAAACTTGTTGTTCTACAAACCTCTGCACTTGGAGGCCCAACAACTGTCTACAAGAATAGAAGTGTGTAGACATTAGAGATATACTTAATAGAAAAAAGAATGTAACCAAGACTGTAGCAGTTATGACAAGCTTTGGTGATAAACTTCCTACTAAGCTTGGGGATCTAGGCATACCAACCATCTCCTGTGTAATACGGAAAACTAATATATTCAATGCTCTTTGTGATTTAGGAGCAGGTGTTAGTGTTATGCCTTATTCCCTATTTAAGAAATTGAATCTTGGAGAATGTTCTCCTACTTCAATAACATTGGAAATGGCAGATAATACAACTAAACAACCTGTGGGAATGATCGGAGATGTTTTAGAATAGATCATCATGTGATACCAACTGATTTCATTATTCTTGATGTCCCTGAGGATGACAAGCTATCTATCATTCTCAGAAGACCCTTTCTTAGTACAGCTGGATCTAATGTAGATTGTTCTAGCGGCAAGATTGTCTTCAATATATATGATGAACATATTGTTAGATACTTTCCGAAGAGACAAGAGCACAATGTAAAATATGTTCCACCACCTAAGCATGATCAAGCAGCAAAGGCTAAAGAAAAACCGCTGCTTGAGATGAACAACGATGATATGGAGTTTGATTAGTCAAACCTCTAGAATTCAAACACTCAATGGGAGTTAACCCATTCTTAATAAACTTAGTTTAAGCTTTTTATTATTATTTTTGCATGTACTACTTTAGTATCTATATTATTTAATAAGTTGTTTTGAGTTTTTAGTTTGTTTAGAGAATTTACCTTAACGAAATTGAGAAGCAAGGGAGAAACAAAGAGAAGATAGTGGGTTCAGCATAGGTAACGACCACTGGTACGGCCACGGTACGACCATACCACGCGCCCGTACCAAGTCTCTACAAAACCTACGGCAGCAACAGCACCAGTAACGACCAGTGGTACGGCCAGGGTACGACCGTACCGCGTGCCCGTACCACACATCGACTAAATCGACGTAGGTCTCTGAATAGATAACAACCACTGGTACGGTCGGGGTACGACCGTACCGCCCGCCTGTACCAGGCCGACCAGGTTTGATCTCAAACTCTAATGTTGATCCAACGGTGACGACCACCAGTACGGGCGCGCTGCGCCCGTACCGTCTGCCTGTACCACATGCGTCGCTAGGTAAAGGTCGACAGCGGCTGGCACGCAGCCAGCCTCCTTCTTCTTCTTCTTCTTCTTCTTCTTCCTCTTTCTTCCTTGTTCTTTCTCTTTCCACATCAAACCCTAGCCTCTCAAACCTTTAATTCTTCATTATTTTCGTGTTTTTGAGCTGGGGAATCTTCACATCGGTAAGTTTCTCGTCTGATCCATACTCTATTTTCTGAAATCCATGGTTGAATTCATCACATTAGCTATTTAGATGAGTTCATCATATTTTGAGATTATTATTGATTCCTCATGTTAGGATTTGTAACTTCCACCTGTAATCGTTTGTTTATGTGATAGAAACTTGATGCCTATAGTTTTCTTCAAAAAAATTGCAGCACAATGCATAACATTGGAAGGATGTTCCGCTCGGGCAAGGGCTCGGGTACGACAGGGCCTTCAGGCTCCGCCAAGCCGTCGGGTTCGAAGAAAAGACGCTCGGAGGTGGACAGTTTGAGGGCTGCCATGAGCCATAGACCGCCAGTTCCTCTCCCGCCAGGGTCTTCTCATAGGGAGCGCTGGACGTGCACCCTATGACAAATGAACAATTACAAAACTTGTTTCAAATGAATGCGTTGACTATGTCCGTTGCATAAACACCACAATAGAAGAATTTGGCGACTCTGCCTCACGACCATTGCAATTTCCCTGTAAAGATACAACGTCTCCTAGGCCACCCAAAGCACCTCCATGGTGACCAAACATTCGGATGCCACATTTACAACGTGAAGATAAGACCTGCAAAAGGCCTGGCAACACACCTGTTGCGCTCTACCAGAAATAAACCGTGCCTACAGGCACGATGAAATGCCTTGACGGACATGTCGAGTGCACACATTAAACACTAGAATTCAACTCTATAGGGCCTCTACAACATGAGTCGAATTACGCCAGCAAATTTCTGAATTCAAGTCTGCAGACTCGAGTTTGAGTAGATAGTGTTGTTTTTCCCTAAGGCGGTTAGCTGACCCCGATCTGTCGGATGTATCAGGCACGCATACTGACAATCCCTATGATATAAACTACATCACCCAAAACATTTTTCAAATAGCTCCATAACATACGCACTCGAAGACTTTATAGTATCCACCCGAATCTATGACTCGGCTGGACACTCGAGGGCTACTGACATGGGTATACCCTACGGGTGCCCAGACTTAGCCTTTACGGTCCAGCCCAAGAGGAGGCTATGTCTCGGCCCAAGATGCTTTGGGTGGCCCAAGTCCTAGAATATACGGATCCTTGAAGGACACGGCAAAGGAGTGGATAGAAACTTAATGGAAAAACCTAATATATAACCGACTCAGCCTACTATCCTGAGACCTCGCCTCCCTATATAAAGTCTAGGAGGGGGCAGACAAGAGGATATTCACAACCCTAGCATACACCTCGCCAGATCTCACTTGCGCACCCCTTGTAACTTTTGACTCCTCCATAATCAAAGAGCAGACAAGCAGGAGTAGGTCCCTTCCGAGGGCCTGAACCAGGTAAATAGTGTTTTCCCTATGTGCTTGTTTGCTAGCCGATTGATACCTCTAGCGCTCCCAAATTCCTGTAACCCTAGTCCATCAACGATGGGCATTGTCGGGTTAACCCCTCGTCATTAACACTTGAAAATTTTGGTAACATGGTCTGGGGAAATGTGGGAGAAGATTCTAGACTGATGGAGAAGTGTCTTTTAAGGTTTGTGCATAGCATTCATTGTGCCGAAAACTATCAATAAAATCTTCTAGGTGCTAGAATAGAAAACAAGATTCAAGGACTAGAAATGTTGGGATTCGCGAGTCTTGATCCAATGATCAATATTCAAAGTTATTCATACGATATATAGTGGTAATATATAGTGGTAAGATAAGAAAACAAAGACTATCAATAGTATCTTATAGATGCTAAACTGGAAAAAAAATCCAACGACTAGAAATGTTGGGATTCGTGAGTCTTGATCCAACGGTCAATATTCAAAATTATTCATACACTATATAGTGGTAAGATAAGATAAGAAAGACTACCAATAGTATATTCAAGATGCTAGAATGGAGAAAATCCAACGGCTAGCAATGTTGGGATTCGCGAGTCTTAACCGAACGTCAATATTCAAAGTTATCCGTACACTATATATATTAGTAAGTTGCACGTTTGATGCACACATGATGAGAAACATATAATATAAGTATGACATATCATTTTTTATATAAAATCATAATAGGTAAAGGTCGAAAATAATTATAATTTTGAGCCACGTCTATAAAGTATCGGGTGTATATTTGGTTCTTATACTTTATATCATATACTCCCTCCATTTCAAAATATAAGATGTTTTAGCTTTATGAAAGGAGTGTATCGAGACCCTTTTTAGTATGTAGGTTCCCTCCAAACCTAGATGAACCTAGCTACACTAAAAGGGGTCTAGATACACTCCTTTCATAAACGTAAAACATCTTATATTTTGAAATGGAGGAAGTAAAAATCAACCTATTAGCTACCTAATACTCAACATGCTCTAGAGAAATAACGAAGAAGATTCTAGAATTATTGAGAAGTGTGATTTGAGGTTTGTGCATAGCATTCATTGTGCTAAAGACTATCACTAGAATCTTCTAGATGCTAGAATGGATATAGAAGATCCAACAGTTTGCAATGTTAAGATTTGTTAGTCTTGATCCAACTCTCAAAGTTCAAAGTTATTAGTACACTCTATAGTGGTAACATTATTATATAATAGGTAAAGCTCAAAAAATATAAATTTGATCGACATCTATAAAGTAGGGATTTCTATTTTCGTGCACTCAGTCCCTTAGTTGTACTCAGTTTTCCCCAATCGCTTAACTTCTCCTCACTTTTTCCCATCTCCT
The DNA here is from genome assembly GCA_910589775.1 of Avena eriantha. Lineage (NCBI taxonomy): Eukaryota > Viridiplantae > Streptophyta > Magnoliopsida > Poales > Poaceae > Avena > Avena eriantha. The sequence continues at coordinate 94,410,591 of OU342741.1, forward strand.
TCTATGAAACTCTCACATGGTCTAAAACTCGCCGTCCGTCAGCCTTGCCGTTACGTGCTGACAAGTGGGGCCGTGTTCAGTCGGGTCCCCTAGTGGACCCTCGCCGTTACGTGCTGACAAGTGGGGCCACGTTCTGTCGGGTCCCGTAGTGGACCCTTACCATTACATGCTGATAAGTGGGGTCGTGTTCAGTTAGTTCCCGTAGTGGATACCTCTCTCCACTTATCTAGATCAGCATGGGACCCACGGCTTATCCACGTGAGCACCAGACCCACAGCTTGTTGGCATTGCAAGATGGGACCCGAGCCAACCCCGCGCCCGCGCCCGTGCCATTGCCTCCCCTTTATTGTTCTTATCCGGCGATGGCGGCCCTTTGTCTAGCTTCATTTCAGCCACCCGTTCGTCCTGGTGCAGTATGGTATCGTCTCATTGACCTGTATGAAGGATGACAATGGAAACCGTGTGCTTATTGCGGACAAACAATTGGTGCAACTCGGGAGCTCAATTGGGCATGCGCTTGCTGTGGAGAATGTGGGCGGCGATCCGTTATGATGATTTAATTGGTTTATCGAGTTAATGTCTCAGCTACAATCAAGTGAATCTATGAGGTGAAAGTCAAACTTTGAGATCTAGGGATGGATGTATATGAAATAAGAGAATTACACAACTCTTGAACACTTTCAAATTAAAAAAATTATACAAATCTTAATGTAAAAGAGTGTTTATAATTGACACAACTCTTGAACACTTTCAAATTACAATTTGTACATGATAATGTTTTCCTAGGAAAATCTTGAGTGTTTACCATTTGTAGAGCGTGAAAAGTGATCCTTAAACTAAAATCTGTATGCCTCGTGCATATACAAAAATTATACATCTTCGAACACTATGAAATCGCACTTAGGACATGATAATGTTGTGCTAAGAAAATCTTGAGCATTTTTCATTTTCATGGAGTGAAATATTATGCATAAACTTGGATATACGAAAATTATACACCTTTGATCACTGTGAAATCACACTTAATACGTGATCATGATGTGCTAACAAAATCTTGAGAGATTATCATTTTCATATAGTGAAATGTAATACATAAACTTGCATATACGAAAATTATACACCTTTGAACTCTTTGAAATCACACTTAGACATGATAATGTTGTGCTAATAAAAGTCTGATCATTTATCATTTCCATGGAGTGAAATATAATGCATAAACTTGCGTATACTATAATTATAAACCTTTGAACATTGTGAAATTACACTTAATACATGATAATAATGTGCTAACAAAAGTTTTGAGATATTATCATTTTCTCCCCCATTTTCATAGAGTGGAATGTAATGTATAAACTTGCATATATGAAAATTATACATATTTGAACTCTTAGAAATCACACATAATACGTGATAATGTTGTGCTAAGAAAATCTTGAGAGATTATCATATTTCATAGAGTGGAATGTAATGCACAAACTTGCATATACAAAAATTATACAACTTTAAACACTTTCCCTTCAAATTTTATTCAAAATCATTTCTTTATGGAGTTAAAGTATCGGTGGGAAACTCGTTATTTTGCATGGATAGAGGGGTGCCCCCTGACAGATATAGGTGTCATCCTGTCTGCTAGATCACAGAGGAACAACGGTTGATCGGCATGGTCCGCGTGACAACTGTCTCAACCAATCAGAGTGTAGCAGCCAAGATGAGCACATGTGTGAGAGTTTGTGACTAAGAGCGAGGGGAAAACTGAGTAGAACTTAAAAACCAAGGAAAAAACTGAGTAAAACTTAAAAACCAAGGGCAAAATTGACAAGGGATTCAAATAGAAAATAGAAAGAGATATTAATAATGGAAAATGCTTCTTTTATACAATAAAATACATCTTGGCATACATCAAACTATTGGCAATTCAAATATACACTAGTTTGACAATTATTGCCTTATTCAGACAAACTATATTTTGGGGAGGGGGTGTTTTGGTAAGAGGCTTGAGTAGAAAGCCATGAACCTTCATAGATAGTAGGTGATTTGAGAAGTGGTGATTTAGGTCAAAATTTGATTTCTATACATTTCTTATGGTGGCAGGTCACATAATAAGACTCCCTGGGTAGATGCCACTATGTTTTGATCTTTCTGAATTTGTTGGGCATAAAATGACTCAATTAGCTAGCTAAAACCCATTCGTTGACTCTCTGTGACCAGCCACCGGAGGGTAAAATTGAGTATATTGCACACGGCAGCGTTAGTACTGGAGGGCAAAACTGAGTACAACCAAACTACCAGTGTTACACTCGAGGGTATAAGTGAGCACAACTAATTCGCCAGGGTTAGACACGAGGGACAAAACATGACTCACGGTACGCGTGCCGTGGTGCACGGGGAGGTAGCGGACATGTGTGGTCGTGCACGGTACAGTAGCATACACGGTTACCCGGTGCAGGTGGTGCAACAAAACGTCCCTTCCCTTCTCCTTTATAGAGGCCTCCTCACTCTCACTCATCACTCACTCACTCACTCACGCAACCGTCTCCACTGTACCTTCACCTTCTGCAAACCCCCAAGAAAACCCTAACCATGCCAGCGATGGAGAAGAATGGTGTGGTGGCCATCGTCGCCTCCAAGGCCGCTGGCGAGGAGGCCCCCTTCCCCGTGCAGGCCCACGTCGAGGCATCAAAGGCAGTCCCCGTCCAGACCCCTGTCCGCGCTTCCGCCATAGCCACCGGCGAGGAGGACCCCGCCGGTCTCGGGAAGATCCTGCTCGGCTACGACCCCTATGAGGAGGAGGATTACATCAGGCCGAAGAACCCCTACAACACCAGCATCACCGACCCATGGTCGGAGGTAACTAGGGTTTTCTCCCCTTCCCTTGTTCTTCCCCCATTCCATCGTTGGATGCTAGATCGTATGTTATTAGGGTTTGACTGTTCGTATTTTTATAGTAGCTAATCCTCTTGTGTTAGATCTTGTATTTCGATGACCCCCCCCCCCCCCCCCCAGTTCGTATTTCAATCATATTTTATTTGTCCTCCGAGTTGCAGTTAAGGGATTCCCCAGTTAGTGCTAGCGATGATCTGTAGTTGGGATCAGTATTCGATTTGGTTTGAGATTTGGGGAATAATCAGGGGATCTCAATCGGTTAATTTACGCAAATAATCAATCCTGACAATCAAGGTATCTCAATCATATCCTTATTGCACTCTACTATTTTTCCAACAAGAGGATAGCAGCGACGTCTGTAGCGACGATGAGTCCAAGGACACCAAGACTCGTCATGTGCTCAGGAGGCTGAATTCCGGCCAGTACGACAACTTCTTCGCTGACGACGTCTACAGATGCCCCTTTTGCACCACCAGGAGGCTCCATGCCACTGACTTCAACTCCCTCAAGAAGCATGCTGAGGATGTGAGGATCTACGGCGAGCCCATGAACATCCACGGCTTCAGAGCCAAGCACTTGGCACTTGATTTTCACCTCCGCAACCTCTAGAAGGTGGCCTTCGAGGAGGGTCGAATGCCCTCGATCAAGCCCAAGGCTCCCAAGGTCAAGGGACTGGGCAACAAAACATGGAGGAGGCGCCAGAGGGAGGAGGCGGAGGCCCTCCTAGCGGAGGTCATGAGGGGCCACTGATCCTGTTGCTGCTATTGTAAAGCAGCTTCTTTTGTGATGTCTATGTTGAACTTGTCCGCTGCTACTGCTGACCAGCCTAATTATCGAACCTCGTTAAGTAATGTACTATATATATATATATCCTATATTAGCTGCTTTATCTACATCTGCTATATATCCTATATTAGCTGCTTTATCTACATCTGATATGTTCACTGAATGTATTTATGGTGCTGCTTAGATTTGTTGCTCTATATTTTCTACCAAATTGGGAAAAAATAAGGGCCAAAAGGTACAATGAATGAATAGAGAGGCTGCTCTAGATTCGTTACCTTTTTGAATAAAAACACAACTATTAGCGAGAGAGATGGGAAAATACGCTCTTAAAAAGGCCAATCATAAAAATAACAAAAAATAAAACTTCCAATTTAGGCGACAGGACGCACATAGCCACCAAACGCGCCCCACATGGTCCCACACTATGTCCCCCATAACGCATTCCCAACAAACCGGCTCCACGCAGTCTCACAGGGAACGACCCCACACGTCAGCATAACACGTTCTTGACCAAATGGCTCCATGTGGTCCCACACTGCGCGGCCCCATACGTCAGCCAACGGTCAACCTGACAGCAACTGCCGTTCGAGCTCTTTAATGAGTTTCCGAGAAGGAGATGGGTAAAAGTGAGGAAAAGTTAAGCGGCTGGGGAAAACTGAGTACAACTAACGAACCAGGGACACGAAAATAGAAATCCCTATAGAGTATGGGAGTATGTTTGGTTCTTGTACTTTGTATCACATAGAAGTCAACATTTATTAGCTATTCCTAATACTTGAATTGTTTGGTAACATGGTCTAGAGAAACGATGAGGAAGATTCTAGAATGATAAAGAAGTGTGTTTTGACATTTGTGCATAGCGTTCACTATGCTAAAGACTATATCATTAGTATCTTCTAGATGCTATAACGAAAGATAAGACCCAACAACTGGTAATGTTGGGATTCGCGAGTCTCGATCCAACGATCAATATTCAAAGTTATTCGTACACTATATAGTGGTAAGAAAAGAAAGAAAGACTATCAATAGTATCGTCTAGATGCTAAAATGGAAAAGAAGATCAAACGACCGGCAATGTTGGGATTCATGAGTCTTGATCCAACGGTCAATATTCAAAGTTATTCGTACACTATATAGTGGTAAGATAAGATAAGAAAGACCATCAATAGTATCTTCAAGATTCTAGAATGGGAAAGAAGATCCAACGGCTGTCAATGTTAGGATTTGTGAACCTTGATGGATCCAATGGTCAATATTCAAAGTTATTCCTAAACTATATAGTGGTAAGATAATGTAAGAAAGACAAACAATAGATGCTAGAATGGAAAAGAAGATCCAACGGCTAGCAATGTTGGGATTCGTGAGTCTTGATCCAACGATCAATATTCAAATTTATTTGTACATTATATAGTGGTAAGATATAGTGTATGGGTAACTTTGAATATCGTTCGACCAAGACTGGCAAATCCCAACATTGCTAAGCGTTGGATCTTCTTTTTCATTCACGAGTCCTGAAGATTAGTGTGTGTAGACCGTTTAGCTTGAGTCTAAGAAATATTGTCAGAAAGTGCCAGAAAAAGGTTGACGGGTAGCATAACTATTTTTTCATAGAACCCACTACTTAGCAAAAGTAACAGTCAATCTTGCTTTTCTATTTTCTCAACATGCCATGATAGAAAGAATCTAGAGACTGACTGTGGACCCTTTCATTAATTTATGTTCTTAGACTCGAGTCTTGTACTAGACTTAGCTATGAGAGTATCTCCAACATCATTGCTATTTTGGATTGCTAAAAACTAGCTATAGGAAGAGGAGAGAGAAGGTTTAGCAATCCCAAAAAATCCTGCTTTGCAAGCCTTCCTATAATATATAGCAATCCTATAGTTTGTTTGTGTGTGTGCTAACGGGTGGGTGAGTATGCCATACATACAACGCAATAGCACATATAGACGTATATGTTTGTAGCACAGCTCGCTCTCATACATATACTAAAACATGTCATGTATGTACACATTTGCAGATACTTGGCCACTCACACGTCACACACACGTGCAATCAGCTACACGTATACATGTATATGGCCACACACAACACACGCATATACATACACATACAAATACATGTACACATGGCCACACAAACGATAGCATGCAGCACACACTAGAAAGTGTGTACGCACACTAGCACACACGTACAGTATGCAGCACACACTCGTACACTACCAATGGTCTACAAGGTTGGTCTCACTTATCAATGGGACAAAGGGGGAAAGAGGACCATTAAATTTGGATTGCTATAGTTTAGGAAGTGGCATGTTGGATTGGTAAATACTATACCAAGTGGGGGCCAAATATACTCAACTTCCTATAATTTTTTGGCAGGGGGACACTTTTAGCAATGCTGCTGGAGCAGTGTTTTTTAGCCAAATTGCTAAAATAGCAATTGAGGGAAAATATAGGAAGGCTCTTGGAGATTCTTTGAGAATCTTTTTGCTAGACTTATGTGGTGCAACATTAAGATTCATATCTACCTGGGCAAATATTCTCTTAGCTATAGCTTCAAAGCAACAGTGCACAATGAAACAGCAGGCGTACCATTTTTGCGCGTGTGTGGGTGTGGTGTTTGACCATTTGCACACTAGTGTAGGTATAACGAAAAGATACACGCAAGGTATTGCATGCAAATATTCAACAGAACGTAGATCACCGTGGAGTGAATTCTGAGCAGAGACTAGACTCGTCGTGTTACAGTGCACTCGTACTCAATGCATGTTGTCGGACCTGTGTTAGTTATTGCTCCTAAAGCAGAATATGAATAGGTTTCTAGATATTCTCCTATTTCCCATGCTGGTTGGTTTGGGTTCCCCATGGTGGCGTAGTATATACATATACAGTACTCAGTCGATCTTGATGTACTAACGCGTGAGGTCCACCGTACAGTGGGTCGTCCCGTCAGTGTGAGTTACACCGACCCCCTTCCTCGCATATCACGGAGCTGCCCGCCCGCCCGATCGGACTACTCCACCACCCATCACGTGCAGGGCCACCTTTTCCAAACAAACTCAAAGCCTCGATTGCCCCTGATAACCCTCACTGGCGACTAGGTTTAGCCTCCCCGCACCCACAAAGCCCCCCAAACCATCATCGACACGATGGTGAATCCACCATGGTCGAAGCCGATCCAGGCAACCATGTACGCAACTGGTCGAAGTTAGATGATGATGCTCTCCGTGTAATCGCTTGTACATCTGATCCTCTTAGCATGTCCCGTTTCTCCGAGGCCATCCCAGATCTATACCTTTCCCTCGAATGGGTTGTGCTTCAGAAGCCGCTCTACTTCCCCTATGATTATCCTTTCCTTCTAAACTACTTTCCATCTTCTTCCCTAGCTCCCGCTAGTACTGAAAAGGGAGTGATTGATGCCAACATGATACCACTAGGCATCCCTTCTATGCCATCCCCCATTATCATCCCAAAAGCTCGATGTAATTATTGGGTTGGTTACAGCCGCAACTGGGTAGCCATGATTTATCTCGCTAGTCATCCTGGTCCTGGAAAATCATTAGTATGTCTGGTGAATTTGTATACTAGCACCATCATTCCGGTCCCGTCGCTCGAAACTGCCGAGTTTCGGGGTACACATGTAGGTTTCTTTTTGTATCGAAAGGCCATTACGAGGCTACTGAAGATACATATTGGTAGTGAACCTCCGATGTCCACCTGCTGCAATAAGTGGTTGAGCTCATTGCGGTGTTCGATAAGTTCATTGCCATCCAAGACATGGAGAGGTTTTTAGGGGACGATACATGGAGTGTACTTAGGCACAGTAATCTTGCCCCGACAAGCTATGTGGATGCTATGTGGGTGGATGAGATTATCTTCGCTGTATCGGATGATGGCTCTATTTTTACATGGCAACCCTTTGAATACGGTGAGTTCACTACCAAACTATAGTTACTGCTCTCTTTTTTGGCTTCCTTTTGTTACTGTGTTTAGTGCAACATGAGGTATTTACTGCAATAAATAATTGTTGTCTGTTGTGTGGATTGGACAGGTGTTGATGCAGATCCTATGAAGGTGCATGCCCCAAAAATAGATGAGGATGAGCATGTTGTGCCGAACGACAATGTTGACAGCCTAGATTGTGGCTGTGTAGATTCTTGCCCATGTTGGTTCCTAGCTTATTTCAGGCCAACACCGATGTGGATACACATCCGGGGCAAGCGAACCACTTCCAAGGAGACGATTAGTCACCAAGGTAGGATATTCAAAATATATCCATTGCTTCGGTGCCATATCTTCTAGAGGGTAGCAGCCCAATGCTGCAGCAGCTACCACCGTGACCTTCCTCAACCGGAGTGGGTTCAGAGTCATCTCTGACATGTTTCTCTCTTCTTGGGTCTGAATCATCCCCTTATTGGGTTTGTGAATAATGGTTTGATGCATGGCCCTTACACCAAGCACCTATCATTCGGGGGATTAGACTTCGTGTACATTGCTTCTAATCGCCTAAGTTTTGGAAACTATATGCCGGTGGATTGGATTCGTCTACCCGTCTCTAACCGGTCAACACTAGAACCTGTAATCGGAGGGGCCGAAAATTTCAGCACACATGCATCCATGTGGTTCGTGCCTTGTCTTCTTGGCTCAAAATTGCCCTGACGATGGCTCTTGTTGCTCGAGAAGGCATTGGTTCTTGGTACTCATAACTTGTATGGTTGGGATGATACAATTTATTCTCCTCCTCACACTCCTTTTACAAATTATTGGTTTCACCTATCCTTTGTAAATCTTAATGCATCCAACATTTCGTCAAACTGAAACTTTGTAAGTTTGAACATGTGCTACTTCTATGGTACGGAGTAGTATACATTGCACAACCGGCTCCTCTAACGTTAGGGAAAAGAAAAAAAGAAATTCAGTGTGCTATAGCTTAATTAACTCATTATAATATGTAATTAATTATTATATGTAATTACTGTAGACATAAAATATCGAGACTAAATTTTATTACACCATAATTTTGCTCGTACGTAATAGTAACTCAATACTACATACTACCTCCATACCGGTTTATTGGCCAACCTACATACTACCTCCATACCTGCATCCCAAAGCTTAAGGTTTTTTTTCAAAAGTCAAGCTACGGAAAGTTTGACTAAACTTTTAGAAAAACTATAATGTTCAAAAAAAATGGCCATAAAAGTTATCAATAAAACATGAGTTATATGTCACAAAAAATTTACCATTGGATTGATATTTAAAAGCTCTTTCCAACGATATAATTTTTGTGACATATGATTCATATTTCGTTTGTCAAATTTGTAGTCAAACATATTTCATGCACTCCGTGATGGCCCAATAAACCGGTATGGAGGGAGTAACATAGATTTGCATTATACTCCCTTCTTCCCAGAGCTTAAGGCTTTTTTTTTAAAGTCAAGCTACGAAAAGTTTGATCAAACTTATAAAAATAATTATTAAGATCTACTATGTATGATATTATATAGATACCATGTGAAAATATGTTTCATGATGTATCAAACAGTATGAATTTCATATTATAAATATTAATATTTTTCTCTAAAAACTTGGTCAAACTTCACGTAGTTTGACTTTTGAAAAAAAATATAAGCCTTAAGCTCTGGGATGGAGGTACTACAAATTAATTTTACGAAATTTAGGCCTTAATTGTATTGTTCGGAAAAAGGAAAGTTGGGATCCTACAACTTCTCTATATTTTCTTCTGTAAGTTAGAGGATCTATATAATTTGTTTCTTGCCAAAGATCGAGGTAAAATATAGCTTTAGTCCCACTTCTCGCACCCGGGGTACAAATTAGTTCCATATCTTGTGAAGTCGATAATTAGTCTCAAAGCATGCACCCTGGGTGCAAATCAGTCCATTTAAAAATGAGTGTATTTGACCAAATTTGTACACGTTTAGCTGTTCTGAACGCGCGTTTTTGCGACTGAGACGTAAAATAGTACCGTCATGTAACTTGTGTCCTTTCACAACTTCTATTGCTTTTAAAAGTTAATGTAGAACTTTTGCGTAGAATGATGTCGTTTTAGGTTGGCTTAACAATGTACTTTGCAATGCTCAAGTTAACTAAAACTGCACATGTGCATTTCACTCAATACTGCATCGTCGGTTTCTAGTTAGCTGAAATCTTACCAAATTTGATTCTTTTCTTATACACTTTATAATCCATATGTATCAAAAGTTTTTTATATGTGGCAATTCAACTTGAGCATTACGAAGTACATTGGATCAGCACATGGACATATGATGTTCACATATCATGTCAAATTCCCAAGATTTTAGCGTTGGCACATGCGCTTTTCTGTAAACAACGATGCCTTGCGTGCGCCCATAAATAACCCTGGCCTCGTTTTTCTTATCTTGCCTTACATCTTACAACTATATAGTGTACGAATAACTTTGAACACTACTCGTTGGATCAAGATTGTCAAATGCCAACATTGCTAGATGTTAGATCTTCTTTTCCATTCTAGGATCTAGAAGATTCTATCGATAGTCTTTAGCATAATGAAATATATGCACAAACCTTAAACACACTTCTCACTCATTCTAGAATCTTCTCTCTCATTTCTCCACAGCATGTTCCTAAAGTAGCTAATAAAGGTTGAAATCTATGTTATATAAAGCACAAGAACTAGATATACACCTAATACTTTATGGATTTGACTAAAAATATAATTATTTTTCAAGCTTTACCTATTATAATTTTATAATGGTGATATGTCATACTTTTATTATCTGAGTCTCATGTGCAAGGCAGGTGCAACTTACTAGTATGGACTAACCCGCAAAAGTGCTCGGTAAGGACAACTCAGTGTGGTCAAATTCGCTCAGTTCTTACAAATTCCATCGAATCCGTTTGAAATAGACTAAATTGCACATGGGGTGCAAGTTGTGGGGCTAGTTTTGCCCCATTTACAAGATGTGAGACTAATTTGCACGCAGGATGTAAGAAGCGAGACTAAAAGTGTAGCTCCTTGCCAAACTAGCTTGCCATGGCCATTGAATTGACAAAGCCAATACAGACCTCGTGCTTACAAGGACTAGATCACGTTCCGGTGAATCCCTGTAGGTTGCTTGTTGTAATTTTGTGGGACCTAGTTGTGTATTCTTGTTTTCTTCTGGTCCTTTCTGTAAAATGTACCCACAACTTCATTGATATAAAGCTCGTTCCGTGAAAAAAGAAATACAGAGCTTGTCCATGCAAAAAACTACAAAGCTCATATTTTCGAATTACAATACTACCCATACCCTAGGCGTCTAGTACGAGGGAGTCATGTCGGTCACAGTCAGGATGGTCACAATCTCCTCCAAATTAACTACTCCAACCATCTAGACATCTACTAGTACTAGGGAGTACGGAATCGGTGGTCACTGTCTCCTCGAAATGCAGTTGAGGAGCGCACTCTCATGTTGATTAATCCAGCTTTTCCCCCTTGCCTATTCTCCCATCCCCTCTAGGGCGGTTAACCCCCCTATCACCCTCTCTTCTCGACGTCTTCCCCTTCCACACCATGCACCGCCGCTGTCGACATATGCTGCTTTCTGATTCTCTTCTGCATCTCACTCACGCGGTTGATGCCGTCGATTCCCCCTCTCTTCTAAAACCCCAACCAATAAAATATAGACGCTACCTTGTGATGACGTCAATGAGAAAGAAAAATGAGCATGATTCTGAGCTATTTCATGATGTGTTTACCGAAGGTCCCTTTGAAGACCTCATAACTAGATGTGATGTCATCACCATCGCCAACCTAATTGGTAGGTCCAAACTTTTTCTTGAATCTGCAAAAGCTAGAGAAACTCTGGATGCTTCACTGCCATTTGGCCTCCTATGTGTCCCTCCCCCCCCCCCCCCCCGACAAAGGGATCACTAGATTTCTTGCATTCTTTCAAAATTGATAGCCTCCCGTGCAAGCTATCACCACTAGACAGGTTCTCCTCCGATGCTATTGTACCAGGCTATACTTTTGTGCAGTGGGTAGACGCCAATGGAGATTGGATTGTCATGGCTAGCTTTAGAGGCAAGTTGGAGCTTCGCAACGTGTACACTCGTTGCAAGATTCCTCTCCCAGCATCGTCGTTCCAAGCAACCGACCAACCAACCACGTTCTTGTTGGATAATGATCTTTGATACGATGGAAACGTATCTATAATTTTTGATGTTCCATGCTTGTTTTATATCTACTTTCTTATGTTTTGTCCACACTTTGGAGTATTTTTACACATTTTCTGAAACTAACCTATTAACAAGATGCCACAGTGCTAGTTGCCTGCTTTCTGCTGTTTTTGGTTTTAGAAAAGCTAGTAAGGAAATATTCTCGAAATTTGCCGGACAAAAGCCCAAGTAAATATTTCACCAAAAGGAATACGGAGTCCGAAGGGGAGACGAAGAGGGGAACTAGGGCGGCCACACCTGGTGATGGCGCGTCCAGCACTAGCCGCGCCACCAAGGGGTGTGGGCCCCGTGGTACACCATCGACCTTGCCCCTTCGCCTATATATTGCCTCTGGGACGAAAACCCTAAGCAACCGATCAAAATTCCACGAAAGAGTCTGTAGCCGCTGCCATCTCCATCCCTAGATCGGGAGGGGTCTGAAGCTCTTCCCGGCACCCTGCCAGAGGGCGGAGATCACCCTGGAGGCTGATGGCTCAGTGTTGATGTAGAGCTCGTTGGGGAACCCCAAGAGGAAGGTATGATGAGCACAGCAGCAAGTTTCCTTCAGTTATGAAACCAATGTTTAATCGAACCAGTAGGAGCAAGGACACACCCCAAAGGTGTTGCTAGCTGAGCCTTGGTAGTGCGCACTACCGGTGCTAGTAGCAACATGGAGACCTGCACACCACAACCACAGAACTTTGCCCCCAACTTGGGATGAGGTTGTCAATCTCATCGGTTTTGCTGAAAACAAAGGATTAAATGTATCAAATGGAAGGAAGTAATAGTTTGAAGAAATTAAACACAAAGTAGTAAACAGTTTGTAGATTGTATGTAAAAGAAACGACCGGGATCCATAGTTCACTAGAGGTGGCTCTCCTTAAGATAGATAACATGCTAGGTCAACAAATTACAGTGGGGCAATTGACAAACAACGAGAAAGCAATACATGCATATACTAATCATCTTGACTCCTTTGAGATTTGATTGGGCATTACAACATTATACATAGACCGCCATCCAACTGCATCTATGACTAATAATCCACCTTCAGGTTATCATCCGAACCCCCTCTAGTATTAAGTTGCAAGCAACATATTATTGCTTTACGAATTGCGTGTAAAGTAAACAATACGATTGTTCTATGAACAAAGGATTGTTGTTTTCTCCCTAGTAGCAACAGCACATCTAGTACCTTAGAGATTTTTGTCACTTCCCCAGATTACCAGAGGCATGAACCCACTATCAAGCATAAATACTAACTCTTGGAGTTGCTAGCATCTACTTGGCCAAGATAGCTACTAACAACGGAAAGCATGCAAGATCACAAATAACAAAGACATGATAGAATCAATAATCAATCTGAAATAGCATATCAATATCCATCGGATCCCCGTAAACACAACATGCAGAATTACAAATAGATGATCTTGATCATGAATGGAGCTCACAAGATCTAAACATGAAAGCACAAAGGAGGAGAACCAGCCATCTAGCTACTACATGGACCCGTAGTCTAGAGATGAACTACTCACGCATCACACCGGAGGCTTGCATGATGATGAAGAAGCCCTCCAGGGTGAATTCCCCTCTCCGGCAGGGTGCAGGGAAGAACTTCAGATCCCTCCCAATCGAGGGACAGAGACGACGGCGGCTATAGACTCTTTCGTGGATTTTTGATCGGGTACTTAGGGTTTTCGTCCCGAGGGCATCTTATAGGCGTAAGGAGAAGCCGAGGGGGTGCTAGGGTCAGCCAGACCACCCCCTGGCGCGGGCCAGGACTGGCTGCGCGGCCAGGTGGTGTGGCCAGCCCTCAGCCCTTCTCCGTCTCGTATTCTAGCATCAGATGTCTTCCGGAAAAATAGGCACTTTGGCTTTTGTCCCGTCCAATTCCGAGAATATTCATTTTCTGACTTTCCTGGAACCAAAAACAGCAGAAAACAGGCAGCTGGCACTGTGGCTCTTGTTAATAGGTTAGTCCAAGAAATCATATGAAAAGTACTCCAAAGTGTGGACAAAACACAAGAAAGTAGATAAAACCAAGCATGGAACATCAAAAATTATAGATACATTTGCAATGTATCAACATCCTCAAGCTTAACTCCTGCTCGTCCTCGAGTAGGTAAGTGATAAAAACAAAGAATAATTTTTGAGGTGACATGCACCATCAAAGACTTGATCAAAGTATTTGTAAAACATTCAAAGCTGGGATCATAGTACTTCAATCATAACATGAAAGACAAATTTCTAGCAATAAGACAAAGAAACTATGATGCAACATGAAAAGGCACAAACAAAAGATTCATGAATAACAATGCTTTGCAAGACGTTTGTTTGTTTCACATAAAGAAAACATAGCATAATAGCATTCAACTTGTCCTTCATAGAGTAGCAAACCTTCAAAGTTCATAAGAGTGACTAGATACAATAGTTTCAAACAAGCAATAACAAGTTATGCATCAATCAACTAGTCTTGGGACAATGCACATAGAACTAAGAATGGCCACTATGCTCTCAAAGTAGGTGCATAAAGATAGAAGGTGGAGACTCAATGTAATGGTGGAAGAAAGGCCTTTTGTAAAAGGAAGTAGGGATTCAAGTCTCATAAAGAGCTTCCAAAAATTATGGTACTTATAGCTTTCAGCTCTCATTGCCCCTATCATAAGCATCTTGAAGTGATTAAGGTTAAAGTGAACAAACTATGGTGTACATGCTTGACGAAGTATAAGTCAGAAATCTCATGTCCCCTGTATACGAGGGTCGCTCCTCATGCTACTCAAGTTTAGTCACCGGTAAGTTCTTGTCATCGTAAGTACATGTGTATCATTGAGAACCGCCAACGGGGTACCCCTTGCCCGATGATACGGAAGAATCCTCATATCAAAATGACAAGGCAAGCAGACAACGAGCATCTCAGCATTCTTCTTATTTACCATGGGAATATGGTGCTTTTTTCTCTCTTTCCTCTTTTCATAGTATCTCTTTTTTTTCTTTTTTTTCAATATAGGACTCTCTTTTTTATAAGAAGAATGCTTCATAGACAGCTCATTATGGTTACGCTGCAGGTTTCCACCATGTCAGCATGGATTAGACCAGCGGCCCAAGAGTTTCTCTAACACATATACATAACTCCATGGACTTACAAGCTCCCCTTTCATTTCACACCGACGACATCCATATACAAAAGAGCATGATATCAACTAAGTACAAGTACCAAGTGCAATGTTGAAAGCGTTCCCCATGAAAGCATGGTTCTGCTAATTCCCAACAAATAAGTGCAAGCATATACAACATAGACGACGCAATGGTTCAAGTTTATTAAGGGCAAGTAAAGTAAAGTGTGCCTTCAAGTTCGTGAGAGCTTTAATCACTAGTTTTTTCATAACAAGTGGAAGGTAAACAAAATCATGAATATACTTGGAATAGCATAATCTAGTAGGTAGGTATGGTGGACTCTTTGGAAAAACTTGGTTTAGGGAGTTGGATGCATGAGTGGAACTCATACTTGGTTGTGGAGGCTAGCAAGGACTAGGAGCGACAAACTAAGAGAGCAATAATGGCCATAATCATGCAGAGCGACAAAACATCATTGATCAAAGCATAAAGTGATACTACAAGTTGAAAACTAAAGGATCATAAAGGCTATGGTGACTTGAGATAGTCATAACATGGTGTGAGCATGTGCCAAGTCAACCCAAATAAAGCATCAAAGGAGAATACCACTATACTATGCTTTAATATGCTAAAACAACGCATGATTCATCCAAGGCACGATAATCAATCTCAATTGTTTATAACAAGCCATGCTACAACAAAGAATACTAAGCATAAATACAAAACAATATCAAGCATGGCATGACAAAGCATAGGCCACAGTCAAAAACGAGCTCTTTTTACCACATAAGCATGAACTTTCCTACTATTTTCCAAACCAAACCAAACTATAAGCAAACCAATGTATGGAAGAGGGGGTCCAACCAATTTATTCATAAAACTAAGCAAACAAAAACCAAAACTAAAATGAAAAAGAAGACGCTCCAAGAAAAACACAACTGTGCATAAAACAATAAAAATGAAGCATTTGAAAGAAACCTGGAATTTTTATTGATGAAGAAGGGGATGCCTTGGGCATCCCCAAGCTTTGACGCTTGTACTTCTTGGATGTTTCTTGGGGTGACACGCGTGGCATCCCCAAGCTTGAGCTTTAGTCCATCCTTCATCTCATTACTCATTCCTTCCATACACCTGAAATTTTTCCTTCATACAAAACTTCACACAATCTCATTAGCAACATTAGTGCACTTAAGATAAATAAGTCTCAAGGTTCAGTTCTAACACCAAATAAACTTCCATTAGAACACTAGCTACTGTAGCACTTCCCTCAAAAAGCTCAATTCCCCAAAGGAACTTAAGAAGGAACTAACAAGAAGCAAATGCAGAAAATGGCAGAAATCTGTCAAAACAGACCAGCAGGTAAAGATGAATTTGTTCGAAGACCTTATGTTATTCAAATCGAAACGTGCTGAACTAAAGAAAGTTATATAACAACCTGGGTCAGAAGCAAAAAAAATTACAGCTCATTCCGACGTACAGAGCTCTCTCAGGAATTTTTACAGTGAAGCAGAGAAATCTGTTTCGGGACAGCAACTTTCCCAATCATTACTTCACTCTCTTTAGAGGTTACTCTTGGCACAAAAAGAAAATAAAAAGGATAAGAAGAGGTTATTACAGAGGTAATAACTTCCAAGACTCAACTAAAACTCTTGGGTTATCTCCCAACAAGTACTTTTATTTAACGCCTTTAAGTTAGACATAAGAACCAAAGAAAGAATCAAGTGTTCTCAAATGAAGAAGCATTAAGACCAAATTTTGTTTTCATAGGAGAAGAAAAAGAAATCTTTTCTCTCTTTTTAGGTAAGTGTTCTATACCTTTCTTGAGTGGGAATTGATATTTAATGGTGCCTTCTTTCATATCAATGATGGCACCAACAGTTCTAAGAAAATGTCTTCCCAAAGTAATAGGACAAGAAGCATTGTATTCAACATCCAAAACATAGAAATCAACGGGGACATAGGAATCATTAAACATAATAAGAACATCATTAAGACTCCCCATGAGTTTCTTTTTAGCATTAGCATCAAGTGGGACATTCAAATAACAATCTTCAAGAGGAGGCAAATCAAGCATATCATAAATCCTTCTAGGCATAATAGAAACACTACTATCAAGATCACACAAAGCTTTGAAATCAAAGTCATTCAATTTCATATTAATGATGGGTTCCCAACCATCCTCTTGCTTTATAGGAATAGAAGCTTTATGTTTCATCTTTTCTTCTTTAATCTCTATGAGAGCATCAGTAATGTGTTTTGTAAAGGCCATGTTCATAGCACTAGCATTAGGACTTTTAGCAAGCTTTTGTAGGAACTTAGTAACTTCAGAGATATTGCAACCATCAAGATCAAAATCAACTTTATCATCTAAAGTAGTAGAACTATTACTAGCCTCAACACTAGTGGTGGTAATAGTAGAAACACTAATGTTTCTAGCAATTTCATCTTCTCTTTCCCACTTAGCATGTAATTCAGCTAATAGTCTAACATTTTCATCAATTCTTACTTGTATAGCATTAGTAGCTGCAAAGAGATTCTCATTAGTTTCAGGATTAGCAGCCATTTTATTCAAAGTAGATTGAGCTTCAGCCAAAGATGTTATATTTCTTTCAGCATTAGAGAGTTTTTCCTCAATAGTTTTATTGAAAGCAGTTTGTTTACTAATAAACTCTTTAAGCATAATTTCAAGTTCAGAGGGAGCACTCTTATTACTATTGTAAGAATTTCCATAAGCATTACCATTGTTGGGAGGATATGGCTTATAATTATTGCTACCAAAATTGTTCCTATGAGCATTATTACCATAAGCATTGTTGCCAAAGTTGTTATTTCTTATGAAGTTCACATCAACTTGCTCTTCTTGAGCAACCAAAGAGGCTAAAGGAACATTATTTGGATCAATATGGGCTTTCCCATTAACAAGCATAGACATAATAATATCAATCTTATCACTCAAGGAGGAGGTTTCCTCAACAGAATTTACCTTCTTACCTTGTGGAGCTCTCTCAGTATGCCATTCAGAATAATTAACCATCATATTATCCAAAAGTTTTGTTGCAGCACCCAAAGTGATGGTTATAAAGGTACCTCCAGCAGCAGAATCCAATAGGTTCCTTGAAGAATAGTTCAATCCTGCATAAAAAGTTTGGATGATCATCCAAGCAGTTAGTCCATGAGTGGGACAATTCTTAACCAAAGATTCAATTCTTGCCCAAGCTTGAGCAACATGCTCATTATCAAGTTGTTTAAACTTCATTATCTCACTTCTCATGGATATAATCTTAGCAGGAGGATAGTATTTTCCAATAAAAGCATCTTTGCACTTAGTCCAAGAATTAATACTATTCGTAGTTAAGGAATTCAACCATTCTTTAGCTTTTCCTCTCAAAGAGAAAGGAAACAATTTAAGCTTAATAATATCACCATCTATATCCCTATGCTTTTGCATCTCACAAAGTTCAACAAAGTTATTTAGATGGGAAGCAGCATCTTCATTACCAATACTAGAAAATTGCTCTCTCATAACAAGATTGAGCAAAGCAGGTTTTATCTCAAAGGAAGTATTTTCAGCCACAGGTGGAGCAATAGGTGTGCTCATAAAATCATTATTGTTGGTGCTAGTGAAGTCACACAACTTAGTGTTTTCAAGAGTAGTCATTTTTTTGGGTTTTCAAATAAGAAAGCAAACAAGTAAAACTAATTTTTTTTGTGTTTTTTGAAGAACAAAACAAGCAAACAAAGCAAAAAGAAAACCAAGCAAAACAAAAACAACAAAGTAAAGAGATTGGTTATGAGGGACTCCCCTTGTGAAGATGTCCTTGACTCCCCGGCAACGGCGCCAGAATATCTTGATGTGCTCGTCGTAGACGTGGGAGTCTCTTCTTCTTTTGATCTCCGGGTCACGGCGCCAGAAAATATCTTGACACGCTCGACTTTCGACGTAGAGCTCGTTGGGAACCCCAAGAGGAAGGTACGATGAGCACAGCAGTAAGTTTTCCCTCAATTAGGAAACCAAGGTTTAATCGAACCAGTAGGAGCAAGGAAACACCCCAAAAGTGTTACTAACTGAGCTTTGGCAGGGCGCACTACCGGTGCTAGTAGCAACGTGGAGACCTGCACAACACAACCACAGAACTTTGTCCCCAACTTGCGATAAGGTTGTCAATATCACCGTGTTTTGCGGAAAACAAAGGATTAAACGTATCGAATGGAAAGAAGTAAAAGTTTGCAGAAACTAAACACAAAGCAGTAAACAGTTGTAGATTGTATGTAAAGTAAAAGGACCGGGATCCATAGTTCACTAGAGGTGGCTCTCCTTAGATAGATAACATGTTGGGTGAACAAATTACAGCGGGGCAATTGACAAACACCGAGAAAGCAATACATGCATATACTAATCATCTTGACTCCTTTGAGACTGGATTGGGCATTACAACATAATACATAGACCGCCATCCAACTGCATCTATGACTAATAATCCACCTTCAGGTTATCATCCGAACCCCCTCCAGTATTAAGTTGCAAGCAACAGATTATTGCTTTACGAACTGCGTGTAAAGTAAACAATATAATTGTTCTATGAACAAAGGATCGTTGTTTTCTCCCTAGTAGCAACAGCACATCTAGTACCTTAGAGATTTCTGTCACTTCCCCAGATTACCAGAGGCGTGAACCTACTATCGAGCATAAATACTAACTGTTGGAGTTGCTAGCATCTACTTGGCCAAGATAGCTACTAACAACGGAAAGTATGCAAGATCTCAAATAACAAAGACATGATAGAATCAATAATCAATCTGAAATAGCATCTCAATATCCATCGGATCCCCGCAAACACAACATGCAGAATTACAAATAGATGATCTTGATCATGAACGGAGCTCACAAGATCTAAACATAAAAACACAAAGGAGGAGAACCAACCATCTGGCTACTACATGGACCCGTAGTCCAAGGATGAACTACTCACGCATCACACCGGAGGCTTGCATGGTGATGAAGAAGGCCTCTAGGGTGAATTCCCCTCTCTGGAAGGGTGCCGAGATGAGCTTCAGATCCCCCCCGATCTAGGGACAGAGACGACGGCGGCTACAGACTCTTTCGTGGATTTTTGATCGGGTACTTAGGGTTTTCGTCCCGAGGGCAACTTATAGTCGGAAGGAGAGTCCGAGGGGGTGCTGGGGTCAGCCATACCACCCCCTGGCGTGGGCCAGGCCTGGCCGCGCGGCCAGGTGGTGTGGCCAGCCCCCAGCCCTTCTCCGTCTCGTATTCTGGCATCAGATGTCTTCCGGAAAAATAGGCACTTTGGCTTTTGTCCCGTCCAATTCCTAGAATATTTATTTTCTGACTTTCCTGGAACCAAAAACAGCAGAAAATAGGCAGCTGGCATTGTGGCTCTTATTAATAGTTTAGTCCAAGAAATCATAATAAAAGTACTCCAAAGTTGGAACAAAACACAAGAAAGTGGATAAAACCAAGCATGGAACATCAAAAATTATAGATACATTTGCAATGTATCAGGGATACCCAAGGCATCCCCAAGCTTTGCCGCTTTTACTTCTTGGATATTTCTTGGGGTGACATGCGTGGCATCCCCAAGCTTGAGCTTTAGTCTATCCTTCATCTCATTACTCATTCCTTCCACACACCTGAAATTTTTCCTTCATACAAAACTTCACACAATCTTTATTAGCAACATTAGTGCATCCAAGATAAATAAGTATTAAGGTTCAGTTTTAACACCAAATAAACTTCCATTAGAACACTAGCTACTGTAGCACTTCCCTAAAGAAGCTCAATTCCCCAAAAGAACTCAAAAAGGAACCAACAAGAAGCAAATGCAGAAAATGGCAGAAATCTGTCAAAACAGACCAGCAGGTAAAGACGAATTTTTTCGAAGACCTTTTGTTGCTCAAATCAAAAAGTTTTGAACTAACGAAAGTTAGATAACAACCTGGAGCAGAAGAACAAATATTCACGCCTCCAAAGGACATACAGAGATTTTACACGAATTTTTATGGTGAATCACAGAAATCTGTTTCGAGACAGCAACTTTCCCAATCATTACTTCTCTCTCATTAGAGGTTACTCTTGGCACAAAAAGCAAATAAAAATGATAAGGAACGGTTATTACAGAGGTAATAACTTCCAAGACTCATCTAAAACTATTGGGTTATCTCCCAATAAGTACTTTTCTTTAACGCCTTTAAGTTAGGCATGATAGTTTGAGAAGATGCTCACATAGGAAATATGAATTGAAGTAAAAGAGAGCATCAAGAAGCAAATTCAAAACACATTTAAGTCTAACTCACTTCCTATGCATAGGAATCTTGTATCCAAATAAATTTACAAAGAACAAAGTGACAGACATAGGAAGATAAAACAAGAGTAACTTCAAAACTTTTAGCACATAGAGAGGTATTTCAGTACCATGAAAACTTTTACAACCATATTTTCCTCTCTCATAATAATTTTAAGTAGCCTCATGAATAAACTCAACAATATAACTATCACATAAAGCATGCTTTTCATGATCTACCAACACTAGAGCTTTATTATAAACATTTTCAAAAGAATCCTCAGGAACATGACATTCGTCCTCCTTTGGTAAGCATGGGGGACAATCAAATAATGTAAGGGGTAAAGAGTTACTCTCATTAGAAGGTAGGGATGGGTAGATACATTCTTCCTCCTCTTTATCATCACTCTCCTCCTCTTTTTCATTCAATGAGCTTCCAGTTTCAACAATTCCTTCTTCCATAGGCTCCTGCAAGGCATTAGTCTCTTCCATTGGTGGAGAGCATCTATTAAGATATTCAAGAATATAGCCATTTTCTACCTTGTAATTATCAAAGCGAAATTTAAGTATATCATAAACCTCATATTTATAAGGTGAATCATCAGTATTTTCAAGCAAACTAGCAAGTTCAAATGCACCCTTTCAAGCAATAAATTCTTAAATTTGTTCCACATCATAAAAGTCATAATTCCCTTTAACATAAGAAGATATGGTAACATTATCATTATACTCACATTGAAAAGGGAGGTGTTTATACCTCCTACAGCAACAAGATTCAAAGCAATAAGTAACATTATAAGTAGAGCACACGTTTATAGCAATGGTATACAATTTATCAATTTGTTCCCATAAGGGTTTCCCTTTTTGTGACAAGCGGTGTTCCTTATAATAATATTTTTGTTCTTCCGTGAACCCACCTTGCCAATAAGATTCAGTTTCAAAGAAACCTACCATTGATAGAAAGCATGATAAAGCAAGACAATAACAGACCAACAAAAATACCAACTATAGTAGGAACTAATTTTTTGTGTTTTTGATAAAGAAACAAGCAAACAAAGCAAAAGTAAACTAATAAAAACAAAAATAACAAAGTAAAGATATTGGTTATGAGGGAATCCCCTTGTGAAGATGTCCTTGACTCCCCGGCAACGGTGCCAGAAAAATGCTTGATGGCTCAGTGTTGATGTAGAGCTCGTTGGGGAACCCCAAGAGGAAGGTATGATGAGCACAGCAGCAAGTTTCCCTCAGTTATGAAACCAAGGTTTAATCGAACCAGTAGGAGCAAGGAAACACCCCAAAGGTGTTGCTAGCTGAGCCTTGGCAGAGCGCACTACCGGTGCTAGTAGCAACGTGGAGACCTGCACAACACAACCACAGAACTTTGTCCCCAACTTGCGATGAGGTTGTCAATCTCACCAGTTTTACTGAAAACAAAGGATTAAACGTATCGAATGGAAGGAAGTAATAGTTTGCAGAAAATAAACACAAAGCAGTAAATAGTTTGTAGATTGTATGTAAAAGAAAGGACCGGGATCCATAGTTCACTAGAGGTGGCTCTCCTTAAGATAGATAACATGCTGAATGAACAAATTATAGCGGGGCAATTGATAAACATCGAGAAAGCAATACATGCATATACTAATCATCTTGACTCCTTTGAGATTCGATTGGGCATTACAACATTACATATAGACCGCCATCCAACTGCATATATGACTAATAATCCACCTTAAAGTTATCATCCGAACCCCCTCTAGTATTAAGTTGCAAGCAACAGATTATTGCTTTACGAATTGCGTGTAAAGTAAACAATACGATTGTTCTATGAACAAAGGATTGTTGTTTTCTCCCTAGTAGCAATAGCACATCTAGTACCTTAGAGATTTCGGCCACTTCCCCAGATTACTAGACGCATGAACCCACTATCGAGCATAAATACTAACTCTTGGAGTTGCTAGCATCTACTTGGCCAAGATAGCTACTTACAACAGAAATCATGCAAGATCACAAATAACAAAGACATGATAGAATCAATAATCAATCTAAAATAGCATTCAATATCCATCGGATCCCCGCAAACACAACATGCAGAATTACAAATAGATGATCTTGATCATGAACGGAGCTCACAAGATCTAAACATAAAAGCACAAAGGAGGAGAACCAACCATCTAGCTACTACATGGACCCGTAGTCTAGAGATGAACTACTCACGCATCACACCGAAGGCTTGCATGATGATGAAGAAGGCCTCCAGGGTGAATTCTCCTCTCCGGCAGGGTGCCGGGAAGAGCTTCAGATCCCTCTTGATCTAGGGACAGAGACGACGGCGGCTATAGACTCTTTCGTGGATTTTTGATCGGGTACTTAGGGTTTTCGTCCCGAGGGCATCTTATAGGCGGAAGGAGAGGCCGAGGGGTGTTGGGGTCGGCCAAACCACCCCCTGGCGCGGGCCAGGCCTGGCCACACGGCCAGGTGGTGTGGCCGGCCCCCGGCCCTTCTCCGTCTCGTATTCTGGCATCAGATGTCTTCCGGAAAAATAGGCACTTTGGCTTTTGTCCCATCCAATTCCGAGAATATTCATTTTCTGACTTTCCTGGAACCAAAAACAGCAGAAAACATGCTGATGGCATTGTGGCTCTTGTTAATAGGTTAGTCCAAGAAATCATATGAAAAGTACTCCAAAGTGTGGATAAAACACAAGAAAGTAGATAAAACCAAGCATGGAACATCAAAAATTATAGATACATTTGCAATGTATCAGAGGCCTTCTTCATCACCATGACTGCCTCCATTGTGATGCGTGAGTAGTTCATCCCTGGACTACGGGTCCATGTAGTAGCTAGATGGTTGGTTCTTCTCCTTTGTGCTACCATGTTTAGATCTTGTGAGCTCTGTTCATGATCAAGATAATCTATTTGTAATCATACATGTTGTATTTGCGGGGATCCGATGGATATTGAGATGCTATTTCAGATTGATTATTGATTCTATCATGTCTATGTTATTTGTGATCTTGCATGCTTTCGTTGTTAGTAGTTATCTTGGCCGAGTAGATCCTAGCAACTCCAAGAGGGAGTATTTATGCTCGATAGTGGGCTCATGCCTCTAGGAATCTAGGGAAGTGCCAGAAATCTCTAAGGTACAAGATGTGCTGTTGCTACTAGGGAGAAAACAACAATCCTTTGTTCATATAACAATCGTATTGTTTACTTTACACACTTTGCTTAATGCAATTATCTATTGCTTGCAACTTAATACTGGAGGGGTTTCGGATGATAACCTGAAGGTGGATTATTAGTCATAGATGTAGTTGGATTACGGTTATGTATAATGTTGTAATGCCCAATCAAATATAGTAGGAGTCAATATGATTAGTATATGCATGTATGCTTTCTCGGTGTCTGTAAATTGCCCCGCTGTAATTTGTTCACCCAACATGTCATCTATCTTAAGGAGAATCACCTCTAGTGAACTATGGACCCCGGTCCATTCTTTTACCATCAATCTACAATCTATTTACTATTTTCTGTTTACTTTCTGCAAGCAATTACTATCTTCCACACAATACGTTTAATCCTTTGCTTTCAGTAAAACCGATGAGATTGACGACCTCACTATAAGTTGGGGGCAAATTTCTATGTTGTGTTGTGCAGGATTCCAAGTTGGAAACAACACCTTGGAGGTGTTTCCTTGCTCCTACTGGTTTGATAACCTTAGTTTCATAATTGAGGGAAAACTTGTTGTTGTACTCATCATACCTTCCTCTTGGGGTTCCCCAACAAGCTCGCTACGTGTTGAGTCGATCATCAATCTTCTAGCTGTAATGCAGAAGATTGCTATTTTCCAAGTACCACAGCTGCTGGGAGATACAAAGATTTCTTGCTTGTTGCAGTCTTTAGTGTTAGAATTCCGTCCTTCAGGGTGATGATGATGGATGGACAGTTCTTCTACTTCCTCTTAACCACACCCTGATCTCCTACAATTACAATGATAGAATTACCCACGGCGGATTGGTATTCGCCACAGCTCGGTATGGCAGCGTTCATGTTTGGGATAATCTGCATCCTAGTAATTATTCATTCATATGTAGTGTACTGGCTTATTTACTCATGTGCCCAAGCTATTTTACTGAATTACTGTTTTGTTTGAATGAAAATATGAGTAGTAATTTTAGACTCTATGAACAGTACGAATCATAGGATTTCCATAGGATTTTTCTTATAACAATCGCTTGATTCATCGGATTGAATTATGTACAGTAGATTTTTCTGGATGTCTTTAATTTTATTTGGTAGGAATTTAAGATCTACTTGAAGCTCTTGAAAAGAATTCGTTCAATGGTTTTCTCTGCAATGTAATCCAACACACCGCACTCCTGCAGGAGTGAAAATAGACATGCAAATGTAAAATCTTGTTTCTTTGTTATCCTATGTTTTATGCATTTGCATGGGTTTTCGGCAAGTTCCCCTGCAAATGAACTGATCAATTCTCTTTATCTTTAAAAAATGAGCCAAAAATTGCCCGTCTTGTTCAAAAAAAGATGAGTCCGTTCTTTTGGAAATTTCCCTATTATATAATGCTTTGTTTGCTTTGTACTTGTTTTTCCTATGTTCGAGCTACTTTGCATGCAGTTCAGTTGGAAGATTTTTTTTAGTAAGATTCACTATATCATGTTGTTGGAATCATAAGTTAACGCGTTCTACCTTTTTCAAGGTCCCGTGCTGGTCCTGGCGCGACTAGTTGCCGCGGATGAGTTGGTGGATGCATTTCTTAATGGTACTAGAGATGAGCACGACTACTTTTTTGGTTTTTGGTGGTTAGCAAGACCTGCAGATGGTTCTAGACTTCTTCATATATAAACACTTGGCACTCTTATGATCCCAGTTGTCTTACTTGTCATTGTTGCCATCGTACTAGTGTTGCTCATCCTCGTGTTGTACACTGTGGTCGCATTGTCTCCACTTATACTTCCGGGTTTTGCTACTTGGTGTTCTTAATGAACACTGGTCAGGTTGATGAAGCTAATCCATGGGAAAGGATTGATGATCTTGGATCATATTCTCTTTTCCTTGGAGTGAACTATCTGATTATTATGCGTGTAGGCAGTCCAGATATTGCCTCAGGTTATCCGACTGCAACTATGTCTATATCTTACCAACTGTAACATGGCTTTCCAAAGAGTGGCAGCCTGAATTATCTTGCTTTAGTCTAAGTGGTAAAGACTGTGGTGTTACTTCTGTAATCAATATCTTGGAGGGAATTAGTAACCCTCGCTTCTAGACAGGAATGGTGAAGCATCCTCTTTGGTTCGTCCCAACCTTCACGAACGCCCTCGATTGGAACCAGCCTCATGTTTAACTAAGAAACAAGACATGTTGCCATAGTATGTACTGATGCAATCCATATGTAATACTTGATACTACAACTAGAGAAATAGTTCTCGATCCTGTTGAACTATTTATTTTCTTTGGTTGTCTAAAGTCATCAGCTTTCAACTTGTTGGTCTCTCTCCTTTGAAACATGTCCTTGTATCGGTACAATGTTTGGTTACTCGTATGAACTTGACTATATTTTCTTTGGACCTTTAGCATGATGCACTTTAGTCCGTCGAATCTAGAGTTCCTTTAGAAATTATGGAAATTTTAGCATCAATAGGATGTTACGGACCACATGCCATACACTCTAAAGAACAATCACCTCAATGCTTGTGTAAGGGTCGTACTCTATGTAAACAACCTTGCCTTCAACAATTCTAGTCTCATGCACTACTCTTTGGTTAAGTTAATGTGACAATACCATATTTTGTTAGAGATTTATCTTATCTTATATTACCAATATATAGTGTATGGTTAAAACTGTTGTATCCAAATTCAAACATTACTAACCCTCGAATCTTGTTTTCCATTCTAGCATCTACTCGCTTTGTTCCATAATATAAGATCTTTTAACTTTTGTGAAACGAATGTATCTATACGGGTTTTAGTGTGCGGTTCACTCCGAACCTACACACTATTTTTAGTGTGTAGTAAAAGATGTCTAGATACATTTGTTTTTGAGAAAAGCTAAACCATTTTATATTTTGAAATGGAGGAAGTAGAAGATTCTATTGATAGACTTTAGCATAATGTACGCTATGCACAAGTACAACAATCAAATATACACCCGATACTTTATGGATGCGACTCAAAATTATAATTATTTTCTCATCTTTACCTATTATAATTTTGTATTTTGATGATATGTCATTCTACTAGTAGTATTATCTGAGTTGCAAGGCACATGCAACTTAATATAGACTAGCTAATTAAAGTTTCCTTGATGCTACTAGAACACGTTGGCGTGCTAGACTAGCTAGCCAATTAAAGTCTCCTCGATGTAGTTGCGCCTTGTAGTAGAAGAACAACAAAGGAACACACAAAAAACTCCTCGTTCAAAGAGTCATACCATCTTCCCCATCTCCCGCAGCATTTGGTATCGTCTCTAGCGCGCGCTTTACTCATTTTCCTCGCCATCTCGGCAATAGCATCGGTCCTTCTAGGCCGCCACCCCTCTCCTCCAAAACCTCCCAACAGTCATAGATTGATCCGCCCTCACCCCCAATCTATCGGGACGCGATGGCGAATTCGAGGCCCAACCGCCGGTATGGCGGATGGATCAAGGTTGGCGCCATCGTCTTCGACAATATCGCTATGAGTATGGACACTACCAATGCTGTCCGGCTAGCCGCATGCTCCAAGGAGTTGAACCTCCGAGTCACCAGCGAAAAAGGTAGCAGATGCCCCAATGACGATTGTGAGACATTGGTCGCCTACTTCCAGGTCCACAACCACAAGATCGCATTCGTGCACGGCCCTTGCAACTACATGGAGGATGACTGCATGTTTGCCGCCTCAACGGCGGCACACCTCGGCCACCATAGTGAATCTCACTCGATGAGGGTGCACAGTTTCCGCTACGGCAAAACACGTAGGTACACCTTTAAGCCTCTATTGGCAACAAGCTTATGAACAGTAGGTATCATCGGGTCCGGGGACGATGGTATGGTGTTCGCGGTGCAATTTGACATGCGCCAAATTCTACACGTCATATCTGTCGTAGGCGTCAGGTCAGCGGTATGCTTGTCGCCGTGGTACATGGTGAAGTTTTGGTCGTCGATTTTGATTGAGGGGAGAAGGATAAAAAATTGGGATATGCGTGCCAGAGAGCATCATGTCGCCGGACGGCGTCCCGTTCGATGAGCTACGGTGGCTCCTGCCGGTGCCGATGTCGCACCTAGTTGCTCGTCAACCGTCGATGTTCACCCTGGAATACTGTCTTCGCATTAACAAGATTCATGAGTGACATAAACACATCTTAATGTTCGTTGGAGTATTTGTACTACTAGAAAGACTTACTACATGTTCTTAGTAGTTGTTCTTAGGAGTATTTTATGGAGTTTAACTACTGCTAATGTATTTTGTAGTAATACCTATCGTATGTACCGGTACTTATCATTTTGGGAGATGTGGTTCCTAGATTAAGGTTGTTCTGAGTATTTCGTATGGAGTTCTTCCTCTGCTAATCTATTTTGCAATAGTAACTATGTACTAGTACTTGTTCAGATTGATCGATCAAGTGTAGAATATGGTCCCGCTTTCCTTTTGAATCAGGCTTTGCTACATCTATTGAATTCCTGTGTGTATTGCTGAATCTATCAATTATTTTGGTCATTGTCTGTGTAATGCTAATTCGGTCAATTTGAAATGATGATGAATATGTCAAGTGCTACTGAATATGAACTGGGAATCTGTCGATATTTTTTTGGTCTTATTCTGTACAGCTAAATCTTTAAATGTTATTGAATTTGTCAAATGTTCTATTGTTACTATTAGTACAATATTTTATAGAACTAACTATTATGTACTTGTACTTGTTTAGATCAAGTGCAGCAGATTGTCTTGCTTTTCTTTTGAAACTTTGTGTTATCACAATTATCTAAACGAGTCTTGGGTATTTTGGGTTGTATATGGGGGTCACGCAAACATTAACGTAAGGAGGAGGTATTCACACATAAGCAGATTTGATCGTCAATTTTGCTTCCTCCAATGATCGAGTTTGTTCGCAGAACAGGGCAAACTGATGGCGCGCCAAGGTTTTTTCAGCTGGAATAAGAACTGATTCTCTTTGTACTGCTATTAAATTTCAAACAGGAAAGCTACTGAATCTCTCAAATGTTTTGTCATTGTTATTACTAAAGCATTTTGTGGAACTAATATTGATGTACTGGTACTTGTTTAAATAAAGGTTTGTAGATAGTCTTGCTTTTCTTTTGAAACAAGGCATCTTCACAATCTAGATGAGACCTGGGAATTTTGAGTTGCATACAGGGGTCAAAAAGGCATTATTGTGAGAAGAAGGTACTCAAAGCTGACTTGGTCACACAGGAAAACTGATCACGCGATAAGGTTTTTAGATATTCAACAAGAACTGGTTCTCTTTGTACTACAATTGTATTTCAATATATGTATTGCTGAATCGGTCACTTTGAAATGCTACTGAATTGGTCAAGTGATGCTGAATATGAACTGCAAATCTGTCGATATTTTTTCGATCTTATTCTATACTATTGAACTTTTACATGAATATCTGCCAAAAAGAATTATCGCTTTTTCCCTCCCTCTCTGAGGTCTTTGTTTCGAATCCGGCCGATCCACAACACAATGCAATTTTTATTAACCAGGAGAAGAAACCCGGCCCATTCAGCCCCTATTTAGCCCAGAACATTTTAATTCGGTCTTTTCTGGGTCAGGCCCAGAGAAATTTGATAAATGAGTCCCTAGAGCATACCTCAGAACTTTTGAATTTAGCCTTTTAGGGGTCAGGGGACTGTTGACCACAACCCAGAGAAATTTGAGAAAGGATTCCATCAAGCATAGCCCCGAACATTTTAATTCGGCCTATTAGGAGTCAGGGGAATGTTGAGAAGAGCCTAGTGAAATTTGAGAAAGGAGCCCATGGAGCATAGCCTATGGAGTATAACCCATGTAGAATAGCCAAACTCTTTTTAATTCAGCCTTTTGGGCATTGCCACCCACCTCTGAAAATAAAAAAAAACTCCGCCTACCCATGTTTTTAAGAAACTACTCCATTATGTGGTATTTTATAAATTGAGACGCTAGGAGCGCTGCCTATTTATATTTTAAAAGAGATAAACATGGACACACATAATATTTTTAAGAAGACTAATACATAAGTTGTAGTACTAATAAAAGTTTAATGATATTTTCTCTATAAATATCTTTGGTGTAGTGTCAACCCACTTAGTTTACGTTTATTTGATTTGATTAAGGTCTTGAGTTCGAATCCCCTGTGTGGACATATGTAGATATCTTGGGTTTACCTTTTTTCTTCCAGTAATATCGCATTACAAAGAGGCTGACATCATGGACCCACCAGCCTGCAGCGTCCCTCGAGTTTAAGGGGCGGGTTTGAAAAAAGTTAAATACTTGTACATAGAGGCTAGCATCAGGGACCCACCAACTAAAACATACAAGGCTGAATCGGGGACCCACAAGCCAGAACATACCAGAGAGGCTGACATGGGGCCCTAGCAGCATTGCATTTTACAATTTTCTTCTAGCAATATCGCATTACGGAGAGGCTGACATCGCGGACCCACCAGCCTGCAGTGTCCCTTGAGTTTAATGGGAGGGTTTGAAAAAAGTTAAATAGTTGTATAGAGACGCTGCCATCTGGGACCCACCAGCCAGAACATATAAGGCTGCATCAGGGACCCACATGCCAAAACATACCAGAGAGGCTGACATGGGGGCCCTGGCAGCAAGACCATACACGGCTGCCGCATCGAGCAACGTTGCAAAGGTCAAAATAGAGGACACAGACGAATAAAAGGTCCATCATACACACGTTTCATTTATAGATAGACCGACATGTGGGACCTAGCAGCAAGGCCTTACACAGCTGCTGCATCGAGCAACGTTGCCAAGTTTGAAACAGAGGGAGAAAAAAGTCCATAATGAGAGGCTGACATGGGGGACCCATCAGTCTAAAAACGTCTAATGCATCAAGCAACGTTATAAAGTTCAAAACATGGAGGCGCGATCGAAGAAAAAAGTCAACCATACAACCGGTCCTTCTAATGAGAGGCTGTCATGTGGGACCCAGCTATGCGACTAAGCGGCAGATTTGTTGAGCAACGCTATCTAGTTCGGAACAGGGTAGCGCTAGAAAAGAAAAAACTCCATCATACCCACGATTCTTCTAATGTGAGGCTAACATAAGGAACCCACCAGTTTAAATAAACGGCTGATGCAGCGAGCAGCGCTATCAATTTTGGAACACGGAGCCTTGACCGAGGGAAAAAATCATCATACACACGTTGCTCTAATGATAGGATAACATGTGGGTCCCATAAGCGTGATTAAACGGTAGATGCATCGAGCAGCGCTATCAAGTTCGGAACAGATAGTGCGAGCAAAGGAAAAAATCCTTCATACACATGATTCTTCTAATGAGAGGCTGACATCAGGGACCCAACAACGCAACTATATGGCAGATGCAGTGAGCAATGTTATCGAGTTCACATCAGGACGACACGAGCCAAGGAAAAATCCATCACGCACATGTTACTTCTGATAAGAGGATGACGTGTGTGACCCATCAGCCTGATTAAACAGCAGATGCATCGAGCAATGCTATCAAGTTCGGAATAGGGTAGCGCGAGCGAAGGAAAAAAAATCCATCATACACACGATTCTTCTAATGAGTCTAATATATGGGACCTTGTAGCCTAACTAAACGCATATGCATCAAGTAACGTTATCAAGTTCAAATTGGAGAGGCGCAATTGAAAAGTATGGTCAGCTAGAGACAGGTTCGGTTTCTTGGTCTTAAAATGGTCTTAAAAGAATTTCGGTTTGCTGAAAACAAGTACCGATCGGTGCTTCCAAATATCACTAACCGAGGATTCGGGACACCGATGTTTCGGTTCGGTCGTCGGTTCCTAACTGAATCAGTCCGAAGGAAATACCAACAAATATTTGAGAAACACATGTGCCCGACATCAACGGAATCAACCAAAAATATCAGAAATAAGCGCATCGCTAGAAGTCTAGAACGAATAGGATAGATGTAGATCGGGAGAGAGCTTGAGCTAGCCAGCAGCTGCTAACAGAGAAGGGCTCGTGTATGTCGTCGGGCGCAATGTCGGCCAGCCAAGATAAAGCACCAGCAGAAATTTGAGCTGGAGGCGGTCTATGTAGGAGAGAAGTAGGACAGATAGAGAGGAGATGACACAGGCTTTGGTCACCGAAATTTTGCAGATCGGTGGAGCATTGCCTCATCGTGTTGCTGGCGGCTGCCATGTCAAGGGCGACTAGATAAGGGACTAGGTGTGATCTGCGGTGTGCGTGTATGAAGGCTGAAGGCTCGGGGTTACCCTTGTGAAGGCCTAGATGGACTAAATAACTAGTGGGTTGTGGGCCTGGTATTGGCCTGCTACTAATAATTTTCGGTTTCTTAAGTCTGTTTGGTTAGATGTAGGTTAAAACCGAACTACCTGAAATAATTTCGGTTTTCAAAAGTCTCAAACCAAATTTAGTACTATTTTTTCGGTTTTGGTTATTCAGCTTCGGTTCCGGTCTTTTCGGTTCGATAAATCGGTCATCGGTTAAAATGCCCACCCCTAGCTAGAGACACTGACGTCCGGGACCCACACACCTCAAAAGACTTCGGCGAGGAACCAAAAATATTGCTTCTCCCATGCACCGACCGAGCTTCCTCCATGTTTTTAGCGGCTTCGTCATAGTAGAGGGCCGCAAAATCGGAAAAAAAGTTTTCCATCGGCCACGGTCGAGACGAAAAATTCGTCGAGGAAGACGCGCCTTCTATGATGACTGACGGGCCAAGTCATTGTGGATGGACACTTTTATTGTAGTGAATGTGAGCGATGGGGAGGATAACAATGGTAGCGAGGAGGTAACTCAGAGTGAAAGTGAGGAAGAGGATTCCGAAGATGTTGAGGAGCCGATTATACTTGAGGCTGTTTCAAAACATCGATCTACGCATACAACCGCTGCAACTAAGAATCCACCTACTCATGCTCCTCCTTATTCCATTAAGCCTCATGGCATGCCCATGCCTGCTGGTCTTTTCCTTGAGAAAAGTAGGCCAAAGAAAAACAAGAACTACAAAGTTCAAAACTAGAAGAAAACGTCAAAGGTGGATTACATGGCTGAGAGGAAAATCGATCATCTAGTAGGACGCAAAACTGCTATGGATCCTAGGTTTTGGTCTCGTGTGCACCAAGATATCTATGAAAGCATCATTCTAAGTCAGAAACAAACACTTGTTCCTCAATGTTGGGTCAACATGAATGTCATTGACAAGAATACGGAACAGTTCCCAGGATGTGTGGAGATCATTGATGCCATGGGGTTGCGTGCCATTATTACACTAATATGTGACTAGAGTGAAGAAGTCGTACTGCAATTCTATGCCACTTGTTGGTTTCTTACGGATGAGGTGAGGACACTAGTATAGACTACCGAGTTGCGGCGGTTCATTGTGACCTTCGAAGAATTTGCCAATCTAATCAACATCCATATAGATGCCAGTCTCTATAAGATCCATGCAATTTCAGTCATGGGTGATTCGATGAGCGGTGATGCTCTTCATCCTATTTTTTGTCCCGATGTTGTGGTTACATATGATAATGCACAAAGCACATCCCTGTTGGGTTCGCAACATAGAAAACAATTTTTTTCCTATGATATGAGCAACTAAGCACCAAGATCTATCTATCTAGATACAATCAACGGGTGGATATACATCCATATAGATCTTACCCTCAAAGACCGAAAAGCTTTGTTAACGAAATCTGATTCCGTGGCTGATGTCATTGTTCACTCACTACTAGAGAAAGGCTTATGGGTAGATTTAATATCAGTGGAGAATTTGTTTGAATATGCTCCACTAATAATTATCAGTGGCACATTTAAAAATATGCTCCACTAATATTTTGTTTAACTAATGGCGCACATCTACAACAATGCGACACTGATAATGTGGGTCAGGCACCCCGGAGGGTTGTGGACCAAACACCAATGACGTATATGTCCATATGCGCCATTGATCAGTGCCATTGATAATTATGTGGGCCCCACCTAGACCCCACCACTCGGAAAGGTGGCAGGATTATCAATGGTGCATTTTGGAGATACGCCACTGATATTTTTTTGCCAATGGCGCATGTTAAAAAAATGCGCCACTGATAAATCTTGGGGCCCACCAACTGAAAAGGTAGCAGACCAATCATTGGCGCATATCGAGGAAGATGCGCCATTGATAACTTCGCCCAGATCTACAAGTTGACAGCCACCCCCACCCACCAACACCATTCTATTCTTCTCCACCCATCTATTTTTCCTCCTCCAATATCCATCTTGTTCTCCAACAACCACACTCTCTCATCGTGGACTTGGCTCGGTAACGATTCTACTAGGTGAGTTGTTGGAGGACATGCATGTGGATATTTTGTGTGGCGGGTGGACGTCGGTGTGGTGTGTATGTGTGTGCATGCTTATGCATGTGAAGCCTTCTTATTTGCGAGAGGGATGATGTTTATATGATCTACGTGAAGCTAGCTTGTGTGGTGCATGAATGTTTGCAGGTGACAAAGAAGCAAGCATGTTGCTTGCTCTGGCGTGCTGCATGGATGCTTGCTGAAATGTCGATTAATTTCTGTTTCGGCAAAATTTTGCACTATCCATATGTCCATTTTTAGGAGAGGTCATGCTAAATTTTTCCGGCGACCATGCATGTGTGTGTGCATGATGGTGCTGTGGTTCTAAGATACTCTCTCTCTTTTTACTCTATACCATGAAGGCAACCATAGTTAGACACATGAGCGAAGGTCGAGCAGCTAGATACAAGAAACGTGCGGTGGCCGACATGATTCTGAACAAGAGGACCTACATAAGATGTCCGTGTCGAACATGCAATCTCGGGAGCTTGGTTGAACCTGATTCCGGAGACCTGGAGAATCACCTGCTCACGCGTGGTTTCATGCGCGGCTATGATTCTGAAGATGACGAGGACGTCAACGATCCTAAAGACGAGGGCGGGCATGATGATCATCACGAAGGAGATGCTGGCGGCGGACATGATCATGATCATGAAGGAGATGTCAGTGGCGGACATGAGGATCAACATGAAGGAGATGATGGCGGTGATGGACATGATGATCATCAAGAAGGAGGTGCCGGTGGAGAAGACACGGACACACAGACGACACGACTAACCTCGGCCTTGCAGGACCCTCATGTTCAAGAACTGCTTCTTAGGGAGACGAGCAACACCAAAGCTGCTGCCAGGGAGAAAGCCAAGCTGGCGCAGATGGAGATAGACGGGAAAACTCCATTGTATCCTGGGTGCCGACCCGAGGATACCCGCTTAAACGTAACGCTCAAGGCTCTGGAGATGAAGGAGGAAAGCAAATGGACCTACGTAAGCTTCAACAAAAACATGAGATTCTGGTAAGAACGTCTTCCCAAGGGGAACACGTGTCCAACTAGTATCGAGGAGGCCAAGAAAATCATGTGTCCTCTCGACCTACCGTATGTTAAGTAACACGCCTACATTAATGACTGCGCACTTTATCAGAACGAGTACAAGGATAGAACCACA
Organism: Avena eriantha; assembly: GCA_910589775.1. Classification (NCBI taxonomy): domain Eukaryota; kingdom Viridiplantae; phylum Streptophyta; class Magnoliopsida; order Poales; family Poaceae; genus Avena; species Avena eriantha. The sequence continues at coordinate 94,446,562 of OU342741.1, forward strand.
TGTCTAGTGTGTGGCCAAGGACGATACAAGAGAGTGAACAAGAAAGTTCCTTGGAAAGTGGTATGGTACTTTCCTATCACTCCCCGTCTACAGCTGTATTTCATGGACCCTAAGGAACCAAAGTTCATGCAATGGCACACGGAAAGGAAGAAGCCGGCCGAAGATGAGCCGCATAAGGGCAAGATCCTCACACACCCTTCGGATGCTAGCTAGTGGAACGCACTGGACATTGACTTTCCAGACTTCGGAGGCGATCCAAGGAATGTCAGGCTTGGTATGAGCACCTATGGACTCAATCTGTTTGGCAACCAGAGTAGCACACATAGCACCTGGCCCATCTTTGTATGGTTGTACAACCTCCCTCCCTGGCTATGCACCAAACAGAGGTACGTACACATGTGTATTCTGATTCAGGGGCCGAAACAACCAGGTATCGACATGCATTTGTATCTCGGGCTGCTGAAAGAAGAGATAGCCACGTTGTGGGAGACGTTAGCCCGTACGTGGGACACATACATAGGACATTATTTCCCTATGAGAGTCGCGTTGCTCACGATGGTGCAGGACTATCCAGGTTACGCATACATGTCTGCCCAGGTGAACCACGAACATAAAGTATGTGTCAAGTGAATGGATAAGACCCCGCATCTCCAGCTACCAAGGGATCCCGGGTCATCGAAGACCGTGTTCCAACTAACTCGAATGTGGCTTCCAAAGGATCACGCATGGAGAAAGCATAGAGATCTGTTCGATGGCAAAGTAGAGCTCGAAAAATCCCCACGTCTGAGGAGCAGAAAAGTAATCCAAGATATGTTAGTGTAACACCCCGTCCACTCCTGGGCCCGGGGGTGTCACTCCTGGCAGCTTAATAGGATATCTAGACTGGCCCCACAGACCAACACTAGTCTTTTCTACGCACTTTGTCCTCACTCGTGCGCACCCAGTTACCCACTTCCCGGTCAGTCACCCATCCTAGAATTGCTCTAGGCCAAGCACGCTTAACCTTAGAGTTCTTTTCGAATGAGCTTCCGGAAAAGAAGTTGCAACTTGTTGATATGGGTATCCTATCAATCCTATTAAGCCATGTGCATGGATCTCACATACACCCACCCTTTAGAAAATCGATGCCCTCATCGATCAAGCACACCCTAGGAACGTTCCCTCTTGGCACGCGTCTGTGCGTCCAGTGCCGGCACATGTGCCATGCCGTGTCCAATCTGGGCCACACGCGTCATGCTCCACATGTCCCGCCACTAACCCGCACACACCCGTGTAATTGCAAGGGTCGGCTCTGATACCACTTATAACACCCCGTCCACTCCTGGGCCCGGGGGGTGTCACTCCTGGCAGCTTAATAGGATATCTAGACTGGCCCCACAGACCAAGACTAGTCTTTTCTGCGCACTTTGTCCTCACTCGTGCGCACCCGGTTACCCACTTCCCGGTCGGTCACCCATCCTAGAATTGCTCTAGGCCAAGCACGCTTAACCTTAGAGTTCTTTTTGAATGAGTTTCCAGAAAAGAAGTTGCAACTTGTTGATATGGGTATCCTATCAATCGTATTAAGCCATGTGCCTGGATCTCACGGTTAGACAACTGGGAATAGTGCCCTTTGCCGGGAAAGAAGCGTCTGAGGACGAATCCGCCGCTGCATGGTGTGTGGAAAACTAGGCCTATTTTCTGGGACCTATCGTACTAGAAATACCTCCACACGCCCCATAGCCTTGATGTCATGCACATCACGAAGAACGTGTGCAAGAGTCTTCTTGCCACTATCATCAACATGCTGGATAGGACCAAAGATGGGCCGAAAGCAAGGAACGACCTGATGGAACTTGCCATCAAGGAAGAACTTCATGAGACGCCGCCCGATGATGATGATGATGATGATGATGAGATGGCTGAAGATACTCAAGGTCGCCGCAAAAGGGTTAATAGGGGAATTGCGGTGTTTCCCGCTACCTGCTTCACTCTAAGTGAGCAGGAGCTTGAGCAGTTTTTTAACTATCTCCTAGGAGTCAAAGTTTCTTATGGTTACTTGGGGAACATAGGCAGATATCTGGACAAAGCGAAGAAGAGGTTCAGTGGGATGAAGTCTCACGATTGTCACGTGCTGATTACACAGATACTTCCCATTGCGATCCGAGGGATAATGGACGAGCACGTCCGTGAGACGCTATTTGGCCTCTACAACTTCTTCGATGTCATCTCGAGGAAGTTGATTGGCTTAATGCAGCTCGACACACTACAAGATGAGATTGTCGTGATACTATGCGAGCTCGAGATTTACTTCTCACCCGCATTCTTCGACATCATGGTCCATCTACTCGTCCATGTCGTGGATGACATCATTCATCTCGGGCCGACATTCCTGCACAACATGATGCCGTTTGAAAGGTTGGACGGTGTTATCAAAGGATTCATACGCAACATGTCATGTCCAGATGGAAGCATTGCCAAGGGCTTTCTGACCTACGAGTGCGTCTCTTTCTGCCAGAATTATCTACGCACCGACCCGGACAACAAGGATGACCCTTGGTCTACCCAACAGGACGCACCTCGGCAGGCTCGCTAGATATGGCCACCGTGAGGGCTTTCGAACCATGCATGTCGGCGCGAAGGGTCAACGCGCCAAATTTTACAAGGCACACTGAGTCGCGCTACAACACATCGAATTGGTCGACCCTTGGGTGGAAGAGCACAAAAGCTTAATCGAGCAGAAGTTCATTGACCTTGGCCAGCCGAGGAAGAAGGGAGACGTAACAAGAGAGCACAACTCTAGCTTCATGGCTTGGGTCAAGAAGAAGCTTCATGAAAATCCCCCTGCAGACCCGCAGACGCCTTTTACGGAGGATGAAAAACTCATTTTCGCCTTGTCAAATGGCCCTGGGCACAACATGAGGACATATCAGGCCTACAACATCAACAGGTACAGATTCTACATCGAGAAAAGGGACATGAGTAGCGAATATCAAAACTCAGGAGTAACAATGCTATCCTATGCCAATAGAGAAGGCGGAAGCTAGGTGGAGGAACCACCTCCTTGGAGAGAAGAGAGACAGGAACTAGATGAAGACCTTGATGATCGTGCTCCCTGTCTTGCTCATCACCGCCATTGCAGTTGTAATCTACTCGGTCCTTTAGTAGTTTAGGACTTGGATAATGATCATGATCAACTTGTTGTAATGTGTAATGTATGAGATGATGATCAACTTGTTGTAGACTTGTATAATATTCGGGCACTTGTCACTATGTTGGGTTCTAATTGATGTGATGATGCATAATTCTATTTGTACTATGATCTCTGTTTCTATACTGATGTGTACCTATATAAATACATGTATATGTACCTGTATAAATACATGTATATGTATATGTACCTGTATAAATACCTGAGAGCCACGTATTCTGTATACCTATACAAATCATCAGTGGTGCATCATCTATTCAGCCAGTGGCGCATACAACATCAGTGGCGCATTTGGAAATATGCTCCACTGGTAAAACATCAATGGAGCATATTGTAGATGCGCCACTGGTTGTCCCACTATCAATGGCACATTTTGATATGCACCATTGATACTTAATTATCAGTGGCGCAACACTAGTGGCGCATTCCAATGCGCTATTGATAGCAAAACATATGCTCCACCGATAAGCAATTCTCCACTAACGACTTGCCGATCTTAATATCGTGATGAAGTCCACCACAATAAAGCAACAATTCATTCGTGATCGCACGCACGTTTGGTACCCTGACCACCTCCGAGTCCTCGCTCTAGCAAAGCACTGGAAGCAACAAATCCTTCTAGAGAAAGCCACTAGGAACATGTACTTCACTAAGACGAAGCCATGGGGAATATTCTAGAGGGGGAGATAGATCCTTCACGAGGAGGTGTAAGAGTGGAGGAGGAGGGGAGCTCCTTTTATAGGAGGAGGGGCAACCCCCAAGGGGCCATGCGCATGGGAATTGTGGTGGCCCCACCTCTCCCTGCATAATGGTGAGTGGAGCTTCCACTAAGCCCACTCCCATTAACACAAACTCCACTCACTTTGCATTAATTTTCCACCAAATTTAATGCAAGCTATCATTAAATAAAACCATTTTATTTCTTTTATTCAGAATTTTGTTAATTACTTTAATTAACAAACATTCACATAAAACCAATTTCAGCAATTTGACCTGAAACAATTCCGGTGTCCATCAAAATAATTCTAGCACTTTCATAATCTTTATCTAGTATCATATTTGCTCCAAATGGTGTCATTATCCCTTAAGTGTGTCACCCTATGGTTTGTGAATAATGCAAACATGATTAGTTCCCCTCTCTGATCAATAATCAGCAGTAGGACCTAGAGATCCGTACTGACTCCCACACATTCAACGATGACTCTTGTGATCATGTGAAACTTTAATGTTTATAACTAAATCCCTTTGTCTCGCAATATATTACATGTTTGAGATTCGATCATTGGTATCCCCATACCTAGTTTGATCTCGTTACCGACAAGTACACTTTTCTCGTTCCCATGCTATAACATTCTAGTGATCTTATCACTTGCTTACAAGCTATGTCAATGTGATATCACCGAGAGGGCCCAGAGTACATCTATCCATCATCGGGATGGAAAAATTCCACTCTTGATCCATGAGACTCGACATAACACTTTAGAGTACCCCAACCCACATTTATAGTCACCCAGTTATGATGTGATGTTTGATGTTATCAAAGTACTCTTCAAGTGTTAGCAATTAACATGATCTCATGGTCTAAGGATTATGGTTACTTCAATTTTGTTAATTACTTTAATTAACAAACATCAGCATAAAACCCCTTACATAACTTCGATATTACATCAGAAACATTTTTAGCAATTTGACCCGAAACAATTCCGGTGTCCATCAAAATAATCCCATCGATTTCAAATCCTTCCTATGGTATTATATCTGATCCATTTGGTTTTGATACACCTTAAGTATGTCACCCTACGGTTCGCAAATAATGCAGACATGATCGAGACCCATATTTGATCAATAATCAACAGCGGGACCTGGAGATCTATACTGACTCCCACACATTCAATGATGACTCTAGTGATCATGAGAACCTTTGATGTCATAACTAAATCCCTTTTGAAAGGGCATTTCCTATCCTATGTGTGTTTTGATGTTTGTTAACAATACATGTGTCGAACTAACCGTTTGCTAAGTGAGTCTCAGGTTTTTACAAAGAAAAGGGCTTTCGGTTAACCTCTAAAATGTTCTCTCGGGATTTAGTTTTTCTAGGACTTTTTGCTTGAGTCGTAGGAACACCGTACTATCAAGAGGGGGTCCGTATTGGAAAGTTTGGGTGGAATCATCTCTGTTTTGCAAAACCTCAAGCTTTTCCTCTGGTGGAGTTTTCAGGAGGAGTCTGCCCCTGCCGTGTGGCTTTCTGCTCTGCGTTGTCCGGTAGTACTGCTCAGTGCCCGGTAGTACCGCTTGGAGGTACCGCGGGAGTCTGAGGGGCGATGGCCAATTGCGCCTCTCCTCTGTTCTCCCCGGTACCACTGAGCGGTACCACCTCCCCCGTCCGGTACCACCGCTCTGGTAAGCGGTAGTACCACTTGGTAGTACCGCTGGGGTCTGAGGCGCGCTGGCGATTTGCGCCTCCCCTCTGTTCTCTCCGGTACCACCAAGCACTACCACCGCTCTAGTCCGGTAGCACCGCTCTGCTAAGCGGTACTACCGCTCAGCGGTAGCACCGCTTCTTAGAGCCACTACCACCGCGGGGGGCAGATGCCTCGCCAGGGCCATCCTGGTACCCTCTCCGGTAGTACCGCAGTTTTCCGGTACTACCGCTCATATGTCCGGTACTACCGGTTGGCAACTGGGTGCAACAGGCAGATCCCTCTTGAGGGTATAAATAGAGCCTTCTTCTCCAACGAGAAGTTTGACCTTTTTATCTCTCTCCTCCATTGTTCTTGAGCTTCATTTCTACTAGATCTCCCTCCCTAGCCCTCCAATCTCCTTGATACTTTGAGGCTTGGTGGAGGAGGTCTAGATCTAGGTTTCCACCAAAGCAAAGTTGATTCCCCCGTGTTTTCCTTTGTGGATCTTGTTACTCTTGGGTTCTTTGAACCCTAGACGGAAGAGGTCGATCTTGGAGCTCGGGCATTTGTTGTAAAGCTTCAGGATTGTGTTGGGAGACTCCGGTGTGTGGAGGTCTTCTCAACAAGCTTGTAAAGGTTTCAGTTGCCACCTTTAAGGTCACCGCATAGTGGATCGGGTGCTTGCCGTGAGGCGGGTGCTTGGGAGAATAGGGTGAGGCCTTCTGTGGCGCTGGTGGTCTTAGTACCACCCACCCCTCCAATGGAGACGTACTTCCCCTCAAAAGGAAGGAACTTCGGGAAAACATCTCCCTGTCTACTCTCGGTTACTTCTATCCTTTACTCCTTACTTGTTGTTACTTGCTTGCTAGCTTCCTTTAAGTTCACTCACCTAGTGCACATCTAGAGAACTTACTTTGTGTTTAGCCTTAACTTGAAAAGAAGTTAAAATTTGAGTAGCTCCTATTCACCCCCCCCTCTAGTCGCCTATACCGATCTTTCAATTGGTATCAGAGCAAGGTGCTCTTGTTGGCTTAACCGCCTAAGAGAAGTATGGGCGATCCGAAGGGAAGTGAAACCACCTCCAAAGTAACACCCGTCTCTAAGAGTGAGCTATCCGCATCCATGGATACGCTTCATCAAGAAATGAAATACTTGCTTGAATTATACCTTGGTAAAAAGGAAGTGGTTGTTGCCAATCCCATTGATGACCCATCAAGTGGCTCAAAGCTGGTGGAAGATCCTCTCAAGGACTCTTCCAACGGCGACGAGGGCATTAACGCAAAAGGCAACCCCATGGAAACGTGCCACCACCGCTTAGTTATAATCATGCTCCTCTCCCTATGCCACATATCAATCATCGTGGCCCGCCACCTAAGCTTGATGCCTCTAATTTCGCGAATTGGCAATATCTCATGCGCTCTCACTTCAAAAGTTCTAGTGTGCATATTTGGAAGGTTGTGGAGTTTGGCTTCTATCCTCACGACCCCTACAACATGACTCCTACCGAGGAAATCAACAGTCAACTCAATGCCACGGCAATGGCAATTCTCCAAGATGCCTTGACTCATGAGAAAATGACTCACATTCGGTCTTATGACACCGCCAAGGAAGCTTGGAGTGCTCTTCAATGTGTCTATCTCGGCAATCAAAGCATTCAAAACTCCAAGTTTGAAGAAATGCACTATGAAGCCGATGCCTTTGTTGGGAAGGAGGATGAGACTCCCGAGGATCTCTATCAAAGGGTTACGGCTCTTTCAATTAGGATGATCGATCATGGTAGTAGGGATGTGGATGACAAGTGGATCAAGCGCAAGTTCATGCAAGCCATCTTGCCCTTCCAACGGGAGTTGGCCAACAACATCCGCTCAAGACCGGACTTCTATGCCATGTCATCTCATGAAGTGTTAAATGAGTTTGTGGCTCTTGGAATCATGAATAAGACGGCCGATGATGCTCTTGATCGTGCTCGGAGATTAGAATCTCCCACTCTTGCTTTGAAGGCCAAGGTTCATGTCTATGAAGAGGATGTTGACTTCTTGGGAAAGATTGAAGGTGATGACGAAGATATCAAGTGTGCTCTCCATGAACAATTAGCACTCGTCTCTAGAAGGTTTTGTAAGAACCAAGGAAGGGGCAATGTGTCAAAGGCTACCACAACTACCTCAAGACCCAAATTGAGAACATGTTACAATTGTGGAGAAACCAACCATTTCATTGCCGAATGCCCATATGAGAAGAGAGAAGACCATGGTGGAAGACTTGTATTGAAATCTAAGTTCAAGCCAACCCCCAACAAGAACTTCGCCAAGAAGGTCCAAAACAAGAATTTTGGGAACAAGAACTTCCCCAACAAGAAGGAACCTCAAAAATACGTGTTGGTGGCTCGTGAAGAATATGAAGAGAACGATGATAATGATAGTGATGAGGAAGATGATGGAGAGATTGTTGGAGTGGCCGCCATTGCCACAATTGCCACCACCTCCTCCACCATCTCCGCAACCTCTTCACCGATGTCCCTCTTCGATTCTCCCAATGAGAACAAGCGGGCATCCAAGTCTACGTGTCTCATGGATACTACTACTACATCAACGTATTCACCACTCTTTGACTCTCCCAATGAGGATAAGCTCGTCACCAAGGCCACATGTCTTATGGCTAAGTCCTCCATGGTAACCACCCCATCCACTATCCTCCCTATTATTTATGCATATACACTTGATGATGAGATGAGTCTTAAGATTAAGAAGGAGATAGTGGAGTCCACTAGTTGCTTAAACTATCTAGAGGGTGAAGCTAAAATATGTGCTGAGTCTTTGATGAGTCAATTAGGTGAAGCCCGCGAGATCATTGACGAGAGGGATGACTCCATCTCGGAAATGTTTGGCCATGCTCGGGAGGCTTCCATGGAGATTGCCGCTTTAAACGATGCTCTTGAGGAAGAGCAAAACAAAAGAGTTGCTCTAGAGGACACCTATGTTGCCCATGAAGAATCCTTTAACTTGAATATCTCTAAACTTGTTAAAGAACGTGATCATGCTATTGCTCTAGCTAATGTGCTTAATAAGGAAAAACTCGAGTTTGGGGTTGGTCATGATAGACTAAAGGAAGGAATGGAGAGACTCAAGAAGGACCATGAAGCCTTGTTGAGAAAATTCTCTACCCTTTCAAAGTCACATGAGCAACTTCAAACTCAAGTAACAAAGAATGCTTCAACCTTGTCATCTAGTAGTGTTTCATGTTCTACTAACTCTTGTTGTGAGCATGGAGATCTTGTCGAGGAGAACAAGAAGTTGAAAGCTACCATTGAGAAAGGCCTCGTCTCATGCATACAAGGAGAGAAAAGCCTCAATGACCTTTTGAGCAATCAAAGGGACAATGTGGCTAAAGAAGGACTTGGATTTGCTTCTAAGTCAAAGAAGAAGAACAAGAGTAAGAAGAAGAAGACCTTGTCCACTCCCCCTTCCAAAATGATTACTTTTGTGAAGGAGGGGGAGATGGCAAGAGAGAAGGAGCCAAGTATCCACAAGGGTGGTTGTGTACCCTCTCATAATGACTTTGCGGGGAAATATAATCCTTCCTATGTTCTTATGAAATCCTATGATGGTCATGTCTATGCTAAATATGTAGGCACCACTTATGGTGATGATTATCATTGGGCCATTTGGGTTCCTAAGATTCTTGTGACTAACAAAAGAGGACCCATTCAACGATGGGTACCTAAAACCAAGAATTAATCTCTTGTAGGGATATGCTTCCGGTGGAAGAAAATGGGTGGTTGATAGTGGTGCCACGAGTCATATGACCGGAAGCAATGAGATGCTTGATGAGACAAGACCTAATTCTTCCAATATGTGTGCCACTTATGGAGATGGATCAACATCTAAGGTATTGGGTTTGGGTAAGGTAGTGGTCACTCCGGATATTTCCATTGTGGACATTATGCTTGTCAACACCCTTTCATACAATTTACTTTCCGTACATCAACTCACGCTTATGGGCTTTAATGTCTACTTTACCCCGAAGGTTGTGGTTCTCATGTGGAGCAAGACTCTCTCTATAGCCTTTGTTGGGTATGCCGAGAACGGTTTGTATGTGGTAGATTTTGATAAGAAACCCACACCATCCGCGACATGCCTAATGGCTAAAGGTGACATGGGATGGCTTTGGCATCGTCATCTTGCCCACGTCAACATGAGGTCTTTGCAAAGTCTCCACACGGGAGGCCACATCCTTGGTTTAAAAGTTAACATGCGTTTTGTCAAAGATCGTGTGTGTAGGGCATGCATCGAAGGAAAGCTCCATGAGTCGGCTCACCCCCAACTACAACCATTTACTTCGATGGGATCTTGGAACTCCTTCATATGGATCTCTTTGGTCCCCCTTCTTTTTATTGGGGGGAAGAAGTATTGTTTGGTTATTGTTGATGACTGCTCAAGATACACTTGGGTATATTTCTTCAAGAAGAAGAGTGAGACTCAACAAACCGTCATCAATTTTGCCAATGAAGTGCAACGCCAACATAATAAGAAGATCTTGGCCATTAGAAGTGACAATGGGACCGAGTTCAAGAACTACACCCTCGATGAGTTTCTTGGTGATGAAGGGATCAACCATCAATATTCCGCTCCTTATACTCCTCAACAAAATGGTGTGGCGGAAAGGAAGAAACGGACTCTCATGGATATGGCAAGGACAATGATTGCGGAGTTCAAATCTCCCTATAATTTTTGGGCCGAAGCCATCTCTACCGCTTGTCATATTGCCAACCGGGTTTATCTTCGCAAATATTTGGATATGACTCCATATGAGATCCTCACCGGGAAGAAGCCAAGCATTCACTACCTTCGGGTGTTTGGGTGCAAGTGCTACATTCTCAGGAAAGGTAACCGGCTATCTAAGTTCGAGTCTCGCACTATTGAAGGTATCTTTGTTGGCTATGCACCGGACTCTCATGCCTATAGGGTCTATAACAAGTCCACTAGACAAGTTATAGTATCCTCTAACGTGAAGTTCGATGAACATAATGGCTCCCAAGTGGGGCAAATAGATCTTGGTGATGTAGGTGATGAAATTCCTCCTCAAGCCATAATAAGAATGGGTGTGGGATTTTTCTGCCCCGTTGAAGAACCCCTTGTGGTGGAAGGAGAAGGACATTGCTCTACTCAAGTGGAGCCCTCACCTACTCAAGATCTACATCAACCCCATAGTCATCAAGATGTCATTGTTGAAAAGATAACACGTGATCAAGGTCATGCTCAAGCCAATGATGGGTGTCCTTCACCCCTTATTGATCAAGGTCAAGCTCATGAAGGTGATCAAGGTCAAAACGACGAGCAAGCTCAAAGAGAGGAGCAAGCTCCTTTTCAAGGTCAAGACGAGGATCAAAATAGTGGTGATGACCAAGTAGCTTCTCAACAATCCGTTGAAGAAGCTCATGCTCGTCGTGAAGCAAGAAGAATTGCCAAGCTCCTCCGTGAAGGAATTACTCTTGAAAATTTTGTTGGTAACCTTGAAAGGGGCATTTCTACCTGTAACCAAGTGGCTAACTTTGTTGGCCACAATAGTTTTATCTCTTGTGTAGAGCCCCAAAAGGTTTATGAAGTGCTCGAAGATCCGGATTGGCTTGAGGCCATGCATGAAGAACTACACAACTTCGAGCGCAACAAAGTGTGGTCATTGGTGGAAAGACCCAAGGAGTGTCGTAATGTCATAGGGACCAAGTGGATCTTTAAGAACAAGCGAGATGCAAATGGGATGGTCATTCGCAACAAGGAAAGATTGGTGGCTCAAGGCTTTTCTCAAGTCGAGGGTGTCGACTACGGTGAAACTTTCGCCCCCGTTGCCCGTCTTGAATCCATTCGTATCTTGCTTGCATATGCATCTCATCATAACTTTAAGTTACAACAAATGGATGTTAAGAGTGCATTTCTTAATGGTCCCTTAAATGAGTTGGTGTATGTCAAGCAACCTCTGGGTTTTGAGGATCCCAAGTTTCCGAACCACGTCTACAAACTTGATAAGGCACTCTATGGGCTTAATCAAGCTCCCCGTGCATGGTATGAGCACCTTAGAAAGTTGTTGGTAGACCGTGGTTTCGAAGTTGGGCTAATCGACCCCACTCTTTTTACTAAGAGAGTTGGAGGGAACTTGTTCATATGCCAAATTTATGTTGATGATATTATATTTGGGTCTCCTAACAAAGCGTTCAATGATATCTTTGCCAAGTTAATGACCGATGAGTTCAAAATGTCAATGATGGGTGAATTGCAATTCTTCCTTGGATTTGAAGTGAAACAATTGATTGGAGGTATCTTCATTAATCAAGCCAAGTACATTCAAGATATGCTCAAGAGGTTCGAGTTGACAGACTTAAATGGATCCAAGACTCCCATGCCTCTCAGATGTGATCTTACTCTTGATATAAAGGGTAAAGATGTGGATCAAAAGGTATATTGATATATGATTGGTTCTTTGCTTTATCTTTGTGCATCTAGACCGGATATCATGTTAAGTGTGGGTATTTGTGCACGGTTTCAAGCCACCCCAAAAGAAAGCCACCTTGTGGCGGTCAAGCGAATCTTTCGATATTTAGTTGATACCCCAAACTTTGGCTTATGGTACCCCAAGGGCTCAAGCTTTGTTCTTCATGGTTTCACGGATTCAGATTGGGCGGGAGACAAAGTTGGAAGGAAATCAACCTCCGGGGCTTGCCAATTCCTTGGTAGGTCCTTGGTGTGTTGGTCATCTAAGAAACAAAATTGTGTCTCCTTGTCCTTCGCCGAAGCCGAGTATATTGCGGCCGCTAGTTTTTGTGCTCAACTCTTGTGGATGAGGCAAACTTTAAAGGATTACGGTGTCACATGTGAAAAAGTGCCTCTTCTTTGTGATAATGAAAGTGCCATCAAGATCGCCCACAACCCGGTGCAACACACAAGAACGAAGCACATTGATATTCGTCACCACTTCATTCGGGAGCATGTGAACAATGGTGATATTGATCTCTCCTATGTGAGCACCGAGAAGAATCTAGCGAATTTATTCACCAAGCCCCTTGATGAGAAGAGATTCCGAGAGTTAAGGCATGAGCTAAATATCATTGATTCGAGTAATGTGGCTTGAGATCATGCACCCATACCCATGCTTCATATGTTATTCCATCTTGATGTAGGCATGGACATAGGGGGAGTGCGGTTCTAACTTATTGGGCCATCCATCCCCCCATTATGCCCAAAGTGACCCAAATCATTCTCTTAATATCATTATGTGATATGTGAGCTTCAATGATGAGTTTTGGTATTGGACCCAAGATACATCTTCGCGGTGCCAAGCCGAATATACTCATACATGGTGGCCTTGGCAGGCCACCACCCTCTCCTTGAAGAGGTCGTGCTTTCCTCGTGGGTGTTTTCCGTTTGTCTTTGTTGTTGTTGGTGACTTGCACTCCCTTTTGGTTCTTGAGAGTTTTTCGTCTATTTTAGAGTGCATTTGTCCCCCTATCTGTTTGATATCTCAACCCAAGCCCCTTCCTCTTTCTCCTCAAGCCTCTTCCTTCCGCACAAGAACCTTCCACATAAAACTGTCCTTTTTCTCTAGTGGAACCGGTACTACCGGACCGAACTCGTTCCCAGGAAACTCCTGGAAACTAGTTCTGGTGCGGTACTACCGGGTCGCCTAGCGGTAGTACTGGTCCCCGGTACTACTGGTTCCTGTAACCGGTACTACCGGGTGGCGGTCACATATAGGGTGGATCGGGGGGGTGAGGCACCCCTGTGCCCCACTTTCCCCCAACTCTCCCTTACTCCCTCTCATCGCTGCCACCAGGGAAAACCGCCCCGGAGTCTACCGCCACCGCCTCCTTCACCGGATCCTCACCGGATCCGGTCTCCTTGTGGACTCCTCCTTCCTCTCCTCCTCCATGGACAGCGGTACAACCTCTCCCCTCCCCATTCTCTCTTGCTTCTCCCTATGAGTCTAGATCCTCTCGATTCATGGCTAGAAGTTTGCATCTAGGGGTTTGTACTGCGCTCTTCTTGCAATCTCCACTCCCTCCATGTCGGAATCGCGGTTTGGGAACTAGTGCCTTCGTTTTTTGGCCCGCTTGTACCAGATTCGTGCAGGCTCCCGACCGACCGGTAGTACCGGAGGGTTCTCCGACTACCGCTCGCGTGCGGTACTACCGCTTTGCGGTTCCGGTACTACCGCTCTCGTGCGGTACTACCGCCCGCCGAGTCCGGTACTACCGGACCTGGCAGATGGCACCTCCCTCCCAAATCGTGGTGTCTATGTGGTTCCTTTTTTGGGTTCTTGTGCCCTTATCTCTCTGCTATCCTTCCTCTTGCTTTCACAGGTGCAGGTGGTTCTGGGGGTGGTAGGAAGCGCTCCAAGTCTCGCCATGAGATTGTGGAGGAAGGGTCGGAGTCCGAGCAGGAGGTCTTGCCTTAGCCTAGTGCTCACATGAAGTTGCGGACTCGGGGCGGTCACGGCGGTGGTTCCAAGCGGTCTTCCGGTCGTGGGGGGGCCTCCTCCTCCGCCCCCTCCATCTTCCGGTCGAACCAAGATTCAGAGTTCTGGGCCATCAGGGCCCCAACTGCTGTGTGATGTGTCTGATGCTGACTTTGCTGCCATGCGGTCTGAGAATCCGTATGGTATGAACCGTGGCCGTGATTGGGAGGACAGCTTGTTCTACACTGAGTTTCAAGAGCGTGTGTACAACGAGGTAATCATGAACAATGACAAGATTGTGCTGCCACAGAAATGGATTGACATGGCTCATCTGAACAAGCATCTTGATTACTTTGGGGAAGCAAAGGAAATTTGCACCAATGTCGGCTTGCTTCCCATCATGCAGTTCCAGCAAGATTATGATCCGTCCATCATTGCTCAGTTCTTTGCCACTGTCCACTTCAAGAAAAATCAGACTAGGACCTTCATTTGGATGACTCAAGGTAGTGTGAAGCAGGCAACTTTGGCAGAGTTTGGTGCTATTCTTGGCTATGAGGACCGTGGTTTTGACACTCCGTGTGGTTTTCGGTGTCACAATAATGAGCACCCCATGAAGAAGGACGTCCTTGCTCCTCTCTATATTCCTGGCCACGGTGTTGCTGCCAAGATCAAGGACCTCCTCCCCACTTATGACATTGTGTACCGCATTCTTCGTGAGACGGTTGCTCCTCGTGCAGGGAACTAAGATGAGATTCATGGTTTCTTGGTGGATATCTTGTTCCACGTCCATTCCAACCATGACTCCGGTGTTCCCCTTGATGTTATGGACTGCATTTGGAATGAGATGGTTATTGCTACTTGCACTAGGCGGGTGCCTCCTTTTGCCCCGTACATCATGGCTCTTATCATCTCCAAGAGCGAGTGTATTTCTCGGAACCTCTCTTCTCTCCGCCTTGTCAAGCATCGGAGCAAGGCCCTTTTGATCAAGAAGCATGCCAAGCCCACCAACGCAGCCGGTCAAGAAGTGGATGAAGAAGGCAATGTGGTTGAAGGTGACTCGGGTCATGAAGATAGTGGTCGTGACACAGACTTTGTTGTTTCTCGCCGTGAGCATGTGCAGCCCTCATGGGCCAAGAGGATGGAAGCCAAGATCAAGAAGGTGTTTTGCTTCCAAGTGGACAACCAAAAGCGCATGTATGAGGCCCATGTCTATGCCAAGAAAGCTGCTGCTCGTCAAAAAGAATTGATGGAAGCTCAACAGTTGACTGTCTCCGTGGGCTCCGAGAACAACATCACCCCGGAAGAGCAATGGATCTCCATGCATAGCAATTGGCAATTTGATGATGCCTCTTCCTCCTTCCGTGCTCCTTCCCCCCATGGTGATGATGAGGAGTGATCTTCGGGGTGCTAGTCTTGCTCTCCTCCCTTTTTGGTGTCTTGATGCCAAAGGGGGAGAAGGGCCGTAGGGTATGGGGGATTTGCATGGGAGGTTACAAGCTCGTTCTTTCATTGATATTTTGTTGCTTGTGAACCGTTTATTACCGCTTATTATGTGTGAACTATGTGTGCTACCTATTTGTGTTGTAAGTCAAGACTATGTGGCTTTCGTATGGATCTATCATTTGTGAGTTTGGGTATTATTATTTGGATCCATCTCGTGTGTGAATGCCATCTATTGTATTATGTGCAAATGTATGAACTCCTCGCCTATCTCTTTGCCCTTGCACTTATTGTTGGCTTGTAAAATAGAGGGGGAAACCGGCTCTATTTTTCAAACCAAGTGCTCTTCATAATATCTTTCATGCAAATGTGTGTTGTCATCAAACATCAAAAAGGGGGAGATTGAAAGGGCATTTCCTATCCTATGTGTGTTTTTATGTTTGTTAACAACACATGTGTCGGACTAACCATTTGCTAAGTGAGTCTCAGGTTTTTACAAAGAAAAGGGCTTTCAGTTAACCTCTAAAATGTTCTCTCAGGATTTAGTTTTTCTAGGGCTTTTTGCTTGAGTCGTAGGAACACCGTACTATCAAGAGGGGGTCCGCATTGGAAAGTTTGGGTGGAATCATCTCTGTTTTGCAAAACCTCAAGCTTTTCCTCTGGTGGAGTTTTCAGGAGGAATCTGCCCCTGCCGTGTGGCTTTCTGCTCTATGTTGTCCGGTAGTACCGGTCTTCCTAACCGGTACTACCGCTCAGTGCCCGGTAGTACCGCTTGGAGGTACCGCGGGAGTCTGAGGGGCGATGGCGAATTGCGCCTCTCCTCTTGACATGGGTATGCCCAATAGGCACTCAACTACGGCCTACCTGGTGCGGCTCGACGGAAGGCCCACTCGACGAATTGCCAAGGTCCATGACGCCTATGACGGTTCGACTGGTATGAAGCCCATATGGACACGGACTCCCAACGTCCAAGACAAGGAAAGCTCAAGACTAGA
Organism: Avena eriantha; assembly: GCA_910589775.1. NCBI lineage: Eukaryota > Viridiplantae > Streptophyta > Magnoliopsida > Poales > Poaceae > Avena > Avena eriantha. The sequence goes on from OU342741.1 coordinate 94,463,031, forward strand.
GTTGTAATCTTTTTGTAACCAACTCGTATTGGTACCTGAGACCTAGCCTCTCCATATATAAAGGCTAGGAGGGTCCAACGAGAAGGTATCCTCTCCCCCAACAGGCAATCGCGACTCCCACAATAGATCTAGACAACACCTGTAGCATACACATACGCCAGATCCAATCTGCGTGACACCGCCATCGGCGACATTGTAATCCTTCGGATCCTTCATCAATCAAGAGCAGACAAGCAGGAGTAGGGTCCTCTACGAGGCCTGAACCTGGGTAAACCTTGCATCCCTGTGTGCTTGTTTGCTAGCCGTACCGAGATTTCCAGCGCTCCTCAATTCCTCGAACCTAAGTCCATAACAATGGGCATTGATGAGTTAAACCCTCGTCAATTGGCGCCGTCTGTGGGAACTGGAAGTGCTGATGTTGCGATCTTGACGGCCCCATCACCTGCGATCTACGATTCGCCTATTTCTAAGATATACTTCGACTTCAATCTCCATGCGCTGGATTTCTTCATCAACGTGTCTGCGGCAGCCGCTTTTTCCTTCACCAACACGAACGTAAGGATCGAGAAGGAAAAAATATGCACGAAGCGAGGCAGCTGGAGCAGTATAGCCAGAAAGCTGGAGCAGTGTAGCTGGATGGATGCGATTCCAATAGTCAGTCATGAATAGCTTCATCTAGTCAAGATCGAATCTATGGCCTGACTTCCCAAGAAGAAAACCGGTTTTATGTCAAATCTGACAATGACCAGATCAATCAGGAAGGAAGGAGTATGACTAGAAAATAAAAGAAATCAGAAGTCTATCTTTTTTGTGGACAATCAACAGTACATCAGCCGGATCAATTCCCAAGTAGCTGGAGAATCATTCGCGTCAAGTTTCATCCTTCTATATGCTGTCAAGTTGCATCCTTCTATATGCTTAATCAAGTTAATTACTGAGACTTCACGTACAAATCATTGCATGGATTCCGTATTAAGGCATCAAGTCACATGCGTTCAAAATAGAGAGCATGACCTTGTGGACTATTTCAACCTCGTTTTTGCTGGACTGATCCTGGAGGGTCTATCATGGTCAACTTCGACAACGTCTGCCACGCCGCCTCTCGAAGTGTCGCATCTACTGTACGTCCTCCACGCGACTCCGGCAAATCGTGTTGACTCTACGTCCGGGGGACTGCGCCAACTCTACCACACGACCCTTTATGGTCTTCGACTCCGGCGCCCCGTTGTGGTATTCAGCTTCGGCGACTCGGGGGCTCCACCGGTAGTGGCAACCTGATAAAATCTTCGGCTGCAGCAGCCCTTTAAAACTTTCGGATGTGGCGAGCCACTACAATCTTCGACTTCACCATGCGACCAGCTACCGCGTCGACTTCGCCCACCGCGCGACCCCATCCATCACGTGACTCGCTGTCGCGTCGACTCCGTCCGCTACATCGATTCTACACTCAGGGGTTCCATTGCCTCCTTCGCGAGACCCGCTGCTGCCATCGGCCCCGGCGACCTGCCACGGTCTTCATATCGGGTGTCTCGGGGGCTCCTTCGACTCCGGCGACCGCGAGCCACGACTATCTTTGACTCTACCGTACGACCTGCTTCGGTCCTCGACTCCACTCTCGTGGGCTGCGCCCACTTGGTCATATGACTCGCGACTATCGACCTGTTGCGGTTTGTGACTGCGATGATCCTCTATGGTCTTCAATTGCGGTGACTCGTTGCATTCTTCGGATGCGGCAACCCAATATAATCTTCTATTGCGGTGACCGGCCGCATCAGCTTCAGCGACCGCGACTCGGGGGCTTCCTCGACATCGACGATGCTCTGCGTTCTTCAGCTCCAGCGACCCGCTACAGTCTTCGGCTGCGACGACACGCTGCGATTCTCGGCTCCGGCGACTCGGGGGCTCTTTCGGCTCCAGCGACCCGCTGTGGCCTTCGACTCCGGCAACTCGAGGACTTCTTCGACTCCGGTGACCAGGTGTGGTCCTCGACTCCAGCGGCCCGGGGGGCTCCCTCAGCATTGGTGATCCAGCGACTCGCTATGGTCCTCGACTCCGCCGACCTATTGAGTCTTCGACTCCATCACGCAACCTGCTGCCATCTTCGACTCCATCGACAATCCGCTATGATCTTCGGTTCCAGCGACTGGGGGGCTCCCTCTGCTTCGGCAACCGCCGCAGTCTTCAACTTCAATGACTGGTTGTGGTCTTCATATCGGGTGACTCGAGGACTTCCTTGACTCCCGCGACAGCGAGCTGCTACAATCTTCGATTCCAGCACGCGACCTGATGCAGTCTTCGGCTGCGGTAACACACTGTGGTCTTCGACTTCGCCGACCTGATGTGTCTTCGACTCCTTCACGCGACCCGCTGCCGCGTCGACTACGTCCGCGATTGCATTGACTTCGTCCACAATGACTACCAATAAAGCTAAGTTACCCTCTATTAGAGATGCTTTCTTTCTTACTTTAATCGCACTCGAAACACTCGGGGGCTACGCCCTCTTCGAGTAACCTAATGTGCCATCGATTCCACGCACTCGAGCACCTCATACGCGATAGCCCGAGTAGCTGATTCTGCCTGATCGTCGAATCCTTGAACTCCTAGCACCTCGGCAAGGTACTGAGACTAAGGGTAATCAGGCTAACGAAAAGGCCTAGCATATAGTGCGGAAGTGTCGACTTGATTGGCACCAGAATTTTACTTTGCAAACCGACATGCAAATATCCTTTACAAGATACAAGTACTTCACAATTCCTAATATTTTATGCAACTTATAAGGATGTCGACTGCGTCGAGCTATTCTATTGGGTCCTCCAACAGGAGTCGATAAAACAACTAACTACGCCATACACTCAAGACCGGAGTCGAGTTCCTCCTCGGATGGTTGCATCGCTTGATGCTATAAAGATGCGACGTTGGCCACGCACCCGACAAAAGTGACTGCATCGACTCCATCTGCATCGTCGACTCACCCGGTTAAATGCATGTTTTCTCCTCGCGTGATTTTCGACTGCGTTTACAAGATACAAGACTCGAGTCCCTGCCCGAGTCTACGACTCCGCCAGACACTCGGGGGCTACTCCAAATTGGAGCGCTGGTCGCGCATATACAAGATCCTCGAGTGGCACGCTCTGAGTCCTCACTCGAATCCACGATTCGACTAAGGACTCGGGGGCTACTCCCATAGGGAGCGCTGGCCGCGCACCCGAAGAATTTTATGAAGATTTCCAAGCATCATGGAAACCCTTCACTCGAATCAGCGATTCGATTGTAGACTTCGGGTTACTCCCATAGGGAGCGCTGAAAGCATATTCGACTGAAACAAGCAACAAAAGACGACAGCAGTCGCAAAAGTTATTTAGTCCCTGCTTGAGTCTTCGACTCAACCAGGCACTCGGTGGCTACTCCCATAGGGAGCGCTGGCGGCGCACCCTATGATTATTTTCTTCCTCGTACATCATACTGTGTGTCGATAACATCCACACTCGAAGGCTATGGCGACTCCGCCTCATATTTTCCCTACAAAGAGATTACGTATCCTGGGCCACCCGAATCATCTCCGCGATGACAAAAATTCGGACCACGCTTACAGCATGAAGATAAGACCTGAATAAGGCCTGGCAACGCATCTGCTGCGCTCTACCAGAAATAATCCGTGCCTGCAGGTACGATGAATATGCCTTGACGGACGCGTCAAGTGCTCACACTTATACACTGGGATTCGAACTCTATAAGACCTCCGTGGCATGAGTCGAATTACGCCAGCAATTTCCGAATTCGAGTCCAGGGACTCGAGTTTGAGTAGGTAGCGTTGTTTTTGCCCTAGAGCAATTAACTGGTCTCGATCCATCGAGCGCACCAGGCACATTTACCATCATCCCTATGAACTACTATAAATTCGACTGGCCCGATGAACTTCTGGGGTGAGTGCTTCGCACTCGACACAATTGTCGACTCCGACATCCTAATGCAAAGATCAAGACTTCTGAGTCTCCATCCGAATCTACGATTCACATGGATACTCGGGGGCTACTGACATGGGTATGCCCAATAGGCACTCAACTACGGCCTACCTGGTGCGGCTCGACGGAAGGCCCACTCGACGACGAATTGCCAAGGTCCATGACGCCTATGACGGTTCGACTAGTATGAAGCCCATATGGACACGGACTCCCAACGTCCAAGACAAGGAAAGCTCAAGACTAGAGTTGTAATCTTTTTGTAACTAACTCGTATTGCTACCTGAGACCTAGCCTCCCCATATATAAAGGCTAGGAGGGTCCAACGAGAAGGTATCCTCTCCCCCAACAGGCAATCGCGACTCCCACAATAGATCTAGACAACACCCGTAGCATACACATACGCCAGATCCAATCTGTGTGACACCGCCATCGGCGACATTGTAATCCTTCGGATCCTTCATCAATCAAGAGCAGACAAGCAGGAGTAGGGTCCTCTACGAGGCCTGAACCTGGGTAAACCTTGCGTCCCTGTGTGCTTGTTTGGTAGCCGTACCGAGATTTCCAGCGCTCCTCAATTCCTCGAACCTAAGTCCATAACAATGGGCATTGATGAGTTAAACCCTCGTCACCTCTATTCTCCCCGGTACCACTAAGCGGTACCACCGCCCCTGTCCGGTACCACCGCTCTGGTAAGCGGTACCGCTGGGGTTTGAGGCGCGTTGGCGATTTGCGCCTCCCCTCTATTCTCTCCGGTACCACCAAGCGGTACCACCGCTCCAGTCCGGTAGCACCGCTTCTCAGAGCCACTACCACCGCGGGGGGCAGATGCCTCGCCAGGGCCATCCCGGTACCTAGTCCAGTACCTGTCCGATAGTACCGCAGTTTTTTGGTACTACCGCTCATATGTCCGGTACTACCGATTGGCAACTGGGTGCAACGGGCAGATCCCTCTTGAGGGTATAAATAGAGCCTTCTTCTCCAACGAGAAGTTTGACCTTTTTATCTCTCTCCTCCATTGTTCTTGAGCTTCATTTCTACTAGATCTCCCTCCCTAGCCCTCCAATCTCCTCGATACTTTGAGGCTTGGTGAAGGAGGTCTAGATCTAGGTTTCCACCAAAGCAAAGTTGATTCCCCCATGTTTTCCTTTGTGGATCTTGTTACTCTTGGGTTCTTTGAACCCTAGACGGAAAAGGTCGATCTCGGAGCTCGGGCATTTGTTGTAAAGCTTCGGGATTGTGTTGGGAGACTCCGGTGTGTGGAGGTCTTCTCAACAAGCTTGTAAAGGTTTCGGTTGCCACCTTCAAGGTCACCGCATAGTGGATCGGGTGCTTGCCGTGAGGCGGGTGCTTGGGAGAATAGGGTGAGGCCTTCTGTGGCGCTGGTGGTCTTAGTACCACCCACCCCTCCAATGGAGATGTACTTCCCCTCAAAAGGAAGGAACTTCGGGAAAACATCTCCGTGTCTACTCTCGGTTACTTCTATCCTTTACTCCTTACTTGTTGTTACTTGCTTGATAGCTTCCTTTAAGTTCTCTCACCTAGTGCACATCTAGAGAACTTACTTTGTGTTTAGCCTTAACTTGAAAAGAAGTTAAAATTTGAGTAGCTCCTATTCACCCCCCCTCTAGTCGCCTATACCGATCTTTCACCTTTGTCTCGTGATATTACATGTCTAAGATTCGATCATCGGTATCCCTGTACCTAGTTTGATCTCGCTACCGACAATTACTTTTTTCTCCTTCTTGTGATATAACATTCTTAGTGATCTTATCACTTGCTTGCAAGCTATGTAAATGTGATATCACCGAGAGGGCCCTGAGTATATCTCTCCATCATCGAGATGGACAAATCCGACTATTGATCCATGAGCCTCTACATAACACTTTCGAAGTATCTGAACCCACCTTTATCGTCACCTTGTTACGGTGTGATGTTTGATGTTATCAAGTTACTCTTCTGGTGTTAGTGATTGACATGCTATCATGGTCTAAGGACTAAGGCTACTTCACATGATGTTATAGCAATGTAAACATAATGAGTTTGATCGTATTACTATAGGGATTTCTATTTTTGTGCCCCTGGTTCGTTAGTTATACTCAGTTTTCCCTAGCCGCTTAGTTTTTCCTCACTTTCCCCCTCCCTCCATTCTAAAACCCTCACATGCGCTCGGATAGGGGGATGCCGTCAGGTCAAAGGCTTGACTGTTACATGCTGGCAGGTGGGACCGTGTTGGGCGGGTACTGTGTTGAGCGTTGCGTTACGTCGCCTCAACCGTTACATGCTGACAGGTGGGGCCAGGATACACGGTGGACCAGCCATCCATCTATCGCTGACTTGTAGGCCTTGTTTTTCCTGATTGTGTGGCCGGTGCAGCCCAAATGAGGCCATTCTGTGGGGTCGTCGAAACCAATGAATGATGGGGCCGCTATGTGGAGCCGTTCTATGGGGCCTTCGTAGCCAATGACTGGTGGGGCTGTCATGTGGGGCTGGAGGGGGATTTGCATACTTGCCACGTTTTACTTTGCAACTTGCATATTTGCCATTTTGTGTGTCACTGACATGTGGTGGTCATGTGGCAAATATGCAAATTTCAAAGAAAAAGTTTGGCAGATATGCAAAATTGGAAAATATAAAATAATTGACAGGTGGGGTCGTGTATGACACGCCGGCTCTCTCTCTCTCATCAGCTCCTAGCCCCCAGCCCCAAGTAGCTCTTATCCCACCGGCAGACAGAGCAGCCATTGTTGGCGCGTCGACGTGTTGCCAGATCTGTCCAATGGCGGTATCGGACGAATTGCTGTGCTACACCTCAACCACCGCTCCGGCACCTGTTTCGTCTGCACGCATTGTACGTTGAGGCAGTACTGACCACAGGCAGGTCCACCGCCCACGATGACCGGGATTTGGTTCTGCCGCCATACCTTGATAAACAGTCACAACAATTGGTAGTAGTTCTTGCTAAGACCTCTGCTCCTGCTCCGCCCAGCTTAATCGATTCGGTTCCCATAATTTCCTCAATATTGTAGGTGCAAATTAGTCCTCAATGTCTGGTCATAGCGGGTACACCGGTGAGGGTGGGGAATCGATCATGTCGTGGCCACATTATCCTTCTCCTACCACATCGGAAGTGCATGCAGCTCCATCTCTTTGTACTACCTTTGAATTTGAAGTGCTAACATGGCATGTCAGACTGATTCCAATTTGGTTTGTTTTGGGATTGTTACAGTGTGCTATGCAGGTCGATGATCCATGGTACATTTCATACCAAGATGAATCAACTCAGTGGTCTAGCCATAGGATGGATTTGGAGGAGATGGTTGCCAAGTTAGGTGATGAATTGGACCATAAAAACCTGTTGATATTCGAGCTGAAGCGTGCCGTTGAGGAATAATTTAGAGCTTATTCGCAAAGACAAGCTGACACCTGAGGTTGATCTTGCCGTATCTAATCAAGTCGTAGAAAATCTAAAAGATGAACTTCAAGTGAAGAGGGGGGATAGTAGATTCATGTGGGTAGTTTTAGTAGTTGTCATCCGTGTCCTAGGAGTTACAGTATGCGGTTGTGGTGAAGGGTGGCACGTGTAATGATTAGTTGAATAGATAGCTAATTTAGAGAGTAGAATTGTTATTCAATAGATGGTTGTGAGTTCCTGCTAATTTAGTCACTTTGCGGTCCCAAAGTTGACGAGAGAATGCATTGCGGTGCCCGAGTTGCTTGCCATTAGATCTAGTGGTCCCAAAGTGGTCGAGAGAATGCATTGTGGTACCTGAGTTGCTTGCCATTGGACCTAGCGGTCCCAAAGTTGTCGAGAGAATGCATTGCGGGGCCCGAGTTGCTTGCCATTGGATCTAGCTGCCCATAGTTGGCGTGCCAAATGCTTAGAGGGTCAAGTTGGGGCCTATCAGTTTTGACTATTCTGTCGCTGCCATCATGGCTACCATGTAGAGTTGTAGCGTTGGCGGCAGCATCCATTCCCCGTTCCAAAGTAGTGGCTGAGATTGTCAATCCAAGAAAATTGACTCAAATTCCTCAAGATACAATCGAATCTAGTCAAATCCAAATCAACTAATTTGGGTCGGAGGGAGTACTACTTATGAATCAGCTTTAGAGCATATCCACCATCCTCACTGCTCAAATACATATCAATTTTGATTCAAATCATACATATTTCAATCAAATTTATACAAGCCCACCGGAGATTGTCAAAGCAAGTACTAGTACTTATGAATCAGCTTTAGAGCATATCCACCGGTCACACGGCTCAAATACATGTCAAATTTACTCAAATCATACATATATTTTAAGTCACAGAATTTTGGTTCAAATTGGGCTTAAATTTGTCCGAATTTTAGGTGGGCAATGAGCTAGCCGCCCTCCCTACCGTATGTGTACTCCAAGAAGTACGAGCAAAGTGCTCCCATCCGGCCTTAACCGTCGAAGTGCACCTCGACGTGCCAGCCGCGGTCGTGGCCTGCCTCCCATAGCTTCGGTTCACGGGGGCTTGCTCTGCGTTGCCGTAGTGATGTTGCGGATGATGGCTTCAATCGTCTTCGGATCGATGACCACTATCAGCACCACGGCCATAGATGTTGAGGATGATGGCTTCAATCATCGTCGCATCGATGACCACTGTCGGCACCACAGCCGTAGATGTTGCGGATGATGGCTTCCATTGGTGTCTTTCATCAATGGCCACTATCGGCACCACCGCCGTCGCACTGATGTTGTAGATGATGTCTTCCATTAGTGTCTTTCATCAGCAACAGATCTGAGGATGTGAACGGAAGTGAGACAGACAGAGACAGAAATTTCAGACGGTTAGATCCTCACCGCCGCACGCCGTTCTAGCAGCCGCGCTTAGATCTGCGCCGCCGCAAGCCGTTCTGACCCCCACGTGTAGGTACGTGTCACCGTACGTTGATAGGAGGGGAGGAATATGCGGCTAGTATACGTGCGATAGGGAAAGGGAGGGAGAGACATCCAGCCTGTCGGGCTCTCCTCTCCATAGCCCAATGGGAGAGAGATACCTCCAGCGATCGGATCATGATGTATCCAACAGTGGTTGGCCAAGATCCGTGTGACATACATCTCAACCAATCAGAGCATAGCCAAACTGAGCGCTAGTTGATGCGGCTGGTATACGTGCGTCAGGGAAAGGGAGGGAGAGACATCCAGCATGTTGGGCTCTCCTTATTGTACAAGGTTAGGTGCGCCCATCGAGAGAGAGACCTCCAGCCCGTCGGATCATGATGTATCCAATGGTGGTTAGCCAAGATCCGTGTGACATACATCTCGACCAATCAGAGCGGTAGCCAAACTAAAACATGAGAGGGGAAAAGTCAGGAAAACTTTAGCGGGAGGGGAAAACTGAGTAGAGCTAAGGAAAACAAGGGCGCTCAGATAAAAAAATGACTAAGGAAAATTCAAGCTATTGGCATAACAAATGGAAAATGTGTTATTTGAACAAAATAATCCATCTTGGCCGATATTATATTGTTTGCAACTCAAAGATACACAAGTGTGCCAAATTTGGCCTTATTTAGACAACGTATGTTTTGGGATGGGTTATCTTGGAGGTTGACTAAGTAGAAAGCCATGCATCTTCATAGCTAGTAGCTCATTCCACGAAGTGGTTTAGGGGAGAAGTCCATTTCTCTTTATTTCCTTTTCCTTTATTATTCATGCTAGGTTTTAGTTAATATAACAAGACTCCATGCGAAGGTTGCACTATGTTTTGACTTCTTTTTTGAATTAAACTAACCCTAAAACCATTTATTTGAATTTAGTCACTTAGAAAAAGAAAAATGTGGCTGATTACAAGTAAATCCAAAATTTCCAATTTCATATGGTAAATCAATCTAGGACACACAAGTGTGCCAAATTTTGGATCAATTGGTCAACCTTTGCTATGGTTTAAGCCATGAACTAGCTAAACCCCATGTGTTGACCACATGTCGAGGGCAAAACTGAGCAGTGCTAAGCAACTAGGTGCATGACAATAGAAACTTGCAATAACACATACATTATGGGGTTATCCAACATACAAACTTGGAAGCGTCACAAACATTGATAGTCGGTCAAATTCAATACAAACATTGACAGTAGTTCAAATTCATCATACAAATTCAAATTAATAATTCAAATTCATTTTTTTCTTGCTCCTAGTGTTTTTCACTGGAATATTCTTGGAGTTCACCACCTTGCTCCGGGTGATCCTGGCTAGAATATTCTCGAAGTCCACCATCAGCTTCTTACGTTTGTTCCCTTTGTTCTTTTTCTCTACATCAAATGAATCAAGATATTCAGTTTGTCGTACAATTGGTTCAACCACGTTTCGATTCATTGGTCCGTATGGTTCAAAATGCATTGGCATCATTTCTTCAATATCCTGTTGTGTAATTCATTTACTTTTGAACTCTGCTTCCAATGAATAAATTGCTTCAATCTCCCATACATTTGGTGCAATCTCCCCTTCATTTGGTTCAATATCCTCTCGATCCATTGGTTCAATCTCCCCTGCATCTGGTTCAATCTCATCTCAATCTGTTGGTTCAATCTGCAATGTATCCATTGCTTCATTCTCCTCTCGTTCAGATACTTCATTCTCATCTACATTTGCTGCTCCCGCCTGATCATCCATTCCATAAGCTGGGTCCACTGCATTTTTCCAAAGCCTAGAAATGTGCCCTAGGATCCCACAATGTTTGCACTTACGTCGTCGAGGTGGTGCACCACCCTCTACACTAGCTCTTATCCTATTCTTCCTTGGCCTACCTACTGGTCTAGTAAAAACTGGAGGGTATAGCTTGAAGCCTGGATTCACTTCCATCCATTGGTCTTTTCCCAACAAGGCTGGAACATTTTGAGCATATGCTGCCCTAAATTTGGCAACGGGGAAATACTCCAACACGTACTGATCAACTTCACCCTCTTCACCTCCTAGAACACCCATGAAAAACAATGCATGTATGTAGGGTTTCCCACGAAGCTGCCATTGCCTGCAATGGCATGTCCTGTCAGCCAAACTCACTAGATACCTCCATTCCCTATCTTTACTGTCAGTATACGTTACCTTAGCCTCCATTCCTTTTCTAATGCATTTCATCTTTAATTGTTTTGCCCTGGCATGCAAAGCCTTAATCAAAGATGGGAGGATGAGATGGCCAACATATACTGTTGATACAATTCTTTGACGCAAGTCGATCTTTATCATGATCATCTTCCTAATCTTATCAAATATTTACCATAGCATAAGCCCTTTCAATGACTTGACCTTTGCATCGAAACTCTCTGCAAGGTTACTTGTCACATAGTCTACCTTGCAAATTTCATTGAATTGGCTTCTTGACCACACCATTTCATGATGTGCATCCAAGTACTCCTTCACCGTAGTTTTTTTATACAACACTTCCAAATGATACAGATCCTTCCTCAAACTACATGTGTATGAAGCTGGCCATAGGTTGTTAGTATAAACTTTACCCTTGAATTTCTTTGTAAAATTCTACACTAAGTGTCACATACATTACCTATGCTCCACTCCAGGGAATACTGCTTCTACAGCTTTCTCCAAACCTTTGCAAGCGTCCGTGTCGATAGTAAGTCCTGGTGGATGACCTATAAGGTCGCGAAAATTCTCTAGAAACCAAGTCCAACTTTCCTCTGACTGAATCTTCAAAACTCCAAAAGCAACAGGGAACATCCAATTGTGGCCATCAACTGCAGTAGCAGCTACTAGCTGTCCCTTAAATCTGCCATGAAGAGTTGTTGCATCCACAGCCAAATAAGGCCTGCAACCATCCATAAACCCTTGCCAGCAAGCTTTAAAACAAACAAAAGCCCTTCTAAAGCACTCCTTCTCCATTGTCTTCCCTCTTATTTTGTACTGAACTGTATGCATGTCTATCTGTACAACACTACCTGGACTAGCCATCTCCACTTCAGCTTTGAAGCTGTAAAGCAACTGAAAACTTTCATTCCATGGACCATTGATCCTATCAAGAGCCATTTCCTTTGCATATAACATCCCCATGTAAGGTACTGTAATATTAAACTTTTCAGAAACTTTTTTTTATGAGCGTCGTTGCACCAAGTGATGGGTTTGCTCTCATCCAATCCATGATTGCATCTGCCAACCACCTAGTATTCGCTAGTTTTGTTTTGTCCTTTGGTTGTCCCCCTTGAGGTGGACAAGAATGTTCGAATCGGTTACCTTTTATATGAAACATAATGAAAATGCCAGGTACAGTTAACAAATTCTACACAACGATCTAAAATACACAACTGGTTGTAATGCCTGAACCAAACTGCTCCTGAGCATAGTGGATGCGTGCATCCTCCACCTACACCTCTTGTATGGGCACTTCATTGTGAACTTTGCTAGCTCACTCTTAATAACAACATAATCATTATTGGTGCAGATGCAATATGTAGTAAGGGCATTATGACAGTCCCGCATCGTTTCAAATACGGTGCCTTCTGAAATCTTAGGATCATTTTGTCCCACTCAATTACTAGCAAGATCTCACCATCGTACTCAGCTAAAACGAGACTGCCATTGTTCTCCTCATTCTCTTCTTCATCAGTGTCATCAAATCTGGCATCCTGGGCCAATTCCTCCATGTATTGATCCTCTAGTGCCTGTTTACTGAATCTATCTACCAACTTAGGAAACATCAACTCATCCTCATCATCTAGTGGAGGCGCTCCCTCGGCAAGCTCTGCTTCATCCTCCACATCGGCCGCCCGAGTGATTTGGCTTACACTTGCAGTGCGAACAGATGGTACTGCTGTGGACCTACAAGGAGCGCGGGGGCGCACACTATTAGTAGAGATAGCAGATACACATGATGCCCGACCACCTGATGATGCCAGACCACAAGATGATGCTTTAGCCCTCTTTCCCGTGTGTTCAACTTTAGGTTGCACATGGAGACGAATTCGACCAAAACGTTCGGCAGCATTCAAAGAGAAAAGCATTACCAGATTAGCTTCACTAGTTAGTGGGAGCAATCTTTGCTCGCTAATGTTGAAATATTGCAAATCAACTGAATTGCCATTGCTCCAGGGGAATTTAGAATATATTTTTTCTTTCAAATCTCCGAGAGTTATGGAGGTTCCAACCACCACTGGGAAGTAAAATCCAGAGAGATACCGTTCTCAACCACGAATTACGCTAGTATCTAGTTTAACCACCAGCCGAAATGCCAGTGCAGGATCAATCCTATTCAAAAAGCAAGGCAGTTAGCTGAGCACCGGCGATTCGCACTCAATTACTGCCTATAATCAATCCATAAAGGGAAATAATACTTACCCAGATGGAATCCATGCATTAGATCCCTCTGATTCCACCCAATCTTCTTTGCTCTCGATAGGGAGGGCCAGTACACCCATCGGCGTCGCATACTGTTCCACGAAAGGGGTAGATCTAGCAAGGGAGGAAGCGGAGCCGGAGTGGGCTCCACTGCTGGGGGGTGGCTCGGGGGGCGATGACGACATAAGGTAGGAGGGGCTCTCAGGTAGGAGGGCACGACACCGGGGGGAGCGGAGCGGAGGGGCAGTGTGGGAGCTATTCCAGGCTCGAAGCGAGAATGGCCAGTCTGACGTGTCTCCATGCGGCCCCACCCTTCACCATGTATGCAAGACCCGTCCCAACGCGGCCCTACCCTTCACCATGTATGTAGGACCCGTCCCAAGATGGCCCCACCCATCAGCACGTAACGGCCGAGGCGATGTAACGTAACGCTCAACGCAGGACCCGCCCCAACACGGTCCCACCTGTCAGCATGTAATGGTCAATCCTTTGACCTGACGGCATCCCCCCGTCCGAGCGCATGTGAGGGTTTCAGAATGGAGGGAGGGGAAAAGTGAGGAAAAACTAAGTGGCTGGGGAAAACTGAATACAACTAACAAACCAGGGGCACGAAAATATAAATCCCATTACTATACTTTGGGTGAATGTTCATCACATCATTCTACCAATGTTGTGACCTCATTATTAACAACATCCAATGTCCATGATCAGGAAACCTTGATCATCTTGTTAATCAGCGAGCTAGTTTACATGAGAGGCATAACTAGGAACTCTTTATTTGTTTATTAAACACACATGTATTAACGTTTCCAATTAACACAATTATAGCATCAGAAATAAACATTTATCATAAACATGGAATAAGATAATAAACGATTTATTATTATCTCTCGGGCATATTCCGTTCAGTTCTATTATCAAGTCTAGGGTTACAATAAGGGGTGAGTGCTCTATATATAGGGCAACCACTAAATAAGGGTAGTTTAGGCAATAAACAAGAAGTTTTGGTTGATTTAGGGCGTTACATGGGCTTCAGCCCAACAGGATTCAGTGACCTGGTTCAATCAGGCTGGAGACTCCGGTGTAGAGGGGCTAGAGACTCTAGGATGCTCTTCGCTCTTCGGAGTTGTCTCCGGGGGGTGTATACTAGGAGCTCCAGGCGTTAGTCTAGAGTCATGGGTGGAGACTCCAGGGTGTAGTCCCAAAGACTCCGGGCATGAGGGTCGGAGACTCCGATCCTAGTGCACCAGTTGCATCATCTTCTCGTCTAGTTCCTGGTTCCTCTTCCGTGGTGGCTTTTCGATGAGTCGGGGCTTCGTACCTGAGTATGCATAGTGTATGTGCATGAAGTAGCAAGCCATTCAATGGGGATTGAAGTTACACGAGGAAAGGTGTGAGTTAACCTTGTCATGGAAGAGCTTGGCTTGGGCGCGAGTCAAGTGGCCACTTGGGGGACTTGGTAGTGTGGATGTAGGTACATCCGTAGGATGGACTGCATCACAATTGAAAGCTACATTCAAACACGGGTACCTTTAATATATCGCTAGCCTCGGTTTGGATTGACTTGACATGATTCTGACTCTACGAGGGAGAAGCTTCCAAAGGAAATGGATGCATTCAAGGAGCAAAGCACGTGGAACATTTGGAGAAGAGGAGGGCCTTAGTGACTAGGATCTTGAGGGGCTAGACACATCGAGGATAGCGGTGGCTACGAGCGATCCCAAGACCAGTACGGTCCTAGAAAATGACATAGGTAGAGGCATACGAGGGGCCAAAAAAGGGTGTGGGAGCTGTAGGAGTTGCGACTGGTAGGCAAGAGACTAGATGGGTGTCATAGTTTGATAACAACAGATGCTTAGGGTAGGCTTATGTTGGGGCCGATGGACACTGGAGGATCCGGGGAGGGATGATGCGCTAAAAACACACAAATGAACACACGATGTACCTAGGTTCGGGGCCCTCGTGAGGAGGTAAAACCCCTACTCCTGCCTTTATGACTGTATATGAGCCGTATATGTATCTACAATGGTGCTCCTTGAGTTGTATCATGCCTCTAAGAGGTCTTCTTTGTGTGTCCGAGAGCTTAGAGGAAGAAGAAGAGAGCTCTGGAGTGAGCTGGGGAGAAATGAGCCCCCAGGGGTGCTTGCTCAATATGTAGAGCTCGTTGGGGAACCCCAAGAGGAAGGTATGATGATCACAACAACAAGTTTTCCCTCAGTTATGAAACCAAGGTTATCGAACCAGTAGGAGCAAGGAAACACCTCCAAGGTGTTGTTTCCAACTTGGAATCCTACACAACACAACCACAGAACTTTTACCCCAACTTACAGTGAGGTTGTCAATCTCACCGGTTTTGCTGAAAACAAAGGATTAAACATATTGTGTGGAAGATAGTAATTGCTTGCAGAAAGTAAACAGAAAATAGTAAATAGCTTTGTAGATTGATGGTAAAAGAATGGACCGGGGTCCATAGTTCACTAGTGGTGATTCTCCTTAAGATAGATGACATGTTGGGTGAACAAATTACAGCAAGGCAATTGACAAACATCGAGAAAGCATACATGTATATACTAATCATCTTGACTCCTATGAGATTTGATTGGGCATTACAACATTATACATAGACCGTAATCCAACTGCATCTATGACTAATAATCCACCTTTAGGTTATCATCCGAACCCCCTCCAGTATTAAGTTGCAAGCAACAGATAATTGCATTAAGCAAAGTGTGTAAAGTAAACAATACGATTATTCTATGAACAAAGGATTGCTGTTTTCTCCCTAGTAGCAACAGCACATCTAGTACCTTAGAGATTTCTGTCACTTCCCAGATTCCTAGAGGCATGAACCCACTATCGAGCATAAATACTCCCTCTTGGAGTTGCTAGCATCTACTCGGCCAAGATAGCTACTAACAACGGAAAGCATGCAAGATCACAAATAACAAAGACATGATAGAATCAATAATCAATCTGAAGTAGCATCTCAATATCCATCGGATCCCCACAAACACAACATGTAGGATTACAAATAGACGATCTTGATCATGAACGGAGCTCACAAGATCTAAACATGGTAGAACAAAGGAGAAGAACCAACCATCTAGCTACTACATGGACCCGTAGTCCAGGGATGAACTACTCACGCATCACACCGGAGGCAGAGATGGTGATGAAGAAGGCCTCCAGGGTGATCTCTCCCCTCCGACAGGGTGCCGGGAAGAGCTTTAGATCCCTCCCGATCTAGGGATGGAGATGGCACCGGCTACATACTCTTTCATGGAATTTTGATTGGGTCCTTAGGGTTTTTGTCCCGGAGGCAATATATAGGCGAAGGGGCAAGGTCGGTGGAGTGCCAGAGGCCCCACACCCCCTGGTGGCACGGCTAGGGCTGGCCGCGCCACCACCAGGTGTGGCCGCCCTGGCTCCCCTCTTCGTCTCCCCTCTGGACTCCGTATTCCTTCTGGTGAAATATTGACTTGGGATTTTGTCCAGTCCAATTCCGAGAATATTTCCTTACTAGCTTTTCTAAAACCAAAAACAGTAGAAAATAGGCATCTTATTAATAGGTTAGTTCCAGAAAATGTGTAAAAAAAACTCCAAAGTATGGAAAAAACATAAGAAAGTAGATATAAAACAAGCATGGAACATCAAAAATTATAGATACGTTTGCAACGTATCAACATCCCCAAGCTTAACTCTTGCTCGTCCTCGAGTAGGTAAGTGGTAAAAAAGAATAATTTTTGAGGTGACATGCACCATCATAATCTTGATCAAGGTATTTGTAAAACATTGATAGTTGGGATCATAGTAATTTAACATAGCATGAAAGATATAGTTCTAACAATAAGACATAGCAACTATGTTGTAACATGAAAAGGTACAAACAAAAGATTCATGAATAACAATTCTTTGCAAGACGTTTGTTTATTTCACATAAAGAAAGCATAATGAGAATGGTATTCAGCTTGTCCCTCATAGTGTAGCAAAACATAAAAGTTCATAAGGGTGACTAGATACAAATAGTTTAAGAACAAGCAATATCAAAGTTATGAATCAATCAACAAGTCTTGGGACAATGCACATTAAACTAAGAATGGCCACTATGCTCTCTCAATAGGTGCATAAAGATAGAAGATGGAGACTCAACATAAAAGTAAAAGAAAGGCCTTCATAGAAGGAAGCAGGGATTCAAGTCTCATAAAGAGCTTCCAAAAATTATGGTACTTATTAGCTTTCAGCTCTCATTGCCCCTATCATAAGCATCTTGAAGTGATTAAGGTTAAAGTGAACAAACTATGGAGTATATGCTTGACAAAGTATAAGTTGGCAATCTCATGTCCCTTGAATACGAGGGCCGCTCCTCATGCTACTCAAGTTTAGTTACTATTAAGTTCTTGTCATAGTAAGTACATGTGTATCATAGAGAACCGCCAACGGGGTACCCCTTGCACATGATACAGGAGCTATCCCATAATCAAAATGACAAGGCAAGCAGACAATGAGCATCTCAGTAATCTTCTTATTTACCATGGGAAAATGGTGCTTTTTTCTCTCTTTCCTCTTTTCTCATCTTTTTTCCTTTATTTTTTCTTTTTCTCAATCTCTATCTCTTTTTTTATAAAAAGAATGTTTCATAGATTGCTCACTATGGTGATGCTGCAAGTTTCCACCATGATTAGGCATGGCTTAGGCTAGCATCCAGGCGTTTCTCTAATACACATACATAACTCCATGGACTTACAAGCTCCCCTTTCATTTCACACCGACGACATCCATAAACAAAAGAGCATGATATCAACTGGGTACAATGTACAAGTGCAATGTTGAAACCGTTCCCCATGTTAGCATGGTTCTGCTAATCCTAACGTATAAGTGCAAGCATATACAACATAGATGACACAATGGTTCAAGTTTATTAGGGGCAAGAAAAGTAAAGTGTGCCATCAAGTTCGTGAGAGCTTTAGTCACTAATTTTCACATAACAAGTTTAATTCGGAAGGTAGATAAAAACATGAATATACTTGGAATAGCAAATGCTAATAGGTAGGTATGGTGGACTCTTTGGAATAACTTGGTTTTATTTGGAGTTGGATGCATGAGTGGAACTCATACTTGGTATGGAGGCTAGCAAAAGACTGGGAGCAACAAACTAAGAGATCAATAATGGCCAGAATCATGCAAACCAGACAAAACATTATTAATTAAAGCATAAAGTAATATTACAAGTCGAAAACTAAATGATCATAGAGGCTATGGTGACTTGGTGTAGTCTTAACATGGTGTGAGCATGCGCCAAGTCAACCCAAATAAAGCATTAAAGAAGAATACCATAATACTATGCTTTAATATGCTAAAACAACACATGATTCTTTCAAGGCATATTAAGCAATCTCAATTGTTTATAACATGTCATGCTACAACAATAATCACTAAGCATAAATCCAAAACAATATCAAGCATGGCATGATAAAGTCTAAGTCACAGTCACAAACAAGCTCCTTTTTACCACTTAAGCTTGAACTTTCCTACTCTTTTCCAATCCAAATCAACTTTATTTGAAAACTAATGCATGAATGAGGGGGGTCCAACCAATTTATTCAAGAAAACTAAGCAAACGAAAACTAAAAACGAAAACAAAGACGCTCTAAGAACAACACAATTGTGCATGAAATAATAAAAATAAAGTGTTTGGAAGAAACCTGAATTTTTTATTGATGAAGAAGGGGATGCCTTGGGCATCCCCAAGCTTTAACGCTTGTACTTCTTGAATATTACTTGGGGTGACACGGGTGGCATCCCCAAGCTTGAGCTTTTGTCCATTCTTCATCTTTTTACATTAATCTTCCCTACACTTTAAAATCTCCTTCATACAAAACTTCACACAATCTTCACTTGCAACATTAGTGCATTCAAAAGATAATAAACCTTTAGGTTTTAGTTTTAAAACAGAAAAACTTTCATTAAAAACACAAGCTACTGTAGAAATTACCTCAGAAATCTCAATTCACCAAAAAGAACCCAAAAATAAATCGATAAAGAGGCAAATGCAAATAATGGCACAAATATGTCAAAACAGACCAGCAGGTGAAAACCAATTTTTTCGAAGACCTTATGTTTCTCAAATATAAAAGTGTTGAACTAACAAAAGTTGGATAACAACCTGGGGCAGAAGCACAAAAAATTACAGCTCAAACCGACGTACAGAGATTTTTCACGAATTTTTACAGCGAAGCACAAAAATCTGTTTCGGGACAACAACTTTGTCAAGCATTACTTCTCTCTCATTAGAGGTTACTCTTGGCACAAAAACCACACAAAAATGATAAGGAGAGGTTATTACTGGAGCAATAACTTCCAAGACTCAACTAAAACTTTTGGGTTATCTCCCAATAAGTATTTTTCTTTAACGCCATTAAGTTAGGCATAAGAAGCAAGAAAATAATCAAGTATTCTCAAATGAGGAAGCATTAAGAGCAAATTTTATTTTAATAGGAGAGGCAAAAGGAATCTTCTCACTCTTCTTAGGGAAGTGTTCTATATCTTTCTTAAGTGGAAATTGATATTTAATGGTGCCTTCTTTCATATCAATAATGGCACCAACAGTTCTAAGAAAAGGTCTTCCCAAAATAAAAGGACAAGAAGCATTGGATTCAACATCCAAAACATAGAAATCAATGGGGACATAGGCATTGTTAACCATAATAATAACATCATTAATACTCCCCATGAGTTTCTTTTTAGCATTATCATCAAGTGGGACATTTAAATAGCAATCCTCCAATGGTGGCAAATCAAGCATTTCATAAATCTTTCTAGGCATAACAGAAACACTATTATCAAGATCACATAAAGCTTTGAGATCAAAATCATTCACTTTCATTTTAATGATGGGTTCCCAATCATCTTCTAATTTCATAGGAATATAAGCTTTATGTTTCATCTTTTCTTCTTTAATTTTTATGAGAGCATCAGTAATGTGTTTTGTAAAGGCCATATTCATAGCACTAGCATTAGGACTTTTAGCAAGCTTTTGTAGGAACATAATTACTTCAGAGATATTACAACCATCAAGATCAAAATCATAATTATCATCTAAAGTAGTAGAGCTATTGTTTCCCATATTTCGAAGAATTTCAGCATTTTTATTAGAAAAGGTTCCATTGGGTTTACTAGCTTCAACATTAGTGGTAGTGATAGTAGAAATACTAATATTTCTAGCAATTTCATCTTCTATTTCCCACTTAGCATGCAATTCAGCTAATAGTCTAACATTTTCATCAATTCTAACTTGTATGGCAGTAGTAGCAGCAAATGGATTTTCAATAGTTTCAGTTTTAGCAGCCATTTTATTCAAAGAAGATTGTGTTTTAGACAATGATGCTATATTCCTTTAAGCATTAGAGAGTTTTTCCTCAGTTTTATTAAAATCAGTTTGTTTACTAATAAAATCTTTAAGCGTAACTTCAAGTTCAGAGGGTGCACTTCTATTATTGTTGTAGGAATTTCCATAAGCATTACCATTATTGGGAAGATATGGCCTATAGTTATTATTACCAAAATTATTTATGTAGGCATTGTTGCTAAAAATATTATTTCTAATAAAGTTCACATCAACTTGCTCTTCTTGAGTAACCAAAGAAGCTAAGGGAACATGATTTGGATCAATATGAGCTTTCCCATTAACAAGCATAGACACAATAACATCAATTGTATCACTCAAGGAGGAGGTTTCTTCAACAGAATTTACCTTCTTACCTTGTGGAGCTCTCTCAGTGTGCCATTCAAAATAGTTCACCATCATATTATCAAGAAGCTTTGTTGCAGCACCCAAAGTAATGGTCATAAAGGTACCTCCAGCAGCAGAATCCAGCAGATTTCTTGAAGAATAATTCAATCCTGCATAAAAGGTTTGGATAATCATCCAAGTAGTCAGTCCATGAGTGGGAAAATTCTTTACCAAAGATTTCATTCTTTCCCAAGCTTGAGCAACATGTTCATTATCAGATTGTTTAAATTTCATTATTTCACTTCTCATAGATATAATCTTAGCAGGAGGATAGTATTTTCCAATGAAAGCATCATTGCATTTAGTCCAAGAATCAATACTATTTCTAGTTAGGGATTGCAACCATTCTTTAGCTTTTCCTCTCAAAGAGAAAGGAAACAATTTAAGCTTAATAATATCCCCATCTATATCCCTATGTTTTTGCATCTCACAAAGTTCAACAAAGTTATTAAGATGAGCAGCAGCATATTCAGTACCAATACCAGAAAATTGTTCTCTCATAACAAGATTGAGTAAAGCAGGTTTAATTTCAAAGCAAGTAGCTTCAGGAACAGGTGGAGCAATAGGTGTGCACATGAAATCATTGTTGTTGGTGCTAGTGAAGTCACACAACTTAGTGTTTTCAAGAGTAGTCATTTTTTTGTGTTTTAATATAAAGAGCAAACTAGTACAACTAATTTTGTGTGTGTTTTTGATAAAGAAACAAGCAAACAAAGCAGAAATAAACTAAGCAAAATAAAAACAACAAATTAAAGAGACTGGTTATAAGGGACTCCCCTTGTGAAGATGTCCTTGACTCCCCGACAACGGTGCCAGAAAAAGTCTTGCTTGCTCAATATGTAGAGCTCGTTGGGGAACCCCAAGAGGAAGGTATGATGAGCACATCAACAAGTTTTCCCTAAGTTATGAAACCAAGGTTATCGAACCAGTAGGAGCAAGGAAACACCTCCAAGGTGTTGTTTCCAACTTGGAATCCTTCACAACACAACCACAGAACTTTGCCCCGAACTTACAGTGAGGTTGTCAATCTCACCGGTTTTGCTGAAAATAAAGGATTAAACGTATTGTGTGGAAGATAGTAATTGCTTGCAGAAAGTAAACAGAAAACAATAAATAACTTTGTAGATTGATGGTACAAGAATGGACCAGGGTCCATAGTTCACTAGTGGTGATTTTCCTTAAGATAGATGACATGTTGGGTGAAAAAATTACAGCGGGGCAATTGACAAACATCGAGAAAGCATACATGCATATACTAATCATCTTGACTCCGATGAGATTTGATTGGGCATTACAACATTATATATAGACCGTAATCCAACTGCATCTATGACTAATAATCCACCTTCAGGTTATCATCCAGACCCCTCTAGTATTAAGTTGTAAGCAACAAATAATTGCATTAAACAAAGTGTGTAAAGTAAACAATACGATTGTTCTATGAACAAAGGATTGTTGTTTTCTCCCTAGTAGCAACAACACATCTAATACCTTAGAGATTTCTGTCACTTCTCCAGATTCCTAGAGGCATTAACCCACTATCAAGCATAAATACTCCCTCTTGGAGTTGCTAGCATCTACTCGGCCAAGATAGCTACTAACAATGAAAAGCATGCAAGATCACAAATAACAAAGACATGATAGAATCAATAATCAATCTGAAATAGCATCTCAATATCCATCGGATCCCCGCAAACACAACATGTAGGATTACACATAGATGATCTTGATCATGAACGGAGCTCACAAGATCTAAACATGGTAGCACAAAGGAGAAGAACTAACCATCTAGCTACTACATGGACCCGTAGTCCAGGGATGAACTACTCACGCATCACATCGGAGGCAGAGATGGTGATGAAGAAGGCCTCCAGGGTGATCTCTCCCCTCCGACAGGGTGCCGGGAAGAGCTTCAGATCCCTACCGATCTAGGGATGGAGATGGCAGCGGCTATAGACTCTTTTGTGGAATTTTGATCGGGTCCTTAGGGTTTTCGTCCTAGAGGCAATATATAGGCGAAAGGGCAAGGTCGGTGGAGTGCCAGGGGGGCCACACCCCCTGGTGGCGTGGCTAGGGCTCGCCGCACCACCACCAGGTGTGGCTGCCCTGGCTCCCCTCTTCGTCTCCCCTCTGGACTTTGTATTCCTTCTGGTGAAATATTGATTTGGGCTTTTGTCCGGTCCAATTCCGAGAATATTTCCTTACTAGCTTTTCTGAAACCAAAAACAGCAGAAAAAAGGCAACTGGCACTGTGGCATATTGTTAATAGGTTAGTTCCATAAAATGTGTAAAAATACTCCAAAATGTGGACAAAACATAAGAAAGTAGATATAAAACAAGCATGGAACATAAAAAATTATAGATACGTTTGCAACGTATCAGGGATGCTGGGATGATCGACCCCCTGGTGCTCCTTATAAAGTGAGCCTAGGGGACAAGGGATACCCCACATACATTGTTCATGAGTTGACTACTAGGGTCTCATCAACTGTTCACGATGTGACTATTAGGGTCTTGTCAACTAACAAAGCATGGGCTTGGCCATGTCTTGTCTGTCTTTTGTCTTGTCTGTGTTTTGTCTTGTACTCTTGTGCTTCTCCTTGATATCTTCTAATCATCGATCTTATCCTCCCTTGAGGATAAGGTGGCATCTTGTACTTGTCAATGTAGTGTGTGTCGGTCTGATCTAGGGGTGTCCTAAGACTAGCATAAGATTGGAAGAACTTGGCCTTGGCTTGACGTTGAGGAGGACGAGGTCGACGTAGAGCTGGAAGTATCGAGGTAGTCACTTGATGGATGCTGAGCTTGATTGTCGATGTAGCAGAGGGAGTGTCCAGGTGGCCGCCTAGGAATGACGTCGACGAGGTGGAGGCTGGGGGCGTCGAGCAAGAGTAACCCAGCCGGGATGACATGAATCTGGCCCAGGAAGGAGGCATGGAGAGGAGGTGGGCCGGGACAGAGCAGCCTAGCCGACATTGGATATGCCGGCCTAGAGGAGCACTGCCTAGGCGAGATCGGGAGTGGCCTGCCTGAGATAACTAGATTCCTGCCCAGCCGGGTTTGAGTTATCTCGGGCTAGGAGGAAGCGGGACGAGGCGGTGATGAAGTGAGCCGGCTGGGGGAATGCGGCCCAACCGGGACTAGAGCAGCGTTGGGGTGAAGTCGGGCCATGGTGGGCCGGGTTGCCGGCCCACCAGAGGAGAAGCGGTGGCAAGGTGGATGTGGCCCATCCGAGAGATGAAGTCGAGGATACCCAGCCAGGGAACACCAATGTCGGCCTAGCCGGGGGAACACCAATACCGGTCCATCCGGGATTGAACTCGGCCTGAAGCTTGAGGCTGCCTGGGTGAACCCGGACTTGGCCCGTTCGGGCAGAGGTAATGCCCTCCTGGCCTATCTCGGCCCAAGCACAACTATAGTCGGCTCAAGAGGGCAATTCCAGTCAGAAGGGGCACAGTAAGGCCGGGTTTTATCCTATGTCAGCTTAGGGCAACACTTTCCTTCTTTTATTTTAATTCTTTCTCTCTACTTTATGTCTTCTCTATATATCTTCTACTAAATCATCCAGGCTGCAACTCTGGGGTACCCGGGGTTATATCCCGACAATGGGACCAACGAGTGTGGAGATCAACACATTACATTACGTAAGAGTAGACAAGGAGAAAATGATCTAGTATCACACAACAGATGAGCATGAGATAATTTAAAATGCGAGCACTCTACGAGACAAGATGGTGCGCTGTGCGCATGCACAAAACAGTTCCGACATTGGTCGTTAGATTTTCCGATCAACCTAACTTGCACCCTAATCCTATCCCATCAAGCTATGCTTAGGTCCCATTGGACACGTTGGTACGGGATAGCCCGACGTATATGTCCTATATGCGAAACATTCCATCACTCAAAAATATCAAACAAAGGGCATCCTTCTTCCTCCGGCCCTCCAGCGAGGGGCACAACGCACTGGCGAGCCTGCGTGAGGGAGCCGACGCTCTGGGGTCGCATGGTTACTGAGGTGTGAGGAGGGCCGGCGGGTAGTAGTTCGGACAACATCCCGGTTGAAGGTGCGCAAATAGCTGCGGCGGCCAGGGGAACCGCGCTGATCCGATGGGCAACATGGCTCGTGAGGTGGTGACCGAGGGGAGGGAGCCACACACGATGCTGATAGGGCGTGGGAGTGACTCGGGCAGCAATTCCTTACCATATCCAAAAAAAAAGAGGATTTCATATTGTCTTTAGATTCCAACTAACAATTCACATTTTTTTTTTGGAATTGCAGTTTATTCTGCCGATCTTTATTCTCCCGATCGGCCTAATCCTATCCCATGCATCCAGCTATGTCTAGGTCCCATCGAAAACGGGACATGAGACAGATTGGTCCAACATGCAAACATTCCATTCACTCAAAAATACCAAAAGAAATGCTGAAGATAGGCACATTAGATACTGATGAGATGCGCACATGACACAGCATGCGACGCACGTGCGTCTTCGCAGAGAAAGCAAATCTCAAACTGACCTTATCCTGCAAGAAACTCCCAAATCATGATTACGTGGTCCTTAACTAGCTAAGGGCAATACGGTAACTTCAGTCAGACCGGCTAGTCGCGTCGCCATCTGACCCGTCGTCACCTGCGGCGGCCTCCACGGGCAGCAAACGACCAACTACGGGCTCGGACCGGGTTCCATCAATCCTAACTAAGGTCAGCACTAAACACTGGCGACGGCGGTAACCCACCTAACCCAGACCACCGTCCATGCCGGGGCAGTTTCGTCATTCCGCGCCCTTTCTCACAACCTTCCGCGGTTCCGCTGCTTTTTCCTCCTCCCCCTCACTCTCCTCTCTCCTCCTGAAGCAAATATTCCAATCCGACGGTGCCGTGCCCCGAGTGGAAGAATCCCGTGAAGCCGCCCCGCCGCCCGGATAAAAATTCCCCATACCCCCCTCGAGAGACGAGCGATTGGACCGGTTGCGGCGGAGGGACCCGGCCGGATCATCGCATGGCGGAGATGCACAAGCACGGGCTGTCCAATCAGCCCCCAGGTGCGGATTTCGCCTCTAGGCTTCTGCGGCGCTTGATCCGTACCCCTGCTTAGGGTTTTTGGTGATTTTTCGGTGGTTTCCCGCTTCTGTTAGGGTAGACTTTGGTGATGTAACCAGGGTTTTTCTGGGGTTGTTTGGGGGGAGATTCAGGGCTTCTCGTTGTGCTTCGGACGATTCCTCTGGATTGCAGCAAATTGCTGGAGACCCTTCTGTTTCTCTGGGTTTGGAATTTCTTTCTAGCGCCTACTGTAGCCTCGCAGTTGATTAGGAAAACAGTACTACCAATCAGAGCATAAAGGAGACATAGACCACCGCATGCTAGTGCTGAAAGCGATTTTGAGTGGTTACTGTTGTTGTTCGTTAGTGACTGACTTAATGTCACTGTTAATTTGCAGATATTCCCCAGATACTCCAGGAAGCTCAGAGTCGATGGCTGCGACCCACTGAAATCTGCCAAATACTGTCCAATTACAAGTTGTTCTCCATTGCGCCTGAGCCACCAAACAGGCCTCCAAGTATGCCTTCTTCTCATCGAAACACCATGTTTATTGAAGTATCTGCGATTCGTCATTTTCTTCTGTAGCATGGAAGTGGCATGCCAGTATTCTAAATGTCTTACTTGTTGAGGTCCTAGGAAGTATTTTTCTTCTAGAATTGTTTAGATTTTAACAGCAGCCCCTTAACATTGCAACTGAAAGTTTAACAGGCCACACCTTGGAATAAATCCCCTAAAAGGAACATCTCCCTCATCTCGCATTAAAAATGTGTCTAAGGCTGTCAGTACATCAAATATGTAGAGCGTAAAAGTGTGTACCCAGTGCCGAAAGCTCCCACACATTGTGTGATCCAGGGAGTATAAATAATCAACTGTGTGAGTTGGCTCCTTTAACTTCAGAAGATGAGGGACCATGCATTCATTAATCACTAATCATTTGACGATGAGGCTAGACAATGCACATGAGACCAGGTTGTTCATGGTAGTAGGTGGATGTTTGAATTATGTTTTGTGTGCTTGTACTTCGATATGAACTCTCCTGTTTGTAGGGACAGCTGTCAATACTTCATTTTTGTTTTTTTGGTTTCCTTTTCCTCTGTTATTGTTTGCGGTAGAACGTGTACCTATTTAATTTGCACCTAGTACATGTCTTATCTTGGGGAATGATATACCGATTCTGAGATTGCTTTCTTATATGGAATTTTCGTATCATTCTTGTAGGTGGTTCATTATTTCTATTTGATCGGAAAATATTGAGATACTTCAGGAAGGATGGACACATCTGGAGAAAGAAGAAGGATGGCAAGACAGTCAAGGAAGCTCATGAAAAGCTGAAAGTATGTGCAAGCTCTTTAATGGAGAACTTTCTGTATGTTTATAATTTGTAAACATGAGACGATTGATTGATACTATTGTTTTCTTGTTTATGAATCACCTCAAGTCCTGTAGTATCCCTATTTAATGAACACAGTATAGTGGTCATATACTATACTGTGCAGGCTGTCTTATACAAACAGTGCCTATAACTACTCGAGAGATTGCTGTTTTCAGTCTCCGAGGTACATCTTTCAGAAAATAATCATAAGAATATATTTGTAAAGTTAGTGAAAGATACGTACATTCAGTTTTGCTATTTGGAAAGTTTCCCTTCATAACATGTTGCTGTAACTAGATGAAGTAGTTGGAAACGATTTTGGATCTCTTGTCTTGTAGGCTTTTCACCAATGGAGGTGATTATGTGGTGCGGCCAGAATAGTCGCAATAGTTTTAAAAAGCTCCCTATTGTTCTTTTTCTGTGGTACTAGACTAGAAACTGAAGCTTGTCTGTTTAGGTTGGCAGTGTTGATGTACTTCATTGCTATTATGCCCATGGGGAAGAGAACGAGAACTTCCAAAGGCGGACCTATTGGTTGTTAGAAGAGTAAGTGCTGAATACCACAATAATTTATTTGAATATAATGTAAATCGTTTCTAAACCAATTAGAAACGATATGCCAACATGACATGATGATAATCATCCTCTTTTCTTCCAGGGGTTTTATGAATATTGTTCTTGTGCACTACCTTGAAATCAAGGTATGTTTAGTTTCATGCATGGTGAACTTGTATTCCTCAATATATTTTTTGTAAGTTTGTGCAAGTATCAACTGAGACATTCACATGCACAGTACGCAATACACATACACTCTTCCATTTGTAATAGTCTCCTCCATACAAGAACGGAAAAAATAACCTGTGCAGGGCACCACACACCTTGACTGTCACAGCGTAATGTATCTGCATGAATGCACGCAAGTGTATGGTTCCTTATGACACTGTAAAAAATGATTTCAGGGTGGCAAACAAAGTTTTATTCGTTCCAAAGGAGCTGAAGATATTGCACGATTATCAAGTGATGATAGTCCTGCATGTTCAAACTCTTTTGCTAGTCAGAGCCAGGTAGCCTCCCAAACTATGGATGCTGAAAGCCCATATAGTGGCCAAATTTCGGAATATGAAGATGCTGAAACAGGTCTTGCTGTTTCTCTATCTTCGTTCTGCATCATCTGCACTAAGTATACATCTATTGGTGCATATTCAATAACTTAACTTGTTACAGTGTATCTAAAGCAAAATTCGGTGCCACAGATAATTGTCGAGCAAGCTCCAGATACCACCCTTTCGTTGAGATGCAGCAACCTGTGGATGGAGTCATGATGGATAATCTGTTGGGTGCCCCAGCTCCAAGTACTTCCATGAATAATCTAGGTAAGATTATTCTATCCTCCGATTTCTGAGATATTCTGCCAATGTTGACTTCTGGTCCAGATTTCATTTTACAACAGTTGCAGGTTATCAAAATGAAAAGCAGGCTATAACAGCTAACATAGGCAATAATTTTGTTACTCACCATGGTGTAGGTAGTGCATTCAATGAAGCTGGAGCTGGATTCAGGACTGATTCGAAAACAGGACTTGATTCAGGGCACTTCAGTGAGCCCTTCCCAGCATATCCAACAGGTTTCACGGAGCCGACACTCTATTCTTCTGTTGCCACCATGGGGTCTAACAATCCGGATGGCAACCACCGGTTAGAAACATTGATGACTGAGGCACTGTACACCAACAACCTTACGCAGAAGGAAGCTGATGCGCTGAGTGCTGCTGGCATGACGTCCTCACAGGTGCTTTGCTATTTTCTTTCCTTAATTTTCTTGTTGTCTTGTGAGATGTTTGTTTCTCTGTGGCAATCATTCAACCTTTCTACGCCTTCACCACTACTTGAAGAGGGGTAGGAAGGTCCTTCCTGCTCTACATTATCGTAGGATTATGTCAATATACTTCTTTTTATCTGAATGCACATTGTAATTTGGTGGTCCTGTGACTTGGACAAAACTTATGCATGATCCGTGAGGAAAATTTAAGAGTACTATGTTTGACTACCTTTAAAAAGGGGGTATTTCGATTGTCGACTCTGCGGTATTCAGTGCTGTCTGATGTATAGTACTATTATTATTACTATGTGAGAGAAAAATTAACGGCAGTGGTAGCACTTGCAGACCTTTAAGAATTGTTTGTCTGAGTAGTTCCGTATATGCATTCCTTATTTCACAGTGGTGTACCGACGGCTACGATAAGTGGTACACACAGTACTTAATTATTGCCAGAAACTGATATGTTACCCCAAATTCGCAGGTGCACAATGATGGTTATACAGATGTAAGCATGAGATATCCGCTATTAAAGCAGTCATCATTGGATCTCTTTAATAATGAGCCCAATGGTTTGAAGAAATTCGACAGCTTCTCAAGATGGATGAGTGACGAACTTGCAGAGGTAGCTGATTTGGATATCAAGACCAGTTCTGATACTTTCTGGAGCAGCGCTGAAACTGTCAATGTTGCTGATGGCTCTAGTATTCCTATCAACGAACAGCTAGATGCATATGTAGTCAGCCCCTCGCTTTCCCAAGACCAGCTCTTCAGCATCATTGATGTTTCTCCAAGCTGGACGTACACTGGCTCGAAACTTAAGGTTTGCACAGTTCTTTATTTTCGCTCTGCTATTGTTTTGGCCGTGGGCATGATATAAGAACCCTACTAGTATGTTCTATCTTCTATGTTGAGCATTATGTTATAGACTTTCTGATAAATTCCATCGATTACCCAGCATTAATCATATTTCTTTCTCTCGTCATCCTAATGCAGGTCTTGATTACTGGTACATTCTTGACCAACAAAGAACACGTAGAAAATTGCAACTGGTCATGCATGTTTGGGGATGTTGAAGTACCGGCAGAGGTTTTAGCAGATGGCTCCCTGCGCTGCTACACGCCATTACATCAATCTGGACGAGTTCCATTTTATGTTACATGCTCTAATAGGGTAGCTTGTAGTGAAGTAAGGGAATTCGAGTTTCGTGATTCTGAGACTCAGTATATGGAGGCGACAGATCCTCATACTACTGGCATTAATGAAATGCATTTACATATCCGTCTTGAGAAGTTGCTTTCCCTTGGACCAGATGACTATGAGAAGTATGTTATGAGTGATGGAAATGAGAAATCTGAGTTAATCAGAACTATTGGCTCCCTGATGCTTGATGATAATTTTACAAACCTGGCATCGCCGTCGGATGAAAAAGTTTTTTCCGCTGCACAGGATAAGAATCGTGAGAAACTGGTCAAAGATAAGCTGTATTATTGGCTTATCCACAAGATACATGATGATGGGAAAGGTCCCAATGTTTTAGGCAAGGAGGGACAAGGAGTAATCCATTTAGTAGCTGCACTTGGCTATGATTGGGCTGTCAGACCAATTATTACTGCAGGTGTCCATGTGAACTTCCGGGATGCTCGTGGATGGACCGCGCTTCACTGGGCTGCATCATGTGGAAGGTATAGCCAGAATGTTTATATCTATTGAGTATTTCGTTTTTACTTGTCTATGTCGAACTTACAGTATTTCTATTGTTTAGAGAGCGGACAGTCGGTGTTCTCATAACAAATGGAGCTGCATCTGGGGCATTAACAGATCCAACTCCTCAATTTCCATCGGGAAGAACGCCCGCTGATTTAGCATCAGAAAATGGACACAAAGGCATTGCGGGTTTTCTTGCAGAGTCTGCCTTGACAAGTCATCTTTCAGCACTCACATTGAAAGAATCAAAGGGTTGCAATGTTGAAGAAATATGTGGAACAGCAGAAGCTGATAGCTTTGCAGAATCAAGTTCTGCTCACCTTGTCTCCCAAGATCCTCAGGCAGAGCCATTCAAAGATTCACTTAGTGCGGTTCGCAAATCAACTCTAGCTGCATCCAGAATATTTCAAGCTTTTCGGGTGGAATCATTCCACAGAAAGAAGGTGGTTGAATATGGAGATGATGATTGTGGATTATCTGATGAGCGCACGCTTTCACTTGTTTCTCTTAAAAATGCTAAATCTGGACAGAATGATATGCCACATTCTGCTGCAGTTCGTATCCAAAACAAGTTTAGAGGATGGAAAGGAAGAAAAGAGTTTATGATTATTCGGCAGAAAATCATCAAGATACAGGTATTTTCTATTCTATTCTTCCTAATCCTTATCTTTTGTCATTGTGAACACTTGATTATCCAAATTCTACTACAAACCTGAGGCGAGTTTACTGGTTATTCCATCCACTATTTCAAAGCTGTGCGAGTTTATTTAACAACTAGTTTTAGATGAGGAAAAAGGTACTCCCTCCGACCCATATTAGTTGACTCGAATTTGTCTAGATTCGGATGTATCTAGACATGTTTTAACACTAGATACGTCCGAATCTAGATAAATCCAAGTCAACTAATATGGGTCGGAGGGAGTAACATAAAGCCCAATATTGCACTAGTAGTAATTTGAGGTCTGTGTGGAAATGATGTCATCCCTAGAGTGGTCTTGACTTTTGAGTTGCAGATGTTACACTGCCTTATGTGACTAATTCCAGTTATGTCAGGTTTTCAACTACTATACAAATGCTACATCGTTTTTGTTTATATCGATTACGGAATTATACTTCTACTTCTGTTGTTCACTAGGCTCATGTAAGAGGACACCAAGTAAGGAGAAACTATCGGAAGGTAGTCTGGTCAGTGGGTATTGTGGAGAAAGTTATACTGAGATGGAGGAGAAAGGGAAGGGGCTTGCGTGGTTTCCAACCTGAGAAACAAATTGAAGGGCCATCGCAGATTCAACCTGCGAAAGAAGAAGATGAATACGACTACTTGAAGGATGGCAGGAAGCAGGCTGAGGGCAGGCTACAAAGGTCATTAGATCGTGTGAAATCAATGACTCAATACCCCGAAGCAAGAGAACAGTACAGTAGGCTGCAAGCCTGTGTTACAGAACTACAAGAGTCCAAGGTTCGCTTCCTTTCCTCGTAGCAAATTATTTAGCATCTTAAACCATCATGGCATGAAAATTAAGAAGATAACATACAGTGCCTCCTATTCTGCACATCCGAAGATGACATACACATAACTAGAGATAAGTACTGAATAAGTGCCAGTTGAGAGCTAATGAATGATACGGTTATCTAACTTGGATTAACATTTTATGGCTTTGGACAGGCAATACAGGATAAGATGCTAAGCGATATAGCTGATGTGGACGGAGGTGATTTCATGGCTGATTTGGAGGACTTGTGCGGGAATGATGACACACCAATGTCCACTATTTTGCGACGTTGATGAGCTTTACTAGACCAGTTAGGCCGTGACTTGTTCGTTTTACCAGACTAGTTGTAAATTCTTGTGCTAGATGTTCACTGCTCACCATTTGACTCAATATAGCTAATACATGGAACTTACATAGTTCTTTTGCTAGTCCTTTCATCTCGTCTGATTATGCAAGAACTTTCCGTTGGGTTCCATGGCGTACTTTTTTAGTTTTCCTAGGAGAGGCCGGTTCTTTTTCCATGGCTGAACCGATTGTGATCTGGCTCGTGAGCAGTTTCTGAAATCAAAACAAACCAGAAAGATTCAAAGCAAACACATATGACATTTGTTTTCTAAGTTTTACAAATGCAACTATTTGTACAACATGATGGAGGACGATGACAACAACAACAATAACCAAGCCTTTTGTCCCAATCAAGTAGGGTAGACTAGATATGAAATCCAAACGGAAACTAGAGAAAAGTGCAAGTCAAGCGGAAAACAGGGAAAGTGCAAGCCAAACAAAAACTAGTGAAAAAAGCAAGAGAAGTAAATCAAAGATTCAGGCACATGAATTGATGATTTTTATGCAGCCCTATCAAAAACCAAATCTCTAAGGACATTCCGGTCCATTCCGGTCCTCATATCCTTTTAAGTGTCTCCTCAACTTTAGTAGCCCTCTACCCCTCTTTGTATTATCAAAATCCCTTAGAATCCTACCGTTAACCGGTGTTTCTGGTGGACATATGAACAAATGAGTTCTTAGTGTATTATTGTTGTTGCTTGTTTTGCAGAAATACTATGTTGCAGTTCGCGTGTGCGTAGCATCTCCTGTTGGAGACAAACATTTCGGCCATCGGGGGAGTAGAGAACAAATGAGATTCTCTTCCGCCAGGATGTCGGAGAAATACCTGATCTGACACGGCATCACCATCTTGATTGTAGTCTTCTGCCAGGAGTTCGGAAAATACCTGATCTGACACGGCATAACCCTCCTGCTAGCCGTTAGCGGATTCTCAAGTTTACGTTTTCAAAGCAATACTGACGTAGTACACTCCCTCCGCGTCCCGTTTGCTTATCATATCAAGACAACCGGGCAAAAAAAAACGTCCCGTTCACTTTCCTTCTCCTTCCAATCCACCACTCTGCCGCTAGGGTTTTATTTTCTCGCAGTAGCAGCATCGGCGGCGGCGGCGGCGGCACGAGACCATCTAACCAAATCCCGCGAGAGCTCGAGAGGGAGAGAGAGAAAGATGAGGCTCCTGACGCACAACTTCCTGGCGTCCAACGTGAAGGGCGTGAGCACGGGCTACCCGCTCGCGCTGGAGGTCGCCAAGTCCTCCATCAAGGAGGTGGAGCTCAACGCCGACTTCCTCCGCGGGATCCTCCCCAAGCTCGACTGGCGCGCGCTCGTCGCCGCCACCTCCGCCGCGGGATTCCCGGAGCTCCTCGCCGCGGAGGCGCCGCCCGAGGCCGAGCTCTTCGCCGAGGGCGCTGCGGAGGTCGAGGGCAGCGCGATCCGCCGCCTCCACCACGCGCTCCTCGAGATCCACGTCGAGGAGGGCACCCTCGTCTGCCCCGACAGCGGCCGCTCCTTTCCCATCCTCAAGGGCGTCCCCAACATGCTCCTCCACGAGGACGAGGTGCGGCACTGACTAGCGAGTCGCACGGCCTCTTTGGTTGGATTGCTCGTGTTCACATAGGGTTCCACCCTTCCAGGGCTTGAGCTTCTAGGATTGGATGTATGAACTTAGTATGGGTTGATGATCGTGTGGCCATAATAACTACATAAATACTACTCGTGCTGTTTTTACTCGGAATTGTGCCTTGAACTTTATACTTGTCTGCGACTCATACTTTAGTGCTCTATATGGTATTAGAACATGACAGTTGTTACCGCATTTTGTAGACAATTCAGTTTTACTTTCATCAGATGGCGAGCTCTTTTGGTTATGGAAATAGTGGGTGAGGAACAATTTGGTCCAAAGTTCAATCTCATTTACTAGTAGTTGATTTGGATTTTGGTCTTGGGATTGATTCCGCATGATTGTGGCAATGTAAAATCATTTCTTATTTTCTCTAATTTGAAGAAACTAGTGAGGAAATTGTTTTTGGTTGAGTAATTTGGGGCAAACTAAGCTGGTAGATGGGCCTTTGGTAGCGTGTTAGAAGCAATTGCTAAGTTGTTCTAAGTAAACTGTTGTGTTTTACATGGTATAGAAATGTGGAAGTTGCTTTCTGTTTTCCTACTTTATGCTGAGTATGCATTTTTCCTCTTGCCTAGGTATTAGAATATTGATACATGTGTTTAAAGTGAGCATTTGCTCATTTGCTCATTATTCCTTCTGAAACACTAATTTGGGGTGCTGGTAATATTAGGTGGATGACCTAACCTCTATTCCTCTGCTTCCAACCCGTGGTCCGCTCACAATTGCTTCCTGTGGTCATACACCTATAGTGCTATCTCCTGGAGTTTAAGCTGTATGCAAAATAAGTAACCGGGCTGAAGACAACTCATTTCCAAATCAAACCCCAAACTTGTCGATACAAGTTTATATTTATATACAAGACGAGTATTGTATCTTATCTGAAGTTCAAACCGAGCCAATTCCAACAGGCACTGCTTCCAGGTTCCATTTTTTCTGGACTGTATTCCAGTGCCATTGCCAACAGCAGCCTGAATTTAAATTCCACCAATACTTCCTTATAACTAACCAAGTACTTCCACGCATGCAGATTACAGTTCCTCAACACTAATAAATGAGTAAAGATCAGAGAAAAAACGATGAGATAATTTCCTGTATATCGGACTGTATGTAGATCTGAAGTCTGAACATCATCGCACAATGCATCAGACCATATACTGTTTCCTGCCTGAGTGTATCTGTGTTGGACCCACATGTATATTTAGACTGTTTCAACCCAGTGTGTGACTCTAGAGTCTAAAACTGCATACATGTTGGTATCGCATATACATAATATCATCTTAAAGTTTATTCTATTTCTGATGTTAGTACATGCAACTTTTGCTATGGCTTGCTCACTTCATTTCCTTACTTGGTTGTCTTCATCTACTGTTGCCCTCGTCATAGTCAGTCTTGTGATAAACATATATTTTTATCTTCT
Source organism: Avena eriantha (assembly GCA_910589775.1). Taxonomy (NCBI): domain Eukaryota; kingdom Viridiplantae; phylum Streptophyta; class Magnoliopsida; order Poales; family Poaceae; genus Avena; species Avena eriantha. The sequence continues at coordinate 94,498,910 of OU342741.1, forward strand.
CAATTGTTAAACTTACAACAACAAAGTAGCTGACATGTCTTGTTGACTCCCGATACCAATTTACTGATCAGCGATCAGCAGCCCCTTTGTGCAAGGAGGACAATACTAAGGTTGTTCTGAATATGAAGCAGATATTTCATCCATTTATTGCTTATTATATGCTTCATATGTCACTGTTAAGAAAATTTGGAGTATTTTTGGAGTACTTTTTTTTTGCTGATTACATACTTTCGGAATTATGATCCATACTGTACTTTGCATCCTGTGTAACTTACATGATGTAGTCTTGCAAAATCATTCCTTCTGAAATATGCATACTACACTAAGTTGAGCTAGTGCCTGGAAATGTACAGATAGTACCTGGGGAGTACTCCCTCCGTTTCAAAATATAAGATGCTAGATCCACAGTATTCGACCCAGAAATGCAGTACAGTTTATCATTAGGATTCATTGGCATAGTGGCTGGATACAGGAGCAATCCACGTGAAGCTCTGGGCTCTTCTTTTATAGCGTATCACAGCAGATCAAGCAGGGCAGACAGGCCTATGAAATAATGAAACCCAAAAGTAACTCGCGGTTGGTGAGTTGGTCACCAAATGCAGAGATCGACATTAGTCAGCTACTCCATTTTATTTCTCGCATAAAGTTAGCTACTACTCCATGGACATCACACCTCATGATAAGCCGTCACTTCTAAGGTTCGTTGTGAGTCTATATTTTGACGTCATGGAAAATTGGAAATGCAAGGAAGGCGTTTTGCCGAGCATCCAGTGCAGTCGAAATCCTTACTTAAAAATCATTGTCATCCCGTGGCCATGCTTGTGGGCACTGAATCATCAAGTGTGCCTACTAAATGCGACCCAAGCCGGTGCACGTCCATTCAGGGAAAATGAAAGATGGAACATTCATTGAGGCTGATGGACGGGCCAGTTTCCTGCTCGAGCTGACATGCCGCCAGCGAATTGTCTCGCGCAGTCCCAAGATCGAAGTCGCAATTTCCAGAGTTCTGGAACAAACAACATCATGGTCAACACCCACAAGACGCACATGATACTATGTGCACATCGCTGCGAACGAGTTCATCGCTTTCCACCGCAAAAACAATCCAGTTTGTTTAGACACCCATGACATGAGACCTAAGGTCTGTAGGCTACGCTTGTTCCATGATGTGAAAGAGTTATTTTATTAGACATGCTTGACATCAAACCTTACCTTTGATGGCCGCATCAAAAAGAAAGTCGTTTGGGAGCTACGGTCCTCTACCGACATGAATGCCTGAAGTCTCTCCAGGTGAAAACCTATGCTCTCCGGAGCGGGCGGCGGCGATGCACACACGTCGTTACTTTGTTGGAAGCGCCGCCTTGGAGTCTTTCAGCCTTGCGGTGCGAAGGGTTGCGGTTGTCGCGTGCGGTGGCTCCGTGGTCTTGGTAGTGGATGCCGGAGCGGCGACTCCGGGCGGTGGAAGTGCGCCGAGGCGGCGGCCTCAGGAAGCATGGCTGCCATGGCCCTTCGAGGTGGGGTCGTGGCATTGCCCCGAGGGGTGACAAATTAGTGCCACGAGGGTGGCTGGTTTGTTAGCCTTTTCATTTCTCTTCTATTTTTTCCTTTTCGTCTAGTGCGAGCATTAACATATTCTACCTAATAACGAAATCGAAAGCCAACAGTTGCTGAATCTTTCAAAAAAAAAAAAAAGAGTCTGATTTCAGATTCGCTTGAGCTCTAAGTTAATTCTCGAGCGATCGTGAACTAGCAAAACCGCGTAGGATGTGCTTGTGCGATGATGTTAAGGAAAACCAGTGGAAAAAAGAATGACTTCACAAGGCTAAGGGTATATTTGGTTCAAAGGTTTTCTACAGCTTCATTGATTGTTGAGACTGAAAATCCCAAGTTTGCGTTTCTTAGGAGGTACAACATTTGCCAAACAACTCAAGCATGTAAGTAAGAGAGTTTTAACTTTTTTTCTTCCATTCTTCGAATGGAGTAATTTTGTTCTTTGTGGGAACTCTGTTTAGGACATGACACGCGGTCATTAGTACCTCCTCTTACCATTCTTTGGAGAGACCCGATGTTTCTAATATATCGTTAACCAAATCTATTAGAGTACGTTTTTTTCTTTCGGCTACCCTAGACTGGGGTGAGTAGAGAGACGTCCTCTCATGAATTGTGCCGTGTTTCACATAAAAGGAATCAAACTCGTTGGAAAAATACTCTCCATCATGATCAGACCTAAGTCTCTTAATCTTTCGATTAAGTTGGTTTTCTGCTTTAGCTTTATAGATTTTGAAGAAACTCAAAATCTCATCTTTTGATTTTAGAAGATACACATGACAGTATCTCGTAGAGTCATCGATCAACATCGTAAAATATTTCTTTACACCTTTTGTAAACACACCATTTATCTCACAAAGATCAGAATGTATGAGCTCTAGTGGTGTTAAATTTCTCACTTCTGCAGTCATATGTGACTTGCGAGGTTGCTTTGATTGCACACAAACTTGGCACTTAGATCCCTTAACAGTAGTGAAATCAGGGATTAAATTCATTTTGGTTAGTCGCGTCATACAACCAAAATTAATATAACATAGACGAGAATGCCAAACATTTGATTCAAAATTCGTGTAAATATGATTAACGATTTTATTACAAACATATGACAGAGATAAGCAGAACAAGCCTCCACACTCATAACATTTACCAACAAAATTTCCATACTTAGAAATTACAAATTTATTGATCTTGAATACAATCTTGTAGCCGTCTCAACACAGAAGAGATCCGCTAACAAGATTTTTATTTATTGAGAGAACATTATGCACGTTCTTTAGGCACACGGTCTTTCTCGGAGTGAACTTCAGATCGACCGTACCAACACCATGAACAGAAGCATGCGAGCCGTTCCCCATCAGCATAGATTGAGTCCCTCTGACCTGATATTAAGAAAACATGAAAATGTCAGAACAAACATGTACATTAGCGCCCGTGTCAATCCACCAATCAGGAGAATGACATAATAAAAGAACAATAGTTAATATACCATGCCCAACATCCTTCATCTCAACGTCGCCCATGACAACATTAGTAGTCTTGTTGCCCTTCCCATGCTGGCGCTTGTCAAAACAGTTAGGAAAAGCAGGAGCCCAATGATCGAGATCACCGCACACATGGCAAGCACCTTTCTTCTTGAAACTAGTAGACTGTGAGGCTTTGTTCTTCCCATCGAACTTTCCTCTGCCATCAAACTTGCCCTTGTTCTTGAACTTGTGAGGCTGGAAGTTATTTTCTGTACTAGGTTGGCACTTGAACCTCCCTCAGCACCTTTAGCACATGTATATTTTGCTCTCTCCTTCTCTTCCACATCAAGAGTTCCAATGAGATTTGGTACGAAAAACTCCTATCTCTTGTGTTTCAGGGAAGTAACAAAGTTCCTCCACGAAGGGGAAGCTTGGCAATAATGCCCCCATGAACGAACTTGACCGATAACACACAAGGAAAGTGCTTAAGATCCTTGGCCAGTGAATGTATCTCATGAGCCTGCTCAACCACGGATCCGTCATCTTGTAGTCATAGAATTGCTCCATGACATACAATTCACTGCCAGCGTTCGAGATCCCAAACTTGGCCTCGAGCACAGCCCACATGTCCTTGCCATTATCAAATGACATATAGGGTTCAACAGTGTTTTTCCCAAGAACAGACAACAGAGCAGCCTTGAACAAGGTATCAGTTTTATTAAAAACTTGCTCGTGATCAGGAGTAAGCTCTCCCTTAGGCTTGACAAGAGTGGCGTCATAGCAGTTCATGTTCTGAAACCAGAGAACTGCTCTCACATGTCATCTCTTATAATGCGTATCCTCAAAGACATGCGGCTTCACATGTGCAACAAAGCCACTTGGAGTAAATTGCCTATCATAAGGTTTTGAGATTGTTGAGTAAAAGAGCAATTTACCAAGAGAATTAACCATAATAAAATGTAGGTAAAACATGAATAGAATAACATAGATTAAACTAATCACGTGATTTAGCGGATAACCTACTGCAAACCATAAGATACGAGGACTATCTGATTAAGATAAACAAGATCGAGAGAGAAGGTATACATCGCAGCAGAGGAACCGCCCATGTTGATGTTGGTACCGTCGTTAGCCATGTCATTGAGGAAGAGGTTGTTGCTGTCGAGGAAGAAGTCATCGTTGGGGAAGATGTCGGCGTTGTCGCTATCCATGAAGGAGTCCGTGATGAAGCCAGTAGTCGTGCCAGTAGCGCTTCCCAAAAACCTTATCGCCCTTCTCCCGTACAGGACTCGAAGCAGCGGGGTCTCAGAGGCCTACTGTCCCAGTTCGCGGTGCATGCCGCAAGGCGGGATGAGGAAGATATAGGTAGCGTAGTGCTAGAGGCGCAAAGGGATGTGCGTTGGTGTGTCTGAGGAGAGGAGCGATCTCCCACTCTTATAGGCACGGGTAGGCAGGCGAACAGTCTGCTCTTGGCTCGAGGCATTCCCGCAACCTGCAGCGCGCGCGTGCATCGTGACGAGGCGGCCGACAAAGGAGGAGGAGCGCGCGTGTATGCCTCTCTCCTTCTCATTCTTTTAGCAAGTGGTGGAAGAGCCCTTCTTATAAGGTGGTGAAATGTTCCTTCAACTAGCTATGTCGGACTAAATATTTATCCCACCTCTTGCCATGCATGAATGGGCTACATGGGCCTCTAGGATTTCATGAATTATTAAAATGGAAATATGTGCTGGGCCATTTAGGCAAAAATTCCAACACATGGTACTCCATCTTCGTACCCAAACTCGGACAACAATGTCGCTCGCCAGAGAGGAGATCGGGGTGGATGACTGTGGGGAACAAAGGATGAACATATGAATTAGCGCTAGGATTAGAGAAAATGGGGATTTTCAAGCAAAGGATGTCTATAAATAACAAATGAGGGGGGTTTCACATAATTCAACCGGTGGGAGATTAACTAACCATAACAAACTCACACGGGAGGGGTTAAGCGCAAATTTCCAGGACATATGCTCTCCTGCGAGTGGGACCTAGGCCCATGTGTCGTCCACGTCAGCTCAAATTTGATGGTAAATCAGGTTTAGGACTAAATTGAGTCAGATTGACAAGTACGTGCATTAAATTCTGCAAATTGCGAGTACGAGAACTAAATCGAGCTACACACAAATATAGAGATTGAGAATGCATTTAACTCAAAGAGAAAAAATGCACATCATGTAACAAGTTTAATTAGCTAGGGAACCGTGATTAATCACACATTTATTAGATGGTTTTGCTTTTTTAAGGAAATAGCTGCCTTCATTTATTCAATTCCAGCAACATCGAGTCCAAAAAATTCACAACGTAACTAGACAGTATAGTAAACCACGTTTTACAAATCCTCGACTCGCAACCTTCTTTAGCTAACTTATATGCAACAACATTCGCCGAGCGTCGCACGCATCTGACCTTATGGTTATTGAAAATTCAAAGATCCTTTAATCTCCTCCACCAGCCGTCCATGGACCGATCTGTCCTTCTCCATCAATTGTAGTTTCATCACCACGTTCATGCTACCAGTCTCCAGCAGCATAGACGCTATACCCAATTATCTTGCCAAGGATACAACTTTGCTACAAGCACGGAGTTCAGCAAGTTCAGGGTCAGTAATCAGAGTGAAAAATGGCAAGACGCCACAAGGAAGCTTCCATGGTGGTCACGGGCAACCACTCCTCCGCCACCAACACATGAAGACTATGCTAGAGCTCCATCCGCGCTCACTTTCGTCCATTCTTCCGGTGGCAGGTGCCAACGCTCCACAGGTGCCACCAGATTAGGCTTTCAATCCTCCTGGATGTCGTGCCAATATGTTGATAGGTGCACAATCTGCTTCGCTAGAGACCTAGACCCCTCCATCACCTGACTATCCCTAGCATCATTACAAGATAACCACATATGATATAAGACCATCATCATGTCCATTTCTGACTCCTTCCCATTACCCAGCCATTCCAAAAACCATTGAAGCAAATCACGTGGGGATCAGGCATTTTCCGGTGGCTATGTATCACAACCAAGTCCCACGTTACGCAGCTCCTCCCAGACATGTCTAGAGTGTGGACATTGCCAGAATCTATGGAGGGCCGTCTCCTCCCTTCCGCAAGCAACACAAACCACACCATTGTTTGTTGACCAATGAGTGTGTCGGCACACGGAGGTTATCGTTATTTCATTACTTTCACGAATGATTTAAGTAGATTTGGATATATCTATTTGATGAAACATAAGTCTAAAACCTTTCAAAAATTCAAAGAATTTCAGAGTGAAGTGAAAAATCATCGTAATAGAACGATTAAATTTCTGTTATCCAATCGTGGAGGTGAATATCTGAGTTACGGGTTTGGCATATACATGAAACAATGTGGAATAGTTTCACAACTCACACCTGCTAGAACACCACAGTAAAATGGTGTGTTAGAACACCGTAATCTTACATTATTAGATATGGTTCGATCTATGATGTCTCTCACAAACTTGCCATTGTCATTTTAGGAATATGCACTAGAAACAGCCGCGTTCACTTTAAAGAGGACTTCGTCTAAATTCGTTGAAACGACACCTTATGAATTGTGGTTTGACAACAAACCTAAGTTATTATTTCTAGAAGTTTGGGGATGCGATGTTTATGTGAAGAAACTTCAACCTGATAAACTCAAACCCAAAGCGGAAAAATGCGTCTTCATAGGATACCCTACAGAAACAATTGGGTATAACTTTTATCATAGATCCAAAGCAAGGTTTTCGTTTCCAAGAATGGATCCTTTCTAGAGAAGGAGTTTATCTCTAAAGGTGTGATAAGTAGGAAGGTAGAACTCGATGAGGTTATTGAACCTTCTCTTCATGGAATGGTGAATAGTGCTCCGTCAGAAACGGTGAGTTACACAGCATCGGAAAAGGTTCCAGTTTTAACTTCACCAAATGAAGAGGGAACTAATGATATTGATCATGAAACTCTAAAAGAGAAGACTGCCAAAGCTCGTAGGTCAACTAGGACACGTGCAGCTCATGAACTACACGATGATCTTATCATGACTTTCATGGTAGATGGAAATGATGACCCTGCGACTTATGAAGAAGCGATGGTGAGTTCGGATTCCAACAAATGGCTAGAAGCTATGCAATCCAAAATAGGATCCATGTATGAAAATCAAGTTTGGACCTTGGTGGACCTACCTCATGACCATAAGGCCGTTGATAATAAATGGATCTTCAAGAAGAAAACTAACACAGATAGTAATGTGACCGTTTATAAAGCTCGACTTGTCGCAAAATGTTTCTGACAAATTCAAGGAGTTGACTACGATGAGAATTTCTCTCCCGTAGCACTGCTGAAGTTAGCTAGGATTATGTTAGCAATTGCTACATTTTTTGACTATGAAATTTGGTAAAATCGTGTTCCTTAATGGAAACATCGAGGAAGAGTTGTTCATGGTACAACCCAATGGTTTTATAGATCCTAAGGGTGCTAACAAGGTATGTAAACTTCAACGATCCATTTATGGACTGAAGCAAGCATCTCAGAGTTGGAATCTCCATTTTGATGAAGTCATCAAAGGGTTTAGATTTGTCCAAACTTATGGAGAAGCTTGTATTTATAAGAAAGTGAGTGGGAGCTCTGTAGCATTTCTAATTTTATATGCATATGACATATTGTTGATCGGAAATGATATAGAACTTTTGAAGAGTGTAAAGGATTATTTGAATAGTAGTTTTTCAATGAAGGACCTCAGTGAAGCAACGTATATATTAGACATCAAAATCTAGAGAGATAGATCAAGACGCTTAATTGGGATATCGCAAAGTACATACCTTGACAAGATATTGAAGAAGTTCAATATGGACGGAAGTATGAAAGGGTTCTTACCTATGTTGCAAGACAAGATATTAAGTAAGACTCAAAGTCCAGCTACAACACAAGATAGAGAAATGATGAATTAGATTCCCTATGCCTCAGCCATAGGATCTATCATGTACTCCATGCTGTGTACACGACCGTATGTGGCACATTCTATTAGTTTGACTAGCAAGTACAAATCTGGTCTAGGTTTGGAACACTGTATAGTGGTCAAGAATATCTTTAAGTACTTGAGAATAACTAAAGAAATGTTTCTCGTATATGGTGGTGAAGAAGAGCTCGTCGCTAAGTGTTACGTTGATGCTAGCTTCTACACTGATCTGGATGACTCTAAGTCACATTCAGGATATGTATTTCTCATGACTGGATCAGCAGTGAGTTGGAGGAGTTCCAAGAAACCAGTGGTGGCGAGATTAACAATAGAGGCAGGATATGTTGTTGCTTTGGAAGCGGCACAGGAAGCGGTTTGAATGAAGTAGTTCATATCAGAACTTGGTGTGGTTCCAAGTGCGTTGGACCCAATGATCATATATTGTGACAACAATAGGGCCATGACCAATGCCAAGGAGCCAAGGTCTCACAAGAATTCCAAGCACACAAGCATCGATTTCACTCCATCCATGAACATGTCAAGGATGACAATATAAAGATTTGCAAAGTACACATGGATCTGAATGTGGAAGATCCATTGACTAAAAATCTCCCAAGGGCAAAGCATGATCAACACTAGAACTTAATGGGTGTTAGATTCATTACACTGTAATCTAGATTATTGACTCTAGTGCAAGTGGGAGATTGAAGAGAATATGCCCGAGAGGCAATAATAAAATGCTTATTATCTTATTCCAAGTTTATGATTGATTTTTATTTCTCATACTAAAATTGTATTAATAGGAAACCTTAATACTTGTGTGTTTAATAAACAATCCAAAGTTACTAGTAATGCCTCTCATTTAAACGAGCTCATTGATTAATAGATGATCAAGGTTTCCTGATCATGAACACTGGATGTTGTTAATAACGGATCATATCATTAGTGTTATGATGAATGAACACCCAAAGTAGGTATAGCAATAACTATATAGTCATTATGTTTACATTGCTACATCAAACACATACGAAGTAATCCTGATCCTTCGACCATGAGATTATGTTAATCACTGATTCTGGAAGGGTACTTTGATGGCATCAAACATCACACCGTAACAAGGTGACTATAAATGTGTCGATGGGTACTCTGAAAGTATTAGTTGAGGCTCATGAATCAATAATGGGATTTGTCCTTCCAAATGACATAGAGATATACTATGGGTCCTCTCGGTGATATAACATCAACACCGCTTGTAAGCATGTGACTAGGTCACGAGGATGCTGTATCATAGAACGAGTAAAGAGTAATTGTTGGTAACAAGATCGAACTAGGGTATGGTTGAAACCTATGATCGCATCTCGTACAAGTAACATATCACGAGATGAAAGGAATTGGGTACAATGTTAATGGTTCACACGATCACAAGAGTTATCGTCGAATGTGTAGGAGTCAGTATGGATCTCCAAATTCCGCCGCTGATTATTGATCAAAGAACTGTCTCTATCATGTCTGCATTATTCACGAACCGTAGGGTGACACACTTAATGTATACCGACACCAATAGGCAGATAAAACATATCAGAGAAAGGTTTTGATAGAGCTAGAATTGTTTCGATGATCACCAGAATTGTTTCGGGTCAAATTGCTGAAATTCTTCCGAAAGTGATTTCGAAATAATGCAAAGGGGTTTTATGCAAATGTTTATTAATTAAAATAATTGAAAAAATTCTGAATAAAATAAGTAAAAAGTGTTTTTATTTATGAGAGAATGCATTTAAGCTAACGAACATTAAATGCAAGTAAGTTGAGAGTCCATCCACATGAATGAGGGAGAGGTGGGGGCACCCTCCATGGTCGGCGCCATGGCCCCCTTGGGCTTCCCTCCCCTATAAAATGAGGCCACTCCCTCCTCTCCATTTGCACCACCTCATCATGAAGGTTCTCTCTCTCTCTACCAATTCCCCATGGCTTCAGATTAGAGAACTATATGTTCTCGGTGGTTTATCTGGAAGGATATGCTGCTTCCGCTGCTCAGCTGGAGTGAGGACGTTGAGGTTATCGGGAGCTGGACGTGTGCCCAAGGACGGATACACTGCTGATTTGCGGTGTTCTTCAACTCGATCTTGAGATCGGCAAGTGATCGACTACATCAACAATGAAATACGTTTTCGTAAAAAGCTTTTGGCCTTCAAGGGTAAGTTATTCTGGTTACCCCCTTATTCGTTACTAGCATCTACTAGATTGGATCTTGGCATAATTAGGTGTTCATATCATAGGATTTTTTTGTTTTCTATGTTGCGAACCCTTTAGTTGAGCGCCTTCTTTTGAAGAGGAATGGAGGTGCTGCCATCTCTCACCTGGCTGGTCGTGGTGGTAGAGAGGTGAGGTGCAGTGGCATCGAGCAGTGGCATATGTGCCTTATGAAAGGGCAAAATACCCTTATCTAGTATTTTGGTTAATCCTGACATCAGAGCTAGAGAGTGGACTAATGTTTCTACTAGTATCCCTACAGGTGATAGTCCACATTTGATGATGAGAGGCGGTGTGTGACCCTCCATTCTTTTCTGAAGTGAAGATCCGATGTCTTCGTTCCATTTCTCTCTTATTTCTATTTTGAGTCTAGTAGGAATCACCGCACTATTAAGAGGGGTGAGCTCGATGCGCTCTTTGGGATGTTTTACACCACATACACATCCTAATATCTTCAGCCACACACCCACTCGAGGAGAGATAGAAACTCATTGTGGAAAATGAGCTAAAGGAGGTTTCTGCGAAACCAACGAGGGTTCCGGCGCCGCTGGTGCACCCACTGGAATTTTCGGTCACCGCCAGAAATTCTCGGTGAACACCGGAACGGCTCACTATATGGAATCTCGGTGGGTCACCGAAATCTTCGGTCGTCGCCGGAACTTCCCGCGCGAAGTCCGGTTCGTCGGAACTGTCGCTGGTATTTCCAGGGCACAAACCTGCGCTACCGGACTTATTGCCGATTCAATCGCTAGACCCTCCAAACGACTCCTTTTCCACCCGGACTATATATACCCCTTTATTCTCCACTGATACTTAGGCATTCTAGTTCATATTCATTATTGAAGCTCTCTCTCCCCATTATTGACACACAAGTTCTTGAGGATCTCCCATTCTACCCAACCAATTCCAAATCCCTTTGGTAGAAAGCAAGAGGAGGTCCCAATCTATGTTTCCACACAGCCAAAGTTCATTCCCCCTTGAGTTCATCGAGTTAGCTTGTTACTCTTGGGTCTGTGGCAAACCCAGGCGGCTAGGATCACCTGGAGGCATCCGGCTTGTGATTTGCTTTGTGGAAAGTTTGTGAGGGTTTGGAGACTACCTTAAAGTCTACCATGAGTAAGTGAGCTATTCCTTCGTGGGATAGGATCGGATAAGAAGGTGATCCTTCGTGGCGTTGGGGAATCCTTGGTGGAACCTCACACCTCTCCAATGTGACGTAGTCCCTTCTCAAAGGTAGTGAACACGGGAATACATCTTCGTTTCTGCATGCTTCGGTTATTCCTTAACCAATCTCTTACTTGTGTTGTTTACATTGTGATAGCCTTCGCGCTTGAAGTATCTTGTATCATCATCTAGGTTGTCACACCTAGTTTGCATTTAGGCACACTTATATTCTGCAAAACCTAAAACTTGCAAAAGATTACAAAGAATTTTGTAGAAACCTATTCACCCCCTCTAGGTAAACCATCTTACACTTTCAGTTGGTATCAGAGCCAAGGGATCTTCTAAGGGCTTTACCACATAAGAGAAATGATGGTTTTCTCCGATTATGATGATGAGAACAAGACTTATTCAGTCAAGGAGCTTTGTGAATTCTTTGCCAAAAGTTCCCATGAAAAGGCTAAGGCAGATTCTGATCTCCATGCTCGAATAAGTTTCCCTAAAGGACATTTTGCGGGGATGGGCGAGAGGGTCATGCTTGCCAGACCTTTGGTAGTACCTCATGGGAGGCTGGTGGACACTGATACGTCATAAACGTATCTATAATTTTTGATGCTCCATGCTTGTTTTATATCAACTATCTTATGTTTTGTCCACATTTTGAGATACTTTTATACATTTTCTGGAACTAACCTATTAACAAGATGCCACAGTGCCAGTTGCCTATTTTCTATTGTTTTTGGTTTCAGAAAAGCCAGAAAGAAATATTCTCGGAATTGGACGGGACAAAAGTCAAAGTTCCTATTTTACCGAAAGACTCACGGAGCCCAAAGTAGAGATGGAGGAGGGCCAGGGCCTGGCCACACCATATGGTGGCGCGGGTCACCTCTGGCCGCGCCACCAGGGGGTGTGGTCCCCTCGGGCCTCCACCGACCTTGCCCTTTCGCCTATAAAAGCCCCCCGGGACGAAAACCCTAAGGACAAGATCAGAATTCCACGAAAAGTTCCACAGCGCCGCTGCCACCGAAGAGGAGATTCGGGGGACAGAAGTCTCTGTTCCGGCACCTTGCCTGGACGGGGAAGTCCCATGATGAGGAGGGAGTAGTTCTCTCTCGAGGCTAAGGGCTCTACCGACGGCTATGTGTTCATCTATCTCTCTATGCATGATCTCATTGAGATCATGAGCTTTGTAATCTATAGATCTATTCTGCTACTCAAGTGCTTTAATGAATCTCTGCTTATCCCCACGTGTGTGAAGTTGATAGTGTGCACACCGTATGGCACTTTGGCTAAGATTACATAAATATTTATCATGAGTATAATTTGAGTTGGATGTCTCTATGAGATTGTGGTGTTTGTTGGAACCATCTAGCGCTCAAGGTGATAGTGAGGGGTTATCTAGATGGGGAATACAAACTTTAAGGTGTGCTGTTATAGCCCTACATCGTCCAACCGGAGAGTAATTCAGGGTAGCATCATAAAGAGAAGACATTTATATGAGAGTGTCCACTAGTGAAAGTATGATCCCTAGGCCTTGTTTCTAAGCATTGAAACACCGTTTACAATCAGTTCTGTTACATGTTTGCTTGCTGCCACTTTTATTTCAGATTGCAATTACCACTTATAATCATCCATATTACTTGTATTTCACTATCTCTTCGCCAAACTAGTGCACATATAGACCTGACAAGTGTATTGGGTGTGTTGGGGACACAAGAGACTTCTTGTATCTTGATTGCAGGGTTTCTTGAGAGGGATACCTTTGACCACTTCCTCTCCGAGTTCGATAAACCTTGGGTGATCCACTTAAGGGAAACTTGCTGCTGTTCTACAAACCTCTGCACTTGGAGGCCCAATACTGTCTACAAGAATAGAAGCGTGCGAAGACATCAAGCTATTTTCTGGCGCCGTTGCCGGGGAGGTAAGGTAAAAGGTACTCACATCTTCTGGCTACTAAGCTATCTTCTAGTACTGTTGCTGGTGTGCGAGTGCTCGAAGTTATTTCCTTTAGATTTCTGCAATTATATCTTTTTTTTATTTTTTTATTTTCACTAGTTAGGCTTAATGGAAAACAACAACAAAATTAGAGAGCTTTATAGTATTTATCTTGAGTTAGGACACGACGTGTTTGAAGAGAAAATTAAAAAACCTATGGAACTTTATTTGCATGCTAATAGCAATATTATTAGTATGAATTCTTTGAACACCATTATTGCTAATGCTATGGAAAAGTCTAAGCTTGGGGAAGCTAGTTTTTGTGAAAATTATATTTTTAGTCCCCCAATCACGAAGGAGAAAATTTACTTTGATGATACTATACCTCCGATATATGGTGATTACAATGATGAGTATGATATTTTCAGTCCACCTACTATTGTGGAGAAAATTAATTATGATTACAATATGCCTCCTATATTTTGTTGAATTTGCTCCCACTACAATTAATAAGAATGACTATGTTTATGTGGGGAGTATTAATTCTTTTATGCATGTGGCTCATGATAAGAATGTTTTATGTGATAGTTATATTGTTAATTTTATTCATGATGCTACTGAAAAATATTATGAGAGAGGAAAACATGGTTTTATGTATCTCAATAATATTAAGTTTCCCCTCTTTATGTTGAAAATTTTGAAGTTGCACTTGTTTTGCTTTCCTATGCTTGTTGCTTTGTTCTTTCATGACTTGTTTATTTACAAGATTATTTTTCATAGGAAGTGGGTTAGACTTAAATTTGTTCCATATTTGCTTATTGATGCTATCTTTTACTTCAATTCATATTTCTTATGAGAGCATCATCAAAACTATCATGCCTATCTTAATGGCTATAAAGAAAGAGCTTTTGGGAGACAACCCATTATATTTTTAATTTCAGCTTATTTCTCATTTGTTGAGTCTTGGAAGTTATTGCTTCATTAATAACCTCTCCTTATCCTTTTGTGTGGTTTTTGTGCCAAGAATAACCTCTAATGAGAGAGAAGTAAGATTTGGGAAAATTGCTGTCCCGAAACAGATTTTTGTGCTTCACTGTAAAAATTCGTGAAACATCTCTGTATGTCGGATTGAGCTGTAATTTTTTGTGCTTCTGCCCCAGGTTATTATCTAACTTTAGTTAGTTTATCACTTTTCGATTTGAGCAACAGAAGGTCTTCTAAAAAATCGGTTTTTTACCTGCTGGTCTGTTTTGACAGATTTCTACCATCATTTGCATTTGCCTCTTAATCTATTTCTATTTGAGTTCTCCTTGATCATTTGAACTTTTAAAAGGAATTTCTACAGTATCTTGTGTTTTAATGGAAGTTTTACTTGTGTTGAAACTGAACCCAAAGACTTATTATCTTGAGTACACTAATGTTGCTAATGAAGATTGTGTTAAGTTTTGTATGAAGGAAATTTTCAAGTGTAGGGAAGAATAATGTGATAAGATGAAGTATGGACAAAAGCTCAAGCTTGGGGATGCCACCCATGTCACCCCAAGAAATTTTCAAGAAGTACAAGCGTCAAAGCTTGGGGATTCCCAAGGCATCCCCTTCTCCATCAATAAAAATCTCAGGTTTCTTCCAAACACTTCATTTTTATTATTTCATGCACAATTGTGTTGTTCTTGGAGTGTCTTTGTTTTTTTTTAGTTTTCATTTGCTTAGTTTTCTTTAATAAATTGGTTGGACCCCCTCATTCATACATAGTTTCAAATAGGTTGATTTGGATTGGAAAAGAGTAGGAAAGTTCATGCTTAAGTGGTATAAAAGGAGGTTGTTTTTTGACTGTGACTTAGACTTTGTCATGTCATGCTTGATATTGTTTTGGCTTTATGCTTAGTGATTATTGCTGTAACATGACTTGTTACAAACAATTGAGATTTCTTAATGTGCCTTGAAAGAATCATGCGTTGTTTTAGCATATTAAAGCATAATATTGTGGTATTCTCCTTTAGTGCTTTATTTGGGTTGACTTGGCGCATGCTCACACCATGTTAAGACTACACCAAGTCACCATAGCCTCTATGATCATTTAGTTTTCGACTTGTAATATCACTTTGTGCTTTAATTAATGATGTTTTGTCGCTTTGCAAGATTATGGCCATTATTGCTCTCTTAGTTGGTCGCTCCCAGTATTTTGCTAGCCTCCATACCGATATGAGTTCCACTCATGCATCCAACTCCAAATAAAAACAAGTTATTCCAAAGAGTCCACCATACCTGCCAATTAGCATTTGCTATTCCAAGTATATTCATGTTTTTATCTACCTTCCGAATTAAACTTGTTATGTGAAAATTAGTGATTAAAGCTCTCACGAACTTGATGGCACACTTTACTTTTCTTGCACTTAATAAACTTGAACCATTGTGCCCATCTATGTTGCGTATATGCTTGCGTATTGTAAGTTGTGAATTAGCAGAACCATGTTTTCATGGGGAACGCTTTCAACATTGCACTTTATTTAGTTGATATCATGTTCTTTTGCTTATGGATCCGACGGTGTGAAATGAAAGGGGAGCTTGTAAGGCTCATGGAGTTCGTATATGTGTTAGAGAAACGCCTGGGCGGCTGATCTAAGCCATGCCTAATCATGGTGGAAACCTGCAACATAACCATAGTGAGCAATCTATGAAGCATCCTCTATAAAAAAACCTATGCAAATAGGAAAGAAAAAAAGAGAAAAAATAAAAAAAGCCTATGCAAATAGGAAATAAAAGGATTGCTGAGATGCTCATTGTCTGCTTGCCTTGTCATTTTGATATGGGGAATCTTCCATATCATCGGGCAAGGGGTACCCCGTTGGCGGTTCTCTATGATACACATGTACTTACAATGACAAGAACTTACCTATGACTGAACTTGACTAGCATGAGGAACAATACACGTAAGTAAGGGGCATGAGATTTTCAACTTATAACTTGTCAAGCATATCCTCATATTTGTTCAGTTTAACCTTAATCACCTAAAGATGCTTATGATAGGGGCAATGAGAGCTGAAAGCTAATAAGTACCATAATTTTTGGAAGCTCTTTATGAGACTTGAATCTCTGCTTCCTTCTATGAAGGGCCTTTCTTTTACTTTTATGTTGAGTCTCCATCTTCTATCTTTATGCACCTATTGAGAGAGCATAGTGGTCATTCTTAGTTTAATGTGCATTGTCCCAAAACTTGTTGATTGATTCATTACTTTTATATTGCTTGTTCTTAAACTATTTGTATCTAATCACCCTTATGAACTTTGAAGGTGCCCTATGCATTTATTTTTTGCTACACTATGAGGGACAAGCTGAATACCATTCTCATTATGTTTTCTATATGTGAAACAAACAAACGTCTTTCAAAGCATTGTTATTCATGAATCTTTTGTTTGTACCTTTTCATGTTACAACGTAGTTGATATGTCTTATTGTTAGAACTATATCTTTCATGTCTATGTTAGAGTACTATGATCCCAGCTATCAATGTTTTACAAATACCTTGATCAAGATTGTGATGGTGCATGTCACCTCAAAAATTATTCTTTTTTATCACTTACCTACTCGAGGACGAGTAGGAGTTAAGCTTGGGGATGTTGATACGTCATAAACGTATCTATAATTTTTGATGCTCCATGCTTGTTTTATATCAACTATCTTATGTTTTGTCCACATTTTGAGATACTTTTATACATTTTCTAGAACTAACCTATTAACAAGATGCCACAGTGCTAGTTGCCTGTTTTCTGCTGTTTTTGGTTTCAGAAAAGCCAGAAAACAAATATTCTCGGAATTGGACGGGACAAAAGCCAAAGTTCCTATTTTATCGGAAGACTCACGGATCCCAAAGCAGAGACGGAGGAGGGCCAGGGCATGGCCACACCATATGGTGGCGCGGGTCACCTCTGGCCGTGCCACCAGGGGGTGTGTGCCCCTCGGGCCTCCACCGACCTTTCCCTTTCGCCTATAAAAGCCCCCCGAGACGAAAACCCTAAGGACAAGATCAGAATTCCATGAAAAGTTCCATAGCGCCACCGCCGCCGAAGAGGACATTTGGGGGACAGAAGTCTCTGTTCCAGTACCTTGCCAAGACGGGGAAGTGCCCCCAGAGCCATCTCCATCGACTCTACCGCCATCTCCATCACCATTGCTGACTCCCATGATGAGGAGGGAGTAGTTCTCTCTCGAGGCTAAGGGCTCTACCGGTAGCTATGTGTTCATCTCTCTCTATGCATGATCTCATTGAGATCATGAGCTTTGTAATCTATAGATCTATTTTGCTACTCAAGTGCTTTAATGAAACTCTGCTTATCCCCGCGTGTGTGAAGTTGACAGTGTGCACACCGTGTGGCTCTTTGGCTAAGATTACATAAATACTTGTCATGAGTATAATTTGAGTTGGATGTCTCTATGAGATTGTGGTGTTTGTTGGAACCATCTAGCGCTCAAGGTGATAGTGAGGGGTTATCTAGATGGGGAATAAGAACTTTAAGGTGTGCTATTATAGCCCTACATCGTCCAACCGGAGAGTAGTTCATGGTAGCATCATAAAGAGGAGATATTTATATGAGAGTGTCCACTAGTGAAAGTATGATCCCTAGGACTTGTTTCTAAGCATTGAAACACCATTTACAATCAGTTCTGTTACATATTTGCTTGTTGCCACTTTTATTTCAGATTGCAATTACCACTTATAATCATCCATATTACTTGTATTTCACTATCTCTTCGCCGAACTAGTGCACCTATACACCTGACAAGTGTATTGGGTGTGTTGGGGACACAAGAGACTTCTTGTATCTTGATTGCAGGGTTGCTTGAGAGGGATACCTTAGACCACTTCCTCCCTGAGTTCGATAAACCTTGGGTGATCCACTTAAGGGAAACTTGCTGCTGTTCTACAAACCTCTGAACTTGGAGGCCCAACACTGTCTACAAGAATAGAAGCGTGCGTAGACATCAGACACCGGTAAGGAGACCATGAATGAGTCCTCTAGTGAGAGTGACCCGATGAAAGTCTCCATGTCTCCTAATCCATTTCCGTATATATATCCTAAGCAAAATAACATCATGCCTCATATTAATGGTTCGAGTCCCGCACCTCATTATGATGGAACTCACTTCTCTCATTGGAAAGCTTATATGGAATCTCATCTTCGCAGCTGCAGTGTGGAGCTTTGGGAGATTGTGTGCAAAGGGTTCTATCCAGAAGATTCCGGCAACCTCACTTAGGGAGAGTACTATGACCATCAACTAAATGGAACGACTTGTGACAAGATAAGGAGTGCCATCCACCGCACTCTCCATGATCAAGTTAGTAACATCCCCACACCAAGGATCTTTCGGATAGGATCGTCATTCTCCAAGAGGGAACATATCTTATCCAAAAGTCCAAGTATGAAGCTGCCAAGTCGGAGATGAACATGTTCATGAACCATGATGGTGAGTCCATCGCGGAAGCATACAAGAGACTTGTTTCCCTTTGTGTGAAGATTAGTTGTCTTGGTTGTGCCAAGTATCATGATGGGTTCAACTTGAATGATGAGCTCATCAAGTCCAAGATTATCTCCATGATCGTAGCCGCCGACAAGAAGCTTTCCTTGAACTTGCAACTCCTAGATTCAACTAGCCATTTCTCTCCCGATGATCTAGTATCATATCTTGTTGCCACGGATAACTTGGCGTATGAAGGACAAAAGATCAGAAAGATCAACCATGCTATTGGGTCTTCTTATTCTCTATCATTGAAGGCCAAGCATGTGCAAGAAGATGTTGCAAGTGAAGAAGAGAATGATAGTGATGGAGTTAACGATATGCTCACTCAACTTGCACTCTTCACCAAGAACTTGAAGTTCTGAAGAAGGAGAAGTTCAACCGGACCAAGTGAGAAGAAGAGGACTTGATACAATTGTGATGAGTTAGATCACTTTGCCGACAAGTGCCCATATGAGAAGAGACTTGATAAGCCCAAGTATAAAGAGGGTGCCAAGCCAAGATTGAAGCCAAACCCCATCAATGAGAGATACAAGAGGAACAACAAGCATGATGGAAAAGGCTTCCTAGGCCAAGAATACTTATTCGGTGTGGAGAGTGAAGATGACGAGAAGGTTGTGGGAGTGGCCGGCTTGGATTTTGCCGAACCAGGGTCACTCTTCACATATGACTACACTAAGGACTACGCCGATGACTCCATTACTCCCAAGGTCGCCGGTACTTGCCTTATGCCAAGAATGTCCAAGGATACATGCGATGAGGAGTGTGAGGACAAGGAGAAGGTGTTTGGTGAGCCTAGTTTAGTTTACACCGAACCTGGGTCACTACTCACCTACGACTATACCAAGGACTACATCTATGAATCTCCTACTCCCAAGGTCATCGTCTCTTGCCTTATGGCAAGGAGCACTAATGTAATCTCTTCTCCTCCATCTCTCTCTAACATCTTGGATGATCACGTTCGTACCAATGATAGTGACAACGATGAATTTGATGAAAACTATATACAAGAAATGTATAAAATCATGAAGTCTCTTCCTAGCAATGCTTGTGCTAGATTCAAGCAATTAACGGACCTTATCAACTCACGTGATGAGACCACTGATAGCTTGGGATCTCAGATTTATGATGAGAAACAGAGATTCAATCTCCTTGAGCAAGAGCTAAGCAAGTAAAAGAACATCACTTCACTTCTTAAAGAACGAATTGAAAGCTATGAACTTGATAAGGCAAAAGATGTGGATACCCTAGATAGGGATATTACCTTGTCCCAAGTGCTTGATGCTTCAAAGAAGGAACTTGAGATTGCTCATGCTTCTCTCACCAATGACCTTGAGGACCTTGAGAAAGCCAATTTGCTTGTCAAGTGTGAGCTCATAAAACTTGGGGAGAATCATGATCAACTTCGAGTATCCTATGAAAAGGCTCTTGGTACATTGAAGGATCCAATCATTGTTGAGAATATTACTTGTGCTTCTAACTCTACCTTGTATCAAGCGTGTCTCCTTGAGGAAAACAAGAAGTTGAAGGAACAACTTGAGAAGGAGAGTCTCACACCTACCTCCAAGGGAAAGATTCTTAATGAGATTCTTGATCGCCAAACAGTGAGAGCCCCAAGGCAAGGTATGGGGTTTGACCCCCAAAACAACAAGAATGGTGCCAATTCACCTAAGAATATCAACTTTGTGCAATAAGGGCACACGGGGGTTAACCAAGTAAAGAAGAATGTTGTGAATGGGGGAGCCACAAGGGGCAACCCCAATCACAAGTTTGCGAGGAAAACTAATTCATCATATGTGCTATGTAAGGGCACCCAAGGAGATGTGTATGCCAAATATGTTGGCCCACGCAATGGTTATGCTTATAGATGGTACTCAATTTGGGTACCAAAAGATCTTGTTGCTAATGCTAGGGGACCCATTACTCAATGGGTTCCTAAATCAAAGAGTTGATTTTGTAGGGGTATGCCTCCGGTTGATCAAAGTGGGTGTTTGATAGTGGACTCACCAATCATATGACCGAAGGTAGAAGTGCGCTTGACCAATTCGTTCACGATGTCAATTTAACATCAAGCATCACTTTCGGAGACAACTCTAAAGGAAATGTACTAGGATATGGCAAGTTGGTGGTCTCCAAGGCTTTGACCCTAGAGACCGTCATGCTTGTTGAGAACCTTGGATATAACTTGATTTCAATTAAACATATTGCAGATGCCCGTTATGATTCCTATTTCTCGAGAATATTTGTGAAAGTATTTATGAGTGATAATCTTAGTCCTTATTGGATATGTGGAAGACGACCTTTATGTGGTCGATCTCTCACAAGAAAACCAATCTCTTTCCACATGTCTAATGGCCAAGGTTGACGAGGGATGGCTTTGGCATAGCCGTCTTGGCCACGTCAACATGAGAAATCTTAAACAACTCCTATCATGGGAATAACCACGGCATTCGTTACCAGGGGTAGCGAGTGATACGATTTGGGGAAAGAGCTAGTCGTCATCTACACTGCGAGATTGGGAACAGAGACAAGGGATTTACCTAGGTTCGCCCCTTGTAGGGTAAAGACCTACTTCCTGCTAGATTGTATTATTGGCGAGTGAATTACAAGGTGGGCGAGCTCGACGTCTAGGCAGCGAGTCGCTTAGATGGGGTAGCTAACAACATGTAAGTATGCAAAGTACCCTAGGGAGGCTTATATTGGGAGTACCTAGCTAGGGTTTACAGGATTACAACTGAATTAGTTTAGGTTTTGGAGGATTTGACCTAATCCAACTAGGCCTATCTAAGTTCTTGGGCCTCCAGCTTATAGTCGCTAGGCCTTTCCTCTAGTCGCTTTCGAGTCGCCATTCTTGAAGGCCCACTCGCTATGGGCTTGAGTCAGTCGAATCGGCCTTCTAGGCATACCCCGATTGGCATATCCCCATCAGTACTCCTCGAGGGCAATGAAGGTTTGGCATAGGCCTTAACTTGGCGGTCGGAGTAGGCGAGTCCAGGTGGATGCCCAGTCGAATCGGCGGTGGACTCCTCCAATGAAGGGAGAAGCCCTCTTGTCATCTCTTCAGCCGCAGCTTTGGCGAATAGGGAAGTAAGAAAATCGCTTTGTCGGCAAGCTCCTCCAATGAAGGGGGAGACTTCTCATGCGTGTCTTTAGTCATAGCATTGGCAAATGGAAACGTGCTCTAGTCGCCATACCCAATCGATTGGAAGGGGCAGACAAGCAAGCGAGTCGAGTGGCTGAAATTGGACCATAAGCTTTGGTCAAACTAGCCTTTAGGTAACTCCAAAGGTAACATTGGCAAAGTTACCACGAGGTAACGGCTACTCCGGGATTGCCGGGTAACGCTGCTTTATAAGGAGAGTGGCAGAGGAAAATGCGGATCTTCTTCTCATTTCTCCGCCTCCCCTTGTCTTCAGTCTCTAGATCCACTTCCGTTCCAGAATTTCTAGACTAGGCGTTCTCTTCTCAATGGCAGCCCCAAAGAATTTGTGGGGCAAGTTGAAGTGCTCCGCGGCTATCCTAAAATCGTTCGAGGATGCCGGGATTCTCACCAAGGGGAACTAGCGGATCCTTGCGGCCGCTAAGACTGAACCGAAGCCGTGGTTGGGGGAGTTCATTTGCTTCCAGAGCCACCTCGAATGGGATTCCCAACCTCCCTCTTTTTCTGCCGCTTCTACTCCTACTATGCGATCAAGCCATCTGACATAGGACCGCACAACATCAAGCAACTCACCATTTTTGTGGTGTTTTGCGAGTGATACCTAGGGTGCCGCCCGTACTTCCCTCTCTGGCTAGAGCTATTCCATGTCCGCCTTAGCCACGAAGGGAAGGGCGGCCCCATCCTGGCCACATGAGGTGTCACTTTCCATTTGAATCCCAAGGCTAAATTCGTGAAGCTGCTGCTGCCGAAGAAGGCGGCGAATGAATGGAAAAAGTTCTGGTTCTATGTGAAGGAGTCCACTCCCTCCGACAAAGTGTCACTTTCGAAATACACCAGAGAGAGGAGCGAGCCATGCAGATTATCGACAAATTTACTTCCCAGCAACTAGAAAATGGTCGTGGATGAGATGCTCATGCGGATAAAGGAGCTGGAGGATGAAGGGCTAGAAACCATTAATTTGTACAACTGCTAGCTTGGACGGCGATTGGTCCCGCTGGTGAATCGGGCTCACTGGATGTACCAGTACACCGGGCCAGAAGACTCGACAAGGTCAAGCCCCGACCATTGGGAGGAGGAAGATTATATCTCAGTGTTGAAGACGATCACCGGCGCGGAATACACCAGCTCAAAGGTCGGACTGGCCCCATACACCACCGAGAAGTGGAAAGATCTTACGGTAAGTTCCTTTGTATTTGCAGTCGTAAGTTTTTAGTCGCTTGAATCAAGTCGCTGATCCTTTTGTTAATCAGCTCTTCTAGGCTCTCAAGAATTGGCTTCCTCTGCTCGATGAAGAAATTCCCAAGGAGCTCGAGGAAGAAGAAGAATCCTCTGAGAGCGAAGACAAAGTCGTGGAGGTGCGGGCGCCCACGCGAGATCGAGGCCAGTTGTAGCCTCGAGGAGTGTGACAGCAACATCGATATCATCGACAAGCACAGTTCTCGGAGGGTGGCCACGCTGGCCAAATCCATGCTGAAGCTGAAGTCATCGACGAAGGCCAAGTCACCGGCAAAGCCGAAGTCGCCGACGAAGTTGCTAGCTAAATCGGTTGTGATGTTTGAGTCGGAAGGCGAATCCGACGAAGAAGAGGCCGTGAACGCGGCGAAGGTTCCAGAGGACCTGACTCTAGTGATGGAATCGGAGGCCACATATGTGGTTGCAGGGTCGGAGGCCCCAATCACCATGATGGTGCCAGAGGTCTCGATGCCGCCAGAACTAGCCATCCAGGTGGCCGCAAGGTCAGCGACTCCTCCGGCAAAGGAGGCGGAGGAGTCTTCGGCATCGAGAGAGCCAGAAGTCCCTGCGGAGGAGGCCGCGTCGGTGAAGAAGCATGCAGTGTCGTGGTAGGCGCACATATTGGAGAGGGGGCTAACTTGCCCGCTAGGCCCCGAGATGGAGAAGCCCGTGCACATTAGCACAAGTCTGCGCTTTATTCCAATCGCCAAGTAAGTTTTTCTCTTTGCACTTGTTGTAATTTGCTACTTTTGGAATTTCGTAGTTGCTGATCATAATGAGTTGCAGGGGTGGTCCTAGGATCACCCTTGAGTGGCCAAGGTTCCACCGGCCCGTGCCGCAGCTAGGGACGATCCCTCTAGGAAGAGGAAAGTGGAGACCGTCGAGGCGCCAGATGCATGCGCAAAGAAGAAGAAGGGCGACTCCGTTGCCACGGTGGATTCAGACATGGAGGAAGGTGACTCCATGGTCCCTCCTAAAAAGGAAGCGACCATTGGTGCTGATCCACCCAAGGCAGACATGCCTTCGAAGGCATCCGCACCAGCGACAGGGGCACCAGGGCGACGACCGCGATGTTCCCACGATTCATGGTGAAAGCCTCCGTCGCGGCGACTGAGACACACTCGCCACAGGTTGCTGAGATCATTGACAGCAGCATTGGGCAGCGTCATGGGTGCACAGTTTTCCTGGTGCCTTCGATGGATTCCATCGATCTTCACCGCATGTTGGGTGCCGTGATCCAGGTATGCCCAGTCCCTAAGGGTCTAGTCACTGAATTTCAGCGGCTAGACACTCAAGCTTCGATTATCCAGTCCCCGAGGGTCTAGTCATTGAATTTCAGCAGCTAGACACTCAAGCTTCGATTATCCAATCCCCGAGGGTCTAGTCGCTGAATTTCAGCGACTATACACTCAAGCTTTGATTATCTAGTCCTAGAGGGTCGGGTCGGTAGGAAGTAGTGAGTTGAGCATTGGATTTCGTGTCTAACTTTTTTATGTTGGTGCTTGCAGGGTGAATCGATTGATTGGTGGGCCACAATCGAGCAAATGGAACACGACTTGCGAGTGGCTCAAGAGGCTAATCAACGACTCGAAGCAGCCGTAGTTTAGTTTCTATCCTGCAAGGTTTTTGAAGTCCTGTGACTGTGCGGTTGTTGATTTGGATTTTCTCGACTGTAGATGATCATGTCGCCATGCTTGCCAAGGCTCATGGAGGCTATGTTCCCGTCGCTGATCAGGATGCTACGAAGTCTTCGGTGACCACAACGGAGGAGAGAGCTAGCTCGCTAGCAAAGGAACTGGAATCGACGATGGCGGCGATGAGCTCTTCTGAAGAGAGGGTGAAGGCCACGGTCGTGGCGGCGGAGGAGCGTAATCCTCTGACTCCATTATTGTGGGGTTGTAGGGGAAGCTTGCCGCGCTGGAAAAATTCGTGATGAAGAACTGCCGCAAACTCCTTGGTGAGGCTTATTCCCCCTTTTGCTTGTTTGCAAGTAGCGCATTATTTAATTGCGGCGAGTCCCCGAGCGGGTTAGTCCCCGAGGGTGTTCTTCCGTTGGACCTTGATTTCCCTAACATTGTGCAACTGTTATAGGCCAAGGGGATCCGGTTGTGCAGACGTTCGATGCTAAGCAATGTGTGACGGCAGTGCTGAACGCTACCACGACATCGGCGATCTATGTCCAAGCCATCCTCCAAGGTATTTACCCCATTGAAGTGATTCTCGAGGGATTGATGGAGGTGTGGTGGTACCTCGAAGAAGTGCCCGCAGCCGTAGAATGGATGATGCGGTCCGCATTCCGCCATGGAGCCACTGCTGCGTTGAGCCTTGGACTCGCGCATTTCTCGGAAGACTTTGATCTCGACAACGACACTAGCGGGTACCCCTCGATGACTGATAAGGTGGAGATTGCTGAAGTCCTCAAGCTGAACGCCAAGGCCGCTCCGTATACGGAGCGTGTGTTGGCAATGGGTGATCTGCTGCCTTATTAGGAGACGCGGGTGGCGCCAACGACGTTGAGCCGGCACATCGTGACCTGAACTTCAAGCAGCCCCTCTGATCGACACTCAGAAAGCAGTTGACGACCTATTCGGCGAACCCCTGGAAGCCTTTTGTCCGGGCCAAGGGTGATGTAGGTGCCTCTTCATCAAAGCCTGCAGAATGAAGAATTGCTCTGAAGCATAAGTTTTTGTGGCGATTGGCCTTTTGTAAGTTATTTTGGTGGTGAACAATATATTTTGTCACTTTGTGGATATATCAATCGACTCATATGAGCTTTTATGTTTTTATTGGTTTGGATCGTGCGAGTCCCCAAGCATATTTGCTGGTAGAGGTTAGTCGTGTGCATGTGCTTTGGTGCTAGTGACGTATTTTTAGAAGCTGTTTGTGTAGCTTAGGTTGACCCTCCGTGTCTCGTGGAACCAGTCGCTTGGCGACCCCAAGGGGTGCTTTGTACTTGGTGTTTTCCCTGAACATGGACGGGGTCGACTGGGCAAGTCCCCGAGCGTGGTACTTAACCGTTCAAGTTGCATGGCCAAGGTAGGTAAGGACGTGGTGCGTTGTTTGTGAAGCGTCTCTCCTCCTGAATTGGAAAGCCAGTCATGTGGCGAGTCCAAGGCACGCTCTCATACTTGGTGTGTTCTCGACCCACGTGAGGGTTGTTTTGGACGAGTCCCCGAGCGTCGTACTTAACCATTCGATCCGCTTTGAACAAGGATGGGGAGGACAAGAAATTGTGGGAAGCGCGATCGGTTGTCTTGGCTCAGTCGAGCGAGGCGACTCTGATGGTGGCTCCGGGTTTGCGTTTTCGTGGACGGTGCAAGGCCCGAATATTTTCAGTGCCCTTGAACTTCACTACTTAGCCATGTCGGTCGCTCAACCAAGGGTTGACTACCGTGGTTAGCGTTTTGCGAGATGTACGAGTGCGATTAGCACAAGAAATTGTGAGTGGACACAATTTGTGCGAACATTGTTTTTATTTCATCATGTGGCAACTAAGTACAAGTTTTAGTTCTATGTATAGAACTTTCGGAGGAGATTCATGTTCCATGGCCGCTCGATGTCGAGCTAGCCGTTGCCTTGTATGTCTATGAGGTAGTAGGACTCATTGCCTAGGACTCGCCCTGTGGCGAATGGCCCCTCCCACGGGGGAGGGGGTAGCTTGTGCATGCCCTTCTTGTCTTGGATGAGTTGTAAGACGTGGTCGCCCTCCTAGAAGGTGCGAGTTCGGACTCAGCGACTATGGTAGCGGTGGAGTCCTTGCTAGTAGATGGCGGTGCAGGAGTGAGCTAGGTCGCAAGCTTCATTGAGCAGGTCAACCCTGTTTTGATAGGCGACCTCATTGTCTTCTTTTGCATAGTTGACGACTCGAGGCGAGTCATGTTCCAGGTCGGTCAACATGACAGCCTCGGCGCCATACACCATGATAAAGGGGGTAAACCCTGTCGATCGGTTGACGGAGGTGTGAATGCACCATAACATGGAGGAGGGCTCTTCGACCCAGCATCCAGGAGTCCATTCAAGGGGGACTTGTAGTCTTCGCTTGAGGCCGTGGAGGATGCTTTGGTTAGCACACCCTGCTTGGCCGTTCGAGTCCAGATGGGCGACGGAGGCGAGGTCGAGTCGGATGCCATGCTCCTCGCAGAAATCAGCCATGGCGCCCTTGGTGAAGTTGGTGCCATTGTACGTGATGATGTTGTGCGGGTACCCATACCAGTAGATCAACTTGCAGAGGAACTTGGTGGCGGTCTTGCCGTTGCATTCTCTTGATCGGCTTTGCCTCGACCCACTTGGTGAATTTGTCGACTACGACTAGGAGGTGGGTGTATCCTGATGGACCGGTTTTGAACCGAGCCACCATGTCGATGCCCCAGGCGGCGAATGGCCATGTGATGGAGATGGTCTTGAGGGCCGAACCAGGGATGTGCATCTGATTGGCGTACTTCTGGCACCCGACGCAGCGCTAGACGGTGTCGGTGGCGTCGGCGTGTGCGGTGAGCTAGTAGAAGCCGTGGCGCATGGCCTTGGCAACTAGCGACCTTACGCCAGCATGGTAGCCACAGTCGCCAACGCGGATGTCTTGTAGGATCTTGCGACCCTCTTTTGGTTGCATGCAGCGTTGGTACACGCTTGTCACGCGTCGCTTGTGGAGCTCGTCGTTCATGATGACGAAGGACTTGCAGCAACGCATGATCCTACATTCCACAATCTCGTTGCTAGGCAGGATCTTGTGCTCGAGGTAGGGGACGTAGGGTGTGGTTCAGTCGCTTGGCTCTGTGATCATGGTGACCAGAGCGGGCTCGGGCTACAGCGGTATCCCGATGTCGATCTCCTTCGGGGGGAGACCGATGGCTTGTCGATAATGTCGAGGAAGATGCCCGGAGGTGGTGTTTGGCAGGCCGACCCGAGTGCGTCGACCTCCTCGTTCTTGCGCCGGTCAATCCATTCGACAGAGGCCGATGAAGTAGCCCCCAACTGGTCCACCCCTAGTGGTACGCTATCATGTTGGGGGCGAGTGCATCGCAGGTGCCAGCAACTTGGTTGACGACGAGGTAGGAGTCACCATAGCACTTGAGGCGGTTGAAGTTCATCTCCTTAGAAGTTCGCATGCCGTGGAGGAGGGCCTTGTACTCCATCGTGTTCTTGATGCAGGGCGTGAAGTTGAGCTGTAGCACGTAACAGAGCTTATCGCCGTCTGAGTTCTTGGAGCCATCGAAGTGGAGCAACCAATAGTGGAGGTAAGGCAGCATCTCAGGATGATGCGCCTCTTCCCAATCGGCAAGTAAATCAGCAAGATCCTATGACTTGATCGCCTTACACGGCTCGTACTTGATGTTGTGGATGCCGATTTCGAGGTCCACTTAGCGACTCGCCCGATCGTGTCATAGTTGCGGATGATGTCTTGTAGAGGGGCAGAGGAGACGACCGTGATGGGGTGCTCCTGGAAGTAGTGGGGGAGCCTGCGTTGGGCTCGGAAGACCGCATATACCAGTTTCTAGTACTATGGATAGCATTGCCTCAAGTCGGTGAGGACCTCGCTGATGTAGTAGATAGGGCACTGCACGGGGTGCTCTTTGCCTTCCTCCGGTCGCTCGACGACCATCACTACGCTATCGACTCGAGTGGAGGCCGTGATGTATATGAGCATTCACTCCTTGTCCATGGGAGCAGCGAGTACTGGTGCTGCGAGTAGCACCTCCTAAAGCACTTTGAGCATCTTGTCTGCTTCGTCGTCCCATGTGCATGTGGGGTTCTTCTGCATTAGGAGATAGAGGGGCATTGTGTTTTCTCCGAGCTGGGGATGAAGCGACTAAGAGCTGCGACTCGCCATCTTCCGATGTCGCACAGGCACTTGGATTTCCCGAGTCGCGCGATGGTGTTGATCTTGGAGGGGTTTGCTTTGATGCCTCGCTTAGAGACCACGTACCCTAGGAGTTGTCCGGTGGGCATGCTGAAGGTGCACTTCTCCAGGTTGAGTTTGATCTTGCACTTCCGAAAGTTTGCGAAAGGTTCGGCCAGGGCAGCGACTAGATCGCCCTAGCGTCAACTTCACCACCACGTCGCCTATGTAGACATGGATGTTGTGGCCAATTTGGCTCGCTAGTCACTCATGTATGCACCATTGGTAGGTTGCGCCGACATTCTTGAGGCCGAACGTCATC
Source organism: Avena eriantha (assembly GCA_910589775.1). Lineage (NCBI taxonomy): Eukaryota > Viridiplantae > Streptophyta > Magnoliopsida > Poales > Poaceae > Avena > Avena eriantha. The sequence goes on from OU342741.1 coordinate 94,528,314, forward strand.
ACGGTGTATCAGAAGGCTCCAAACGGCGTAATGAAAGCTGTTTTCTCATCATCCTCGATGACCATCTTGATCTGATTGTAGCTGGAATAGGCATCGAGGAAGCACAGTGACTCGGAGCCTGTGGTCGAGTCGATGATCTGGTCGATGCGCGGGAGGACGAACTCCTCGTTCGGGCAGGCAATGTTGAGGTTGGTGTAATCGATACATATCCTCCAGGTATTTTTCTTCTTCAAGACCAGGACTAGGTTTTCCAGCCACTTGGAGTACTTGATTGGCTGAATGAAACCTAAAGCGAGTAGCCGCTGCACTTCTTCGGCGATTGCTCGACGGCATGATGACCCACAAGTATAGGGGGTGTATTGCAGTATTTTTGATAAGTAAGAGTGTCGAACCCAACGAGGAGCAGAAGGTACTGGCTAGTGGTATGGATCAAGAATTCTCTACAAATGCTTAGCAAACAGATTTTTAGGTTTTTTGATAATGCAAGTAAATAAAGTACGAGTAAATAAAAGAAAATGAGAATAAATGCAGCAAGTGGCCCAATCCTTTATTCAGCAAAGGACAAGCCAGTTGTATTACTTAAGATGACCAAACGTTCTCGAGGACACATGGGAAGACTGTCAAGTGCTTTCGCTTCATATAGTCAATTAATCTTCTTTAGTTTGCCAAGTGTTGTGTTGGTGAACCTATGCTAATGTACCGACCTTCCTAGGACTAATACATACTTGTGATTATACCCCTTGCAAACATCCGTAAGTACAAGAAAGTAATTGAGGTAAAAACCTAACCACGACTTTAAACTCTAAGACCCTTAAGTCCCTTGTGCAATGGTTTCCTAATGGGGGTTTAGGTTTCTGTCACTCCAGCAACCCCTACGATTAGTGGCCAAATACACAATGCATTCCCCTAGGCCCATATAGGTGAAGTGTCATGTAGTCGACGTTCACATGACACCACTAGAAGAAGTACACCACAACTTAATTAACAAACCATTGAATCTTTCTCAACACAATTCCACTACTAACAACATGACTTCTCCCATGTCCTCAAGAACAAAACGAACTACTCACAAGACATCATATGGATCATGATCATAGATGGAATAGTGATGTATAACAATCTGAACATAAACAATAATTCAATGGTTCACTCAATAGCATCAACTACAAAGAGTAATCAACACCGGGAAAGTTTCCCCTAAGAACTATGCAAGATTCAACCCAATTGTTACAGCGGTATGGAGATGGTGATGAAGGTGTTGATGGTGACGATGGTGGTGATGATGATGATCCCGATGAAGTCCAGCTTGATGGTGGTGTTGATGGCGACGATCTCCCCTCTCTGGGAAGGAATTCCCCTGGCAAAATTCTATCTGCCGCAGAGATCTTTCTCTCTCGGTGTTTTCCGCCCCGTAGAGGCAGCGGAATCTTTATGTGGTCGCTCCCCGAGTCTTAGGGTTTCGGGAGGATAATATACGCCAGAGGGGAGAGCTGGAGGTGGGCTAGGGCGGCCACACCACCTCGTGGCGCGGCATGGGGTGGCCCGCGCTAGGGGGTGGTGTGGGCCCCCTGAGGCCCATCTCCACTCCTCCTTCTGGCAGTCTTCGTCTTTTAGAAAAATAGGATTTTCCATATATTTTCCCGGATTTTCTGATCTTCGCGAATTTTGCTTCCAAACAGCACCTTTTCCATCAGAATCCCGACTACAGCGGTCCATGCTCCAAAAGTCATCAACCATGCAAAAACAGATGAAATAACATAAGTATCATCTCTTAATATGAAATATATCAATGAATAATAGTAAATTATGATATAGAATAGTGATGCAAAATGGACGTATCAACTCCCCACAAGCTTATACTTTGCTTGTCCCCAAGCGAAACTGAGCTTAATAAACATGACCTCAGGTTTATGGAGTGAAGAGTCGATAAATGAATACGGACAAGAAGCATCACATCATCAATACATAGATAATAATAGAAGACAACTCACTATTATATAACTTAACTTGCAATAGATAAAGGAAACACAATAAAGATACATGAAGTGAATCATAATTGGTAATGGCAAACTTAGCTCTTGGTCGAAGAATAGTTGACAATTTGCTGGAGTTCACAAATAACTGTTTTTTCAATGATAGCTTTCAAACAAGTAAACACCAAGATAAGAGAAAATGTACAAAACAAGGAACATAAGAAACATGATTGAATAAATCATCATATGAATGAATGAAACACAACAAATCAAAATACTTGCTGAGGTAGAATGGATAGGTTTACTGACTCAATTGAAAAGTCAAAGAAAGGCCCTTCATAGAGGGAAGCAGGGATTTCAAGTTTCATAAATCGCTTCCAAAAATTATGATACTTATTTGCTTTTAGCTCTCATTGCCCCTATCATAGGCATCTTTTGGTGATTAAGGTTAAAGTGACACAACTAAGAGGATATGCTTGACAAGTTATAAATTGAAGCCCCATGCCCCTTACTTACGAGTACCGAACCTCATGCTACTCAACTTCAGTCACAAGTAAGCTCTTGTCATTGTAAATACATATGTATCATAGAGAACCGCCAACGGGGTACCCCTTGCACATGACATAGGAGCTATCCCATAATCAAAATGACAAGGCAAGCAGACAATGAGCATCTCAGCGATCTTTTTATTTGCTATATGCATAGGTTTTTATTGAGGATGCTTCATAGAATGCTCACTATAGTTATGCTGAAAGTTTCCACCATGATTAGGCATGGCTTAGGCTAGCGGCCCAGGCGTTTCTCTAACACACATATAAACTCCATGATCTTACAAGTTCCCCTTTTATTTCACACCGTCGGGATTCATAGGGAAAAGAATCGTGATATCAACTAGGTACAAAGTACCAATGCGGTGTTGAAAGTGTTCCCCATGATACATGGTTCTGCTAACTTCAACTCATAAAACGCAAGCATATACGGAACAGAGATGGGCACAATGGTTCAAGTTTATTAAGTGCAAGAAAGTAAAGTGTGCCATCAAGTTCGTGAGAGATTTAATCACTAATTTTCACATAACAAGTTTAATTTGGAAGGTAGATAAAAACATGAATTTACTTAGACTAGCAATAGTGCTAATAGGTAGGTATGGTGGACACAAATGGCATAGGTTTTGGTTTAAGGATTGGATGCATGAGAAGAATTCCCTCTCGGTACAGGTTCTTGGCTAGCAAGGCTGGGTAGCAAGTATAAGAGTTGAAGGAAACAAACAAACATACAAGCGATAAAAACAAACATGCAATCTTCCTTGGAAGCATAAAAGATCTTAACAAGAGAATACTGAACTTATGAGCAAATGAAGAAAGAAAGATGATGAAATTATATTTCTTTAGAGCACTTTTTATCTTTTTATTCAACTCTCAAAAATAGTGTTGCTACAGACCGAGCCAGGTTTGCCAAAACCAACTAAATTAACTCAATGATCCCAAAGTGATACCAATACTAACAACAAGATCAATCATATAACCACGAATTAAAAACTAATATAAAATATGCAAAAGAGTAAATGATAGAACTTCTCATTAATATTCCATAACGCCAAATCAAACCAAGGGATACATATCTAACGAGAGAGGGGACACTTCCATAATGCAAACCATCCTACACGATAACTTCTCTATTCATGATATGACTCTACTAAAAGGTTAAAAGATAGAAGATAGTGATGTGATACCGCGACACTCCCCCTAGCTTGGACCAAACCAAGGGGCTGCCAAAACCTGATGACGAATTATTCCTTCGGTGGTGGTGGTATCCTCTCGTCATCGTCCGACTTCCAGGGTAAGGGCTCCCCATCAACGAAGGACATCGTGGTCTCCAGAGTCCTGAAACTTGCAGCAGCACTTATGCGTTTAAACCTAACCTTGTACTCACAGTTTTGATTTTGAACGTCGTAGAGTTGTGCTTGCAGTTTGTTGGTTGTTTGGCGGAGTGAGAGGACTTCATCCTTGAGCTCAGCAATCTCATTTTGGTGCTCGGTGATGATTTCAGAACAAATCTTATGGATGATATCCACTTCGTGTTCTGCCAACTTCTTGTACCTAAATACTTCTTGCTCCAGCGCTGCCATCCTGTCTTCTAGACTTCCTTCACCTTTAGGGCCTTGAACCTCCTTTATTCGTACCTCTCCATCTTCAAGCAACAACTCCTTGAGATGAATCTTCAACTCTCTCATGTAGGGGTTGATGATATCCGTAGAGGAATCTTTCTTGTCTGACCCAGAGGAAGACATTGTGGCTCGAACTCTAAGACTCTACCTATCAGAAACAGATCGAAACAAAAACACGACGAGAACACGATATATGAACCTCGAAAGATCCAGGGGATTATATTATGAAGTTTCACAACAAAAGGAAGGTACTGAGAGAAAACGGGTCGGAGACGGAGACCGAGGTGGCCTCACCACCTAGTGGTGCGGCCAGGGGTGGGCCCACGCCACAGGGTCGTGTGAGCCACCCTGGATACGTTTCCGTCCCTCTTTCGCTTTGTAGCTTTCCTTGTTGGATAAAAACTGCAAAAATAAAATTGGAAAGATCTTTCGCGGAACTTTTCTTACCAGAATTGTTACCTATTTGAAAACGGGCTTTGCAGGTTTCTGAATTTGGTCTTTGATAAATTTTTCCGGAGTTATAACTTGAAAAGCATCGACATCTTCATTGTAAGAATCTCCAGAAATATACTGCTTGAGTCATTGCCCATTCACCACTTGTGTAGTGTTGTCTTTTAAAGAGGAAATTTTTTATCGCTCCTGAACGGTACACTTCTTCAATAATGAAAGGTCCTTCCCATTTTGACAGTAGTTTTCCTGCAAAAAATCTGAGACGAGACCTATACAATAGAACTTTCTCACCAACATGGAATTCTCTCTTAAGTATTCGCTGGTCATGCCGTCTTTTAACTTTTTCCTTAAAGATCCTAGCGTTCTCATATGCTTCACTCCTCCATTCGTCTAAAGAACTTAGGTCAAATAATCTTTTTTCACCAGCAAGCTTACAATCTCTATTGAGTTCTTTAACTGCCCAATAAGCTTTGTGTTCTAATTCTAAAGGTAGGTGACAAGCTTTCCCATAAACCATTTTATAAGGACACATCCCCATAGGGTTTTAATAGGCAGTCCTATAAGCCCATAAAGCATCATTCAACTTTTTAGCCCAGTTTTTTCTAGATCTATTAACAGTCTTTTGCTAGATGGATTTAATTTCTCTATTTGATAAATCTACTTGCCCACTAGTTTGGGGGTGATAAGCTGAAGCAATTCTATGATTAACATCATATTTAGCAAGGGTCTTTCTAAAACCACCATGAATGAAATGAGAACCCCCATCAGTCATGAGATACCTAGGCACTCAAAACCTAGAAAAGATAACATCCTTAAGCATTTTTAGAGAGGTCTCCACGTCAGCACTCTTCGTAGGTATGGCATCTACCCACTTAGTAACATAATCAATGACAACAAGAATATGAGTATAACCTTTCGAGGGAGGGAAAGGACCCATAAAGTCAAATCCCTAGCAATCAAAGGGTTCAATAACTAGAGAGTAGTTCATAGGCATTTCATTGCGTCTAGAGATATTACCAACACGCTGACACTCATCACAAGAAAAAAATTCCTTGCATCTTTAAAAAGGGTAGGCCAATAGAAACCTAATTGTAGCACCTTTTGCACAGTTCTCTCTCCCGCATGATGTCCTCCATAGGCACTACCATGACATTTCCGCAATATCTCCTTTTGTTCGTATTCTGGAACACATCTTCACATAATACCACCCACTCCTTCTTTATATAAATGTGGGTCATCCCAAAAATAATGCCTCAAATCGTAAAAGAACTTCCTTCTTTGTGGAGCTATGAAAGTTGGAGGCAAATACTTGGAGACAATAAAGTTAGCATAGTCAGCATACCAAGGGCTCCCTCGTGAGCTTATCCCTATTGCTGCCAACTGTTCATTCGGGAAACTATCATTAACAGGAATAGGATCAAAAGAGATATTTTCCAACCGAGATAAATTATCAGCAACAGGATTTTCAGCACCTTTCCCATCTACAATATGTAGATCAAACTCTTGTAAAAGCAGCACCCATCTAATAAGCCTAGGCTTAGCATCTTTTTTCGTCATAAGGTACTTAATAGCAGCATAATCAGTATGAATGGTAACTTTAGAGTCTACAATATAAGGTCTAAACTTATCACAAGCAAAAACAACAGCTAGGAATTCTTTTTCAGTAGTAGCATAATTCCTTTGAGCAGCGTCAAGAGTCTTACTAGCATAATGGATAACATTTAACTTTTTATCAATTCGTTGCCCAAGGACAACACCTACAGCAAAATCATTGGCATCACACATTATTTCAAACGGTAAACTCCAATCAGGTGGTTGAACGATATGAGTTGTAGTTAAAGCCTTCTTAAGAGTTTCAAAAGCTTCCTTACAATCATCATCAAAAACAAAGGGTACATCTTTTTGAAGAAGATTAGTGAGAGGTTTTGGTATCTTAGAGAAATTTTTAATAAATCTTCTATAGAAACCAGCATGACCAACAATACTACGAATACCTTTGATGTCCCTTGGACAAGGCATTTTCTCAATTGCCTAAACTTTAGCTCTATCCACTTCTATGCCTCTTTCAGAGACCTTATATCCAAGGACAATCCCTTAATTGACCATGAAGTGGCATTTCTCCCAATTAAGAACAAGATTAGTTTCTTCACATCTCTGCAAAACTTTATCAAGGTTGTGCAGACAATTATCAAAAGAAGTCCCATAGACGGAGAAGTCATCCATGAAAACTTCCACAATTTCCGCACAAAAACCATGAAAGATAGCAAACATGCATCTTTGAAAAGTAGCAGGAGCATTACACAAACCAAAAGGCATACGTCTATAAGCATAGGTTCCATAAGGGCAAGTAAAGGTAGTTTTTTCTTGATCTTGTTGTTTAACAGCTATTTGAGAGAAACCGGAATATCCATCAAGAAAACAAAAATGGGTCTTTTTAGAAAACCTTTCTAACATTTGATCGATAAAAGGAAGTGGGTAATGATCTTTCTTAGTAACCTTGTTAACTTTCCTGAAATCAATGCACATTCTATAGCCTACTACTATTCTTTGGGGAATAAGCTCATCATTATCATTAGGAACAACGGTAATTCCTCCTTTTTAGGAACACAATGAACAAGACTAACCCATTCACTATCATCAATAGGGTAAATAATACCAGCATCAAGGAGTTTCAATACCTCATTTCTTACCACTTCCTTCATCTTAGGATTTAGATGCCATTGGTGCTCTACTACTGGCTTTGCATCGGGTTCTATATTGATAGCATGCTGACATATAGTAGGAGAAATCCCTTTTAAATCATCCAGAGTATAGCCCATAGCCCCTCGGTGTTTCTTCAAAACCTCCAGTAATTGTTCCTCTTCCTTCCCTGAAAGTTTAGAGCTAATAATAACAGGATATATCTTTTTATCATCAATGTAAGCATATTTAAGATCGTCAGGGAGAGGTTTTAGATCGAAGACCGGATCCTTTTTAGGTGGCAATGTGGTACCCAAGTCTTCTACAGGCAAGTTATGCTTAAGCATCTCAGGTTGACGACAGAGGATCTCGTCAATCTCATTCCTTTCTTCCATGAAGATCTCACTTTCGTGGTCTTCCATAAATTGCTGCAAAGCATTTTTAGGAGCAAGAGAAATAGACGCAAGTTGTTCAACTCGAAAATCCTCATTATGAGTTTTATTTTCACAAGGTTCTTTAGTAAATTTCGAAAAATTAAACTCATAAGATTCCCCGTCAAACTTAGTCAAGATTTTCTCCCTCTTACAATCTATAATATCTCCACAAGTGCTCATGAAAGGTCTACCAAAAATGATGGGATAAGTTTTACTAGCAGCTGAACCAAGTACTAGAAAATCAACAGGATATTTAATTTTACCACAAAGAACTTCTACATCCCGCACAATACCAATTGGAGAAATGGTCTCTCTATTAGCAAGGTGAATAACCACATCAATCTCTTCCAACTCGCAGGGACTGATTTCATGCATAATTTCATTATAAAGCTCATAAGGAATAGCACTTGAACTTGCACCAATATCACACAAACCATAATAGTAATGATCACCAATTCTAATAGAAAGCACAGGGACACTAGCCTTTTTAGTTTTATTTGGATGTGAGACAATATTAGAAGCGTCCTCATAAAAGACTATGTGTCCATCTTCTACACTTTTAGTGAAATTATCTTTAACAATTGCTACAACAAGTTCAATGTTTATTTGTTCATCAAGTTTTATAGTTCTCTTTTCACTTTTAGTGATTACACTAGTTATCATAGGATGATCATTCACCTTATCTAGGAAGGGAATCTTCTCGATATAAGGTTCAGGTAAGATGTGACCAATAGTGCAATACTCAGTACTCCCAACAGGAACACAGTCAACAATATCTTTATAAGGTGCATGGTACTTGCTCCATCCCTTCTTTGGGATTTCAATATAAGAAGCAAAAGCCTTAAAACAATTTGTAATAACTTGTAAATCAAGACCATAAGCATTACTAATATTTTGAAAGTCACCAGTTCCCATAAAAGATTCAATGCATTCATAATCATAATTTATACCTGACTTTCTACCTTTGTCATTCTCCCAAGCTTCAGCATTACCTTGAATACGGTCCAGAAGATCCCATTTAGCTTCTTCTTCCATGCGAGTGAATGATCCAGCACAAGAAGCATCCAATAAATCCTTATCATGAAGAGGAAGCCTTGCATAAAAGTTATTGATAATAATATTGTTAGGGAGCTCATGAATGGGACATTTGAGCATTAGTAACTTCAATCTCCCCCAAGCTTGAGCTGTACTCTCTCCATCAAGAGGCCAAAAGTTATATATTTGATTCCAATCTTTATGAATCTCACTAGGAGGATAAAACTTTGAATAAAAGAGCGGTACTATTTCCTCCCATTCAAGAGCTTGACCATTCTTCAGCAGCTTATACCAGTCTTCATCTCTTCCTTTTAGTGATAATGAGAATAACTTCTTCTTGACTTGATCTCTAGTAATACCTGCACACTTGAACAACCCGCATAATTCGTGTATAAAGAGCAAATGACACCGGGATGGACAGTTCCATCCCCAACATAATAGTTATCCATAACACGATTAATAATTCTTGTAGGTATTTTGAAAGCATCATTCTCAGCAGGTGGTGGTTCATCTACTACCTTAGAAGTGGTAGTAGCATTACAAAATAAGAAACTCAGCGAATTATCCATAAGGAAAATAAAGAAACTAACAGAAGTAAAGAATATTCACAGTAGAAGTTTCCTTTACCAGTTCCACTCTCCAATAGCGCTTCACTCCCCGGCAACGGCGCCAGAAAATAGTCTTGATGACCCACAAGTATAGGGGGTGTATCGCAGTATTTTCGATAAGTAAGAATGTCGAACCCAACGAGGAGCAGAAGGTGCTGGCTAGTGGTATGGATGAGGAATTCTCTACAAATACTTAGCAAACGGATTTTTAGGGTTTTTTGATAATGCAAGTAAATAAAGTACGAGTAAATAAAAGACAATGAGAATAAATGCAGCAAGTGGCCCAATCCTTTATTCAACAAAGGACAAGCCGGTTGTATTACTTAAGATGACCAAACATTCTCGAGGACACATGGGAAGACTATCAAGTGCTTTCGCTTCATATAGTCAATTAATCTTCTTTAGTTTGCCAAGTGTTGTGTGGGTGAACCTATGCTAATGTACCGACCTTCCTAGGACTAATACATACTTGTGATTATACCCCTTGCAAACATCCATAAGTACAAGAAAGTAATTAAGGTAAAAACCTAACCACGACTTTAAACTCTAAGACCCTTACGTCCCTTGTGCAATGGTTTCCTAACGGGGGTTTAGGTTTCTGTCACTCCGGCAACCCCTACGATTAGTAGCCAAATACACAATGCATTCCCATAGGCCCATATAGGTGAAGTGTCATGTAGTCGACGTTCACATGACACCACTAGAAGAAGTACACCACAACTTAATTAACAAACCATTGAATCTTTCTCAACACAATTCCACTACTAACAACATGACTTCTCCCATGTCCTCAAGAACAAAACGAACTACTCACAAGACATCATATGGATCATGATCAGAGATGGAATAATGATGTATAACAATCTGAACATAAACAACAATTCAACGGTTCACTCAATAGCATCAACTACAAAGAGTAATCAACACCGGGAAAGTTTCCCCTAAGAACTATGCAAGATTCAAACCAATTGTTACAGAGGTATGGAGATGGTGATGAAGGTGCTGATGGTGATGATGATGATGATCCCGATGAAGTCCAGCTTGATGGTGGTGTTGATGGCGATGATCTCCCCTCTACGCAAAGGAATTCCCCTGGTAGAATTCTGTCTGCTAGAGATATCTTTCTCTCTCGGTGTTTTCCGCCCCGCACAGGCGGCGGAATCTTTCTGTGGTCGCTCCCCGAGTCTTAGGGTTTCGGGAGGATAATATACGCCAGAGGGGAGAGCTGGAGGTGGGCCAGGGCGGCCACACCACCTGGTGGCGCGGCTTGGGGTGGCCCGCGCTAGGGGGTGGTGTGGGCCCCTGTGGCCCATCTCCACTCCTCCTTCTGGCAGTCTTCGTCTTCTGGAAAAATAGGATTTTCCATATATTTTCCCAAATTTTCTGATCTTCGCGAATTTTTCCTCCAAACAACACCTTTTCCATCAGAATCCTGACTGCAGCGGTCCATGCTCCAAAAGTCATCAACCATGCAAAAACAGATGAAATAGCATAAGTATCATCTCTTAATATGAAATATATCAATGAATAACAGTAAATTATGATATAGAATAGTGATGCAAAATGGACGTATCACGGTGCTCTTCATTGAAGGGCCATAACAACTGCTTCACAGGTCGCGCTTTGGGGTCAGCATTTAATTTGTGCTCAGGGAGTTCCCTAGGGACACCAAGCATGTCAGATGGCTTCCATGCAAAGATCTCGCGATTCTCATGGAGAAACTCGATGAGCACGCTTTCCTATGCGGGGATCATGTTGGTCCCCACGGTGACCTTCTGGCTTGAGTCGCCCGAGATGATCTCGATGGTGCGGGTATGTGAGGTCGCCTTGAAAGTTGCTGCCCCGGCGTTTGCCGAGGTGGGTTTCTTCAGGATCGGGGGGTCATCCTGGTCAATGCCACTCGCATACTTGGCGAGCTCGTCGACATGGTTGGTTTCCTTGGCGATGATGGCATCGATGAGCTTGGCGCTGTTGTCCTCGCACTCCATGGCCATGTCAGGGTTGCTGTGGATGGTGATGATGCCGTGTGGGCCGAGGATCTTCATTATGTTGTACTCATAGTGCCAGGCCACCATGAACTTGGCGAATGCTTGTCGCCCCAGGACGTAGTGGTAGGGGATGTGGAAGTTCACCAGATCGAAGACGATCCTCTTGGTGCGGAAGTTAGCTGGTGTGCCAAAGGTGACTGGCAACATGACTTTGCCAATCGGATATGCCTTCCGACCCGGCATGATGTCGTGGAAGGTGGTGAGTGTCGACTCAATCATCGACTGCGGGAGCTGCAGTCTCCTGAAGGTGTCCGGTCTAGTATGTTGATGGACCTACCGCCGTCCATCAGTGTCTTGGGAAGCCAGTAGTCTGCCACTTTGGGCTTGACCACCAGGGCGACTCGCCTTGGGTACTCGATCCTGGGCGCGTGATCCTCACGGCTCTAGGTGATGCTTTGCTCTGACCAATTTAGCCAGCGCGGGATGTCTACTTGTGTTATCGCATTAACAACAATGGTGCGGGCAAGCACCTTCTTCTCGCGCTTGGTGCCAAGTCCGGTGAATGTGTGCAGCGATCCGCCGGCACTGCCATTGTCCCTTGATGGGTCATCGTTGTTACCCTCCCTCGCTAGCCTTGCCTTCTTGGTCTCTTTGAGAGAGTGGAAATCAGCGGTAGTGTGGGTGGCAGGCTTTCCTTCCCTGCTGTGGTAGACATATGGTTGGGAGAGTAGGGCCATGGGGTCGAATTTTTCCCTCGCGGTGTAGTTTGCATGGTAGTTGCCGCTATCGTGGTAGTTGCCTTCGTCGCAGCGGAAGTTCTTGGGGTCGTGCTGCCGATAGCCGGTGTTGGCAATGAAGTCGACTCACCCATCACCGTGGAGCTTGCCGGTGAGGCAAGTGTTACTATAGCGCATCTCATGCTATCTGCTGTTGTTGTGGCCGCCCACGTGGCGTCTCCTGCCCGACTCGTCGTCTGAATCTTGGTTCGGGTCTTCCTCCACATAGAGCTTGGCGATTTCGAGGAGGTCGAGGATGTTGTCGAGCGTCTGGTAGACCCTCTTGATCTTGGCGACCAAGGGTTCATACCGGCACGCGTTCTTGAAGTAGTGGATCGTCGTGTCCGGGTGGATGCCAGAGGCATTGATCCATAGATCCTGCCACCGTTGCACCCAATGGTGGGTTGACTCGCGTGGTCCCTGGATGCAGCGCTCCAGGCCCTCGATGGTGGTGGCGCGGGTGTAGGATCCCTCGAAGTGGCTGATGAAGGCATCTCGCATGTCCTCCCATGAGTCGATGTTGTTCTCAGGGAGGGTGTTGATCCATTGTCGAGTCACTCCCTCCATCATCATGGGACGGTAGCGAGCGGCAAGCAGGTCGGTGTGGCCGGCGATCCCCATTGCCATGAGGTATGTGTCGATCCACATGGCTAGATCATACATGGGGTCGTACTTCTCGATGTCCTTCGGTGCTTTGAAGTTGGCAGGGTATTTTTCACCTCAGATCATTGGTCCAAAGCACCATGGGCCGATTCGGCTGAGAGAGCCCCTTGGCTCGGGCTCGCCGCGGTTGGTGAGGGTGTTCCTCAAGTCATTTTTCCGGTGAGCTCGCCAGGCTTGGTTGCTGACGATGTGGGTCCGCTCGTCGATCGGTTGACCATTAGCAGCGACTGTGTTGTGCACAAGCCACAGCTCGTTGGTGGAGAGTGCGGGGTTAGCTACCCACGGTTCGAGCTGTAGGGGTTCAGGTGGTGGGCAGTTGATAGCGTTGGCGACTGTCAGGCGACTGCTCGAGGGTGCGTGACTGCCGGACGAGCGGGAGTACCTCTGCCCCCACCGGTCGATCCCCACGACTTGCTACTCGACGGCCCTGGCGAGTAGGGCCTACACATTCTTGACCTACAATGCACCCTCTCCAGTGATGTTGAGGTTGGCAACTGCGTCATGTCCCACGATGACGTTGTCCATCAGGGTGGAGTAGAGTGGGTGTCCGTTGGAGTCACGCGCCTGCAGGGAGATCAGGATCCGCGGCTGCTCCGACAGAGGCGAGCGGCGGAGTGGTGGTGGAGCTCTAGTCATAGGCACCCCAGCTGGTGGGCGACTGCCACCGAGTGGTGTGGTGTTGCAGAACTTGTGCTCGGCCGCACGAGCGGGGCCATGTTTGTTTGTCGAAGTTCAGGGTGCAGCCCTGGATGTTGGAGTTCAAGCGACTCTTGATGCGGCGCTGGTGGTAGAGCGACAGCTCCTTCGTCGTTTGCTGCTGGAGGTGAAATATTTCATGCTTGGCTCGCTCCCTGAGATTTTCCTCCTCCATCTATTGGTGGTATTCCTCAATCTCTGTCGCCGTCGCGGTCGGCGGAAGGGGCATGGAGAAGGGATCTAGTGGGGCGTTCACGTTGCCTGCCATGTAGATGGCATTGTAGCGATTGGATCTGGCATCGATGTCGTTGGGGGACTCTGATCCGGAGTTAGAGTCGAACATCCCAAGGATGGAGGGGTCCTCGAAGTCTTCAGCATTGGAGACTCTCATGATGGAGTCCTCATGCGATGCGATGGTGATGGAGCCGGCGACGAAGCAGGGGTCGTCGAGTCAGCATCATCACGTAGGGTTGCGTCGCTCCCAGCCGTGTTGCTAGCGGCCGAGTCGTACTCGGAGGCGATGAGGGTGATGGAGCGGACCTGATCCTCCGAGATCCGATCATGCGGGGGTGATCCGCCGATCACCACCGTCGGTTCGATGGCATCGGTGAATCCAACGAAGAGGTTGATGGAGCCGACCAACATCACCATGGTGTGGATGACTGGGTGTGACACCGGGATGTAGCTGGTCAGCAGGATTTGGAGGAAACTGCCGCTAGCGACTGGTGGCAATCGGCCGATCGATTGGAGAGTATGGTCTCGCCATAGATCTCAAGCTTGACCGGCTATGCCCCACAGTGGGCGCCACTATCATGGGAATGACCACAGAAGTCGCTACCAGGGGTAGCAATTGATACGATTTGGGGCGAGATTGGGAACAGAGATAAGAGATTTACCTAGGTTCCCTCCCCCGTAGGGTAAAGACCTACTTCCTGCTAGATTGTATTATTGGCGAGTGAATTACAAGGTGGGCAAGCTCAGCGGCTAGGCAGCGAGTCGCTTGGATGGGGTAGCTAATAACACGCATGCAGAGTACCCTAGGGAGGTTTATATAGGGGTACCTTGCTAGGGTTTACAGGATTACAACCGAATTAGTTCAAGTTTTGGAGGATTTGACCTAATCCGACTGGGCCTACCTAAGTTCTTGGGCCTCCAGCTTCTAGTCACCAGGACTTTCCTTCAGTCACTTTCCAGTCGCCATTCCTGCAGACCCACTCGCTATGGGCTTGAGTCAGTCGAATCGGCCTTCTAGGCATACCTCGATTGGCATATCCCCATCAACTCCTAAAGGGTGAGCATATTGCTGGATTAATCGATGTGTCTTTTGAGAAGGATCGTGTGTGTAGTGCTTGCATCTCCGGAAAGCAACACGGGAAGAGTCATCCACCAATATCCAAGGTGGCCACCTCAAGACCTTTGGAGCTTCTCCATTTGGATCTCTTTTGGTCATCACCATATGATACTCTTGGTGGAAGAAAGTATGGTCTTGTCATCGTTGATGATTATTCAAGGTACACTTGGGTCTTCCTCCTCAATACAAAGGATGAGACCTACAAGTACTTCATGATCTTCACCAAGCAAGCTCAACATACCCATGAAGTGGAGATAAAGACCATTAGTATTGACAATGGCACTGAATTCAAGAACTACATCATGCAAGAGTTCGTTCAAGATGCTCCATATACCCCTCAACAAAATGGTGTTGTTGAAATGAAGAAACGGACTATCATCAAGATGGAAAGAACAATGTTAAGTGAGTTCAAGTCACCCCACAACTTTTGGGGAGAAGCCATCGCTACCGCGGTTCACTACTTGAATCGGCTCTTTCTTCGAGCTCCCTTTGACATGACTTCGTACGAGATTCTCACAAAGAACAAGCCAAACGTCAACTACTTCCGCATCTTTAGGTGCAAGTGCCTCATCAAGAAAAGAAATAAAATCTCGGTAAATTCGAATCTAGAACTATAGAGTGTATCTTTGTTGGTTATGCAGAAAACCCTCATGCTTATAGATACTACAACAAAACCAATGGTTGTATTGAAGTATCTCGTGACATGGAGTTTTTGGAGAATGATGGCCCCCTAAGAGGGGAAAGTTGTTCCACATGTTGTAGGCGATGGAGATTCTTCTCAAGTCATCAAGTTGATGGGAATTAGGCATATTTTCCCACCAAATATCATATCCATGAGCAAGAAGTTTATGGGGGAGGATCAAGCCTAACCTAAGAAGAGCCTAGCTCTACTCAGGTTGAACCATCAAGTGTACCACAAGACGAACAATCTTGCAAACCGAAGAACAAGAATCAGTCCCTTAACCCGTTGAGCAATACCAAGATGATGAACAAGTTCCCCAAAACCAAGGTCAAGCTTAAGAAGGTGTCAATGACCAAGGACCATCAAAAGATGAATTTGTTGATCATGAAGGCACAACCCAGAAGATCAAGTCCTCCTCTATTGCAAGTGGGATCCAAGTCAATAATATACTTGGAAGCATATCAAGAGGGATCGAGACTCGCAACAAGAAGAAGCATCTCACTACCTTTTATGGCCAGCATGCATTTGTGTCCAACTTTGAACCACTCAAGAAGCTTTGGAGGATCCGGATTGGGTCATTGCCATGCAATAAGAACTCGAGTGCTTCACCCGCAATGTAGTTTGGTATCTTGTGGAGAGGCCTAAAGATCATCACATCAATGTCATTGGGACCAAGTGGGTGTTAAAGAACAAGCAAGATGATAAAGGAACCGTCACAAGAAACAAAGCAAGGTTAGTGGCGCAAGGGTATGCCCAAATAGAAGGTATTGACTACGAGGACACATTTGCGCCCGTTTCTTGCCTTGAAGCTATTCGTCTCTTGCTTGCATATGCATCTTTCCATAACTTCAAGCTTTATCAAATGGATGTGAAAAGTGCATTTCTTAATGGTCCCTTGAAAGAGGTTGCATATGTAGCTCAACCCCCGGGTTTCAAAAACACATGTTATCCCAACCATATGTACCTACTCCATAAGGCTCTCTACGGACTAAAGCAAGCTCCTCATGCTTGGTATGAGAACCTTAGGGATTTCTTACTCATGGATGGATTTAGCATGGGTAAGGTCGATTCCACCCTTTTCACCAAATGGGTTAAAGGGGTGGCTATTCATTGCTCAAATTTATGTTGATGATATTATATTTGGTGGAGCTAATGAATCTCATAACAAAGCTTTCGCCGAGTTGATGACCAAGAAATTTAGGATGTCCATGATGGGGGAGTTGAAGTATTTCCTAGGCTTCATTGTGAAGCAGCTTGCTCAAGGCACCTTCATCTCCAAAGAGAAGTACGTGAAGGACATGATCGTGAAGTTTGAGATGACCAATGCCAATCCCATTAAGACACCCATGCCACTCAATGGGCAACTTGGTATCGGAGAAGGTGAGAAGGATGTGGACCAAAAGGTATATCGCTCCATGATTGGTTCCTTGCTCTACCTTTGTGCTTCTAGGCCAGATATCATGTTAAGTATTGGAACGTGTGCTCGTTTTAAATCCGCTCCCAAGGGGTGCCATTTGATGGAGGTCAAATGGATTTTTAGGTACCTTTTTCTCACTCCTACACTCGGGCTTTGGTATTCAAAGGGGTCAACCTTTGAGCTTGTTGGCTATTCGGATTCCGATTGGGCTGGTGATAAGGTTGACCGGAAGTCGACCTCTGGGGCTTGCCAATTTCTTGGCCGGTCCTTGGTGAGTTGATCATCCAAGAAACAAAAATCCACCGCCCTATCCACCGTTGAAACCGAATACATTTCCGCGGGATCTTGTTGCGCTCAATTGTTATGGATGAGGCAAACCTTGAAAGTCTATGGTGCGTCTCTTGGTACGGGGCCTCTTCGATGTGATAATGAAAGTGCAATAAAGATCGCCAATAACCCCGTCCAACATTGCCGCGCCAAACATATTGACATCCGCCACCACTTCCTACGTGACCATGTCGCAATTGGTGACATAAGTCTCACTCATGTGGGAATGATGTTCCAATTGGAGGATATTTTCATGAAACCTTTGGATGAAGCCTGTTTTGTCATGTTGAGGCGAGAACTCGTTATTCTAGATCCTAAGAACTTGGATTGATTTACTTCTTGCATTATATTCTTGCTCTTAACTTGCTATGTAGCCTAGTTACGCAACACATATGGGGATAGTCATCCTACCATGTCTTGGTTTGATGCATACCTATGTGTGCGATATTAATTGATCTCGTATCATGATATGGGTCCAAGCATCTATCTTTGAGGCGCCATGACATGTGTGCTTAAACATAGGAGAGAAACCCCCCGCCAAATATTTGGTTACTTTGTATTGGGTGACTTGATTTTTTGATGATGAGTACTCATGTCCATTGTTGCTATTGGTGTTTATTTGTGTTTACTCCAATGGATATGGGTTACTTATTTGTTTGATTTGGATCTTGTGTATATGCCCATATGGTCTCTCACCTGAACTTCCAACAATAAAAATTCCCTTGTCAAAATCCATAAATTCCTGCTTTTCCTGCCTTTCTCGGCCATATGCCCGGTTTCGCCGGTTTGTGGACCGAAATTTCCGGTGGCCACCGGAATTTCTGGCGACCGACCGAACTACCATAATGAGCTCAGTTTCGGTCCACCGACGAAATTCTCGGTCACCACCGGAATTATGGGCGTGGGATTCAGTTCGCCAGATCTCCCGCCGGAAATCTCGAGAACCATACCGGTTCGATCGGACTTATTGCTGTTTTGTTCTTTTAATGGGTATTTAAACTCCTCGAGTGTGGGAGAAGTTCTAGTCCTTCTTCTTCTTCCTCCCCTGCTCCCTGTCCTCCATGGCTGCTACCTCAAGGTCCCCACCTCCCTATAGGGCCTTCCCTCCACCCATATCCCCAAAACTCCACCAATCCATAGATCGGGTCACTACACGACTTCTCATCGAAGGTTTTGCTCCTTCCTTGCTTGCATTGGGAGATCAGGGATTTTCTCTCCCTCTCCTCGTGTGGTCTTCTTCTTTGCCCATATTTGCCAAGGGAGGGCATGGCCTCTTCGGATTCTCAGGGTAATGTGCTTCACCTTCACTTGCTCTCTCATTTTCTAATCTTTCCCTATCCCCATGGTATTGAAACCCTAGATTTGAGACCAAGCCCTTTTTGCCCCCATGTTCCTCTCCTGCCACATCCTATCACCTTGTTTTTCTATAAGTTTTCTTTGTGTAAGTACCGAGTCATGGACAACAACTAGTTGAGATTGGGTCTACCACGATTTTTTGGTCCCAGCCCCAGTTATGCCGGCCCTAGCGCCGGAATTTCCAGTCGTGTTTTCGATTGATCGGACCTGTCACCAGAAGTTTCATTCGCTGCTCCGGTCAGCCAAACCAGTCGCTGGTTTTTCCCGTGACTATGCTGGCGCCGTCGGACCTGGCACCAAAAGTCTCTGTCTCCTAGTTTTTCTTGTCCATGCACTTGCTGATACGTTGCAAACGTATCTATAATTTTTGATGTTCCATGCTTGGTTTTTATCTACTTTCTTATGTTTTGTCCACACTTTGGAGTACTTTTTATACACTTCCTTGGACTAACCTATTAACAAGATGCCACAGTGCCAGCTGCCTGTTTTTTGCTGTTTTTGGTTCTAGGAAAGTCACAAAATGAATATTCTCATAATTGGATGGGACAAAGGCCAAAGTCAGTATTTCATCGAGGGGGACACGGAGCCAGAATACGAGACAGAGAGGGGCCAGAGGGTCGCCACACCACCTAGCCGCGCGGCCAGGCCTGGCTCGTGCCAGGGGTGGTGTGGCCGCCTAGGGCACCCCCTCAACCTCCCCTTTCTCCTATAAGATGCCTCCGATACAAAAACCCTAAGTACCCGATCAAAATTCCACGAAAGAGTCTGTAGCCACCGTTATCTATATCCCTAGATCGGGAGGGATCTGAAGCTCTTGCCGGCACCCTATCCGAGGGGAGAATTCACCCTTGAGGCCTTCTTCATCACCATGCAAGACTCCAATGTGACGCGTGCGTAGTTCATCCTTAGACTACGGGTCCATGTAGTAGCTAGATGGTTGTATATTTTCCTTTGTGCTACCATGTTTAGATCTGTGAGCTCCATTCATGATCAAGATCATCTATTTGTAATCCTACATGTTGTGTTTGTGGGGATCCGATGGATATTGAGATACTATTTCAGATTGATTATTGATTCTATCATGTCTTTGTTATTTGTGATCTTGCATGCTCTCCGTTGTTAGTAGATATCTTGGCCGAGTAGATGCTAGCAACTCCAAGAGGGAGTATTTATGCTCGATAGTGGGTTCATGCCTCTAGTAATCTGGGGAAGTGACAGAAATCTCTAAGGTACTAGATGTGCTGTTGCTACTAGGTGGAAAACAACAATCCTTTGTTCATAGAACAATCGTATTGTTTACTTTACACGCAATGCGTAATGCAATTATCTGTTGCTTGCAACTTAATACTGGAGGGGGTTCAGATTGATAACCTAAAGGTGGATTATTAGTCATAGATGCAGTTGGATTACGATCTATGTATAATGTTGTAATTCCCAATCAAATCTCATAGGAGTCAAGATGATTAGTATATGAATGTATGCTTTCTTGATGTTTGTCAATTGCCCCGCTGTATTTGTTCACCCAACATGTCATCTATCTTAAGGAGAACCACCACTAGTGAACTATGGACCCCGGTCCTTTCTTTTACCATCAATCTACAACTATTTACTACTCTCTGTTTACTTTCTGCAAGCTTTTACTTTCTTCCACACAATACGTTTAATCCTTTGTTTTCAGCAAAACCGGTGAGATTGACAACCTCACTGTAAGTTGGGGGCAAAGTTGTGTGGTTGTGTTGTGCAGGATTCCAAGTTGGCAACAACACCTTGGAGGTGTTTCCTTGCTCCTAATGGTTCGATAACCTTGGTTTCATAACTGAGGGAAACTTGCTGTTGTGCTCATCATACCTTCCTCTTGGGGTTCCCCAACGATCTCTAGATATCTTGAGCCATCAAGCTCTTTTCTGGTGCTGTTGCTGGGGAGTCAAGGACATCTTCACAAGGGGAGTCCCTCATAACCAATCTCTTTACTTTGTTATTTTTGTTTTACTTAGTTTATTTTTGCTTTGTTTGCTTGTTTCTTTATCAAAAACACAAAAAATTAGTGGTACTAGTTTGCTTTCTTTATTAAAAACACAAAAAAAATTAGTTGTACAACTTTGCTTTATTTATTAAAAACACACAAAAAATTAAGTCTTTCTATAGTTGTTACTTCTTTCTTAGCTCACCATGTTGATCCCTAAATTCACTTTGAAAGACCTTTCAATAGGTAGTGGCTCTATAATTGGAAAAGATAATATTGAAGAATTCTTTAATCATGTTAGTAAGCATGAGGATATTGAGGATAGATCCCTTGCAGAACTTGGTCGAAATTATGAAATTGTTGCAGCTTCTTTGGTTCACATGTTGGTAGCTAGGTTTGTTAACCTTAACCCCTTAATGCAAGTAATGTTTCTTAAACTTAAGGAAATTGAGGACCCTGAAAAGAGAGATTGTATTCTGGAAACTTTGCTTAAGGAATTCTATGATGTTGCCAAGGAAGCTAGAAAAGTCTTTGAACATTTTAATATGATAGGCTCATGTGTATATGTTATTGGTACATGAGAAAATATGAACAAAACCGAACCTAATGGGGAGGAAATTAAGATACCAATACCTTTCAAACTTGTAGCAATGCATGAAGCCATAGAAACGAATCTTAATTGGGTTGTTCCTGAAAACCTGTTTGATGAAAGTAGTGAACCCAAAAGCATTGAGAGAGGATCCTATAGAGCTTATTTGGATGAGATACCTTGCCTTGTTGAAGATATTTCTGGTATTAATCTTAATGCTTCTTCATTTGAGAACATTTGATTCTTTTTCTTGCTTCTTATGCCTAACTTAAAGGCGTTAAAGAAAAGTACTTACTGGGAGATAACCCAAAAGTTTTAGATGAGTCTTGGAAGTTATTGCTTCAGTAATAACCTCTTCTTATCCTTTTTATTTCCTTTTTGTGCCAAGAGTAACCTCTAATGATAGAGAAGTAATGCTTGGGAAAGTTGCTGTCCCGAAACAGATTTTTGTGCTTCAGCGTAAAAATTCATGTAAAATCTATGTACGTCGTTTTGAGGCGTGAATTTTTGTGCTTCTGACCCAGGTTGTTATCCAACTTTCGTTAGTTCAACAACTTTCGATTTGAGCAACATAAGGTCTTCGAAAAAATCGGTTTCTATCTGCTGGTCTGTTTTGACAGATTTCTGCTATTATTTGCATTCGTTTCTTATTGGTTCCTTTTCAAGGGAAGTGCTTCAGTAGCTTGTGTTTTAATGGAAGTTTTATTGGTGTTGAAACGGAACCCAAAGACTTATTATTTTGAGTGCACTAATGTTGCTAATAAAGATTGTGTGAAGATTTGTATGAAGGAAAAATTTCAGGTGTATGGAGAGAATGATGTAATGAAATGAAGAATGGACTAAAGCTCAAGCTTGAGGATGCAACGCGTGTCACCCCAAGAAATATCGAAGAAGTACAAGCATCAAAGCTTGGGGATGCCTAAGGCATCCCCTTCTTCATCAATAAATATCCTATATTTCTTCCAAACACTTCATTTTTATTGTTTCATGCACAGTTGTGTTGTTCTTGGACCGTCTTTGTTTTCATTTTTGGTTTTCGTTTGCTTGGTTTTCTTAGTTTGCTTGAATAAATTGGTTTGACCCCCTCTTTCATACATTAGTTTTCAAATAGTTTGGTTTGGATTGGAAAAGAGTAGGAAAGTTCATGTTTAAGTGGTTGATACGTCCATTTTGCATCACTATTCTATGTCTTAATTCACTATTATTCATTGATATATTTCGGATTGAGAGGTGATACTTATGTTATATCATCTATTTTTGCATGGTTGATGACTTTTGGAGCATGGACCGCTGCAGTCAGGATTCTGATGGAAATGTGCTGTTTGGAGGCAAAATTCGCGAAGATCAGAAAATCCGGGAAAATATACGGAAAATCCTATTTTTCCAGAAGACTAAAGATGCCAGAAGATGGAGTGGAGGTGGGCCAGAGGGGGCCCACACCACCCCATGGCGCGGGCAGGCCTAGGCCGCGCCTGGAGGTGGTGTGGCTGCCCTGGCCCACTCCAGCCTCTCCCCTCTGGCGTATATCATCCCCACGAAACCCTAAGACTCGAGGAGCGACCACAGAAAGATTCCGCCGCCTCTGCGGGGCGGAAAACACCGAGAGAGAAAGATCTCTCCGGCAGACAGATTTCTGCCGGGGGAATTCCTTCTCGGAGAGGGGAGATCGTCGCCATCAACACCACCATCAAGCTGGACTTCATCATGATCATCATCACCATCATCACCACCATCATCACCATCAGCACCCTCATCACCATCTCCATATTTCTGTAACAATTGAGTTGAATCTTTCATTAGTTCATAGGGGAAACTTTCCCGGTGTTGATTACTCTTTGTAGTTGATGCAATTGAGTGAACCATTGAATTATTGTTTCTGTTCAGATTGTTATACATCATTATTCCATCTCTGATCATGATCCATATGATGTCTTGTGAGTAGTTCGTTTTGTTCTTGAGCACATGGGAGAAGTCTTGTTGTTAGTAGTGGAGTTGCGTTGAGAAAGATTCAATAGATTGTTATTTAAGTTGTGGTGTACTTCTTCTAGTGGTGTCATGTGAACGTCGACTACATGACACTTCACCTATATGGGCCTAGGGGAATGCATTGTGTATTTGGCTACTAATCGTAGGGGTTGCCGGAGTGACAGAAACCTGAACCCCTGTTAGGAACCCATTGCACAAGGGACGTAAGGGTCTTAGAGTTTAAAGTTGTGGTTAGGTTTCTACCTTAATTACTTTCTTGTACTTACGGATGTTTGCAAGGGGTATAATCACAAGTATGTATTAGTCTTGGATGGGGCGGTACATTAGCACAGGTTCACCCACACAACACTTAGCAAGCTAAGGAAGATTAATCGACTATATGAAGCGAAAACACTTGACAGTCTTCCCATGTGTCCTTGAGAATGTTTGGTCATCTTAAGTAATACATTCGGCTTGTCCTTTGCTGCATAAAGGATTGGGCCACTTGCTGCATTTATTCCTACTGTCTTTTATTTACTCGTACTTTGTTTACTTGCTTTATCGAAAACCCCTAAAAATATGTTTGCTAAGTATTTGCAGAGAATTCCTGATCCATACCACTAGCCAGCACCTTCTGCTCCTCGTTGGGTTTGACACTCTTACTTATCGAAAATACTGCGATACACCCCCTATACTTGTGGGTCATCAAGACTATTTTCTGGCGCCGTTGCCGGGGAGTGAAGCGCTATTGGAGAGTGGAACTGGTAAAGGAAACTTCTACTGTGAGTATTGTTTACTTCTGCTAGTTGCTTTATTTTCGTCTGGATAATTCGCTGAGTTTCTTATTTGGTAATGCTACTACCACTGCTAAGGTAGTAGATAAGCCACCACCTACTGAGAAAGATGTTTTCAAAATACCTACAAGAATTATTGATCATGTTATGGATAACTACTATGTTGGGGATCAAACTGTCCATCCCGGTGATCATTTGCTCTTTATACACGAATTATGCGGGTTGTTCAAGTGTGCAGGTATTACTACAGATCAAGTTAAGAAGAAGTTATTCTCATTATCACTGAAAGGAAGAGTTGAGGAATGGTATAAGCTGCTGAAGAATGGTCAAGCTCTGGAATGGGAGGAAATAGTGCCTCTCTTTTATTCAAAGTTTTATCCTCCTAGTGAGATTCATAAAGATCGGAATCAAATATACAATGTTTGGCCTCTTGATGGAGAGAGTACAACTCAAGCTTGGGGGAGATTGAAGTTACTAATGCTCAAATGTCCCATTCATGAGCTCCCCAACAATATTATTATCAACAACTTTTATGCAAGGCTCCCTCTACATGACAAAGATTTATTGGATGCCTCTTGTGCTGGATCATTCACTCGTATGGAAGAAGAAGCTAAATGGGATCTTCTGGACCGTATTCAAGACAATGCTGAAGCTTGGGAGAATGACAAAGATAGAAAGTCGGGTATAAATTATGATTATGAATGCATTGAATCTTTTATGGGAAATGATAACTTTCAAAATATTAAAAATGCTTATGGTCTAGACTCTCAAGCTATTGCTTCTTATTTTAAGGCTTTTGCTTCCTACATTGAAGTGCCTAAAAAGAAGTGGAATAAGTATCATGAACCTTATAAAGATATTGCTAAGAGTGTTCCTGCAAGAAGTACTGGAGTTTATACTGCTAATCATGTTTTACCTGAACCTTATATTGAGAAAATGCCTTTTCCAGTTAAGGTAAAGGAACATTCTATGATGGCTAGTATGGTAGATGAAAGTATGAATAAAGCTGTTGAACCTGATAAACAAATGGTTGATGAACCTATAATAGAAAATGTGAAAGACTTTGTCACTAAGTATGAGGAAGAGGGACACACTATCCTTTGTAAGGATACCTCTAATATTGTTTCACAAAGTAGTGTCATGAGAGCTAGTATTCCCGTGTTTTCTGTCAGAATAAGTGATCATTGCTATGATGGTCCTTGTGATAGCTATATTGTTAAGTTTATGCATGATACTGAAAGTTACTATGAGAGAGGGAAAAGTGTTCTTATGTATCTCAATAATATCAAGTTTCCCCGTTTTATTCTGAAAGTTTTTATGTTGCACTTCTTTTGCCTTCTTATGCAAGTTGCCTTTGGTTTCAATAACTTGTTTGTTTACAAAATCCCCTTGCATAGGAAGTGGGTTAGACTTAAATGTGTGTGTGTTTTTGCTTCTTAATGCTCTCTTTCACTTCAATTCATATCCCTATGAGAGCTTCTTCAAAATTATCATACCCATCTTAATGGCTATAAAGAAAGAGCTTTATGGGAGACAACCCAATTTGTTTTTGCTTTCAGTTTGTTTTTGTTTCTTTGAGTCTTGGAAGTTATTACTTCGGTAATAACCGCTCCTTATCCGTTTTTTTTGGTTTTTGTGTCAAGATCAACCTCTAATGAGAAGAGAAGTAAGATTTGGGGAAGTTGTTGTCCCGAAACAGATTTTTGTTCTTCACCATAAAAATTTGTGAGAGATCTCTGTATGTTGGATTGAGCTGTAATTTTTTGTGCTTCTGCCCCAAGTTGTTATTTAACTTTCGTTAGTTTTGCACTTTTTGATTGACCAACAGAAGATTTTTGAAAATTTTGATCTTTACCTGCTGGTCTGTTTTGACAGATTTTGCCAATCTTGCATTTGCTTCTTTATTCGATTTCCTTTTTGAATTCTTTTTGGGCTTTCGGAAGGAGTTGCTACAGTAGCTTTTGTTTTGATGGTTTTCAGTTGAAGTTGGACTCAAAAGGTTTTATCACTTCACTTATAATAATGTTGCTAATAAGAACTGTGTGAAGTTTTGTGTGAAAGAAATTTCCAGGAAGTGGAGATAATGGTGTAATAAGAAAGAGAAGGGTTTTATGACTCAAGTAATAAGTGTATGAAGATGAAGATATCGATGATATTCAAGTGGTGACTCCGGAAGAATCTACTAGATAACAAATTCAGAGACCTGGAGAGTCCGTTTCCAACTAGGTAATAGTTCTGGTAAGAAAAGTTCTGCGAAAATACAATCCAACTATATTTTTGTTGTTTTCAATCAATAAGGAAAGCTACGAAGCGAAAAAGAGATGGAAACGGAGCCAGGGTGGCTCACACCACCCTGTAGCGCAGGCCCACCCCTGGTCGCGCCACTAGGTGGTGTGGCCACTCCGGACTCCGCCTCCGACTCGTTTTCTCCCAGTACTTTCCTTTTGATATGAAACTTCGTAATATATAACCCCCCGGATCCCCCGAGGTCCGTATATCGTGTTTTCATCGTGTTTTTGTTTCGATCTGTTTCTATCAGGACATACTCTTTAAAAGCTTAGAAGCACAATGGTGTCTGCCAAGGATAAAGGAAAGGAGCCTATGGAGGAAGACCTCCAAGACCCCGGGAAGGAGAAGGAAATCAAGAATGATGGTGAAGAGGAGCAAGGCCAATGTCCGCACACCGGCACTACCATTGCAAGCATTGGAGTGGTGGCAAATCCAGCCATTGGAGGGAAGCCTCCTCATCACCGTTCAGATCCCTGGTCACTTCCTCCACGCACCAAGAATCCTTTCCATACCCTTATCAATGAGCATCAATACCAGAATATGCCCAAGGGGGAATTACGCTCCAAATGGGATTTGCCTCGTTCTAGCCATGCAGGAAAAGACGACTTCAAAGAGGAAGAGTGGGGAAAGAATAGCAAGAGCTAGAATTCTCAACACAACATGATAATGAGCCGCATTGAGCAAAATTCACAGCTGATTCGTAATCTCACTTTTGAGATTGAGGACTTGGGGAAACTAATCAGAGAGCTCATCGAGAGGATACCACCACCACCGAAGAGGTAATTCGTCATCAGGTTTGGCATCCCCTTGGTTTGTTCCAAGCTTGGGGGAGTGTTGTGGTATCATATCACTATCTTCTATCTTTTTTACCTTTTTAGTAGAGTCATATCATGAATAGAGGAGTTATTATGTAGTATGGTTTGCATTGTGGAAGTGTCCCCTCTCTTGTTAGATTGTATCCCTTGGTGTGAGTTGCCGTTATGGATTATTAATGAGAAGTTCTATCATTTACTCTTTTGCATAGCTTATGTTAGTTTTCAATTCGTGGTTATATGATTGATCTTGTTGTTAGTATTGGTATCACTTTGGGATCATTGAGTTAATTTAGTTGGTTTTGGCAAACCTGGCTCGGTCAGTAGCAACACCTTTTTGAGAGTTGAAAAGAAAAAGATAGAAGTACTCTAGAGGAAAATAATTTCATCATCTTTCTTTCTTGATTTGCTCATAAGTCTAGTATTCTCTAGTTAAGATCTTTTGTGCTTCCAAGAAAGATTGCATGTTTGTTTTTATCACTTGTATGTTTGTTTGTTTCCTTCAACTCTTATACTTGCTACCCAGCCTTGCTAGCCAAAAACCTGTACTGAGAGGGTATTCTTCTCATCCATCCACCTCCTTTAAACCAAAACCCATGCCATTTGTGTCCACCTTACCTACCTAGTAGCATTATTGCTATTCCAAGTAAATTCTTATTTTATCTACCTCCCAAATTAAACTTGTTATGTGAAAATTAGTGATTAAAGCTCTCACGAACTTGATGGCACACTTTACTTTCCTGCATTTAATAAACTTGAACCATTGGGTCCTTCTTTGTTGCATATGTGCTTGCGCTTTATGAGTTGAAGTTAGCCGAACCATGTATCATGGGGACCGCTTTCAACACTTCATTGGTACTTGTACCTAGTTGATATCATGTTCTTTTTCTTATGTATCCCGGCGGTGTGAAATAAAAGTGGAACTTGTAAGATCAAGGAGTTTATATGTGTGTTAGAGAAACGCTTGGGCTGCTAGCCTAAGCCATGCCTAATCATGGTGGAAACTTGCAGCATAACTATAGTGAGCATTCTATGAAGCATCCTCAATAAAAACCTATGCAAATAGCAAATAAAAAGATCGATGAGATGCTCACTGTCTGCTTGCCTTGTCATTTTGATTATGGGATAGCTCCTGTGTCATGTGCAAGGGGTACCCCGTTGGCGGTTCTCAATGATACGCATGTATTTACAACGATAAGAGCTTGCTCGTGACTGAAGTTGAGTAGCATGAGGATCGGTACTCATAAGTAAGGGGCTTGGGATTTCAACTTATAACTTGTCAAGCATATCCTCTTAGTTGTGTCACTTTAACCTTAACCACCTAAAGATGCCTATGATAGGGGCAATGAGAGCTGAAAGCTAGTAAGTATCATAATTTTTGGGAGCTCTTTATGAGACTTGAAATCCCTGCTTCCCTCTTTTGAAGGGCCTTTCTTTTACTTTGTAGTTGAGTCAGTAAACCTATTCCCTTCTATCTCAGCAAGTATTTTGAGTTGATGTGTTTCATTCATTCATATGATGATTTATTCAATCATGTCTCTTATGATCCTTGTTTTGCACATTGCTCTTATCTTGATGTTTACTACTTTGAAAGCTATCATTGAAAACCAGCTATTTGTGAACTCCAACAAATTATCAACTATTCTTCGACCAAGAGCTAAGTTTGCCATTACCAATTCTGATTCACTTTATGTATCTTTATTGTGTTTCCTTTACTCATTGCAAGTTAAGTTATATAATAGTGAGTTGTCTTCTATTATGATCTATGTATTTGATGAATGTGATGCTTCTTGTCCGTATCCTTTTATCGACTCTTCACTCCATAAACCTGAGGTCATGTTTATTGAGCTCAGTTTCGCTTGGGGACAAGCGAAGTCTAAGCTTGGGGGAGTTGATACGTCCATTTTGCATCACTATTCTATGTCTTAATTCACTATTATTCATTGATATATTTCGTATTGAGAGGTGATACTTATGTTATTTCATCTATTTTTGAATGGTTGATGACTTTTGGAGCATGGACAGCTGCAGTCAGGATTCTGATGGAAAAGGTGCTGTTTGGAGGCAAAATTCGCGAAGATCAGAAAATCCGGGAAAATATACGGAAAATCCTATTTTTCCAGAAGACTAAGGATGCCAGAAGATGGAGTGGAGGTGGGCCACAGGGGTCCCACACCACCCCATGGCGCGGGCAGGCCTAGGTCGCGCCTGGAGGTGGTGTAGCCGCCCTGGCCCACTCCAGCCTCTCCCCTCTGGCGTATATCATCCCCACGAAACCCTAAGACTCGAGGAGCAACCACAGAAAGATTCCGCCGCCTCTGCGGGGCGGAAAACACCGAGAGAGAAAGATCTCTCCGGCAGACAGATTTCTGCCCGGGGAATTCCTTCCCAGAGAGGGGAGATCGTCGCCATCAACACCACCATCAAGATGGACTTCATCGGGATCATCATCACCATCATCACCATCAGCACCCTCATCACCATCTCCATATTGCTGTAACAATTGAGTTGAATCTTGAATTAGTTCATAGGGGAAACTTTCCCGGTGTTGATTACTCTTTGTAGTTGATGCTATTAAGTGAACCATTAAATTATTGTTTATGTTCAGATTGTTATACATCATTATTCCATCTCTGATCATGATCCATATGATGTCTTGTGAGTAGTTCGTTTTGTTCTTGAGGACATGGGAGAAGTCTTGTTGTTAGTAGTGGAGTTGCGTTGAGAAAGATTCAATAGATTGTTATTTAAGTTGTGGTGTACTTCTTCTAGTGGTGTCATGTGAACGTCGACTACATGACACTTCACCTATATGGGCCTAGGGGAATGCATTGTGTATTTGGCTACTAATCGTAGGGGTTGCCGGAGTGACAGAAACCTGAACCCCTGTTAGGAAACCATTGCACAAGGGACGTAAGGGTCTTAGAGTTTAAAGTTGTGGTTAGGTTTCTACCTTAATTACTTTCTTGTACTTACGGATGTTTGCAAGGGGTATAATCACAAGTATGTATTAGTCTTGGATGGGGCGGTACATTAGCACAGGTTCACCCACACAACACTTAGCAAGCTAAAGAAGATTAATCGACTATATGAAGCGAAAGCACTTGACAGTCTTCCCATTTTTTCTTGAGAACGTTTGGTCATCTTAAGTAATACATCCAGCTTGTCCTTTGCTGCATAAAGGATTGGGCCACTTGCTGCATTTATTCCTACTGTCTTTTATTTACTCGTACTTTATTTACTTGCTTTATCGAAAACCCCTAAAAATCCGTTTGCTAAGTATTTGCAGAGAATTCCTGATCCATACCACTAGCCAGCACCTTCTGCTCCTCGTTGGGTTCGACACTCTTACTTATCGAAAATACTGCGATACACCCCCTATACTTGTGGGTCATCAGTGGTAAAAAGAGCTAGTTTTTGACCGTGTCCCATGCTTTGTCATGTCATACTTGATATTGTTTTGGCTTTATGCTTAGTGATCTGTGTTGTAGCATGACATGTTATAAACAATTGAGATTGCTTAATGTGCCTTAGAAGAATCATGCGTTGTTTTAGCATATTAAAGCATAGTATAGTGGTATTCTCCTTTGATGCTTTATTTGGGTTGACTTGGCGCATGCTCACACCATGTTATGACTATCCCAAGTCACCATAGACTTTATGATCCTTTAGTTTTCGACTTGTAATATCACTTTATGCTTTAATTAATGATGTTTTGCCGTTTTGCATGATTATGGCCATTATTGCTCTCTTAGTCGGTCGCTCCCAGTCTTTTGCTTGCCTCCATAACCAAGTATGAGTTCCACTCATGCATCCAACTCCTAAAACCAAGTTATTCCAAAGAGTCCACCATACCTACCTATTAGCATTTGCTGTTCCAAGT
The DNA here is from genome assembly GCA_910589775.1 of Avena eriantha. Classification (NCBI taxonomy): domain Eukaryota; kingdom Viridiplantae; phylum Streptophyta; class Magnoliopsida; order Poales; family Poaceae; genus Avena; species Avena eriantha. The sequence continues at coordinate 94,559,211 of OU342741.1, forward strand.
ATATTCATGTTTTTATCTACCTTCTGAATTAAACTTGTTATGAGAAAACTAGTGATTAAAACTCTCACGAACTTGATGGCACACTTTACTTTTCTTGCCCTAATAAACTTGAACCATTGTGTCATCTATGTTGTATATGCTTGCACTTATATGTTGGGGATTAGCACAACCATGCTATCATGGGGAACGCTTTCAACATTGCACTTGTACTTTGTACCTAGTTGATATCATGCTCTTTTGTCTATGGATGTCGTCAGCGTGAAATGAAAGGGGAGCTTGTAAGTCCATGGAGTTATGTATGTGTGTTAGAGAAATGCCTAGGCCACCAGTCTAATCCATGCCTAATCATGGTGAAACCTGCAGCGTAACCATAATGAGCTTTCTATGAAGCATTCTTCTTATAAAAAAAGAGTCAGATATTGAGAAAAAGAGAAAAAGGATATATGAGAAAAGAGGAAAGAGAGAAAAAAGCACCATTTTCCCATGGTAAATAAGAGGATTACTGAGATGCTTGTTGTCTGCTTGCCTTGTCATTTTGATATGGGGATTCTTCCGTATCATCGGGCAAGGGGTACCCCGTTGGCGGTTTTCTATGATACACATATACTTACTATGACAAGAACTTACCGGTAACTAAACTTGAGTAGCATGAGGAGCGGCCCTCGTATTCAAGGGACATGAGATTTCCAACTTATACTTTGTCAAGCATATACTCCATAGATTGTCCACTTTAACCTTAATCACTTCAAGATGCTTATGATAGGGGCAATGAGAGCTGAAAGCTAATAAGTACCATAATTTTTGGAAGCTCTTTATGAGACTTGAATCTTTACTTCCTTCTATGAAGGCCTTTCTTTTACTTTTATGTTGAGTCTCCACCTTCTATCTTTATGCACCTATTTTGAGAGCATAGTGGCCATTCTTAGTTCTATGTGCATTGTCCGAAGACTTGTTGATTGATGCATAATTTTGATATTGCTTGTTCTTAAACTATTTGTATCTAGTCACCCTTATAAACTTTGAAGGTGTCCTATGCATTTATGTTTGCTACTCTATGAGGGACAAGCTGAATGCCACTATGCTATGTTTTCTTTATGTGAAACAAACAAACGTCTTGCAAAGCATTGTTATTCATGAATCTTTTGTTTGTGCCTTTTCATGTTACAACATAGTTGCTATGGCTATTGCTAGAACTTTATCTTTCATGCTATGTTGAAGTACTATGATCCCAGCTATCAATGTTACAAATACTTTGATCAAGTTTATGATGGTGCATGCCACCTCAAAAATTATTCTTTCTTTTTATCACTTACCTACTCCAGGACGAGCAGGAGTTAAGCTTGGGCATGTTGATACGTTGCAAACGTATCTATAATTTTTGATGTTCCATGCTTGGTTTTTATCTACTTTCTTATGTTTTGTCCACACTTTGGAGTATTTCTTATACACTTTCTTGGACTAACCTATTAACAAGATGCCACGGTGCCTGTTTTCTGCTGTTTTTGGTTCCAGGAAAGTCAGAAAATGAATATTCTCGGAATTGGACGGGACAAGCCAAAGTCAGTATACCGAGGGGGACACGGAGCCAGAATACGAGACGGAGAGGGGCCAGAGGGCTAGCACACCACCTGGCCGCGTGGCCAGGCCTAGCCCGTGCCAGGGGGTGGTGTGGCCGCCTAGGGAACCCCCTCGGCCTCCCCTTTCGCGTATAAGATGCCTCCGATATAGAAACCCTAAGTACCCAATTAGAATTCCACGAAAGAGTCTGTAGCCGCCGTCATCTCCATCCCTAGATCAGGAGGGATCTGAAGCTCTTCCCGGCACCCTGCCGGAGGGGAGAATTGTTTCCATGACCGCACCTATCAAGCTAATAACAAGTACTTTTGGACAGACACTTAGAGATGTTTTTAGGATGACTTGTACAATGAGCCCTCTTGCATGAAGAGGGGCAAGACTATTCCTCCTAGGTATCTCAATGAGGATCACTATGAGAGTTACATCAATGCAAATTTTCAGTTTATTGATGCAGCTCTGAAGAAGTTGGATGTATAATACCTCACCACCATCAACATCAACCTCATGCCTGAGGCCATCCGCCAGTTCCACTACACCATCTATTTCCACCCTGATGTAGCTCGCTCCATCACTTGGATGACCGGTACCAAGCCGTACTTGGCCACTTTTGCTGACTTCTGCTCTGCCTTGGGTTACCCTCATGAGAGAGGTTCTGGCTTCCGTATTCACCCAGAGAAGGCTTTCAGTGATACCCGCACTCTTCAGTGCTACCCTAGTGAGCCAAGCCATGCTCCTCCCAGTCTGTCTGGCATGTATTACTTTTACATGGTCCTTGCCAAGTTCTTTCGCCACAATATTGTGAGCAAGGCAGGTGATGTTGTTGATGTTCGTGGTCACCACAAGAATCTGTTGTACTATTGTGACCCTCATCATTTGCAAAAGATTAATGGGTGTGACTTCATCTTTTCTGAGATTCAGCGGTCCGTCAAAAAGCGCATGACTCCCAACTACTATCAATACATTCAACGTCTCATTGATGCCACTGTTCCTGCTATAGCTTTCCATCTGGGTCCGTGTGAAGAGATGGACATTTACGCCTTGCCTCTCCGGGGCACTCATGTTGTGCTCCCTCAGATGAGGCCGTCTAATCAACGAACCAAGCTTATTCATGACCCACTCATTGTTGGTTCTCGCTCTCGGTGTGCTCTCCCCCACAAGAAGGGGCTTTCCAGGTTCTTCAATGGTCTTTAGGATATGTGCAAGTCTTCTTATGATGTTGCCCATCGCAGTATTGAGCTCAATCAAGAGAATAGGAGGCATCACAATGCTTTGTTGTTAGAGAATGGTCGCCTAATGCCTGATATGGGAGATGCTCTGACTCCTGTTCCATATGTGAACTTTGAGAAGCCATCGTTGGACGAGGACATGTTTCGGGGCTTTGATCCGTCTACGCTGCCCGAGTTTGCCATTTCTAGTTCCTCTCAGTGTCGGTCTGCTGCTCCTACGGGAAATGATTATGAGGACAACGACGAGGAAGAGGACTAGGAAGAGGAAGAGGCCGAGGAGGATGATGACGATGATGATCCCTTTGGTGGCTAGATCTTTTCCTCCACTATATTTTCCTTTCTTGGTGTTTCAATGCCAAAGTAGGAGAAGTGAGTAGAGTCTGTGTTTATGACATTTGCCTCTTGCACAAGCCTCACTACGTCCGTTTGCCTCTTATGGGCTTGTGCTCCTATTTGCTTCATCGAACTATTTGCATTTGTGTGTGCATAGACAAGTTTGTATTATTATTATTATACTTGGATATCCTACCCTTATATGCTTGCTATCTTTACTATTGTGTGCTATATATCCATGTATTTAACTTGTCATGCCATGCTTGATTCCTAAGTATTTTGGGGGAGCTCTTCGTATACCTAAGTAGGTGCACCTTGCATTCAAATGCAACATCATCCATGTGCACACCTTATGGGGGATCTCTCTTAAAATCTTCTAAGGAAATGTTTCTTAAAAGCTTATCATAATATCTTTGTATGACTCTAGCTCGGTTTGTAATCGTTAACCAAAAAAGGGGAGATTGAAAGGGCAAAATGCCCTTATCCAGTATTTTGGTTAATCCTGATATCGGAACTAGAGAGCGGACTAATGTTTCTACTAGTATCCTGATAGTCCGCATTTGATGATGAGAGGCAGTGTGTAACCCCCCATTCGTTTCTGAAGTGACGAGTCGGCGTCTTCATTGCGTTTCTCTCTTATTTCTATTTTGAGTCTAGTAGGAAGCACCACACTATTAAGAGGGGTGATCTCGATGTGCTCTTTGGGGATGTTCTACACAACATACACATCCTAATATCTTTAGTGACACTCCCACTCGAGGAGAGACATAAAGTCGTTGTGGAAAATGAGCTAAAGGAGGTTTTTGTGAAACCAGCGAGGGTTCTGGCACCGCTGGTGCGGCCGCCGGAATTTCCGATCACTGCCAGAAATTCTCAGTGAACACCGTAATGGCTCACTATATGACATCTCGACGGGTCTCCAAAATCTTTAGTCATCACCAGAACATCCGGCGCGAAGTCCGGTTCGCACAAACCGGCGTCGCTGGACTTATTGTCGGTTCAGTCGCTGGACCCTCCCAACGGCTCCTTTTCCACCCCGGACTATATATACCCCTTTCTTATCCAATGATACTTAGGCATTCTAGTTCATATTCATTCTTGAAGCTCTCTCTCTCCCCATTGTTGAAACACAATTTCTTGAGGATCTCCCATTCTACCCAACCAATTCCAAATCCCTTTGATAAAAAGAAAGAGGAGGTCCCGATCTACGTTTCCACCAAGCCAAAGTTCATCCCCTTAGGGTTCATCGAGTTAGCTTGTTACTCTTGGGTTTGTGGGAAACCCTAGGCGGCTAGGGTCGCTTGGCGGCATTTAGCTTGTGATTTGCTCCATGGAAAGTTTGTGAGGGTTTGGAGACTACCTTAAAGTCTACCACGAGTAAGTGAGATATTCCTCCGTGGGATAGGCTCGGAGAAGAACGTGAGCCTTCGTGGCGTTGGGGAATTCTTCATGGAATCTCACACATCTCCAACGTGACGTAGCCCCCTTCCCAAAGGTGGTGAACACGAGAATACACCTTCGTCTTCGCGTGCTTCGGTTATTTCTTAACCAATCTCTTACTTGTGTTGTTTACATTGTGATAGCCTTCGTGTTTGAAGTATCTTATATCATCATCTAGGTTGCCTCACCTAGTTTGCATTTAGGCACACTTATATTCCGCAAAGCCTAAAGCTTGCAAAAGATTATAAAGAATTTTGTAGAAACCTATTCACCCCCTCTAGGTAAACCATCTTAAACTTTCACCTTTCCCTGGCCGGCCGTGGCGGCGAGGGAGTGAAGGGGATAGGGGCTATTATTGCTTTGTGCTCCTCAGGTTGCTGTTGTTCGGGATTCAGTTGTGCTCTATTGCTACTTTTCTCTGTCCGTCGTGGTGTTGGTCAGGGCACCGTTTCTTTGGGCTTTGTTGGCGTGGGGTCTTCCACTCTCCTGTATCAGCATAGCGGCGAGTGGTTGCTGATGTGTTGCTTCCTCGTATTTCCATGGTGGAAGACGTTGACGAAGCTTCTTGATGCGAGCCCCTATTTCAATAAGTGTGTCCAGCTCCGTGGACAAGGTTTTGCAGCTCTTTTTCTACTCTCGACCAGCTAAGGTGGAGAGGGAGAGGAGGAAGGAGCTTCAGCGACGGTGTCTGCAGTTGGAGTTAGGGGAGCTCGGAGTCCCCGAAAACTGCGTCTTCTGCAGCGAATCCCAAGCGATGGCAGGAGGCTGCCGCTATCATCGGCCACAAGCTTGGCCTAGCTGCGCTCGAGCATGAGGTTGGCTCGAGATCGTCTATCCTCCAGGCGAGCATTTTCTCCTGCATCAGTGCGGTTGAGTCCGCTGTCTCCAATGTTCCAAGTGGTTTCGTCCCTGGTGACATCTGGAGCGGACGCAACCAGTGGCATGGCGGTAGAGCTCAAGGACTTGATCACGTCTAGCGAGCCGGCGTGATTATCTTTCGGAGTGACATTCGCAAGAATGAAGGTCTTGTGTATAAATACACGGGTTCCGCTCAGGAACTTTTTGTAAAAAAAAACTAGCTGACATGGTATTACGGTGTCCGGTATGAAATTTCGACTGACAGAACTGGACGGGCACGCAAACCTGCAAACACGAGTACTGTATACTACTAGCTGGCCTACCGGAGCGGGGAGTAGACACCGTTGGCCTCTACGACACGCTACTCGCATGCGCCCAACTCTTCGTTAATCAAGGTCCAACCCGTCATAAAATCCTCGCATAGTCGCATGGTTTGTCACACCCAGGGACGACGAACGGGTGACGAGTGACGAGGGTGAGCCACCTCGAGCCGCTGACCAGCGAGCACCCTCGGGCTCAAGCGACCGGTATCGCAGCGTGTCTAGCGGCGGGCAGGAACCGGAGGCGTGCACGAAACCGTGTCCTCGCCAAGCTTCGGGTCTTCAATTCCGCAGCTGCTCCGGGGCCCAGCCGCCACCTACTTGCTGCCAGAAACGACGACGGGCAGAGTAGAGGCTGGAGCGTGCCGGCAGCGGGGAAGCGGGAGCCACCCATTCCCCGTCCAACACGGTACGGGCCCACATGGCATGGTTCCCTGCCGTACGTACGTACTAGTACGTGCGGCTCGGCCGAGCAGCAGCTGACCGGCCCGAGTCAGACCCGCGGGCCAACCTGGCAACAGTAGCTGCGACGTTAGGTTTCGGTTATCTGTCGCGGTGGAGAACCGGTCTCGTTCGGCAACTGACCGTCATCAATCAACAGTGAAGAAAACGTGCATTTGGTCGCCCCGTGAAAGTGAAACCGTCGGTAACGATTTTTATTCTGCTGTCACGATCGAGAAGTAGGTTTCGTTCCATTTCCACGCTGACGTTTTATATCTTTTCTATGTATAGTCCACATACAATCATATTCTTTCTAAAAATCTGCACAGATAAGTATCACGATAATAGGATGTAGGGCGGACCTAGGCTTGCATGTAGCTCCTCGTTACTGCTCCCGGGGTGCGAGGTAGTAATCACAATCTAACATTCTCGAACCCCCTTAAAAGATCTACTAACATTTCCTGATTTTTCTTAGATGGCCTGGAAATTATTGTAAAATAGCACACTTTTATTACGTACGATTGTTTAACTCTAATAGTTTATCGTAAAAACATCGAGTGTATGTTTGGATCCTAAGAAAAATCTCATAAAGTCTTGCTAGGCTCGGAGTTATGTTTGGCACCACAAAAAACTATAACTCCCTCACCAGGCTAGAAAAAACATGCCAGCCACGGATAGCCGATTCAGCTCAACTCTATTGGCAAAAAGTCCTCAGTATGAGATAGCTAAATTTGCCCGAGACAAGTCTCTCTAATTTCGGCATGCTCTACAACCTCGTCTTCTCCACCTTTCCAATATTTAGCTCGTCAAGTGGAGATTTTATTCACATGGGCCCGGTGATCCCATTTAAAAAAAACTGGAAAATCTTATTTCCGATTTTAAAAAGATCTGAAACAAATATCCGGATGTGGTCAACCATGTATCCCATAGATGTGCAAAATATCAAATTCTAATACATTGTATTATGAGCTATACAAACATGATGACAAAAGCGTGGCCTCTAAATTTTACCAGATTTTTTTTTTGTGTATCCTATAATATAAAGAATTTCAGATTATGATTTTGCATGCTATAGAATAGAACATTGACTATGTCCAGATTTTTCTAAAACTTGTAAATATGATTATATATACTCGCTCCGTACTAAAATAGATATCGTAAATTTATCTAAACTTAAATCTATCTATACACAAAATAGCGTGTGGATATATCTATTTAGAAAAACTTCCAACATCTATTTTAAAATGGAGAAGGCGTATATTTTTTCAATGGCGGATTTAACATAGTCCTTTCTACCCCTCTCTCGCCTTGATCGAACTTGAGAAAATATTAAGATCCAGTCTCGAAGCAATCTTAGCTGGAGTTCTCTTAACTTTTAGTCACCCGTTTATGATATCTAAATCTAGGATCATATGGTAGTACTACTCCTTCCATCTTAAAACAGATGCAAAAATCTGTCTAAATTTAGATGTATCTAGACACTATTTACTATATAAATACATCTAAATTTGCACAAATTTGCCATATCTATTTTGAGATGGAGGGGGTGTTAGATTTATATGGGCTGCGGTCCATGTGGGCAGCCCCATCTAGTCTAATAAATTCTAAAATCTTAAGGCCTATCTACTATGGCAGCTTGGGAGCTCTGTGGGAGACAAAGTTTAGCCTCACATTGCTAGTTGGGAGAGAGTTGGACAAGTTTATAAGGTGAGCTGTTTTACTCCCACTAAGTGAGTGAGAAGAGAAGGAGTCCACGCGCACTTCTCCTCCGCCGCCCGCCTCGCCTCGCCCGTACGCGCATCGTGTTTCGTGAATCGAGTTCGAGTTGGAAACTCGTTTTCTGAAAGACTAAATTTTTGCTTGGTGCACTAGCTGTTGGGTATGTGTCAACATTCGTGTGCATGTTTGACGCGTGTCTTTGTCTTCCAACGCGTGGTGACTTGGAAGGCTCACCTCCTAGGCTTTATAGAGCGAGAGACAGACAGATCTAGACGCATCCAGTTTTTTCTCTGTCTCTCTCGTTGTGTGTTTCTCTCGTTGTGCTGCTCTCTAGGTTTCCCCATCCTGGCGGCTGCGTGCACTGCTGTCCGGAAGAGCAGGTCTCCGAAACCCAGTCCGTTGAGATCCTGCACCGGGAGACGGGCGATAAGGTTTTTGGGGAGCGTCTCGACGCGACTGCTCGCCTCCGTTCGTGTTCTTCTTCATCAACCGACGACCTCATCAGCACCATGGGCGACAACAACAATGACCAAGGTGCTGCTACGGTGATGACCTTCCCGGTCAACCTGTGCGTGTTATTCTTCTCTTTGTATGCACTAGTTCTTACTAGATTTTCAGATCTACTAGATGTGGTTGTTTGGCTGCATGTGTTTAGATCTGCTAGTGATTATATAATGTTGATTTCGGTAATTAATCTCATGGGGAAATTGTCTAATATTCCAACAATCCAAAAACCTTATTTGTTTAGGCATTTTTCATCATCTGCCTTTGCTGCTTCGCTGAAACCAACCCCTTTTATGGGTGCTAATTTTAAGAGATGGCAAGGGAAAACCCTCTTGTGGCTCACTGCAATGGGCATAGAAAAGGTTGCAGGTGGCACTCCCAGAGGTCCGCTTACTCTCGAGGAAGAGAGAATGTTCAGGGAGGTGATGACCCATAAGTATAGGGGGTGTATCGCAGTATTTTCGAGAGAAGTGAAACCCAATTTATTGATTCGACATAAGGGGAGCTAAAGAATATTTATAAGCCTTAACAACTGAGTTGTCAATTCAGCTGCACTTGGAAACAATCTTGCTCATAGCAGTTTATCAGTAGCAACAGTTTTATAGTAGGAATAGCAAAGTAGCAACAGTAGTAAAGTAAAGACAGTAGTAACAATAATAGTAAACAGTGGGATTCGAGTGCGGTAGGCATAGGGATGGATGGATGGGCGTTGCATGGATAAGACAATTCACATAACAATCAGAACATAGGGCAATTGTAGATAAATAAGATAAAGCATCCAAGTACTAGATAATCCTAGGCATGTGTTCCATATATAGTCATACGTACTCGCAATGAGAACTTGCACAAGATCTCTTGTCCTGCTAGTCCGTATGCAGCGGGGCCTTAAGGGAACTACTGGCAATTAAGGTGCTTCTTTTAATAGAGCACCGGAGTAAAGAATTAACACTCCGTGAACACATGTGATCCTCACATCAAAGCCATTCCCTCCGGTTATCCCGATTTCTGTCACTTCGGAGCCATTGGTTCCGGACAACAACATGTGTATACAACTTGCAGATAAGACCATAAATAATACTATCATAATGAATCAATAACATGTTCAGATCTGAAATCATGGCACTCGGGCCCTAGTGACAAGCATTAAGCATAACAAGTCGCAACAAGGTCATAAAGCACTAATAAAAGATACTAGGCACCATGCCCTAACAATCTGATGCCATTACATGAACGATCTCATCCAATCCCTACCATCCCCATAGCCTACAGCGGGGGATTACTCACTCATAGATGGGGGAAACATGGATGGTCGATGGAGAAGCGATGGTAATGATGATGGCGATGATCTCCTTTAATTCCCCGTCCCGGCAGGGTGCTAGAACGGAGTTTCTGGTGCTGTTTCGTGGAATCTGGTGGTGGCGGCGGAGCGGAACTCCTTCTGGAAAAACGTCGAACCCCCCAAAGTTTTTAGGTCAGAAGGCTCCTTATAGGCGAAGAGAGAGGCCGAGGGGATGCCTGGGGGCCCACACCACCCCCTGGCGCGGCCTGGCCTGTCCCGCGCCAGCAGGTGGTGTGGCCACCCCCTGGCTCTTCTCCGTCTCGTACTCTGGCTCATGGAGTCTTCAGGTGAAATAGGATTTTTGGCATATTTTCCCGGATTTTCCTGATAGTTGGTTTTCTGCACAAAAAGTAGACACCAAGGCTATTCTGTTGAAAACAGCGTCAGTCCGCATCAGTTGCATCCAAATCACACAAGTTTAGAGGAGAAACAATAGCAAAAGTGTTCGGGAAAGTAGATATGTTTTGGACGTATCAACTCCCCCCAAGCTTAGCTTATTGCTTGTCCTCAAGCAATTCAGTTGAAAACTGAGTGCGATAAAAGAACTTTCACGAACACATTTGCTTCATATGATGTAAATATTATCAGCAATGTGATCAAGTACTTAGACAATTCATAATAAAGAGTATGCAACCAAGTCTACTTAATAGTCATTGCAAGCCATGAAGAGATTCCAACTCAAAAATAATAAGTAGCATGAAGCATAAACATAAGCAACATTACAATGCTCATAAAAAGGTATGATAGAGTGGTATCTCGCTTGCCTTTGATTATGAATGTCAAGGCACCTCTGAAGTTCAAGTGCTGACTAGAAGTAAAGATATCAAGGATTCAAGCATCAAAGTCATAACACAAATAATCAAGTAATGGGACAAACACAAAGAATGACAACTATGCTCTCAAGAAAGTGCTCAAAGAATATGTGGAGACTCAACAAGTAGAAGAAAAGGTTTTGAATAATTTGAAAGGCTTCCAAATGCTGAAAGTATGGTACTCATTAGCTTTGAGCTCTCATTGCCCCTATCATAAGCATCTTTAATGTGGTTAAGGTGAAAGTGACACAACTAAGAGGATATGCTTGACAAGTTATAAATCGAAGTCTCATGCCCCTTACTTACGAAGACCGATCCTCATGCTACTCAACTTCAGTCACAAGTAAGCTCTTGTCATTGTAAGTATATACGTATCATAGAGAACCGCCAGCGAGGTACCCCTTGCACATGACATGGAAGCTATCCCATAATCAAAATGACAAGGCAAGCAGACAATGAGCATCTCAGCAATCTTTTTATTTACTATGTGCGTAGATTTTTATTGAGGATGCTTCATAGAATGCTCATTATGGTTATGCTGCAAGTTTCCACCATGATTAGGCATGGCTTAGGCTAGCGGCCCAGGCGTTTCTCTAACATACATACAAACTCCATGATCTTACAAGTTCCACTTTTATTTCACACCGACGGGATCCATAAGCAAACATGATATCAACTAGGTACTAAGTACCAATGAAATGTTGAAAGCGGTCCCCATGATACATGGTTCTGCTAACTTCAACTCATAAAGCGCAAGCATATACGCAACAAAGAAGGACGCAATGGTTCAGGTTTATTAAGTGCAAGAAAATAAAGTGTACCATCAAGTTCGTGAGAGCTTTACTAACTAACTTTCTCATAACAACAAAACATTTTATTCGTAAGAAAACAAGGCATATTGAATATGCACGGAAGTAGCAAATGATGCTAATGGGTAGGTATGGTGGACACTTTGGAAATATTTGGTTTAGGGAGTTGGAAACTTGAGTAAAACACTCAGTGTAAGTGAAGGCTAGAAATAGTAAGGGAGCGACAAACGAGAGAGCAATAGCTGTCATTATTATGCTTACAACAAAACAGGACTACTCATGGCATGAAAGTGATTCAAGATCCTCAAGGCAAAATAATTCATCGAGGCTCAACTGATTATTACAGTCATGTGCATGCGTGAGCATGTGCCAAGTCAATTCAAATAAAACATTCAGAGGAGGATACCACGGTGTCATACCGATTTATGAATAGAGCAATGCAAGCAAACATTCATAAGACATGCTACAAACTATTAGCGAGCTGGAGCTAATCATAAGAAAGCAAGAACTACTAAGCATCCAAAGAAAACATACACTCTACATGAACGGACTAAGCATGCCCACAGTGATGAGTATATGTACAAAAAATGAAAACAAATAGAGTTCGTTACCAGCCTCTTACCGCGCCTCAAGTTGTCATTAATCCTCATTATTGCTCTTCACTTGTGTGGCTTTGAATAATATATGAGACCAATAATCCACTGAGGACTGATGAACCCTGTAGCAAACTCACAAAAACCAAAGAAGAACGAGAAATATTTTTGTTGTTTTTGATTTTTAAACAAGAACCAAAAGGGAAAAACAAGCAAAGCAAAATCTTTTTGGGTTTTTCGAAAAGTTCAAACAAAGCAAAAAGGGAAAAACAAACCAGGGCAAAAAGAAGAAGCAAACCAAAGAGAAAGAACAGAAATATTTTTGGTCTTTTGTGTTTTAGAAAGCAAAAGCAAAGAAAGAGAGAAAACTAAAAAGAGGGCGAAACATGAATATACAAAGTACCGACGCAACATGATATGGAGATGAGTGCGGTGTCGGCGTACCTCCCCCAAGCTTAGGCTTTTGGCCTAAGTGGGTATCAATCCCAAGCTGGCCAGGATGAAGTGTCACCGTGGTACGACGAGGAAGTACCCTCGTCCTGGTGTGGGCTCTAGTATGTCCCTCCATAATGTGCGGAGTAATCATAGGAGGGCACATCCTCCTGGTGCTGCTCGTGGAAACCCAGCAAGCAAAGCTGCTCGTCCACCTCCTCCTTGGAGCATGACTACGGTCTCCTGTGAACACTAAACAAAGAAGGATGTGGCAAAAGGATCTCCCTTTCATCCCTGTCAGTGAAAAGCATCCTATATACTAGACTGTTCAAATCAGAAGTAGCAGTGACAAAGTGATGAGTTTTCATAGCAACAAGGTCAAGCCTCTGTGGTGCCAGCATAGCATCATAGGGATCCACTAAAAGACCTAATGCATTGACTATATGCGAGGCAACGATGCCCCCATAGATAGGCCCCCTAGCAGCTAGGCGGCGAGCAATAAGCGAGCCAAGATTGTACCGAGTATCATTGTTAAGTGCAGTAGCAAGGAATGCTAAATGATAGTTGGAGATATTACTTGTGTTCTCCCTACCAAGTACATTAGTAGCAAGATAATATGCAAAGTATCTAAGGGCAGGGAGTTGGATATATCTTATCTTTCCGCGATGCACCACGCGGTCATCATCATTGGTCACCCCTCGGTAAAGCTCCAACAAATCAGCGGGTCGCCCTTGAATTTTCTTCACGGTCCTTGTCATGCGTACACCTACAATACTGCAAAATCTCTCCAAAGGCATGGTGAAGGGCAGATTATAGATTTTAAAAGAGACAGTCGACTGATAGGATGTGTTAGTAAACGTGAAGGTCTCAACAAAAGTTTTGGTGAGCATACCGTATTGCGCACTCTCATCCTGCATATATGAGGTCAAACCAACCCTCTCAATCAGTAGCAAGAAATCATCAAGAATACATGCAACTTGTAAGAAAGTAAAACAAGGAAAAGAGGATGGGTGAGCATCCCCATCATCCCTTTCACTACCAATACGAGTTGCAATGAGATCTTCGCTGTACGATGGCCTAGCTTGAGAGGCTGTTCTTGAGGGCCTCGACCTCCTAGGTGCATCACTCTCAAATATCTCTCCAAAAGTATGGTTGTTCATGCTTGGTATTCTGAAATTTAAACACCTATTAAACAAGTGATTGCAAAGTAAATATAATGAAGGATTCTACTCATAGGGACTTGCAAGAGGCCTAAACATGCATCAAAACTATATCTCTAAGCATCAAACAAGCTTACAAGCTCTCATAACCAGTCACCTACAGCAGCAAAATACTCAAGATATAATCCACTAAACACAAATCTATTTGGACAAGGGGAGGAGTCACATAGCAGGGAACAAATGCTCCAAATTTTAGCAAGAAAGAAGGGCTGAGCAAGGAGATCGAAAAAATCGAGAGCAAGCATAGCAAGAACGCGATTTTGAGCAATGAATTGGAGCTTACTCAGGAGAGAGAAGAAAGTGGCAGGAAAGAGAGTTAGTGGGGGGGGCAGGGGTGGCCCACACCAGGGCATGGCGCCACCTAGGGCTGGCCGCGCCACCATGTAGTGTGCCTACCTGGTGGGCCCCCCTGGTACCTCCCAGGTACTCCTCTACCCCTTTTTTCACGTGAAAATTTAATATGAATTTTCTGGAATTTTTCGAGACACTTTATTTTTGGGCATTTTTCAGAAATAGAAGAATGATATTTCTGACAGACAGATTTTTTTCTTCTTTTGGAAACATGATGCACGGACAAAACAAGGCTAGAACTACAGAAGTTCTAAGACACTCTAACATGCAAGCAACTAACAACAAAAATAAAACTAAACGAAAGCAAAAACTAAAATGCAAAGGGTAGAAATAAACGGAGATAATCATACTGAAAAAATTGTTTTGTTCAATGGAATCCTTTTGTTAACAAGGTTGATCAAGTCTTGCTACCAAAACAATTACATATGAGACAAAACTTTGTATTCCACTAATGATTATGTTACCTCAACCTTGATAGCAATGGTCCCAATCATAATAGTTTCAAATTTTTCTCTTGGTACGGGACAATATATTTATCCAACTTGAATGCCTTCAACATGTTCAATTGAATTCAAACCATAAGTCCTTTCAATCTTCTTGGGGAAGTAGACAGTATGTTCCTTGTCATTAACATTGAAGGTCACCTTTCCTTGATTACAATTGATAACAGCTCCTGCAGTATTAAGAAAAGGTCTCCCAAGAATAATAGACATATTATCATCTTCAGGCATTTCAAGCACAACAAAATTAGTTAATATCAAGCAATTATGAGCCACTTGAATAGGTACATCCTCACATATACCCACAGGAATAGTGGTAGATTTATCAGCCATTTGCAAAGATATATCAGTTGGTATTAATTTTTCTAGTTGAAGCCTTTTATAGAGAGAGAAAGGCATAACACTAACTCCATCTCCCAAATCACACAAAGCAGTTCTAACATAACTATTCTTAATAGAGCAAGGGATAGTTGGAATCCCTGGGTCTCCAAGTTTCTTAGGAACCTTACCGTTGAAGGAATAATTAGCAAGCAAAGTAGAAATTTCTTCATTAGGGATCTTCCTTTTATTCGAGACAATATCCTTCATATACTTTGAGTAAGGAGGCAATTTAATAGCATCAGTCAAAGGAATTTGCAAGAATAAAGGTTTCATCCACTCACAAAACTTATTATAGTGTTCATCTTCCTTTGACTTGTGTTTCTTATCAGGGAAAGGCATAGGTTTTTGGACCCAAGGCTCTCTTTCACTACCATGTTTCTTAGCAATAAAATCGTCTTTGGTGTATTTAGTATTCTTAGTGTGGTTTTTAGGTTCTCTTCAACTTTCTCTTCATTAGAAACTTCATTTTCTTCATTACCACTTTCAGTTAACATCAGAGATAGATATACTATTAGGATCTATAGCAGGTTCAGAGGGTTCTACAACAGTTTTATGTTTCTTTTTTCCTTTTCTTACGAGTAGAACCTCTATTTTCAGCTTGTTGAGAATCCTGCTCAATTCTTTTGGGATGCCCCTCAGGATCTAGAGGATCCTGGGTAGCAGCACCACTTCTAGTTCTAATTTCATAAGCATGTTTTTCTTTAGCAGCGTTAACTAGCAAGTTGTTTTGCACTTTAACGAGTTGATCTATTTGAGTTTGAACCATTTGAAAGTGTTTAACAATCATTTTACCATCATTAGAGGTTCTTTCCACAATATCTTTCAACTCAACAATAGCTCTAGTGTTTTCCATTAGATGATTTTGCACCCTTTTATTAAAATTATCTTGCTTAACAATAAAGATATAGAATTCTTCTAAGCATTGATCAGGAGGTTTAGAGTAAGGGATATCACCTTCATCAAAGTGTTGGAGAGAGTGTACCTCAATAGTGGATGAGCAGTGAATAGGCTTACATAATTCTTCTATAGGAGGTAAATTCTTGACATATGCAGCTTTAATTCCCTTCTCCTTAAGACATTTCTTAGCTTCCTTCATCACTTCATCATTTAATTCAATAACTCCCCTCTTCTTTGATGTTGGAATAGGTACCGGAATAGATGGTTCAGGTACAATTACTTCAGGTATAGCTTGTTTAGGAGGAGTCCAATCTTCATAGTTCTTACTTATTTTAGCCATTAATTCCTCAGCTTCCTTAGGAGTCCTATTCCTGAAAACACAATCAGCACAACTATCTAGGTATGTCCTAGATTCCTCAGTTAGTCCATTATAAAATATATCAAGAAGCTCATTCTTAGGTAATGGACTTCCAGCTTGTGCATGAATCAAAGCACAAAACCTTGCCCAATATTCAGGCAATACCTCGTTTTCTCCCTGTTTAAAATCGAAAAGTTCCTGCAAAATAGCATGTCTAGCACTAGGAGGAAAATATTTCTGCAGGAAAGTACTAATCAAGCACTCAGGGCTATCAATAGATCCAGGAGGCAAGTTATTAAACCAAGTTTTAGCTTCTCCTTTCAGTGAAAAGGGGAAGATCTAGGAAACAAAGTAAGTACGCATCTTAATATCATTAGAAAACAAGCCACTCATGGTAGAAAGTTCATTCATATGTGCTACCGCACTTTCATTCTTAGTCCCACAAAAAGGTTCTTTCTCAACAATAGCTATGTAAGATAGATCGAGAGAGAAATCATAATCTTCATCCATAATGTTTATGGGAGAAGCAACAAACTTAGCAACAGGAGACAATTTGGGTCTAATAGTACGCCTCTCAAGGAGACTCTTAGCAGTGCTCCTATCATGGGTGTTCTTACATTCTTTAATAAATTCATCGGTCATCTCAACATAATCATCTTCAATATCATAACTTTCACTAAACTCAGGTGAACTAACAGGTGTGGTAGTGTCTTCATTAGGAGTTTCGGTATTTCCAGCTATAGTTCTAGCAATCGTAGCATGTAGGAAAGGACCTAATGAACCACTCTTATCAAGCACAGTAGAAGCAGCATCATAAGCATCAAAAGTTTCAGATTCAGAAGTAGTAGCAGTGTGTGTAGCATGTGTATGTGGTGGTGTAACGAGCTTACTTATAACGGACGGTGAATCAAGAGCAGCAGAGGTGTTCAGAACCGTACCTCTTCTTGTAGTGGATGGTAAAATAGGAACCTTGCCATCACGAGACTTACCCATGATGGATGGATAGCATCGAACAATAGAGAATCCAAGTGAACTTGATAAACAAAGCTATGTTCCTCGGCAACGGCGCCAGAAAATAGTCTTGATGACCCACAAGTATAGGGGGTGTATCGCAGTATTTTCGAGGGAAGTGAAACCCAATTTATTGATTCGACACAAGGGGAGCCAAAGAATATTTATAAGCCTTAACAACTGAGTTGTCAATTCAGCTGCACCTGGAAACAATCTTTCTCACAGTAGTTTATCAGTAGCAACAGTTTTGTAGTAGGAATAACAAAGTAGCAACAGTAGTAAAGTAAAGACAGTAGTCACAATAATAGTAAACAGTGGGATTCGAGTACGGTAGGCATAAGGATGGATGGACGGGCGTTGCATGGATAAGACAATTCACATAGCAATCAGAACATAGGGCAATTGCAGATAAATAAGATAAAGCATCCAAGTACTAGACAATCCTAGGCATGTGTTCCATATATAGTCATACGTGCTCACAATGAGAACTTGCACAACATCTTTTGTCATGCCAGCCCGTTTGCAGCGGGGCCTCAAGGGAACTACTGGCAATTAAGGTGCTCCTTTTAATAGAGCACCGGAGCAAAGCATTAGCACTCCGTGAACACATGTGATCCTCACATCAAAGCCATTCCCTCCGGTTATCTCGATTTCTGTCACTTCGGGGCCATTGGTTCCGAACAACAACATGTGTATACAACTTGTAGATAAGACCATAAACAATACTATCATAATTAATCAATAACATGTTCAGATATGAAATCATGGCACTCAGGCCCTAGTGACAAGCATTAAGCATAACAAGTCGCAACAAAGTCATAAAGCACTAATAAAAGATACTAGGCACCATGCCCTAACAATCTGATGCCATTACATGAACGATCTCATCCAATCCCTACCATCCCCATATCCTACAGCGGGAGATTACTCACTCATAGATGGGGGAAACATGGGTGGTCGATGGAGAAGCGATGGTGATGATGATGGCGATGATCTCCTCCAATTCCCCGTCCGGCAGGGTGCCAGAACAGAGTTTCTGGTGTTGTTTCATGGAATCTGGTGGTGGCGGCGGAGAGGAACTCCTTCTGGAAAAACGTCGAACCCCCCGAAGTTTTTAGGTCAGAAGGCTCCTTATAGGCGAAGAGAGAGGCCGAGGGGGTGCCTAGGGGGCCCACAGCACCCCCTGGCGCGGCCTGGCCTGGCCCGTGCCACCAGGTGGTGTGGCCACCCCTGGCTCTTCTCCGTCTCGTATTCTGGCTCCTGGAGTCTTCGGGTGAAATAGGATTTTTGGCATATTTTCCTGGATTTTTCCTGATAGTTGGTTTTCTGCACAAAAAGTAGACACCAAGGCAATTCTGCTGAAAACAGCGTCACTCCGCATCAATTGCATCCAAATCACACAAGTTTAGAGGAGAAACAATAGCAAAGTGTTCGGGGAAGTAGATACGTTTTGGACGTATCAGGAGGCCACTGTACTTTTTGTTGGCTCTGTACTCAGTGTGCTTGGAGACAAGTTGGTTGATGCATATCCGTGATGCCAAGGAACTGTGGGATGCGGTGGACGCTAAGTTCGGTGCTGCCGATGCCGGTGGTGAATTGTATGCTATGGAGCAGTTCAATGACTACAAGATGGTTGAAAACTGATCTGTAGTATAACAGGCTCATGAGCTACAGATCATGGCAAAGGAACTCGAACTCCTCAAGTGTGTGCTTTTGGAAAATTTTGTCGCGAGATGCATTGTCGCTAAGCTTCCTCCTTCGTGGTGAAACTTTGCCACTTCTCTGAAACATCAGAGGCATGAGCTCTCTGTTGAGTACCTTACTGGTTCTCTGGATGTTGAAGAGAAGGCGAGGGCAAAAGACAAACACACTAGTGGAACCAAGGGACATTCTGCTGCCAATATGGTGCAGAAAAATGCCCACAAGTCCAAGGGAAATAACAAAGTCTACCAGACTACCAACTTTAAGAAGAAGAAGGGGCAAAACAAGGAAAAGAAAGAACCTTGATGGGTGTGTGGCGAGATTGGCCATTGGGCTCACCGTTGTCCATAGAAGAAAGGCAAGAAGGGTCAGGCTGGACAGAGTTCTAAATCTGTCAACATGGTCATTGGCAATACTGATGCAGGAACTTCAGGTTCTAGGTACGGTAATTTATTACCTACTGTTCTTTCAGTATTTCAACCCACAAAATGGTGGGTTGATATGGGTGCCAATGTTCATGTGTGTGCTGACATTTCCATGTTCACCTCTTATTAGGCTCGAGATTCCTCACTCATGATGGGGAATGGGTTACATGCTACTGTTCTTGGTGCTGGCACGGTAGATCTGAAGTTTACTTCGGGCAAGATCGTGCAATTGAAGAACGTGCAGCATGTCCCTTCTATAAAGAAGAATCTCGTTAGTGGTTCCCGTCTTCTGAAAGATGGGTTTAAGTTGGTATTTGAGTCCAATAAAGTTGTACTATCTAAGTATGGAACCTTTGTTGGAAAAGGCTATGAATGCGGAGGGATGTTCTATTTTTCATTGGTAGACTTCTGTGATGATGTAGTGAACCTTGTTTGCACTACCAGTAATGAAACTAATGTTTGGCATTCACGACTTTGTCATATTAATTTTGGTTGTATGTCGCGGCTTGCTGGTATGAGTTCAATTCCGAAATTTACTATTGTCAAAGGCTCTAAGTGTCATGCTTGTGTGCAAGCAAAGCAGCCTCGCAAGCCTCACAAGCTTGCAGAGGAGAGAAACTTGGCACCTCTAGAGCTCATACATTCAGATCTATGTGAGATGAATGGTGTGTTGACAATTAGTGGAAAGAAATATTTCATGACTTTGATTGATGATTCTACTATGTACTGTTATGTATATCTCTTGGAAACAAAAGATGAGGCCTTAGATTGCTTTAAAATCTATAAGGCAGAAGTTGAAAATCAACTTGAGAGAAAGATCAAAATAATTTGGTCTGATCGTGGTGGAGAGTACTTTTCTAATGAGTTCAATTTATTCTATTCGGAACATGGTATTATACATGAGAGGACACCTCCCAATTCCCCTCAATCCAATGGGATTGCTGAGAGGAAAAACCGGACTCTAATAGATTTGGTTAACGCCATGTTAGACACTGCCGGTTTATCCAAGGAATGGTGGGGGAGGCTATATTGAGTTTGTGTCATGTCCTAAACCGTGTTCCAATTAAGAATAAAGAGATTACTCCATTTGAAGAATGGGAAAAGAAAATGTTGACACTCTCCTACTTACGAACTTGGGGTTGTTTGGCAAAGGTCAATGTGCCAATCAACAAGAAGCGTAGGCTTGGACCGAAAACTGTGGATTGTGTCTTTCTTGGCTATGCTTCTCACAACATTGCTTATAGATTTCTTGTGGTGAAATCTGAAATAGACGACATGAATGTTGGTACCATTTTTGAATCAAGAGATGCTACATTCTTTGAGGATATATTTCCTATTAGAGATATGCCTAGCATATCTAATAAGGAATATGATCCAGTTTCTGAACCTGAAACTCCCATAGAGACTGATGAACAATCAGATGATAAGAGTTCAGATTCGGATGAGGGTGACAATGAAGCTCCACAAGGAGCAAGAGACAAAGGACCGCAAGGTCTTTTGGTAATTATTTCATTGTGTACCTAGTGGATGACACTCGCACTTCTATTTTAGAAGCTTTTGCATCTGCGGATGCAGACTACTGGAAGGAAGTGGTTCCAAGCGAGATGGATTCCATCTTGGCTAATGGAACGTGGGAGATATCTAAACGTCCGTATGGGTGTAAACCTATAGGATGTAAATGGGTATTTAAAAAGAAGCTTATGGCTGATGGTACTATTGAAAAGTACAAAGCTCGGCTTGTGGCTAAAGGCTATACCCAAAAGGAAGGCAAAGCTTTCTTTGATACTTCTTCACCTGTGGCTAGATTGACCACAATTTGAGTACTACTGTCACTGGCTGCCTCACACGGTCTTCTCGTTCATCAAATGGATGTTAAGACGGCTTTCCTAAATGGAGAGTTGGATGAGGAAATTTACATGGAACAGCCTGATGGTTTTGTACTAGAAGGTCAAGAAAGAAAGGTGTGTAAATTGAAGAAATCTTTGTATAGCCTCAAACAAGCTCCCAAGCAATGGCATGAGAAGTTTGAAAGAACTTTGACATCTATGGGCTTTGTTGTAAATGAAGCCGACAAATGTGTGTACTATCGCCATGGTGGGGGTGAAGGAGTTGTCCTATGTCTCTATGTTGATGACATATTAATTTTTGGGACAAGTCTTAAAGTAATCAATGAGGTCAAAACCTTCTTGTCTCAATGTTTTGAGATGAAGGATCTTGGAGAAGCTGATGTTATCCTAAACATCAAGCTACTGAGAGATGAGAATAATGGGATTACACTTGTGCAATCACATTATGTAGAGAAGGTGTTGAGAAGATTTGGATATGATGATTGCAAATCTTCTCCCACACCTTATGATCCTAGTGTTTTGCTTCGAAAGAATCAAAAGGCAGCTAGAGATCAATTGAGATACTCTCAGATTATTGGCTCACTTATGTATTTAGCTTGCGCTACGAGGCCTGACATCTCATTTGTTGTGAGCAAACTCAGCCGGTTTGTGGCCAACCCGGGAGATGATCATTGGCATGCTCTTGAGAGAGTAATGCGCTATCTAAAGGGAACCCTGAGCTATGGAATTCATTATACCGGGTATTCTAGAGTACTTGAAGGGTATAGTGATTCAAATTGGATATCAGATGCTGATGAGATAAAGGCCACAAGTGGATATATATTCACTCTTGGTGGTGGCGCTGTTTCATGGAAGTCTTGCAAGCAGACCATCTTAACGAGGTCAACTATGGAAGCAGAACTCACAGCATTAGATACTGCGACTGTCGAAGCAGAATGGCTTCGTGAACTCTTAACAGATTTGCCCATGGTTGAAAAACTAATACCGGCAATCCTTATGAACTGTGGCAACCAAACTGTGATTGTCAAAGTGAACAGTTCTAAAGACAATATGAAGAGTTCAAGACATGTCACGAAGACTGAAGTCTGTCAGAAAACTGAGAAACTCCGGAGTTATAGCATTGGATTATGTCCAAACGGCTAAGAATCTAGCAGATCCTTTTACGAAAGGACTATCAAGAAATTTGATAGTAAATGCATCGAGGAGATGGGTTTGAGACCCACGTGAGTTGTCAAGGGGGTAACCCAACCTATGTGATCGGAGATCCCGTGAATTAGGACCTGGGAAAACAAACCGAAACAACTGAGTTGAGAGAAACTTTCAAAACTCCCACTCTGTTGCAGATGCAATTCTCTCATGGTATTCTGTAAGGAAGGTTGATTACATCTTAATGTGTTCTGACTGTCTCCTTGGGAGCAAAGACGCTGTCCTACAGAGTGATCTTGAAAGAACACACATATATGAGCTACACTACTAGTCACAGTGCATGATATTTGGGTGAATCTCTAGGAAGCTCATGAAAGGCCGAGGAGTATGACTTATAAGCTCCACCCGAGGGGTAGCCTATGGCAGCCAAGTACCGGTAACAGCATTGAGTGAAACCTGCTGCGCAAGACTGGCAATTCAAGGCATAGTCCATTATTCAGTTGTACTAAGCATATCTCTTTGTCTAGGTGGAAGTTCAACTTAACAGTCTCCACTGAACTGCAGGTATATTAAACAGTGATTGGAACTGATGTCTCATATAATGTGCCTTTGAGATCTGGTGGGGGATTGTTAGATTTATATGGGCTGCGGCCCATGTGGGCAGCCCATCTAGTCTAATAAATCCTGAAATCTCAAGGCACATCTACTATGGCAGCTTGGGAGCTCTATGGGAGACAAAGTTTAGTCCCATATTGCTAGTTGGGAGAGAGTTGGACCAGCTTATAAGGTGAGTTGTTTCACTCCCACTAAGTGAGTGAGAAGAGAAGGAGTCCACGCACACTCCTCCTCCTCCGCCCGCCTCGCCTCGCCCGCACGCACGTCGCGTTTCGTGAATCGAGTTCGAGTTAGAAACTCGTTTTGTGGAAGACTAAATTTTTGCTTGGTGCACTAGCTATTGGGTACGTGTCAACATTCGTGCGCATGTTTGACACGTGTCATTGTCTTCCAACGCGTGGCGACTTGGTCGGCTCACCTCCCAGGCTTTATAGAGCGAGAGACAGACAGATCTAGACGCATCCAATTTTTTCTCTGTCTCTCTCGCCGTGTGTTCCTCTCGCTGTGCTGCTCTCTAGGTTTCCCCATCCCGACGGCTGCATGCACTGCTGTCCGGGAGAGCAGGCCTCCGAAACCCCGTCCATTAAGATCCTGCACCGGGAGACGGGCGATAAGGTTTTTGGGGAGCGTCTCGGCGCGACTGCTCACCTCCGTTCGTGTTCTTCTTCATCAACCGACGACCTCATCAGCACTATGGGCGACAACAACAATGACCAAGGTGCTGCTGCGGTGATGACCTTCCCGGTCAACCTGTACGTGCTATTCTTCTTTTTGTATGCACTATTTCTTACTAGATTTTCATATCTACTAGATGTGGTTGTTTGTCTGCATGTGTTTAGATCTGCTAGTGCTTATATAATGTTGATTTCGGTAATTAATCTCATGGGGAAATTGCCTAATATTCCAACAGGGGGTAACTAGTATCATTGTGTGTAATACTTACTTTATGATACTTTCTCCTATCTAAATTATTTGACCTATATTTATCTAGATATGAATAGATACTTTCATTTCTAAACAAACCTAAGTCCACTAATTTAGATGGGAGAAAGTGCATTGCCGCCATTGTGAAGACAGCTCCACGGTGGAGCATTTGGAGAAAATTTAGCATCAGTAGAACCGATGACATCTCTACTCCACGGTATCTCTACTCATGGCGAATCTTGCAAGAGCACACTTCTCCGCGAACAGCCACGCCAGCGAAGCCCTCGCGCAAGCCGAAGTTGCCAGCGAAGAAGGCGGTGTCGCCATCCAGGTCGGCGGTGGTGTTCGAGTCGGATGATGAGTCCGAGGATGACACGGCTGACCTCGCGCAAGATCCCAGAGAGCACAATTCCGATGACGGGATTGGAGGCTGAAGGCGCCAAGGCGTAGGTGGAGGTTCCTCTTGCAGTGATAGCGCCACCAGCTTCAACGACGCGAGAGCAGGAAGCAGCTGAGGCCGCTGTGTCAAAGTCGCCGCGACCTTCGGGAATGGCGGCGTCTTCTGAACCGGAGGTTCCTGCGACTACGGCCTCATCATCAAAGAGGCCTGCGGTGTCGTGGGCTTCGGATGTATTCGAAAGAGGTCTGACGCGCAAGCTAGGCCCAGAGTTGGATAAGCCTTCCCATATTAGCACGGGGTTGCGTTTTCTTCCGGTCGCCAAGTAAGACTCGGGTTCTCCCTTTCGATTCTAGATCCTCTTTTTCTCGTGACTTCTAAACTAACTTTGGAGGTTTGGCAGGTCCGGCGCCAAGAAGATTGGTCGCCCTTCAGTGGCGAAAATTCCGCCAGTCGCTACCGCGGGGGAAGGCAATCTCCCCAAGAAGAGGAAGCTTGTTGTAGACGTCGAGCCTGCGGAGGGCATGAAGAAGCGGAAGGGAGGTGCCGACGATGCTGTGGCAGGAGATAGCGCCAAAGGGAGTGATCCTGCTACGGGCGCCGAGGAGGTGGCAGTTACCCGATCGGAGCCAGCCATGGGAACTCTGATGATGGAACCATCGACTTCGACGACTAGTGCCCCGGCTAGAGCTTCACCGACGTTTCCGCGCTTCATGGCGAAGGGGTTTCCGGGCATGGCGGACAACTAGTCCCCGCAGAGCCCGGAGATCGTTGACGAGGACGTCGGGTGTCGTCGCGGGCGTACCTCCTTCATGGTCCCTTTGACGGACGCCAGAGAACTTCACAACATGCTTGGCGCCTCCAATCAGGTACGTCTAGTCCCCGAGTGTCTAGTCGCTGAATTTCAGCGGCTAGGCACTGAGTTTCTTCTAGTCTCCAGTCCCCGAGTTCCTGGTCGCTGAATTTCAACGGCTAGGAACTGAATTTCTTCTAGTCGCTAGTCCCCGAGTGTCTAGTCGCTGAATTTCAGCGGCTGGACACTTATTTTGTGTTTTTGTAATTGCTGACTTTTCGTTCTGCTTACAGGGCTTGCAGAGGGAGTCGACAGATTGACATGCCGCAAAGGAGCGTCTGGAGCGTGATTTGTGCGTGGCGCAGGAGGCAAACCGGCGACTCCAGTAGACTATTGGTCACTACTTGATTCATTTTTCGGTTGCAAATTGTTGGTGTACCAGAGTGCTGACGGTCGTTTCTTTTTTGCTCAGATGGTCTTCCGACTGCGATTGCCAAGGCCCGAGAAGGATATGTCCCAATTGCTGAGCTAGATGTGGCGAATGGGCGTATCGACTCGATGGTCAAGGAGTTGGAGGAGGTGAAGGCGGCTTCGGTCTCTTCTGAGGATAGAGCGAAGGCTGCAGTCGCTGCGGCTGAAGAGGAGCGGAAGGCCGTGGACTCGATCATCCTTGGGCTACAAAGCGATCACGCCACTCTGGAGAAGCATGTCACCGAGAACTGCCAGAAGCTCCTTGGTGAGTCGCTGCTCTTTTTGTTTAATGTGTGTGGTGAGTCCCCGGGTGGGGGAATCCGTAGTGGCACTGACTCTAAAGTTGCAGCGGTGATAGGGCAAAGCGACCCGGTGGTGCAGACCTTCAACGCCTCGTAGTGTGTGATTGCGGTGGTGAACGCGGCCACTGCATCGGCGTTGTGCATCCAGGTAGTTCTTCAAGGAATGTCCCCCACCGAAGTTATTCCTGGGGGACTGACTGAAGTATGGCGCTATCTAGAGGAGGTACCCAGCATTGTGGAGTGGATGGCATGCTCGGCTTTCAGGCGCGGGGCCACCAAGGCATTGAGTCTGGGGCTTGCTCACTTCCCTGACGACTTCGACCTCAATGACGTCACCAGCGGCTACCCTTCGGCGACTGGTACGATGGAGATGTCAGAGGTATTAAAGCTGACTGCCAAGGCTGCCCCCTTCGCTGATCGGGTGTTGGTGATGGGGGACCTTCTGCCGTACCAGGAGACGATGGTGGCGCTAGGCGACCCCGAGCCAGAGCATCGTGATCTGAAGTCGGAGCTGCCCTTCCGGTCGGCGCTGTCGAAGTCGCTGTCGACCTACCCGACGAACCCGTTGCAACCATTTGTTCGTGTCAAGGGTAGTGTGGACGCTTATTCATCAGGGCCTGCGAAATAGATAGCTTTTCTAGGCGATTTGTAAGATATGCCGAGTGGCAACTGCTTGTAATATGAACAATATTTTGTATGAGAGTAAGAGGAGTCAATCGACTCGCAATGCAAGCTTGATTTTGTGGTGTGTTTAACTTTTGTGCGAGCGGGTCCCCGAGCGCGTCCGCCCTTTAATGGGGTATAAGTCGTTTGTATACGTATGTGTTTGCTTTGGTTTTTGTTGTTTGTCCCTTGCGTTTTCTAAAGGGGCGAGTCCTCGAGCGCGAGTGGGATTGTTTGTAGGCGAGTCCCCGAGCGTAGTACTTAGTCGTTTTGGGCGCATGCCTATTGCGAGTTACTGGTGCGTTGTTTGTAACGCGTATCCTCCCCTGGCTCGGAGAACCAGTCGCTAGGCTAGTCCAAGGCAGCTCTCTTACTTGGTGTGTTCCTGAGCCACGTGAGGGTTTCCACTTTTGCGGAGGCCCCGTCCATGGTACTTAACCGTTCGCGTCGCTTTGCGCGAGGATGGGAAGGACAGGTCGATGTGAGAAGCGCATACTGGTCATCTTGGCCAGGTGGGCTAGTCGAGCTAGGCGACTCCGATGGTGGCTTCGGGTTGGTGTATTTGCGGACGACACCAGGCCCAAATATTTTCGATGCCCTTGGGCCGCACTACTTAGCCGTGTCGGTCACTCGACTAAGGGTTGACTTCCGTGGGTAGCATATTGCTAATTGTACGAGTGTGAGTGGCACAAGAGTATGGCGAGTAGACACAATTTGTGTGATCCGAATGAATTTCATTATATATCATCTGGGTACAAGTTTGAGTTCTATGTATAGAACTTTCGGAGAAGGTTTACATTCCATGGCCTCCCGACCTCGAGCTGGCCTTCGCCTTGTATGTCGATAAGGTAGTAGACGTTGTTGCCAAGGACTCACCCTATGGCGAATGGCCCCTCCCATGGGGGGAGAGTTTGTGCATGCCCTTCTTGTCCTGGGCTAGTCGTAGGACCAAATCGCCCTCCTAGAAGGTGCGGGTCCAGACTCGGCGGCTGTGGTAGCGGCGGAGCCCCTGCTGGTAGATGGTGGTGCGGGAGCAAGCCAGGTTGCATGCCTCGTCGATCTGGTCGATGATGTCTTGGTGGGCGATCTCGTTTGTCGCCTCGACATAGTTGGCGACTCAAGGTGACTCGTGCTCCAAGTCGGTTGGCATCACGGCTTCGGCGCCTTACACCATGAAGAAGGGTGTAAACCCCGTGGAGCGGTTCATGGAGGTGCGGATTCCCCATATTACAAAAGGGAGCTCTTCGACCCAGCATCCTGGGGTGCGCTCGAGGGGTACTTGGAGTCTCAGCTTGAGCCCGTGGAGGACACTCTGATTGGCGCGTTCTGCTTGGCCGTTCGACTCCGGGTGGGCGACTGAGGCGAGGTCAAGTCGTATGCCATGTTCTTCGTAGAAGTCTGCCATGGCACCCTTGGCGAAGTTGGTACCGTTGTCCGTTATGATGCTGTGCGGGTAGCCATACCGGTAGATGAACTCGCGTAAGAACTTGGTTGCCGTCTTGCCATCGCACTTTCTGATCGGCTTGGCCTCGACCCATTTGGTGAACTTGTCGACTGTGACCAGGCGGTGGGTGAAGCCGGATGGGGCCTTCTTGAATGGGCCAACCATGTCCATGCCCCATACGGCGAATGGCCATGTGATGGGGATGGTCTTGAGTGCCGAACCAGGGAGGTGCGTCTGGTTAGCGTACTTCTGGCACCTGATGCATTGTTGGACAATGTCGGTGGCGTCGGCGTGCGCGGTGAGCCAGTAGAAACCGTGTCGCATGGCCTTCGCGACCAGTGACTTGGCGCCGGCGTGATGGCCACAGTCGCCAGCGTGGATGTCCTGGAGGATCTTGCGGCCTTCTTCTGGCTGTACGCAGCGCTGGAACACGCCAGTTATGCTGCATTTGTGGAGCTCACCATTGATGATGACGAAGGATTTGCAGCGGCGCACAATCATTCGCGCTTCCGTCTCGTTGCTTGGAAGGATCTTGTGCTCGAGGAAGGCAACATACGATGTCGTCCAGTCGCTGGGCTCGACGATCATGGCGACTAGGGTCGGCTCGGGTTGTAGTAGTATACCGATGTCGATCTCCTTCAGTGGGTAGACCGAAGGTTTGTGGATGATGTCGAGGAAGACGCCTGCGGGTGGTGTTTGCCAAGCTGACCCGATGCGGGAAAGGGCATCTGCCTCCTCGTTCTTTCGCCTATCGATCCACTCGACGGAGTAGCCGCCAAAGTGTCCTCCCAGCTGGTCTACCGCTTGGCGGTACGCTATCATTGTTGGGGAGACGGTGTCGCAGGTTCCGGTGACTTGGCCGGCGACCAGATCGGAGTCGCCATAGCACCATAGGCGGTTGATGTTCATCTCCTTGGCGGCCTGCATGCCGTGGAGGAGGGCCTCGTATTCTGCCATGTTGGTGGTGCAGGGCTTGAAGTTGAGATGGACCACGTAGCGGAGCTTGTCTCCTTTAGGGAAGGTCAATATGACCCTGGCCCCTGCGCCGTCGGCGTTCTTAGAGCCGTCGAAATGGAGCAACCAGTAGTGGAGGTATGGTAGCTTCTCCGGCTGCTGTGCTTCTTCCCAATCTGCGAGGAAATCAGCCAGGGCTTGTGACTTGATTGCTTTGCGGGGCTCATATTTGATGTTGTGGACGCTGATTTCGACGGCCCACTTGGCGACTCGCCGAGTTGCCTTGCGATTGCTTATTATGTCCTGCAGTGGTGCGGAGGAGACCACCATGATTGGGTGTTCCTGGAGGTAATGGGGGAGTCGTCGTTGAGCTCGGAATACCACGTAACCAGTTTCTAGTACTACAGGTAGCACTGACGTGAGTCCGTCAAGACTTCGCTGATGTAGTAGACGGGGCGCTGTACGGGGCGCTCCTTGCCCTCCTCTGGCCGTTCGATGACCATCACAGCGCTGACGACTCGAGTGGAGGCCGCCACATAGACGAGCATTGGCTCTTTGTCGATTGGAGCGACAAGGAGTGGAGCCGCGAGTAGCACTTCTTTGAGCGCTTTGAGTGCATCGTTCGCCTCCGCGTCCCATTGGAACGTGGGGTTCTTGCGCATCAGGCGGTAGAGGGGCATTGCCTTCTCGCCTAGTCGGGGAATGGAGCGGCTGAGAGCCGCGACTCACCCGGCCAACTTCTGGACATCGCACAGGCACTCGGGTTTCCCGAGTCACACGATGATGTCGATCTTGGTGGGGTTGGCTTCGATGCCTCGCTTGGAGACTACATATCCCAGGAGCTGTCCGGTGGGGACGCCGAAGGTGCATTTCCTAGGTTCAGCTTGATGTTGTACCTCCACAGGTTTGCGAAGGTTTCGGCCAGGTCGGCGAGCAGGTCGTCCTGGCAGGTGGATTTTACCACCACGCCGTCGATGTAGACGTGAATGTTGCGTCCAATTTGGCTCGCAAGGCACTCTTGTATGCACCTTTGGTATGTGGCGCCGACGTTCTTGAGGCCGAATGTCATGGCCGTGTAGCAGAAGGCGCCGGATGGCATGGTGAACGCCGTCTTCTCCTCATCCTTGGCCGCCATTTTGATCTGGTTGTAACCAGAGTAAGCGTCGAGGAAGCACAATGACTCTGATCCCGCGGTCGAATTGATGATCTGGTCGATGCACGGTAGGACGAACTCCTCCTTTGGGCAGGCGCTATTGAGGTTGGTGTAGTCGATACACATTCTCCACGTGTTGTTCTTTTTCAGAACCAGGACTGGGTTTGCCAGCCACTTGGAGTAGTTTATTGGCCGAATGAAGCCTACGGCTAACACGCGTTGTACTTCTTTGGCGATTGCTCGACGGCGCTCTTCATTGAAGGGCCGTAGCGACAGCTTTACTGGTGCACTTTGGGGTCGGCGTTTAGTTTGTGCTCAGCGAGTTCCCTCGGGACACCTGTCATGTCAGATGGTTTCCATGCGAAGATGTCGCGGTTCTCACGAAGGAACCCGATGAGCGTGCTTTCCTATGCGGGGCTCATGTGCGCCCCAATGGTGACCATCTAGCTAGAGTCGCCCGGGACAAGCTCGACGGTGCGGGTGTGCGTGGTCACCTCAAATGTGGAGTTCGCGGCGGTTGGCTTCTTCAGGATGGTGGGGTCGTCCTTGTTGATGTTGCCCGCGTATTTTGCGAGCTCCTCCGCGTGGTCAGTCTCCACGGCGATGACGATGTCAGCGAGCTCAGCGCCTTTGTCCTCGCATTCCACGGCCATATCAGGGTCGCCGTGAACGGTGATGATGCCGCCTGGCCCTGGAAGCTACATCATGTTGTATGCGTAGTGGGGGTCGCCATGAATTTGGCGAACGTTTGGCGTCCCAGGACGCAGTGGTAGGGGCTGCGGAAGTTCACCAGCTCGAACACGATCCTCTTTGTGCGGTAATTTGCCGGTGTGCCAAAGCTGACTGGCAGCGTCACTTTTCCAATCGGATACGCCTTCTGATCGGGGACGATGCCGTGGAAGGTTGTTAGGGTCGGTTCGATTGTTGCTTCTTGGAGCTGGAGCCTCTTGAATATGTCTAGGTACATGATGTTGATGGAGCTTCCGCCGTCCATCAGTGTCTTGGGCAGCCAGTAGTCGCCCCCCTTGGGCCTGACCACCAGGGCGACTCGCCCTGGGTATTCGATCCTAGGCGCGTGATCCTGGCGACTCCAGGTGATGATTTGCTCGGACCAGTTGAGGAAGTGAGGGATGTAAACTTGGGTCACCGCATTGACAGCGACCGCGTGGGCGAGGACCTTCTTCTCGCGTTTGGTGCCGAGCCCGGTGAAGGTGTGTAGCGAGCCGACGACATTGCTGAAGCCACCGACGTTTCCGTTATCCCGATGCGGCTTGTTGTTGGGGTCCTCCCTTGCTCACCTTGCCTTTTCGATCTCTTTGAGAGAATGGCAGTCCGCGGTGGTGTGGGTGGCAGGTTTTCCCTCTCTGCTGTGGTAGATGCAGGGCTGGTTGAGCAGGGCAGCGGGGTCGAATTTCGGCCTCGCCGTGTTGTTGGCGCGGTAATTTCCGCTGTCGCGGTAGTTTCCTCCGTCACGGCGGTAGCTCTTGGGGTCGCGTTGGCCGTAGCCAGCGTTGGCGACAAATTCGACTCGCCCATCCATGCGGCACTTGCCGGTAATGCGAGTGTTGTTGTAGCGCATGTCGCGTTGTCGTCTGTTGTCGTGGCCGTTGGTGTGGCGTCTTCCTCCCGACTCGTCGTCGGAGTCCTGGTTGGGGTCCTCCTCCGCGTAGCGCTTGGCGATCTCGAGGAGGTCAAGGATGTTATCGAGCGTCCGGTAGACCCTCTTGATCTTAGCGACCAGGGGTTCATACCGACACGCGTTCTTGAAGCAATGTGTCGCCGTGTCCGGGTGGATGCCGGAGGCATAGATCCACAGTTCCTGCCACCTTTGAATCCAGTGGTGGGTCGACTCGCGTTGTCCCTGGATGCATCGCTCCAGGTCCTCGATGGTGGTGGCACGGGTGAAAGGGAAAAGGACATCGCCTAGAGGGGGGTGAATAGGCATTTTAAAATTATTACGGTTTAGGCTCTAACAAATGCGGAATAAAACTTAACGTTTAATTTATCAAGCCAAAACCTATATCCACTAGTTTCACTAAGTGCACCAACAACCTATGCTAAGCAAGACAAGCAACAAGGTGATAGCAAGATATAGTACTTCAAGCACGAAGGCTATCACAATGTAAATTGCATAGGTAAAGGGCTCGGTTGAGAGATAACCGATGGACGTAGAGACGATGACTTGTTTCCCGAAGTTCACTTCCAAAAAAGCTATGTCTCCGTTGGAGAGGTGCGGGGGCGCAATGAACTTCGAACGCCACAAATGGCTTACCTCGAGGTGTGGTGGCTCGATGCTCACCCAACGCCACACAAGGCCTCACCAAGGATGCGAAGCCACGCAACTCATCGACGCCACAAAAGGCTCACCCTATTCTCCCGTGAGCTCGCCACAAAGGCCTACTCACGTTCCACTATGGGACACTTGAGGGCGGTCAGCGAACCCGTACAAGGCTTGGGGCAATCTCCACAACTCAATTGGAGGGCTCCCAAGAAACGCCACAAAGGCTCTACAATGCCACAAAAGGCCAACAAGCTTGGGGAACCTCCACAACTCAATTGGAGCCCCAAGAACAATGCCACAAAGGCTACAAAGCCACAAAAGGTCAACAATCGAACCACACAACCGTCTAGGGTTCCAAGAACCCAAGAGAAACAATCCCAAGGGATTGAACTCACCGAATCTCCGAGGAGAACTCAAACCTATGCACCAAATGCAAGAGGCAAGTCCTTCTCTCTCAAATTCCACCAAAGCTACAAAAGCTATTGGGGAATAAGGGAGGAAGAACACAAGAGGAGAACACAAAACTCTCCAAGATCTAGATCCCAAGGATTCCTTCACAAAGAAGGGATTTTGCTTGGTGGGGCTTGTAGATCTAGATCTCCTCTCTCAAATCCCTCAAAAAGATGCAAGAATCATAGGAGGGAGAAGGGGAGAGGGCAAGCTCTTCAAGGTCAACAATGGAGGAGAGAGAAAGCCAAAAACCAAGAAGAACTAGTTGACCCCGAAGGGGGAAGGGGAGCTCCTTTTAAAGGGCTCCCCGATCTGCCCGTTACACACAGTTTCACGCACGGCCGGTAGTACCGGTGGGTGGCCGATACTACCGGTGGCACTCAGCCAACGGTCCAAAAACAAGGTTCAAACGAACACAAAAACGAGGCCGGCCGGTACTACCGATGGGTCACCGGTACTACCGCCTGGGCCGGTACTACCGCCCAAGATTCCGACCGAAGTTCCGTCAAATAGCGCAGACCAGGCAGAGAGCATACTGAACCAAAAATGGGTTCACCGGAAGTTGGGTCGGTATTAACACCAGTACTACCGGTGGCATTTCTGCCCGAGCGGTACTTCTGGCGTCTGGCCGGTACTTCCGGTCAGAGAAACTTCAGAACCAGGAATGCCATAACTTTTGCATCCGAACTCCAAACGAGATGAAACCAATTTTGTTCGAAATATTGGGTATCACCAAGGGAGAAAATACCATGAATATATATGTGAGATACCTCCCAAGGTGACCCGCAAGATCAAAAACACAATGGAAATCCGTTTTTGATGAACTAGAGCTTGTTATGAAGATAACCACAAGCTCTAGATCCTCACATGGACAAGAACCAAACAATAACCAAGAAAGATGATGCTATTGTATGCAAAGGTTTGAGCTCTCTCCAAAAGATACGAATGAGTCACCCACTCGAGAGCCCCTCTTGATAGAACGGCTATCTATCCTAAACCCGGTCTCCCAACACTACAAGAGACCGGTAAAATAGAAACCCTATCAAGATCATACCTTTTCTTTGAGCATCCCACTTGAGCTTGATGTAGACGATCTTGTCACCTTCAAGATGGAACACCTTTCTTAATTGCTCTTGCTTGACGAAGACTTGCGAATGGCTCCCCCATACTCCATGGGGAAACCACTTCATTGACCTTGTCTTCATCACTCCATGAACGCCGAGGATGGCAAGCTCCAAGAATGAGGTCTTCTAGAGATGGTGCATCTTGAGCTTGCACTACATGTCTTGATGATGTCTTGAAGAAAGCCATGAGGAACTCCATATTCTTCTTCTTCTTCAAGGCATACTTGATCTTCTTCTTCTTCTTCTACTTGATTCCAATAGGCACAAAGCCCTTGGACGATGCTTCTTCTTATTCATCCTTGAAACCAACACATGGTCCAAGCGATGCCAATGGACAAACCTACAAGTGAAACTCAATTTGCACATTAGTCCATAGGGATTGTAATTAATTACCAAAACCACACATGGGCATACATGCCCTTTCAGCGGGTGTAGGAACCCTCGAAGTGCCTGACAAAGGCATCCCGCATTTCCTCCTAGGAGTCGATGCTGTCGGCGGGAAGGGTGTTGATCCATTGCCGGGTCGCACCCTCCATCATCAGGGGGAGGTAGCGAGCGGCTAGCAGGTTGGTGTGGCCGGCGATTCCCATCGCCATGAGGTATGTGTCCAGCTAGACCACTGGATCGTACGTCGGGTCGTACTTTTCGATCTCCTTGGGCGCCTTGAAGTTGGCGGGGTACTTTTCCCCTCGGATCATAGGTCCGAAGCACTCAGGGCCGACTCAGCTGAGCGAGCCCCTGGGTTCGGGGTCGCCGCGGTTACTGAGGGTGTGCCTCAAGTCGTTGGGCTGGCGCGCCCGCCAAGCCTGATTGTTGACGATGTGCGTGCGGGCGTTGATGGGCTGCCCGTTGGCGGCGACCATGTTGTTCACCGGTCGTGGCTCGTTGGTGGAGAGCGCGGGGTTGGCGTCCCATGGCTGGTTCGCCAGGGGCTACGGTGGTGGGCAGGTCACGGCGTTGACGATAGTGGGGTGACCGCTTGAGGCCGCCCTGCTTGTCGAGGAGCGGGAATACATCCACCCCCACGGGTCGACTCCCGCGGCTTGTTGCTCGACGGCCCTGGCGTATAGAGCCTTGGCGTACTAGATCTGCAATGCGCCTTCTCCCTGGACGTCGAGGTTGGCGACCGTGGCGTCGGCCGAGATGACGTTGTCCATCGAGGTGGAGTAGAGTGGGAGTCCGTTGGCGTCACACACCTATGGAGAGATTATGATTCGCGGATGGTCTGGCAGGGGCGCGCGACCAATGGGTGGTGGTGGGGCCCTAGTCACCGGTGCGCCGGGTGGTGGTCGGTTGCTTCCACCTGGTGGTGCGTTCTCGCAGTACTCGCGCTCAGTCGCGCGTGTGGGGTCTCTTTCGTCATTGAAGTTTAGCATGCGGCCTTGGACGTTGGAGTTCAGGCAGGTCCTGATGCGGCACTGGTGGTAGAGCGATAGCTCCCACGCCGTTTCTCACTCGAGGTGGAATCTCTTGCGCTCGGCGAGCTCGTTGCATTGCGCCTCCGCGAGTCACAGGCGGGCTTCCTCCACCTCTGTGGCCGTGGCGGTTGGCGGGATCGGCGTGGAGAATGGATATGGCGGAGCGACCGTGCTTCCCGCCATGTAGATCTTGTTGAAGCGATTGGATCTGGTGCGGAAGTCCTCGGGGGACTCCAAGCCAGAGTCGGAGTCAAAGATCCCAAGGATGGAGGAGTCCTCGAAGTCCTTAGGGTTGGAAACCGCATGATGGAGTCCTTCCGTGATGCTGCCATGATAAATCCGTCGACCGAGGCAGGGGTCGCAGAGTCGACGTCGTTGTGGAGGGCCGCATCGTCCGTGTCGGCGTTGGTCCCGGCTGCGCTGCTGGCGGCTGAGTCATACTTGGTGGCGAGGCTC
The DNA here is from genome assembly GCA_910589775.1 of Avena eriantha. Taxonomy (NCBI): domain Eukaryota; kingdom Viridiplantae; phylum Streptophyta; class Magnoliopsida; order Poales; family Poaceae; genus Avena; species Avena eriantha. The sequence goes on from OU342741.1 coordinate 94,594,894, forward strand.
CTGATGGGGCAAACATGCTCCTCCGAAAGCAGATCGCAGTGCGGCGGCAATCCACCAACGATCAATGTCGCCGCTGGGTCGACCATGCCGATGAAGCCGACAAAGAGGTTGATGGAGCAGACCGGCATTATCGCGCTGCGGGTGATCGAGCGCGACGTCAGGATGTAGCTGCTGGGCAGGATCTGTAAGATCCCGCCGATGGCGATCATGCGGCCGGTGGTGATCGGCCGATCGATTGGTGAGTAGGGTCTCGCTGTAGAACTCAGGCCACTCCAGATAGGCCCCACGGTGGGCGCCACTATCGTGGAAATGGCCATGACAGTCGCTACTACTGGCAGCGATTGATTGAATCGGGGGCGAGAGCTGGCGGCTATCTGCGGTGCGAGATGGGGCAAATGCACATGGTTTACCTAGTTTCAGCCCCTCGGAGGGTAAAGACCTACTCCTGCTATATTAGATTGATGGAGAGCGAGTTACAGAGGTGGCGAGCTCGGCGTCTAAGCAACGGGTCGCTTGAAGGGATGTATGATGGAACGTAAGTCCTCAGGATACCCTAGGGATGTTTATATATGAGGCACCTCGCTAGGGTTTACAGTTTACCACCAAACATGATATGGACTCGGTAGCTTTGAACCTAATCCAACTGGGCTTCGAGTACGCTTCTGGGCCTCCAGTCTCCAGTCGCCAGGCCTTCTCCTTAGTCACATTCCAGTCGCTGTCCTGTGATGTGCTCGTCGTAGACGTGGGAGTCTCTTCTTCTTTTGATCTCCGGGTCACGGCGCCAGAAAATATCTTGACGCGCTCGACTTTCTACGTAGAGCTTGTTGGGAACCCCTGGAGGAAGGTACGATGAGCACAGCAGTAAGTTTTCCCTCAATTATGAAACCAAGGTTTAATCGAACCAGTAGGAGCAAGCAAACACCCCAAAGGTGTTACTAGATGAGCTTTGGCAGGGCGCACTATCGGTGCTAGTAGCAACGTGGAGACCTGCACAACACAACCACAGAACTTTGTCCCCAACTTGCGATGAGGTTGTCAATCTCACCGTGTTTTGCGGAAAACAAATGATTAAACGTATCGAATGGAAAGAAGTAAAAGTTTGCAGAAAGTAAACACAAAGCAGTAAACAGTTGTAGATTGTATGTAAAGTAAAAGGACCGGGATCCATAGTTCACTAGAGGTGGCTCTCCTTAGATAGAAAACATGCTGGGTGAACAAATTACAGAGGGGCAATTGACAAACACCGAGAAAGCAATACATGCATATACTAATCATCTTGACTCCTTTGAGACTTGATTGGGCATTACAACATAATACATAGACCGCCATCCAACTGCATCTATGACTAATAATCCACCTTCAGGTTATCATCCGAACCCCCTCTAGTATTAAGTTGCAAGCAACAGATTATTGCTTTACGAACTGCGTGTAAAGTAAACAATACAATTGTTCTATGAACAAAGGATCGTTGTTTTCTCCCTAGTAGCAACATCACATCTAGTACCTTAGAGATTTCTGTCACTTCCCCAGATTACCAGAGGCATGAACCCACTATCAAGAATAAATAGTAACTCTTGGAGTTGCCAGCATCTACTTGGCCAAGATAGCTACTAACAACAGAAAGCATGCAAGATCTCAAATAACAAAGACATGATAGAATCAATAATCAATCTGAAATAGCATCTCAATATCCATCGGATCCCCGCAAACACAACATGTATGGATTACAAATAGATGATCTTGATCATGAACGGAGCTCACAAGATCAAAACATGAAAGCACAAAGGAGGAGAAACCAGCCATCTAGCTACTACATGGATCCGTAGTCCAAGGATGAACTACTCACGCATCACACCGGAGGCTTGCATGGTGATGAAGAAGACCTCCAGGGTGAATTCCCCTCTCCGGTAGGGTGCCGGGAAGAGCTTCAGATCCCCCCGATCTAGGGACAGAGACAACGGCGGCTACAGACTCTTTCGTGGATTTTTGATCGGGTACTTAGGGTTTTTGTCCCGAGGGCAACTTATAGGCGAAAGGAGAGGCCGAGGGGGTGCCGGGAGCGGCCACACCACCCCCTGGCGCGGGCCAGGCCTGGCCGCGCGGCCAGGTGGTGTGGTGGCTCCCTGGCCCTTCTCCGTCTCGTATTCTGGCACTTGATCCCTTCCGGAAAAATAGGCACTTTGGCTTTTGTCCCGTCCAATTCCGAGAATATTCATTTTCTAACTTTCCTGGAACCAAAAACAGCAGAAAACAGGCAGCTGGCACTGTGGCTCTTGTTAATAGGTTAGTCCAAGAAATCATATGAAAAGTACTCCAAAGTTGGAACAAAACACAAGAAAGTGGATAAAACCAAGCATGGAACATCAAAAATTATAGATACATTTGCAATGTATCATCCTGCAGGCCCACTCGTGAGACCTTTGGCCCGATCGGAATGTCCTACTGGGCATACCCCATTCGGCATATGCCCATCACTTCTCGTTGCAGTGATAACTGATTCTCTCTGGCTTCCCTAAGTCAGACTACCTTGATCAACACTTGATCGAGTAGCGCATGGCGATGCTTCTAAATCATATCACATGAGAGGGCCCAGAGAATATCTCTTTGAGATGGAGGGGCAAATTCTATCTTGGCTGATCCACGTCACGCAACTTGCTTCAAAGTCGGCCCACGACCACCCTTATTACTCCTTGTTATGGTGAGCGTTAGATGGAGTCAAAGCCGACTTTTGCACAAATCAGATCGTGCGATCCCCTCAGGTCTAAGGATTCCATTGCGTTATCCGGAGCGTATGACGGTGTGCTCACGTCCTACTAACCTTTGGATTAGTCCGACTATCGTACCTCTTACGACTAGGAAATGCAAGGCAGATAGCATCTCCATGTTCATGACACGTGAACCATTGTCATCTTCCGACTTACAAATTAGTCTCAGCAGTGGGTTTCCCTCCCAACCCCAAACGACTAAGGACAATCTGGCTAGAGACTAGATACAAGTATGTGGTTCCACACTGATACGTTGCAAACGTATCTATAATTTTTGATGTTCCATGCTTGTTTAGTATCTACTTTCTTATGTTTTGTCCATACTTTTGAGTATTATTATACATTTTCTGGAACTAACCTATTAACAAGATGCCACGGTGCCAGTTGCCTGTTTTTTGCTATTTTTGGTCCAGAAAAGCCAGAAAATAAATATTCTCGGAATTGAACGGGACAAAAGCCAAAGTCAATATTTCACCGAGGGGAACACGGAGCCAGAAGACGAGACGGAGAGGGGCCAGGGGCTGGCCACACCATGTGGTGGCGCGGGTCCCCCTTGGCCGCGCCACCAGGTGGTGTGCGCCCTTGTCCACCCTCTGACATCGCCCTTTCGCCTATAAGAAGCCTCCGATGCAGAAACCCTAAATAATCGAGCCTCCGGCCAGGAAAAGTTCCGCAGCGCCACCGCCACCGATGGGGAGATCCGGAGGACATAAAGTCTCTGTTCCGGCACCCTGTCGGGACGGGGAAGTGCCCCCAGAGCCATCTCCATCGATCTCCACCACCATCTCCATCACCATTGCTGATTCCCATGATGATGAGGGAGTAGTTCTTCCTCGAGGCTAAGGGTTCTACCGGTAGCTATGTGTTCATCTCTCTCTATGCATGATCATATTGTGATCATGAGCTCTGTAATCAAGTAGATCTACCTTGCTACTCAAGTGCTTTAATAGATCTCTGGCTCTCCCCATGTGTGTGAAAGTGACAGCGTGCACACCATGGTGGCACCTAGGCTAGAGATTACAAATACTTGTTATGAGTTATATTTGGAGTTGGATGTCTCTATGAAATTGTGGTGTTTGTTGGAACCATCTAGAGCTCAAGGTGACAGTGTGGGGTTATCTAGATGGGGAAAGCGAACTTTGAGGTGTGTTGTTATAGCCCTACCGTGAATTGGAGATATCCAACCGGAGAGTAGTTCAAAGTAGTATCATAAAGAGAAGATATTTATATCAGAGTGTTCACTAGTGAAAGTATGATCCCTAGGCCTTGTTTCTAAGCATTGAAACATTGCTTGCAACTAGATATGTTACATATTTGTTTGTTGCCATCTTTATTTCAGTTTGCCTTTAGTCTCTCCCACGCCATCAAGATATTTTCTAGCACCGTTGTCTTATATCCATACCACTTGTATTTTACTATCTCTTCGCCGAACTAGTGCACCTATACACCTGGCAAGTGTATTGGGTGTGTTGGGGACACAAGAGACTTCTGGTATCTTGATTGCAGGGTTGCTTGAGAGGGATACCTTTGACCACTTCCTCCCTGAGTTTGATAAACCTTGGGTAATCCACTTAAGGGAAACTTGTTGTTGTTCTACAAACCTCTGCACTTGGAGGCCCAACAACTGTCTACAAGAATAGAAGTGCATAGACATCAAGCTATTTTCTGTCTCCGTTGCCGGGGAGGTAAGGTAAAAGGTACTTACATCCTCTGGCTACTGAGCTATCCTCTAGCACTGTTGCTGGTGTGTGTGAGTGCTCGAAGTTATTTCCTTTAGATTCTGCAATTTGTCTTTTTGTTTCTTGTTTTCACTAGTTAGGCTTAATGAAAACAACAACAAAAATAGAGAGCTTTATAGTATTTATCTTGAGTTAGGACATGTGTGGGCAGCAGTATATTTCCACACTTTCCCGCATGTGTGGGCAGCAATATATTTCTTCACACCAAAGCACTCTTTCCTACTGTTAGGTGCTGCTAAAATGTACCATGTACAGTCAGAATCTCCACAATGAGCTCTAATCATTTGGATACCATTATTATCATACTTCACTACAGTTTTGTTATGGATACTCTACTCACTTAGTGCCTTTCCAAGATCAACAACATGTGGAAATGTCATACCAATTATGAACTCTGGTGTTGTCATGTCCTCATGTATGAAACTAGTGAACTTGATGTGCTTCTTGTTTGTATTGCTCTAATCCACATTTTCATCATCTGAATCTAGAAGCTCTAACTCATATGTATCATACACTATCTTCTAACTTCTCTCTCTTCTTCTTCCCTCCCTCTTTTGCATCTTTATCCACCCACTCATCTTAAAGATCTTCACCATCCTTAGTATCATTGTCACTGTATACAAAATCTTCATCATCTTAATCCAAGGGGAGCACAACTATAATTCGAATTTCTTACTCTTCTCTACCTTGTCTTATAACTCCCTTAAATGCACCCGTAACTATAGTTGTGCTTGTGCTATGCCTCTTTGAGATCTTATTCGGGCTTAAGATTGTTGGCGGTGGTGGAGAACCAACAATTACAAATTCATCTAAACTGAGATGATCTAACAAATACAGTTGGTCGACATAAAGCATGAAATGCAAAAATTTTGGCACAACCATTGACAGGTTAAGAGCATATTTATCATAGTCCATTGTCCAAAACCATCCAAGGTAGCAACTGATAACCCACAAGTGTAGGGGATCAACTATAGTACATTTAAAATATAAATGAGTGTCGAAACCACAAGGAGATAAAGGTAATGTTAGTAAATTCAACAACAAAAACAATAAATATGCAGAGATTTGTATTTTTAGGTTTATAGTTTGCAGAAAAATAAACAACAAGTAATTGCAAGTAAAGTAAATACTCTTTTTTTAGAGAAGTACAATCCTTGGCAACATAACAAGCTTAATGTGTGTAATTATGTGATACAAGCATTCCCTAGTGCGGCATGGATTTACTTAGCATCTAAATTTCTAAAATAACATGATAAACATCTTGTCAAGTTTTATTCTCATTGGATGGAGCCTAAAATATATGCAGCCGTGTACATGCGCAATTACACCACTAATAATTGGTCCTAAGGCCACTTTCATGCGCAATCAAATGTTTCATTAATACATACACATCCAACCATTGCCTAACATTTTGGGGTTCCCAATCAAGAAATCCCCTAATGCAACTCCAAGGCTTGGGACATGATTTCTATCATCTTCGAACATCCGTACTCTCTTCATTACACTAATGTGCAGCCCTATGAACTCATATAGGTGAAGCAACATACAATAGGTGTTCTCATGTTACCATCATCGACCCACATAAAGGTATAAAACTTACCAAATACTCATAACATACTTATATAGAAATCATAGCCAATTCATGTTATGCCCTCGGGAACATGGAGAACTACTCACAACGATGGAATATGACAATGATTAGTTCCATATGGATTACAACACAATCTAAAAATATAGCTTCACCACAAATAAATAAAAAGTTGCCAATCACAATCATGTACACATTACTAAGAAACTATTTAGGGTTCCGGTCTACCACAAACTGTGAGGAGAATGATGCTGATCTTGAGATGGAGATGTTTTTAATGCCAGTGATGGTGAAGATGGTGCTATAGACACTTCCATATGCCAAGGAGGAGTCAATGACGATGATGGTAGCGATCTCCCCTCGGCGAGGCCCGTGGGGCAGTAGGATCTGCCATCTCTAGGAGAAGGAGAAGAGCAGACTTTTTCCTCTGCCCCCACCTCAAAAAATTCTCTAGAAAATATGGCGTAGGGTTCTGTCGCGATGCGGAGGAGTACGTAAAAAGGGAGTGGTGAGGCGATTCTCGAGGCGCTAGTAACCTTATGGCGCGACATCCCATTCTAGCCGCGCCATGGGGCCCATCTAGGGCCTCGTGGCTCGGCACGTGAGATCCTGGTGCTCGTTGACTTTGTTTCAATGAAAAACTTCTGTAGTATTTTTCTTGAATATTAGACTTCTTGAAGGTCCCTGAAGCAATAAAATATGAAACATGAGGTTTTCTGAGTCTCAGGAATAAAATATCCAAACAAAAGATTTTATTGGAAAGTCCCATAAATTATCTAAATAAGTGAAATGTATGAATAAAAATGCATATAATAAAATCTAAGTCTATACAGTGCAATTATGATGATACAAAATGCACGTATCAGCAACTAATGGACAAAACAAAGCACTGGATTGTGTCCTAGTTGTTGCACAAAATCTGCGGTGGTCCACGGCGACAACCAACTCTCTACTTCACACCAATCAAAGAAGTTTGTTCTTCCATCTAAATAACACTTGTTACTTCGTGCTACACTGAAGAAACCGCCATGCTTCATTCTACTGAGAACAAAAGCTCATTGAGACCTACAACTGGAAATAACAAAGATATCTCAACTTACAGTAAAAAAAGGATATCTCAACAAATCGAAGCTAAACATGTTGTGCATTGAATATTACGAAAAATCGAACAACATAAACGAGCTCTAATGGAGATTCAATCGTCAAAAATCACAAGATTTCTGTCAAAAGCATGATGCGGCTACGGTTTCTGAACTTACCATAAGTTGGTAGTGGGTCGCTGGCGGCCCGCCTCCTTAGAGTCATCCTAGATGACCCACCCGAGTCTTCTGACGATGGATCGCTAGAGCACGATGGAGCTAGAGTCCTCGCTACGACGGTCGCTCTTAATCGCCATCACTCTGCTCTATCTTGATTGGGGAAATTGGATAGGGACCGTGAAGTGGAAACTATGGATCAACGAGGTCCTATTTGCATATTTACATGGTGGACGGTTTGCCGGTGTGGCACAGAGCCTATGTAGCACCAGTCAAAGGGTGGTCAGATCTGTTTAGAACTCCGCTACACAAAAGAATTATAACTTACATAGGGTTATGCAAACTTATAGATCTTGCGATGCATTTTACTCTTCGAAGAAAATCCATATGGAGCCCAGACTCATGAGCGTTCTATATGATCGTGACAACTATATCATATATATACACCTAGTCCTGTAGAAAAGTTATTGCGCCTTTTTCTACGATGATTCATGTGATACAGTATGGCTATGGCATCGTAGTATCGAAATCCTGCATTTTCTATTTTCTACTAGTAGTACGTTTTAGGATCCCAAGAGGCGTTTGTATTGCACAAAACACATGATCGAGTAGGTGGCCGTTGTTGATCTAAATTTCAAGAAAGTCTGCCGCCAGAAATAAATACTCAAAAGTTCTGGATGAGTTGAAGTCTCCGGAGATTTGCAGCCAGGCCGCTCAACATTTTGTGAGCAAAATCATTAACTTCTGAACAGTAGCATCTGGCTGGCGAAAATTAGCCGAGCCGGGCCCGCACGTCAGTTCGACGGGCGGCAACTAATCCCACGCCATAAAGAAGGCCAAGTCCATGTCGCTAGGCTAGGCCACACCCACACCACACCAGCCAGAGAGACCATAGGAGGAAGCAAAGCAACCAAGAGGAAGGAAAAAGAAAGTGTCAAGCGAGAGCAGAATTTCGCAGGAGGCGCGCGGCGCAGGGCACACGCGCTTCTCGTTCTGCCTCGCGAGCGAGAAGGCTCCGAGGGGCTGGTGGTACGGTGCGGCACGTACGGGCGCGGGGAGCCATGATGGGGAGGGACGAGCTGCTGCGGCGGAGCCTCGTGTCGCTGGCGGCGGCCGTGGTGGTGACCGGGGTGGCCACGGCGTCGGTGCGGAAGGCGGTGGCCACGTACGTGTTCGGCATCCTGGCCATCGCCGGCGTGCTCCTACCGGACTGGGAGTTCTTCGACCGCGACTTCTCCCTGTGGCTCACCCCCATGCCGGCCTCCCGCCGCACGGCCGCCGCCGCCGCCGCGGAACGCGAGCACGACATCTGGAGGTAAAGCTTTCCCTCGCTTCTCTCTCCCCCCTATAGCTTGTTCCACGATCTATACGTTTGGGCTTCTTCGTGAGAATTGCCTTTCTTGGTGGCTCGGCCAGCCCAGGAGATCCCCACGGTTTGCTATTTCTAGAGGCGATTTTGCTTTATTTGTGGGTACTTGATGGGCAGATAGCGCCTGTTTTGGGATTCTTTTTCACGGACGGCACGAAATTTGAGGTAGGACTTTGGTACTGTGCCGGTCTGGCTGCAGAATTTTCCGATAGAATGATAAAGCTCACGCGCTTTTCAGGGCTCCACTTTCACCATGTAGCCTGCGTTTTTGGTATTCCCTTGGACTGGAGGGAGTTTACTCCTTTATTTGGGAGATTGATTGCCGTGTCAGCCTGCTAAATACTAGTTTGCCATATTGCCCCGATTTCGAGAGGGAATTGGTAAAACTACTGTCTTCTTTCATTCTTCAGGAGTGGGTTTGATGTGTTCTTGATCTGGATGTACTCGAAAAACCCAGAGATAAGTGTCTTTGATCTCCTCCTAGTTTTGAAACAAGAAAATCATCTATCCAAAATTCACAGCTATTGATGGGTGCAGAGGATACAGTGTGCTGTGATCCGTGAACGAGAAGGGAAAAGGAATTCACTTGAATGCTCTGCAGAAATATAATCTCCCACATACCATTAGTAGCATTATCTAAACGAACATCCCCATTGCAACGCCATTTTCGATGGGGATGCCGGGTCTCAACTCGTAACTAAATTGAATGGCAGAATTATAAGGTTGCTGGTGGGTGGTCCTGCTGCTTTAGTGCTATCTAAGAAGGCACTCTGGCCTATGACTTTGTTCTGTACGGCAGCTAGGGGTGGTTTTCTTGTGTCTTTGCATGTTCTAAAGGTCCAAATTTGAGTAATGGACGGAGGAAGTATGCTATGGTCCTTGCCACCTTGGTGCTTAGCACAATAGCTGGGTTGTTGATGTTTCCAGTACTGGATCAGTGGGTCAGATCTATGGAACGGGAGTATCACCTTTCAGGACAAATGGACAATGCCATGTGTCCTTCTGATATGTCCAGGTTTGGTGTCATTGTGTGAGTATATTCCATTTTGAACCAGCTATTCGTGGCATGGTCACAGGTTGAACCACATTTCATGTTTTTGTGACACGTCGAACCAGATTTGGCCACTTTGGAACCACATTTAGCATTTGAAATGGATCTGACACGATAGCCCCACTAGTCGGGCTGATGTGGCGCTCTCTACTTGGCACACTACGGGCAGACGGGGACGTGTCTTCTGCAAATATGTGTCCGGCTGCTAGCTGACGGTGTGGCAAAGCTCGTTAGGGCTAGCAGAGAGTAGCTGCGGGCGCAACATTAGCTCGCCAGGAGCAGAAGTGCTATGGAATGGAGCGGAAAAGCTGGAGCCAAATTGGAGCAGCGAGTTGATGACTTACTAGTCGGACATCAGACCTCTGTTACTGTCTGCCACTTCAAACACCTATTTGCAAAATGCGTGTCCCAGTTGGCCTGGAATGTGTCAAGCAGGGAGTGCCACATGACCCTGATCTGTGGAGCCATCATGTCAGAACCGCATCTAACACTAAAATGTGTTCTAAAGATTATTTCGTGCAAAATCTGGTCGAAAAAGTACATGAAAAAAAAATGTAGTTCAACTTATCACTTGTTACAAGTACCTAACTAGAAATTTTATTGCAACTTCCGGTCTATCAAAGGCCCCAGGTTCACAAATGCCAAGTTTAAAATGGATGTTACTGTCATTATATTATGATGAATGTGCAAAGTTGGAGGAGTCTTTTTCGTGAAGGAGTTTTCCTTACAAAGACTTTTATCTGAATTTGAACATACCTGAGCTCACTGGATTGCTTGTTGGTAGCTTAGTTTAGCTTTCTATTTTGGTCCCGCTTTTTTGTATGGCCCGATCCCGCATTTTTTGTTTCCCACTCAAACCATCATGTTCTTAAAGTATTTTAGAATTTTTATTTCTCATTCTAACCTGCATGCTCTTACAGCATTTTATTGTTAGTATCCAAGGTGAAATGGGGAAACGTGATTGATGCGATGTGGATTCTGATTGCGGTTGTTTTAGTTTTGGCCCTGGCTTAAGTCACTGGCCTTGTTCTGCTTTTATGTTTGTTATTCCTGTCTGTCAGTATCTGAAAAGCGACTTAACAAAATGAATCACTATTGTGCAGTGGTTCACATTAGTTGGTAATGGTTTTTAGTTGGCAAACACTAATATAAAGGTCAAACCTACTTTAATGCCATGAGAAACCGTTTTCTGAATGTGGAAGAATCCCAGAAGCCAAAATAGTTTTAGTTAATGTCTGTTTGTGGACAAGGAGCACACGGGCAAATAGCACTTTCCATTACAGTAACAAACATTTTCCTCAACCCTTGGTTTAATAGATTATACATGCCGCAATTTCCAAGTTTGGATTTTTCAGATGAACCAATAGCTCTGGTGTAATAAACCTCATAGTGTCTCAAAGCTTGTCAAAATATGATGATATCAAGAATGTATGTGGTGTGATTTAGCTGGTGGAAACTCTTGAAGAATTTAGCATATTTGGCTTTATCCTTGCTCTGCTCTGCAATTGTTTAAAAAAAGAATACTCTAGAAGCATACTTTATCAATTGATTGTCGAGGGAGGTATTGATAGTTGCAGGTCATAATTCCACAGGTAGCCAACTACTACCAAAAGAAGCTGAATATTTCTAGCCTTTGAGCAGATCGAATATAGATAGGAAGCCAACCCGCGCCACCTACTTGAATTGGACTTGCCATATCACAATTGTTTTGGTGTGGAACCACTTCTAGAAACTGCTAGGTCTCATAGTTCCACTCACAATCATGAAACGGAAAATTGGCCGGGTTTAATTGTGCAAGTGTTGTATACTGTTCTTCGACTGCATTGTTCTTTATCGTCGCTGGGTTGAAAGGTTGACATCTACTGTAGCTAGACATTTTAGAAACAAAAACAGCTAGCTCTATCTTTTCATCCTACTGTACTAGTATTAACCACCACCCAAAAGTACTGATACGTTTCTGTTTTGCCTTCTTTTGCTGCAGATTCAAGCCGTATCCACTTCGGATGGCCGTTCTCACGACGATCTACGGGTTTGGGCTCTACAAGTGGTGGATGTATGTATCTCACTAGCTAGACCTGTCCACCACCTCTTCCCCCCTTTCTCTCATGAAACGAAAGATTTTTGGGAGAACAGCACCACCACCTCACCCATTCTTGCCTTACCTTGTGATCAGCCACTTATATCGTGGGTGGAACTTGTACACTGCCAACACTAAAACCTTTGGTGGGGGAAAGGAACACCGGGTTCAAGTCGTGTATGTAGCTAATGGGTTTTGTAATGTGCAAATGCCACTCTTAGATCGAAAGGAGTACTACTACATCGTTTAGCTTCATTTGTCATGTGTGTATACGTGCGTCGTCGCTGATTGTTTTGTTTTGCTGGGGAGGAGAGGAAGAAAATGTCATGATGTGTTCCGGTGATTCCCCTCACTCCTCCTGGTTCGCGTGACTTGCCTGGCTGACCGCACTCGTGTCGCGTGTTGGGCGTGGCTGTTTGCTCGGGAAGGCTCTGGGATCTTGCCCGGAATCGTCGGAGTTGCCGGTGTTTACGCCTCGCAGACGGCTGACGGTAGCACGTACGGGGGAAGCAACGGCTCGACCGGCGGCGTGGGTCGCGTGAGCCATGATGGTACGAGATGGTGATCACGACGTCGCGCGCCACGCCCACGGCACCGGCAAGAGACTCCTGCGAAGCTTTGGGGCAGTGGAAGCCGCGCTGCTGCTGGTACTGGTAGCCGCGGCCGACTGGCGGACCGGCAGGAATAGTTGTTGCATTCGATTCGGCCGGCGCGTAGGTAGGTGTTTGGGTGTGGGAGAAAGGCATTTCCACCAACACGCAGGATTCGAGAAAGGCATACGAATGCTAGCAGAAGAAAATCATGTCTGCACCGCGTCCGGCAGGACAGGGCAGAAACGGCCGGTACCGGTCAGCACTCAGCAGTCAAGCCGGTGTGCCGATATTCCCCGCTCTCGGAGTGTCGGTCTCGCCCTTCTTTCTGTGATGCCGGTGGGGCCCTCTCACTCGGTTTAACAAAAAGCGATGATGAGTTATCTCATACTGCAGGTTCACTGCTGTACAACCGTCGAGAGCCGCACACCCGGAACGAATTTTCACAAGGAGACGTGCAGCATTTTTCTACCTCTTTAGGGCCTTTCTGATTCAAGAATTCAGATACGGAGTAGTAGTTTTGGAGGATCCAAATATTTAGGAATTCTTTTATGGTGGTAGTCTGATTTGTACTCCGTAACTGAATCACAGATACCGAGTGTTACACTGGAAGAAGCATTATTCCGGTACCCAGCCGCCACCCTCCTCCCCCACCCAGCCTCCTCTCCCGCCGCCGTCGTCCTGGGCGTCACCGGGCAAAGCCCATGCGGCGCGGCGGCGGCGGCTCGCCTTGGCCTAGCGGCAGAGGTGACTTGCGCAGCGGCGGCGGGGTGCTGCTCCGGCGGGTCGGTGGCGGCGCAGCGGGGAGGCAACGATCTGGGGATGCGTGCTGAATCAGCGACGGACGGGCAGCGGCGGTGGACAGGCTTGTTTTGGGCCTAGATGGCTTCAGATAGGCTCGACCAATGCCAGATGCATCTCCTTTCTCCGACGACGACACGAGTTCTCGGGGCCTCCCATGCAGCATGGGGACGCCTGGGGCAGCAACCCTAGGTATGATGGTGGTGGTGGCCTTCTTCTTCGTCGGAGTGGTCGGCCAGGTGGTCTTGCCGTCATGCGGCGGATCCTGCTAGTTTCCGTTGGGTGGCGTGGGGGCTGCTAGCTCAGTTTCAATAAAGGAGGAGGTCTTGGATCCCTCTCAAGCCAAGACGAAGATCTACCGGATATTGGTCGTCATTGATCTGGTTTATGTGTCGTGTTTCGAAAGGCTTCGCCGGTGAACTCCACAGTGCGCTCATGCCGTGAGTTTGCTGGATCGGATTGGATTCGGTCGTGCGCACCCATGTTTTACTCTGACTGTCTGGTTTCAGAGGGTGCGCTTGGAAGCTCTATTGGCTGTTATTATCATGGGGCATGTTCTCGTTCCATGGTGCTGGCGAAGAAAGTCATGGAAACTGAGATCTGTGGACTGACAATGGTGGGTCGAGTTTGGATGGTGATGAGAAATCGGCTAGGTGACTTGTGAATTGGAGCAGTGGCATGCAAGTGGGGGCGACTGCACATAAAAGGTTCTTGGTCCTACCTTTCAGGGTGAAAACCTAGGGTCTTGCCTTAATTGGTTGTGCCTGGCAATGGCCTTGTTGAACATATTGTTTTGAGAGCGTAGATTTTCTTCAGGGTGAAAACTTGGTTCTTTGATCGAGTGATGACGGTGTTTGTGCACTGTTCCCTTCTTGGAGGCGTCGTTTTGGGAGAAGCTGGACTTTTGGTGCTGTCTTGGTGGTGGTAGCATTGTTGTTTCAATGAATGAGTCACTGTAGCGGGGACTTTTTTTAATTCTTCTTTCTTTTTTGGCGTATGGCCGCTAGGGTAATGCGTTGTTGCAGAGGCTAGTTGTAATTGGTATATCTGATATTAATATATGCTCTTTTCTAAAAAAACTGAATCACATAAGAATTTTTTATTAAAAATTCTCTCGCATTAGGAAATCTATCTAAAATCTAGTTAAGCCTCTATCTAGAATCCTTTACTGTCCTAGTGATGACATCAAACAAACTTTGGTGTATCTAAAATCATGTAGAATTGGAGTGTGTAGTTCATATTCCTATGTTTAAAACATTTCTATCAGAGAGTTCCTTAGAATAGTAAATGGTGGAACACACTTCAAGAACAACACGGATTAATCGGCAGAGAGGTTGCATTCCCTTTAGCCACTATTCACAAGTTGAAGTAGGGAAGTGTCTATAACGCACGGTAGCAACACACATTTCATAGGGAGAGGCGACGTAAGGAGAGAACACCCATCTAGGGTTCTGCATCCCTCGTCGGCGACGTCGTCGGTCTCCTTTGCCTTCATTGACCCTAGGGCCTTGGAGGTGTGGCGGACCATGGCCTCTCACCGGTGGGAGGTTTTTCGTTCTTTGTTTTGTCTGTTTTCCAGTGTCTTTTTCGAGATGTTGAGGCGGCGGCTACATCCTGAAGTCAGAATAACGTCCTCTCCACTCTATCCTCGCTCCGGTGGTGCATCTAGCACCTATGAAGAGCACGTGGAGTCATTTGTCCGACGGATCTTCTGGGATTCTGTCCGTTTTCGAGTTCGTCGGTTTATTTTCAGGTCAGTCTCCTCCAATCTACGAATGTCATCATTGGCGATGGTTGCTACTCTAGTGCGATGGTCCTTTGTGGCCTTAGCACGACCGCTTCCCGTCTGTCTACTACAAGAAGCTCTACTACGACAAGTTTTAATCATTTTTCAATTTTAGGCTTGACACAAAAGGTAAATTCTCTAGATATACTACTATACAGAATTTCCCTATATGCAAACCTAACTACTAGCGAGTAAAGGCGATTAAGATAGAGGAACGAGGAAACCATAGTGGAGCACACGGAGACACCGGATTTGTTTTACCGTAGTTCCTTCCTTGTTAAGGAAAGTACATCTGCATTGGAGGGGTGGGCGGTACTAAGGCCACCACACAACAATAGGCCTCACCCTATTCTCCGGTGGATCTCGCCACTAAAGGTCTGATCCACTTTTCCACTATAGGAACCCTTCGAGGCGGGAACCAATGCCTTTACACAACTAGCGGGGCACAACTCCACAACCGAATTGGAGGCTCTCGTAATGACAACAAGCTGCCACAAGAACAATAGTTATCAATAACAAAACACAAGATCTAGATATCAATGAGAATACTAGATCGGGGATTCTCCAAGTGAATGGAGAGGAGTTGAAGTACTTGATTCGTGATGACGATGAATGATGTCTCCTCCTTCAATTCCCCAAAGATCGAAGCCTTTGGGTGGTTGAAGTGGGAGATCTTGGGAAAGAGCTTTTGCAATAGGGTCTATTCTTTTTCAAATGAATCAAGAGATCTTATAGGAGGGGTTGATGGGGCTTTTATACCCCCTGTCCAAACGGAGCCATTGGAGCCATTTGGGGCCATATTATCAGGCCCAAGTGAGGGCCGGATTATCCGGCCTGGGGAAGACTCCGCCCCTGACTCGGATTATCTAGGGAAAAATCCGCCCTCGAACAGCATGCAGGGCGGTTCTTGGCATCTTCTCTTGGAGGCCGGATTATCCGGCTGGGGAAAAAATCCGCCCCGGCCACGGATTGTCTGGGGGAAAATCCACCCCCAGACAGAAGCTCGCGCCCTTGGGCAAATTCCCTATCCGACCCTAGAGGATGGCCGGATTATTTGGTCCGGGGAGAAAATCCGCCCCAGCGTCAGACTGTCCGGGGGAAAATCTGCCCTCAGACAGAAGCTCACGCGCGGCCAACCCTGGCCAAGATGGTTAGGCCGGATTATCCGGCCCTTGATGGGGGCGGATAATCCGACCCCCAAACACCCAAAAACCTTTCCTGCAATACTTAGCGCACATTAGAAACTCCACAGTATTGTTACCTAACACACAAAAGACAGGGAACCATGAATTGTTCTTTCAATCTCCCCCTTTTTGGTGTTAGATGACAATACTAGGATTTGCAAGATAACTCACATGACCAACATCATTAAACACATGAAAAAGACTCCCCCTCAATGTGTGTATACTAAAATTTTGCATTTGAATACAAATGCCCACAAATAGGTAAGTATATTTCATAGGAATATAAACAAAGTAATCATACCACCGAGAGCGAGAGGCGTCCTCAAGATAGCAAGAATACCCAATGTGATAACCATTAAAAACACCTTCCTCGAGATAGATATCCAATATGGCCAATATGATAGAATATGATAGATGAATCCATAGGAGTAATCCATGAGATAAATCCAGAGCCACACAAACACATAGTCTCATACAAAGCAAATCACAAATGAAGGTTCAACGCTAAATGGGCACAAGTGAAAAAACGACCGAAAAGATAAAGTGCAAATGCTTGCGCTCGACCCATGCAAATCCACGGAGACCTAATTTAACTACTTCTCCCCCTTTGGCATCGAGACGCCAAAAAGGAAGAAGAGCGATGCTAACGCCCCAAGGGATCACTCGTAGTCCTCATCCTCGTCCCCGTCCTCATCCTCATCCTCGAGCTCCTCGGTGTCGTCTTCCTCGTCATCAGCAGTGGCCGCGTAAGGAAACAGGTGACGCTCAAGCTCTCTATAATTGAGACCGGACGAAGAATTCCATTAAGCATATGGAGTGGGAGCTGTAGGGGCATGAGGAGCACCGGAAGCCCTAGATACGTGGTGAAGAATAAGCTGCTGAGTATGGGACATCTCGTGGCGCTGCTTATACGCCGCATATTGCCCCTTGCGAGTGTCCACGCCCATGCATAGAATGTTCCGCTGGAATCAGTTCAACTGCTTCACCTCTCGATCAATAGGAGGCACTGGAGCCCTACGAGCATTGGCACGAGCATCCCTCATGAAGCTGTCAGAAGCAGAACATGGATGAGAGATCTTCCGTGCCTTGTTGTAAATCTTCTTAGCCTTATGCACAGAGTCAATGTTGAACTCTCCATCGGGTAGCAAGTGCTGGATCAACATCATAATATACGGTGCATACGGGATGGAGAGCCTGTTGAACATTGCATCGGTGAGCTCATGATAAATAAAGTCCATCACGTCCAGCTTGTAATCAACAGATTCATCTTCACAGGAGGCCACCTCATGAGAAAAGCCAAGTAGATGGACCAAGTGACCACGAATGCTATCATTGTTGCCTCCACTTGGTGTGATAGAGTCACGAAAAATGGCAACCAAGCTAGCATACAGAGGAGAGAGACCAGCAAAGGTGCCCACAATACCATTGTCAAGTGTGTAGGGAGAAAGGAGAACATCCTTGTTGGGCTTGAGCTGAGTAACAATGCGATGTCCACTAGCACGGTCCCTATGGTGGAAGCGATAACCAAGTACCTCAGCAAAAGTCCGAAAATCAGTTTGCATTGGCATGCCATGAGTCATCCACTTCATAATGAGGTACTCATCACCACAAATGACCAAGGTAGAGAAGAACTGCTTGACAACCTCGGAGTCATAGGAACACTGTAGGGCCATGAGATGGTGTAGCCCCATCCTCTCAGTCACGTCCATGGCATCAGAAAGTTGGGGCTTCTCCATAGCCTCAGCGATGATCATATGATGCATAGGGCGAATCTTCAGCTGTGCATAAACATCCTCATACATAGACTTTTGGTCAGCACACTAAAAGCGTGGGTCACCAAGCTCAGTATCCCGCTCAGTGTCCGCAAACAGATCCCGATGACGAATAGAGGAGTAGGTGAGAACATCCATCTTCTTATAGTTGATCTTTGGTTCCTTGCCCTTTTTCTTGGCCACACCCTTCCTGGACTTGTCCCTCTTTGCCTGTTCAGCCGCGGTCAGCCTCTTTCTTCCTTCTCCTCAGTTCAACCTCGTCCACTGTATGACCCTCACCATCGTCCCTGAAATAGAGGCCACGAGGACGACGCTTGTAGGTCTTGGGGACACAGTAACCACCTATGAAACGAGAAAGATAGATAGCATGGGGATAAGCACACACACAAGAGAGCATAGAAATCATAGGCAAGCAGTCCATAGTCCAAACAGACATAATGCACAAAATCCATAAGAATCTGAAGCAGTTTTGACTCTGTCAGGCCGGATTATCCGGCCTGGCCAGGGGCGGATAATTCGGCCCTGGCAGGAAATCTCAGATTCGCCTAGATTGAATGCATAAACATAGATCGGACCTAGGTACTGCAAGACTACAATCTCTACACGAAACAACAACCTTCTAGACAATGTTCCACCCAACAAGTGACACATCAAGCCAAAGATGGGGAGAGAGGGAGTTATCCTCACTCATTGGATGAAGAACGCAGAGGAGAAGGTGCCTGGAGGCTTGGAGAAGAAGATCCGGGGAGGCCCGGAGAATTCAGCGGCCGGGGAGGCTCCAGGGAGGGTGGGGGTGGCAGGCGGCGGCTGGGGAGATGGAGGGGGTTGGGGGAGAAGTGCTGCTCATTGTGAGCCCTTCCCCCCGACGCCCATTCCTTAATAGACTGCAGCCGCCAGGGCCGGATTATCCGGCCTACACTTGGGCCGGATTATCCGGCCTGAATTCTGAATTCCTATTAAACACAGGTTCAGGCCCGCGTGTCCCCAAACAAAACCCTCACATGAGTGAACAAAGGACTTGTGTTCTAGAGTAGATGGTTTAGGGGTAGAGAGGGGCTTGGGATGAGAGAACAAAACTGAGATGGTACTACACACTCAACATTGCAAGAATCAAATCAACTAAAAGCCAAATTGAGTGTGATTTCCATAATAACACGAGAGGAGCAAAGACAACCAAAAAGATCCACATAAATCCAACTCTTCTCATGGAAGAGGGCGGTGGCCGAGGCCACCTTGTTGGAGTGCATGGTATGACACCGCGAAGATATATCTTGGGTTCATGACCAATACTCATCAATAAGCTCACATATCACAAAATGATATTAAGAGAAATGATTTGACTTGCTTTTGGCATCATGGGGGGAGGGTTAGCCCAATTAATTAGGACCACACTCCCCCTATATCAATTCCCACACCTAGACCAAATAAGGAAGAGATATAAGAGTGAGTTCATGGGTAATCAAAACAAGCTCCTTGAATCAACGATATTTAGCTCATTCCTCAAGTAACAAAACCTTGCTTCATCAAGTGGCTTCATGAAAATATCAGCAAGTTGATTCTTCATGCTCACAAAAGATAGATCAATATCGCCTCGAGCTACATGGTCCCGAATAAAATGATTCTGAATCTCAATATGCTTCATCCTTGTGTGCTGCACCAGATTGTACGCAATTTTGATTGCACTTTCATTATCGCATAAAAGAGGCACTTTGTCACAATTGACACTGTATTCCTTTAAAGTTTGCCTCATCCATAATAATTGGGTACATGCACTAGCAGCAGCCACATATTCAGCTTCGGCGGTGGAGAGAGATATACAATTCTGTTTTTTAGAAGACCAACATACTAAAGAACTTCCCAAGAATTGACAAGCTCCAGAAGTTGATTTCCGATCATCCTTATCACCAGCCCAATCTGAATCAGTATAGCCACATAGAGAGAAATTGGAGCCCTTAGGATACCATAGACCAAAATTAGGGGAATGAACCAAATATCGGAAGATCCTCTTGACTGCCACTAAGTGGCTTTCTTTAGGAGCTGCTTGATACCTTGCACACACACCTACACTCAACACAATATCGGGTCTAGATATGCAGAGCTAAAGGAGAGAGACGATCATGGACCGGTATACTTTTTAGTCCACATCTTTACCATGGGGATTAAGTTCAAGGTGACATTTTGTTTGCATCAGAGTGGCGACGCCATTAAGATCCGTCATCTTGAATCTCTTGAGCATGTCTTGGATGTATTTTGCTTGATTTATGAAGGTTCCTTCTCTAAGTTGTTTGATCTCAAATCCAAGAAAGAACCGTAACTCCCCCATCATAGACATCTCAAACCTGTTAGTCATAAGCTTTGAAAATTCATCATTAAAAGCTTTATTAGTAGAGCCAAAGATAATGTCATCTACATATAGTTGGCATACGAAGAGCTCCCCCTTAACCTTCTTAGTAAAAAGAGTGGAATCGATTTGCCCAACTTCGAAGCCACGGTTGAAGAACATTTCATGGTTCCCTGTGTTTTGTGTGTTAGATAAAAATACCATGGAGTTTCTAATGTGAGCTAAGTATTGCAGGAAAGGTATTTGGGTGTTTGGGGGCTGGATTATCCGCCCCCACCAAGGGACAGATAATCCGACCTGACCATCTTGGCCAGGGCTGGCTGTGCATGAGCTTCTGTCTAGGGGCGGATTTTCCCTCGGACAGTCCGGCGTTGGGGCGGATTTTCTCCCCGGACCGGATAATCCTTCCTCTAGGGCTGGATAATCCGTCCCTAGGGAAATTGCCCAAGGGAGCGTCGACGCGAGTTTCTGTCTAGGGGCGGATTTCCCTCGGACAATCCGTGGCTGGGGCGGATTTTTACCCCAGCTGGATAATCCCCCCCCCCCAGGAGAAGATGCCAAGGACCGCCCTGCGTGAGCTTCTATTCAAGGGCGGATTTTTGCCCGGATAATCAGAGTCTGGGGTGGAGTATTCCCCAGGCCTTATAATTGGGCCCTCACTTGGGCCGGATAATCGGGGCCCAAATGGCTCCAATGGCTCTGTTTGGACAGGGGATATAAAAGCCCCATCCACCCCTCCAATTAGATCTCTTAATTCATTTGAAAAAGAATAGACCTGTTGCAAAATCTCTCTCCCGAGATCTCCGACTTCAACCACCCGAAGGCTTCGATCTTTGGGGGAATTGAAGGAGGAGACATCATTCATCGTCATCACGAATCAAGTACTTCAACTCCTCTCCATTCACTTGGAGAATCCCCGATCTAGTATTATCATTGATATCCAGATCTTGTGTTTTGTTATTGATAACTATTGTTCTTGTGGCAGCTTGTTGTCATTACGGGATCCTCCAACTCGGTTGTGGAGTTGTGCTCCGCTAGTTGTGTAAAGGCGCTGGTTCCCGCCTCGAAGGGTTCCTATAGTGGAAAGGTGGATCAGGCCTTTGGTGGCGAGATCCATCGGAGAACATGGTGAGTCCTATTATGGCGTGGTGGTCTTAGTACCGCCCACCCCTCCAACGCATATGTACCTCCCTTAACAAGGAAGGAACTGCGGTAAAACAAATCATGTGTCTCTGCGTGCTCCAGTGCGGTTTCCTCGTTCCTCTATCTTAATCGCCTTTACTCGCTAGTAGTTAGGTTTGCATATAGGGAAATTCTGCATAATAGTATATCTAGAGAATTTACCTTTTTTGTCAAGCCTAAAATTGAAGAAAAGCATTAAAATTTGAAGTAGCACCTATTCACCCCCCCCTCCCCTCTAGGTGCCCATACGATCCATTTCAATTGGTATCAGAGCCCCGACTCTCTTTTTTCGGGCTTAACCGCCTAAGAGAAGTATGGGTACTAAGGAAAATGGGAATGAGGCTGTGGACAAGGTCACAATGGATGATCTCAAGACGTTGGAAACAACATTGTTGAAATCTTTTGAGACCAAGATGGAAGAGATGCAGCAAATGATTACTCGTCTCACATCATCTACAGCCCCATCTCCATATTCCTCTAAGCCCACCGCTCCTCTATCTAAGGATAAGGCTCATGCCGGATCTAAGGAAGATGAAGTGGTCGGTGAGAAACATAATGGTTTTGCCTCCAAGAAGGGAAGTGGTAAGGATGATTATAGTGAGGTCCCTCACCTATATTCTCCCAACGCACTTATCCCTCATCCTCATATAAACAATAGGGGTGATCCACCCAAACTTACTACATCTTCATTTAATCAATGGCAATTTTTAATGAAATCTCATGTATGCAGTTCGTCGATTGAGATTTGGAGGATTATCGAAGATGGCCTTCATATTGGAGACCCCACCAACTTGACTAGGAGAGAAGTTGTGGATAGTCATCTAAATGCAACAACTCTCCACATGATTCAGCTCGGAGTGGGTCCCAAGGAAATGCCCCACATTGAGCACTTCAACACCGCTAAAGAAGCTTGGGATGCACTCACCGACCTATTCACTGGAAATAAAAGCATGAGAAGAAATAGGTATGATGCCCTTAGCAATGAAGATAAAAGATTTTACATGTTCGATGGTGAAGACCATGAATATATGTATTGAAGGCTCAAGGGCATTGTAACAACATTTAGAAAGGATGGAGCCACTCACATTGATGATGCTTGGATAAAAATGAAATATGTGAGTGCTCTAATGTCATTTGAGCCAACGAACTTGAAGATTTTGCAAGGTAGACACAACTACCATCAAATGACTTCCAATGAAGTCATGCAAGAAATGGCGTCATTCAAGGTTGCAGCTAAGAACGCTGAAGATGCCCATGCCCGGGCTACTGGAATGCAAGAAGGAGTCAATGTTGCTCTAAAGGCAAATGTAGTTGAACAAGATGAGATGAAAGAGGATACGGTGTTGTCTCCATGGGTTGTCCCGAAGAAGTCAGGCATGCTCATGATGAGTACATGGCTTTCTATGCAAGGAAATTTTGGAAGGATCCACCCAAGGCCAAGTCTGAACTCGAGCGCAAGAATGGGTCAAGTGGAAGAAGAGAGAATGGCCCAAAACTGAGAACATGCTACAATTGTGGAGATAGGTTGCACTTTGTGGCTGAATATCCATATCAAAGTAGAGAAGATAATGGAGGCAGGCTTATCCTCAAAGAAAAATCCAAGGCTCCTCGAAAGAAACCATTTATCAATAAGAATGGTCCATACAAGAAGCAACCCAAGATTGTCTTGGTGGCACAAGAAGAGTATTCCTCTGTAAGTGAAGAACAAATCGTACTTGTCCAATTGAGGAAGACAAACGGTCTTCACTTACAGAGGAATATTCTTCTTGTGCCACCAAGACAACCTTGGGTTGCTTCTTGTAAGGACCATTCTTATTGATAAATGGTTTCTTTCAAGGAGCCTTGGATTTTTCTTTGAGGATAAGCCTACCTCCATTGTCTTCTCTACTTTGATATGGACATTCAGCCACAAAGTGCAACCTATCTCCACAATTGTAGCATGTTCTCAGTTTTGGGCCATTCTCTCTTCTTCCACTTGACCCATTCTTGCGCTCGACTTTAGACTTGGCCTTGGCTAGATCCTTCCAAAAATTCCTTGCATAGAAAGCCATGTACCCACCATGAGCACGCTTGACTTCCTCGGGACAGCCCATGGAGACAACATCATATCCTCTTTCATCCTCATCTTGTTCAACAACATTTGCCTTTAGAGCAACATTGACTTCTTTTTGCATTCCAATAGCCCAGGCACGAGCATCTTTAGCATTCTTAGCTGCAACCTTGAATGGCACCATTTCTTGCATGACTTCATTGGAAGTCATTTGATGGTAGTTGTTTCTACCTTTCAAACTCTTCAAGTCCGTTGGATCAAATGGCATTAGAGCACTCACATATTTCCTTTTTATCCAAGCATCATCAATGTGAGTGGCTCCATGATTTCTAAATGTTGTTGCAATGCCCTTGAGCCTTCTATACATATCTTCATGGTCTTCACCATCCAACATGTAAAATCCTTCAGCTTCATTGCTAAGGGCATCATACCTATTTATTCTCATGCTTTCATTTCCAATGAATAGGTCGGTGAGTGCATCCCAAGCTTCTTTGGTGGTGTTGAAGTGCTCAATGTGGGGCATGTCCTTGGGACCCACTCCGAGCTGAATCATGTGGAGAGCCGTTGCATTCAGTTGACTATCCACAACTTCTCTCCTAGTCAAGTTGGTGGGGTCTCCAATATATAGACCATCTTCGATAATCCTCCAAAGCTCAATCAACGAACTACATACATGAGATTTCATTAAAAATTTCCATTGATTAAATGAAGATGCAGTAAGCTTGGGTGGATCACCCTTATTGTTTATATGAGGATGAGGAATAGGTGGGTCGGGAGAATATAGGTGAGGGAACTCACTATAATCCTCCTTACCACTTCCCTTCTTGGAGGCGGAACCATTACGTTTCTCACCCACCACTTCATCTTCCTTAGATCCGGCATGAGCCTTATCCTTAGATAGAGGAGTGGTGGACTCAAAGGAAGATGGAGATGGGGCTGTAGATGATGTGAGACGAGCAATCATTTGCTGCATCTCTTCCATCTTGGTCTCAAAGGATTTCAACAAGGTTGTTTCCAATATCTTGAGGTCATCCATTGTGACCTTGTCCACAACCTCATTCCTATTTTCCTTAGTACCCATACTTCTATTAGGCGGTTAAGCCCGAATAAAGAGTCGGGGCTCTGATACCAATTTAAATGGACCGTATGGGCACCTAGAGGTGGGGTGGTGAATAGGTTCTACTTTAAATTTTAATGCTTTTTCAATTTTAGGCTTGACACAAAAGGTAAATTCTCTAAATATACTACTATGCAGAATTTCCCTATATGCAAACCAAACTACTAGCGAGTAAAGGCGATTAAGATAGAGGAACGAGGAAACCGTAGTGGAGCACGTGGAGACACAGGATTTGTTTTGCCGCAGTTCCTTCCTTGTTAAGGGAAGTACATCTGCGTTGGAGGGGTGGGCGGTACTAAGACCACCACGCCACAATAGGCCTCACCCTGTTCTCCGATGGATCTTGCCACCAAAGGCCTGATCCACGTTTCCACTATAGGAACCCTTCGAGGCGGGAACCGGCGCCTTTACACGACTAGCGAGGCACAACTCCACAACCAAATTGGTGGCTCCCGTAATGACAACAAGCCGCCACAAGAACAATAGTTATCAATAACAAAACACAAGATCTAGATATTAATGAGAATACTAGATCGGGGATTCTCCAAGTGAATGGAGAGGGGTTGAAGCGCTTGATTCGTGATGACGATGAATGGTGTCTCCTCCTTCAATTCCTCCAAAGATTGAAGCCTTTGGGTGGTTGAAGTGGGAGATCTCCGGAGAGAGCTTTTGCAACAGGTCTATTCTTTTTCGAATGAATCAAGAGATCTAACAGGAGGGGTTGATGGGGATTTTATATCCCCTGTCCAAACGGAGCCTTTGGAGCCATTTGGAGCCAGATTATCCGGCCCAAGTGAGGGACGGATTATCCGGCCTTGGGAATACTCCGCCCCTGACTCGGATTATCCGGGCAAAAATCCACCCTCGAACAGAAGCTCACGCAGGGCGGTCCTTGGCATCTTCTCCTGGGGGCCGGATTATCCGGCCCTAGAGGAGGGCCGGATTATCCGGCTGGGGGGGGGGGATCCGCCCCAGCCACGTATTGTCCGGGGAAAAATCCACCCCGAGACAGAAGCTCGCGTCGACGCTCCCTTGGGCAAATTTTCCGGATTATCCGGTCCGGGGAGAAAATGCGCCCCAGCGTCGGACTGTCTGGGTGGAAATCCGCCCCCAGATAGAAGCTCACGCGCGGCCAACCCTGGCCAAGACGGTTAGGCCGGATTATCCGGCCCTTGATGGGGGCAGATAATCTGGCCCCCAAACACCCAAAAACCTTTCCTACAATACTTAGCGCACATTAGAAACTCCACGGTATTGTTAACACACAACACACAGGGAACCATGAAATGTTCTTTCAGAGGGAAGCAGGGGAGAAGAGCAGAGCAGAGGAGAGCAAAGAAATAGATCTGGTTCACGCAGGGGTAAACTAGTCCACGACCGCAAAAGATAATGGGGAATATTGACAAGGCGGGCCAATAAGAGTTGACCTAACGATGATATTTGAGTTCAACCGTTTTTGTCTGGTTCAAACGACCGTTTGGCTGTTAGATTTGTATTCACCCCTATTTGGCCCCTCTGGACAATTGGCGATTCTACAACGGCCCCTCCGCGAGATTTTAGCCAACTCGGGTACCGGGATGCACTTGCCCGGAAACTTTCGGGCCGCAAACCAACAAGCCCACCATGCGGTACGTGAGCCGTCGGTGACGACGAGATGCTCAACGCCGGCCGAGGTGGGAGAAGTGTTGCTGAGAAACAGAGACCAGCCAGATACGACGGTGACAGAGCTGGCATCGGAGTTGAAGGCGAGGGTGAACGCGGCCGACGAGCTCTAGTGGTTGGACCGACAAAGAAGGGGAGGAAGAGGCTCGCTGCGTGGGAGGGCAAGGTCAGGATCTTGGGGAGGCTTCGGAGCCTCACGAAGTCCGCCGTTGTTGAGGTGTGTAGCTTGACTCGCGGTTTAGGACATGTCTTGGTCAGATTAGTTAAAAATGGAGCGCATCGATCCACAAGAAAGGACCACAAAGGATACTTTGACTTTACTCGCAATGTGGTCCCATGGAGAATATGGAAGGAAAGGAACGCAAGAGTTTTTCGAGGCCACACCGTCACCGTTGATATGATGGTAACAAAAATCAAGGAGGAAGCACGCTTGTGGTGCTTTGCAGAGGCAAAAGCCCTTAGTAGTTTAATCTTGCGCGAGTAATTGTTTTGTTGTTTGGTCTTGGCTTTGGTTTGTAAGCACTATCTAAAAACCTTCTTCTTAATCAATGAAAATGGCAAATATTTTGCCTTGTTTAAAAAAAGAACGCATCTTCACAAGTTCAATGTGTGGGTTTGATGTTTACTTGTAATCATATCCATAGGAAGAGTTTTGGTTTTGCTGCTTGAGTGACGGCATCGCATCGTGTCCGAGTAATATTCGAACCCGGCGCTCGGCGGCACGTACAGTATCCGATAAGAACTGGCCTCTCAATTCCCTCTCGCCAACTGCAAAGTACGGTATATATATACATATATATATATCCTCGGCTCCTCGCTTACGTCCATCGCCGACTGCAAAGTAATCGAGCTATGGCCATCTGCACCAGTCCAGGACTGGACTCCAGCGGGGTTCGTTACATGAAAAACTTCCGAATCCTATGGATTTCCGTCCGACTGTCATTGGCAATACCGGTGCTCTTCAGAAACCTGCGGTTTCGGTTGGCAGCACGGCTAAAGCCGATGCTTCCATCCGCCGGCGGCGCGGGCACGACGACCATGACGGCCTCGCGAGTCGCCGATATCATCGCCATGATCGACGAGCACACCATCGCCGGAACGATGAACGGCGAGCGAGTCGCCGCGTTCTGCGCTATGATCAACGCTCACTGCCACGACGGCAGCACAGAAATACTCCACGAGGGCTACAAGCTGATGCGCAGGCTCGGCAAGGGCAGCGGCGGCCGCGTCGTCCTGGCGCAGCGCCGTAGCACCGGCCAGACCGTCGCCGTCAAGACCATCCACGCGCGGCGCGGCGCGAGGCGCCCCGAAGTCGGCGAGCTGCTGAAGGAGGCCTGCTTCCTGGCGGCGTGCCGCGGCCACCGCTGCCTCGTCGGCCTCCACGGCGTCGTGCGAGACCCGCGCTCCAGGGAGTACTGCCTCGTCATGGACTACGTCGGGTCGAGCCTGAACGACCACCTGGACAGGCAGGTGGAAGAGCACGGTTGCGGGTTCCCGGAGGCCTACGTGCGCCGTGTCATGCGGCGGCTTCTCACAGGTGCCGCGGCGATGCATGAGCGCGGCATCATCCACAGGGACATCAAGCCTACAAACATACTCGTCGATGAAGACGACGACAGCATGGTGAAGCTCTGCGACTATGGGTCCGCAATGCTCATCGCCAAGGCGGTGCCCCCGTGCGGGCTGATCGGGACGGTCCCGTACATGGCGCCGGAGATGCTGCTGGAGAAGCCGGACTACGACGAGCGCGTCGACTCGTGGTCGCTCGGGTGTGTCATGGCAGAGCTGCTCTCCGGCGAGGAGTTGTTCCGGAGTGTCAAGACAGCCGACGCTCTCCGGAAGATATTCGACGCGCTCGGTGTGCCGGGCAAGAAAACATGGCAGGGCTTCAAATCCACGCTCCCAGCTGACCAGGTGCAGCAATGGCGAGCACGGCGACAAGAAGCGCAGGGCCAAGACCGGCTGCGCGAGCTGTTCCCGGAGGAGCTGCTGTCGTCCCACGGATTCCATGTCCTGAAGGGCCTGCTCACGTGCAACCCCGGCAAGAGGCTGACGGTGGCCGCCGCGCTCCGGTGTCCCTGGTTCAGAGTCGACGCTCCTGAAACTGATGATGCTTCCGGTTTCAGGTCTGGTGGCACGGAGCTGCACAAGCACATTGTCTTGTGAACTGGTGATCAGTGTGCAGCATGTAGTACATGTCCTGTATATATATGTAATTGTGGCCAGGTTGCAATCAATCTGCCACACGAGAACAACACAAAACTGTGAAGAACTGGTGCAAAAACGAAAAGAAATGCATGGCTAGATTATTAGGATAGCAAATGTACAATTACCCTCCCGTCAAAAAAAAAGTACAATTACCCTAACTCTACTGGAGTGAATTGTACGATATCTTGCTTCAACTCAAGTGTGTCAAAAGAATTACCCTAATTTTAGCTGATTGTTCTCAGAGTGCTGGCAGAGTTGGCCTTATTGCCATGCAACATTGTTTCAGGGAAGCAAATAAGATAGCTACAGTTTGTTATGATTCAAATTCTCCTGTTTTTTGGGACCGCAATCTCCCTAGATTTATCTCTCGCGATGTAACGAATGATGTATCTTTGTTTAAAGTGAAATAGCTTCCCTTAAGAAAAAAAAAAACTAGGCAGAAAGCTAACATCAAATCAGAATGATGCACACTGACTGCCGCTTTCAGCAAAAAATTACAGGACATGATTCAGGTATCAATTCATCCAAGGCTCCAATTATTTACCCTGTCAGGTACATTCAGGTTCGAACAAATATCAGTGTTCTAACAACAGAGCAACAAAATGCAGAATCAACGCTTCTGTCTGTATCAGCTCTCCTCAAATCTCAACTATCGGGAAATACCACCAGAGTTGGGCCGGGGCGCAGCAGACTCCGCGCGCTTGGCCACCATGACCTTGTGCTTGTACATCCGCCACCAGTTCTCGGTCGCCTCGTCGACTGTGCGGAAGGTCCAGAAGTGCGGCCTGGCCTTCTCCCGCTCGATGAGGATCTTCTCTACATCCGCCTTGCGCTTCGTCTTGAGCGAAAGGCAGTCGACGAGAGCCCCCCACTTGCTGAAGCAGCTGTCGAAGTCGCCGTAGCGGTAGTAGTTCTGCATCTGGTGGAACGGCGAGTAGCAGAACCACAGCGCATCGAAGCACTTTATGCAGTCCAGACGCGGTGGCGGCAAGCCACCGCCACCCCCAGCGCTAGTCGTCTGGGGCTTCTCTTCGGGCACCTTACTGGCGCTGGTCCTCTCGGGCTTCTTTTCGGGCTCCTTGCTAATAACCCTGCTGGCGGTGCTGCTCGTCTTGGGCTTCTCCGCTGGATCCATATCTTGTGAACGCCTGCCACGAACAGGATTTACATGTGAGATTTATACTCGTCGCTAGAACCATGAGAAAACAACAAAGGGAATCCGAATCACAAAAGAACGGAGTGAAAGTATTGTTCAATCAATACAATCCTTCTTCCCTTTCTTCTTTTGTTTTCTTCCGTTACGTATGAAGACAATTCTAATTCTGCAGCCATTTTGCAACTACAATGTACATAAATTTTAGGGTTAATTGGATAGACGCACGTCATTGCAATTTCGGGCTATTTGAGAAATGCCACTACAACTTTCAACTTTTGAAAAATGCCACTACAATTCTACATACTCCCTCTGTCCAGAAACAACCGACTTGAGTTTATCTAGATTCGAATATATCTATACACTAAAATGCGTCTAGATACATACGAATATAGACAAACCCAAATCAGTTATTTTTGGACAGAGGGAGTACATTCCATATACGCCATTATGCCCATTTTAACACACATACCCCACAATATACACTTCTATTTCCATCATACGTACGTATATACGGTGGCCCCCACTAGAATCAGCTTAGTCCATGTGCATTGCTTTAGACGGCTGCTGACTGTAGGCTTCCTCCACGTCACTAGCAAAGATTATTGAAGCCATAATTTACAACGAGTTATATGTCTGTCTGTAAGCACCTCAAAAGCTGAAATGTGTTGTTAACTAACTAAATAGTCTACGATAAATTAGTGCAACCTGAGTAAACTCACCAGAAAAATAGCGAGCAAAGAGATAACTTCATAAGTGCGGCCATTTTATTCTCAAAGAGCATAAATACAACATATGTGTATTGATTTATTACAAATGTAATATTACAAAATAACAAAACCATTATTACACAAAAATGAACTGGCAACAAAAGCTAAATCTGGTGAGGCCCACCGTGTATATGTATGTACGACGAAAATATGAGTGTATATCGTATTGTTTGTGTGATAAAATAGGCATAATGGTGTCTATGGAATGTACAGAGAATTTTTTCTTGAACCTAAATTACTGCAGGGGAGACCCCCGCAGCCTTTTATTAATGTACATAGAATTGTAGTGGCGTTTTTCAAAAGTTAAAAGTTGCGATGGTGTTTCTCAAATAGCTAGAAATTCTAGTGGCATCTATCTAATTAACCCTATATTTTATTAGCATGGGATGCTATTTGTAACCTATAAAATATGTAGCAACATATTCATGAGGACTTCACAAACGACGCATCCAGGCAAACATTTTTCACAAACACTAATTCACACAACAGATCATGCACAGCAACCAACACTGTTTCATGATAAAAAAATCAAGCACAGCAACCAACAATCTGCAGCATAGAGATTGAGAATGAAAAAAAAAAAACAGGCAGAGATATGGGGGTCAGGGGAGAGGGAGGGCTGACGCCGGCACCCGGTGGGCGGGAAGGGAATGAGCATACCTGCGCTGGAAGCCGGTGGGTAGGGCTGGAGCTCTCCCCGGTCCTGCTCGGTGGTGGAGTTCGCCGGACCTGCAGAGAGAATATAGTGAGACGAAGGGCGGCGGGAATGGAAGAGGATGGGAGGGCGACGGCGCGGTTGGACGCCGGCGGATCAGGAGGGGGGGCGGGGGCGGGGGCGCCTGATTTACCTGGCCGCCGCTCGATTTGGCTTGGTCGGCGTCCGCGCTAGGTCTGGCGGTCGAGTGGGGAAGAAACGGGAGCTCCTATACTACGCTCGATGCGTGCGAGATTGCGCTTCGCGCGTACAACATGCAGTTCTGGGCCAGGCCCATTTGCACGAGAAGGGGAGCTACTTTTGCAGTCCACCAAGCGCCGCCTCGCCGCCTCCGGCCGCCCCGACGACGCCCTCGCCTTCGCCGACCTCCACTCCAAGCTCCTCCCTCTGGCCGATCCCGGCCCGAGGGCCGCCGCCTCCCCCAACCTCCCCACGGCCGCGCCGCCTCCCTCTGGCCGCTCCTCTACCTGCTCGACTCGCTCTCCTCTCACCGCCACGGGGCCGCCGCCTCCCCCAACCTCCCCACGGCCGCGCCGCCGCAGACGACATGTGGGAAGCCAGCTTCGAGGGTGCCCGGTACGCCAGCCGGCTGCGTGGTGCTGGTCTCGAAAGATCCAGACAACATTCGCGAGATCGCGCTGCGGGAGTACACTGAACCGGTGCTCGACGAGACGCGGAGGTGTCAGAGCCGGTGCGCGACGTGCTGTATGCCTGCCAGGGCATCTACGGCCGGTATGTTCGGCATGACAAGGGCAGCGACACCTACGAGCTACCTGACGCGGTACGGGTGCCACGCTCCACTCGCACCCTCCGACCCTCGTAAGGAAGCTGTGCGAGGTCGAGTGGCTGTTCCGCAAGGTGCGAGGCTTCATCTCCGGCAATGTAAGCCGCTTGCCCTCTGCTGCAGCCACCGAGGTCGGCGCGGTTGCTCAGGCCTTCTGCTCAGCTCTACAGGAGGAACTCTGATTACTACTATAAGCTACTTGCTGTTCTAGAGTCATACCCCTTAAATCCGATTCCAGCACCTGGTTCTGATTCGGGTGTGTCCGGTAATTACCTCTCACTGCGGCGTCTTGTTGAGCCTGCCGTCAGAATGAGCTCAATGGCTGTCTTGGTGGATGGATGCTGCGGTCTGATAAGCGGTGGAATGGCTGGTGCGATCCATGGGCACGCACAGCATGGGGATCCCATGTTTCAAGATTTCATGGGCCGCCTGCTGCTTCTTTGGAATTGGAGGATGTGTTCGGCGAGTTCTTCAGCGTTGGGCAGCCAGTCAAGGCTGAATCTCTGTGGACTGTGGCAAGAGCCGGGATACCTTATTCAGTCTGATATGCTACTACCAACTT
Organism: Avena eriantha; assembly: GCA_910589775.1. Lineage (NCBI taxonomy): Eukaryota > Viridiplantae > Streptophyta > Magnoliopsida > Poales > Poaceae > Avena > Avena eriantha. Next base: position 94,627,416 of record OU342741.1, read on the forward strand.
TCATTTCTCCGGTGCTTGCGCAGAGGATCCTGAGAACAGGGAAGTCAATCAACTTTCTTAGAGTCTGCTGTCTGTGATGATAATGGTTGGGCCGAGGCCGCCACTGATCGAGGTTGCAGCCTATGTTGGCACTTGGCACCACAACTAGTCGAGGTGGGCTTGGTTATGGGAAGATTGATGCTTTGGAGGCATTGGTGGTAGAAGCAGCCAAGAGGATTGATCAACGTTTGATGGATGTGGTCCATAAGCGATATATCGATTGGATCATTATTGTCTTGCTATCAAGAGATATTTGCTTCTCGGGCAGGGTGATTTTGTTCAGTATCTGATGGATGGATGTTGTTGGTCCCGAGTTGTCAGAACCAGCCAATAGAATTAGCTCTTTCCACCTTGCTGGCTTGCTGGAGACTGCGATGCGTGCATCTGACGCACAATATGATCACCGTGACATCTTGGACCAGATAAAAGTAAAGATGATGGATCATGGAGATGGTGATCGTGGCTGGGATGTCTTCTTCTTGGAGTATGATGCCAGGATCCCTCTGGATACGGTCTTCACAGCTTCGGTGATGAAGATGTACCTCAAGATATTCAACTTCCTATGGAAGCTGAAGCGAGTTGATCATTCCTTCCTTGACTGGACTCTGGAAGATCATGAAGCCTGATTGCATAGTTTCTTCTCCATTTTACAAGGAAGGAACAAGCATCAGGGCTCAGTTTGTCTCAGTTCTTCGGACATGCCAAGTTCTGTTTAATGGAATGAATCATTTTGTGACCAACTTCCAGTACTACATTATGTTTGAGGTCCTGGAGATTTCTTGGGCTCGTTTCTCGGAAGAAATGGACGCAGCAAAAGATTTAGATGTGATCTTCTCATGGGACATGATAAGTACCTCACCTCAGTTGTGGAGAAATCTCTCCTTGGTGAGCGATCCATGGGAATTTTGAGAAATCTTTTTGCATTGTTTGATATCATATTACAGTTCCGCAGCCATGCTGATAGGTGGTTTGAGCAGATATATGAGTTGCAACTAAGGTTAGATAATAACAGAAATAGCTAATACGTACTATATTTCCCTCAAAATCTTATCACATGTACTGTTTGTTTTACTCTGGGTTTCCTTCTTACTGCAGGGGAAAGTGTAAATCAAAAACAAAATCCAAGGAAACAGGTTCTTGGTTGGATGGGGGCAGAAAAGCCATGATTCAACTCGCCGGGGAACTTTTCAGGAAAATGGGTGAAGATTTCGATAGCATCGCAAAAGATTACACAGCATCTCTTGATTCATTTAACTCCCAGTTGCCCCTCCAACAACATGTGAATTTAAAGTTCCTTCTCTTCCGTTTAGATTTCACTGAGTACTACAGCCGTGTTTTGTCCAACAAATGAGTCTGTGTTCCTAAAATGGAAGGAATAGAGTTAGATTTATATTTTGGTTCGGATTTGCGGCATTCTTTTGTACAGCATAGCCACACTGGTTGATATTTTGTTAACTGAAAGGCATGGCTCTGTCCTGGGCCTCTTGTTGAAGGTAATTTTTGATTGGGGCAATTCTGAATATTCTCAAGTTATGCATGATTGCCAGTATGAGAAATTTGTATATGACCTTATCACTGTTCTGGTGCAGATGCTTATCTACCCATGCCATGAAGTTGGAACCTGCATTACAAGCAGCATTAGTGTACAGGGTTAATGTAAGTTTACTTTGGTTTGTTCACATTGGTTTTGTGTGTATTGATGCACATTTCATGTATCTGCTTTTGTGTTCTTTTTGAGTTAGGTTGCACAGAGATTTATCCTCACCAGCTTGTATGCTTTAGTTACAAGAGAATGAGAATCTAATTTAGCTACTTGTATTTGCTAGTTATTAAAATTGTTAACCAAACTATCATAGGATGCCATTGCTGCATATAATGAGTAACTTTTGGTTACCATAAATCCATAATGCTATGTCAAGGCATTATGTTTTCTTTCAGGGATAAAAGTCTTGAGCAATATCTGGCCTTTGGTTACCAACTTTTCATACTAGTGATTTGTGAGTGATATAGCGGCAAACAATCATATTTGTTATTGACAGTTTATGATAACTGAACAGTATTTTTATGCTAAACAATAACCGAAAACGTTTGTAGATGATGTGCAGAAGTTTAGTATAATATGTGCGCTGCGGGGATTGCACACCCAATTGTATCTTCTGTTGATTGAGTAGATCTACATTTCTATGCGGACGTGAATTAGTTGATCTGCTCTATTTTTTCTACGTTGTACAAAAGTTGAACATAATATCCAAAAGAAAAGGAAGAAAAAAAATTGAGCCACAATTGACTGTTACATGATTGTTATAATGATTGAGATACGCGAATAGCAGATGTGAAGATAGTGTCAAGAGCTCGAGACAGGATCACATTGTTGTTATGCAAGCAGTGTTTCGAAATACCATTTTATAGAAGTTAGTAATTCCACGGTCACATTTTGTTTAACTCACAAAGTTAATCGCGAGTGCAAATGTGCACCAGAAGTTTTTTGTTTAACTGCCTCAGTTTATCAAAATTGAAATTGCAAAGGAGGTAAATAACAAAAAGGTTTAGATAGGCATCCAATCCATCAAAGGCGACCATCAGAAATAGTTCTGTTCACACTAGCCTTATTCAGAAGTAAGTATCAAGCAGAAATGTAAAAAAAAAAGTAAGTATCAACGCAGAAATACGACTATATGATTCAACACAACTTTTTTTTTTACTGTAACCGGCAGGAGCTCTGCCAATGCATTATAGGGGAAAAGAAGTTTACATGTACAATACCCACGACACTAGGTCGTCAACTCCACTCTATACAGGAGGAAAAACCCAAAAAAAGAGAACAGGTAGCCAACCTCTCAGACTCTGTATGCCAGCCTGAAATGCTGGACATCCTCTCTAATCTTCCTAGTAATATCCCTTGGCTGCAATATTTTTTGCTGGAACGTCCCCCTATTCCTCTCATTCCATAAATTCTCTATCAATCAGAAACCAGTCCGCCAAATTTCTGGGGTGCACACACTGACTTCCAGTTCACCAGGCATCTGCCCCCATGCGCTTCTTCTTCAGCATTCCACAGAAAGCCCCTTCTCAATTTGTCACATTTCTTGTTGAACCACTTATCAGTGGGGAAAGCCGAGAGGTGATAAACTGCAATAGCTGTGATCACAGTATTAACCAAAACCAACCTTGCCGATCTATCCATCAACTTTCCTTTCCAACTCTTGAGATGGCTAGCAATCTTGTCCAGAATTGGTTGCAGCTCCATCCTAGAAGGCTTCTTGAAACTAAATGCCAGTCCTAAGTATCTGCAAGGAAAGACCCCTTGTGTTCCACCAAATTCAGAGAGCACATCACTGACAACCAAATCCCCACACGCCACAGGATAAGCCACACATTTCTGAAGGTTTGTTCTCAATCCCGAGGCATCCCCAAACAAATTGAGCATCTTCTGAATGGCTCTGATGTCTTCCTTGACAGGCCGAATATGAAAATGGCGGCGTCATCAACGTAGAAACTGGGAGTCAGAAGCAGGTGAGTCACCTGATGCCATGCAAAAAGCAGGAGCTGTCAAGCTCTAGGACTGAGCCTTGGTGCACAGGCCACACATTGGTCCTTGTAAAAAAAAATTAGGGATAGGAGGAACCGACTAGAGCCAATGATTTCATTGTGCCGTGCAGTAGCAGCAGACCACCCTGGTCATCTTGATCAACTTCACACCATAAGCCACCAAATCAGCTAACTACCCAAAATGAACCAAGGTGTGGTGCCATAGCTATAATCTTGGAGCCTAGAAGGCCAAGCACCTTTAAATGCTAGTAGAAGGGGAAGACGAGAGATTTCCTGGAGGAGGACTAGCGCACAGCCATCCATCGACGGCGGCGAGCGGCAGGCAGGGCCTGGTCGAGCCGAAGGATCGTGAGCAGCAGGAGGCGTTGCTGGATCATGCCAAAGCTGAGACCATTTCCACACGTCGTCTACACCAACATTTGTGGAGAAATTTCCACCCGTTGTCCATGCCCAACCAGATTCAGACATCCCCAAGTAATCAAGGTAAATTCTCGCACTAGTGGGCACCAAGGAACCGAATAAAATGATTTCTAGCTCACTTGTGTGCTGCTCTAGTATATGGTGCTCTTTTGGTTTTAGGTTCAGAAAAATAGGGATGCATAGGGGAAACCGAGGATTCATCCAAGTATCTTATTTCTTGTAACAAGTGGCTAGAGAATTTAAACCTTAGTGGGTGATAATGATCTGGGTTACAGCAGATGAAATGAATCTGTGGTTTCTGTGTGTATATGTATACACTGCAGCATCACTTAGTACATCAATAGAATCGGGTTCGGAGTCGTGCTCATGCAGCTAGAAATCCGCAACATATTCATCTTTTATATTCAGTAAACCTTCTTCGTGGATTTGTAATTTGCAGCAGGCATATTCCAGCAAGAAACTGTCATTATTTATTCTCCATGAGAACACTATCTGCTAGCACATACTCCTAATTGTTGTGTTAACAAGTGACATGTATGACCATCTCTGAAAATAAAGAAACACTAGCGCGAGTTAGAACTGCTGTGGTGCTGTCATGTATATATATCATGCTTTCTTATGGGTTTAGGATTGTTGGTAAGAGCTAAAACTGAACCACAAGAGCAGGTTCAGGACTTACTTAGCATAGGAGACTTTAATACGTGCACTCTCTGAATTGATAGGCTAAACTGTGCACTCCCCTGAAACTCAAAACTTGTGTGATGTTCCTCTGTTATAAAGGTATATGTTGCTGGCATGCTTGTCCTTTAAATTGGCAATACATCTGACCATAAGTGTGCAAACTCCTGGGAACTATAACTGGAGGTGCTACGTATCGAAGATTAGTCATTCAGATACGCTTGCTCTTGTTTTCCAGAGAAGTAGTTATATTTAGTTTACTTGACTGAATTTACTGTACAGTAAAGATATTATTTAACTGAACCATACTGCTTAGGGAGAAGATAGAAAGGCGCTTTTGCATGTTTCCTTGTCAGGTTTAGGCTTTAAGCCTTGTCAAGTTGAAAAACCGAGTGACTGTTACGGAGGCTGAGTTTTGAGTCGTTAGAAATGATATCAACAATTAACAATTGGACATCAAGTCTGTTGTTCATTTCATTATATATCAATAAGACATAGTCTGGTTGCCATTTCTGTGATCTGTGTGATACAAATATAGAAGTCATCGTTCTGTGATACTGCTATGTACGACTTGCATGTTGTCTTGCCATTCCAAATTATAAGACGTTTTAGCTTTTTTTTATACTTATGTACTCCCTTCTATCCAAATTACAAGATGCCTCCAATTCTACCACGAATGACATGATGTGTCAGAACGAAATGAATGCGGCGCCTATTCGTCTAGTTCATTTGAAAGCCGTTCAATCCAAAGATACCCTCGGTGTGCCAACATGGCCATCCTATTCCTCGGGGTCTCATATCAGTCTCGCGGCCCGTGCCCTCTCACTCAGGTCAGCAATAGGGTTGCACAAGCGGGCCCGCTTTAACCCGCAAAACACCATCGATAGTACAAATTGTGCTACGGATCTTCATCTCATATGTAGCTAAATAACACTAATCGGAATACCAATCCGCCCCACATCTCCTGCCGCCTGCAGCCCTAGTCAGCAAGCGATGATGGGTCATTTTTTTTTTCGAAATTCCACCGATCATCAACAGCAGTACAAAGAGACCCAAAAGTAATAAAAATTTCATAGTACAAAGTTTACATGTACAAAATTCCCTCTTCTATAAAGCAGGGCTCCTGCGGTTCCAGGTCAAAAGAAAAATAAATAGTACTCCCTCCATCTCAAAATAGATGTTGGAATTTTTTTCAAGATTTGAATGTATCTATATACTAAATAATGTCTAGATTTATTTAAAGTTTGACAAATCGGCGTATTTATTTTGAGATGGAGGGAGTACAAGGTTTACAAACACAACCGTGGTCAAGAGTTGCACAAATTCAGAAGATGTGCAGCATTTTCGTCTTTAGAACAATATAAACAACCAAAGGGATGAGATCGATAGACTCTAGAATATAAGGGCAACTCCAACAGCCCACCGCATTTTGGACACTGAATCGGTTCGATTCGGTCCATTTGTTGGGGTGGAGGACATGCCGTCCTTGGTCAGCCCGTTTGTGGTGGCTAGTGGCCCCAACGGCCCACCCCATTAGGGCCCCTTGTCCGCTAGCACTAATCAAACTCATCAAGCTTAGCTGATTGCCAATCAACGCTAGTGGCGGCCACCGTCTCCCGCCCGAGCTTTCGTTTCGCTCGCTATTCCCGCCATGCATCTCCCTTCTAGCCCTCTGTTCCCACAGAGGACCACCCATGATTATAAAAGGGACGGTCATCGAGACGGGGAGCACCAACCCCTTCGCCATGCCCAACAGCCGATGTAACATACTAGGGTTTTAGGTTAGAAAAGGAGAGACAGTAGGTGTGTGCATTGCATTCATGCATAAGAAAATTTAGGAAATTTTCGCTCAAACTAAAAGAGGTTAGAGTGATTAGAGTCTCTCTTAGTTCATCTTAGTGAGTGTTATAGGTTTTGACATGACCTCGATGCTTTCTTGTTGTTTTGCAAAGGTTAATTCAAATGAGAATTTGAATTTTGAATTAAGTTTTGAATTTGAACTTTGAATTTCAAATTTTAATGTCTAGGAATTTGAATTTCCAAGGAATTAATTATAGAATATTATAATGATAAATAGATATTATAATATAAATGAAATTAGAATATTGAGAAATATTATAATATATTACAATAATATCACAAGTTAATATAATAAAAGAATATATGGGATTAATTTCCATATTACACTCACACAGATTATTATACAAGTGAATATAAAAGAAAGCAAAATTGCAATAATCAAAATAAAGAAAATCTTTATAACAATAAAATATTCAGTACATTGTATTTACAAAAGATCAAAAGGAAAAATTATAGTAATATTAAAATTATAAAACTAGACTACTTTTCCTGCAAGACAGAAGTAAACAAAAGTGATAAACAGAGGTGATGGGTTAGTAAATTTTGCTCTTAGACAAACAATGTAATGCATTGTTAATCTCATCATTGAGCATTTAGGTTTAGGGCAAGATTCACCAATAGTAGCATCTATTCTTAATATCAGATAAGCCTCGGTACCACATCATCGGCTATAGGGAAAGTTTCACCTAAGAGGGGAAAAGTAAGAGTAGTAATCTCAAGTTATCTGAGCTGATCCAATCCATAAGGTGCAAGCATCATACGCTTGGTTGCATGCCTGTGTGCTGTCAGCACATGGGAGCAACATAAGTGAGATAAAAAGGTCAGCCACGGTAGCAGAGAAGCTCTGCGGACCACAGCTCATACTACCACGAGCAGCAAGAACCACCACAACTGGTATTCACCAGATCATCCACAAAACCAACCATTGAATTAACCAACCAATCCACCAACCATGGTTACATAAAGGAGGGGGTGGATCAGGAGTTGGGTAAGGTTAAGCCAGCGGCTAGGAGGAGCAGATCAAGTAAATAGCAGGGAGGAGCTGGTCAAGTTCACGGCCAGGAGCAATACCATCAAGCAATCACAAGCTTCAGCAATAGAACATGTTGCTACACCTTAAACCATGCATATTATCTATTTTTGCCAAGTTCCAAGCATGATTTAGGATCACAGGAGCTACCCTCAGATTTATACTCAACTGGAGTATTAAATCTTCATAGGATTTAAATCACAGTCACATATATATATTTACAAAGCAGTAACAAATGGAGTCTTGGTCTTTTGCATCATTGACTAAGGCAATATCAAGTCGAAAGATGCCTAGCAGCAGATCATGCTGTTTTGAGATCACTATTATGCAGATTCCAGTTTTGGAGACACCATAGTAGCATACCTTAACTAGCAGAAGCCACTAGGATAATATTATTTTAAACTGAACCTCAAGAAGAGATCAAATAAAATGAAATCATCATTTTCTTAACTAAACAGTCCATACTATATTCCTTTTGGTACCACCAAATGTAATCATCATATAAGATGAAGCAAGCTTTAGTATAAAAGAATTTAAGTCAGATAAGTGAAGACTTAGCCAAAAGATTTTATCATCTTCCCAGGTACACTAGGAATCATGTCATGCTTATTTCTCTGACAACTAGAAAGATAAATTCCTTACCATGCTTAATCAAATCACAACCAAGACCATAAGCTACAATATCCATATATACATGCAAAGCAATACCAGGTCAAGCAAGGGTAATGGTAAGCACAATGTTTCAGTGTGCTATCACCAACATCTCACATCATGTGAGAGAAGCACACAACAATTAGAATTATTATCTGAGACAGATTAGAACTAGATTAAAATTGTTCTCTGAGGCAAAGTAATAGAAGTGGTTCAAAGTAATAAGCACAAGGCTCATAAATATAGCTCAAGTAATTCATCAGTCAATCCATTCAGACCATGAGGAGGAGAGTATCTAAATTACACATGTTACTACAAGCTTGAGTGAAGCTAGAGAAGGGTAAAACCCTTAGATAGGTTTAACCACATCTAGACATGGGAAGATAGAGAAAGGGGGAGAATAAAAAACTTACTTGTGGTCCTCGCTAGGGTTTAGAAGAGGAAGCAGAGGGTGATGGTCAGTAACAACTCTGGCACGGTGGGCGCGAAAGCACCTACACCGCGTCGATGCACGCCAATAGCTACGTATGTGCGAGGGTGGCAGCGCTGGCGACCAAAACGGCGCACGGCCGTTAGAGCATCACCGCGTGGCTGTCGGGGCACGACAGGGCGAGGGGGCCAAAACCCTAGTGGCTAGTGCGTGGTCAACCCGGCCAAATGGGGGCATGTACAACAAATTGCAGTAGACCAGTCAATGAAGCGGGGCATGCTTGGCCGGCAAGGATGGCGGCGGCGGCTAGGGCGGCCGTAGTTCCCGGGATCAAGCGGTGACAGCGGTGGCGTCGCAACATCGCCCGAGAGAGGACAAGAATGAGGAGAACTCGTGCGCGTGAGGATAAGGGTGGGCCGGTGCGCGAATCAAAAGGGCTGGGTGGGGTTGAACCCAACCTAGTGGGCCAGATGGGCCATATGAAGTCGGGCTGGAGTGGCCCACGGGTCTAGTCCAGTTAAAGAAAGAAATATATGTCTTTAATAAAAATAATAAATTCCAAAAATACCCCTAAGAATATTTAAACTCTAGAAAAATGTAGAAAAATCCTAAAAATATATATAATATGTCAAAATGTTCACGAAAATAAGATCTAACCAGGAAAAATATAAAGTTGATTGTTTGCGATAAACAAGATGCAACTAAAAATCCAAGCCACTAAATCTCTCAAAGAAATTTAGCAAAATAACGAGAAGTCCTAAAAACAAATAAAAATCACTTTTATGTATAAAAAGAAATCTACTATTTTATGAAAATGCTAATTATGAAATTTAAGTTATCTTAGGATTTATAAAAATGTTATAATTAGCTTTATAAAAATTATTTTGTTACTAGAAAATAAAAGGAAGGTATTTCCTTTATCTTTATAAATCAAGATAAATTCCTTTTAATTTCACTTAAGCCATTTAGAATTTATTACTTTGAAAAAGGCTTATTGTTTTCTTTATAAATGAAATAAAAATCTTTTAATATTTCAAATTTATTTACTACCTCATGCTTTAGGTAAAACACCCAAAGAAAGACAAAATCCATATATTATACTTAAAATCATAAGTATGGTCTATAATAAAATTTAAATGTAAATTGTTAACTATGTAATATTCCTTTAGAATCTTACATCAACTCTACGTCAAAGATTTACAAGTTCCATTCGTATATCATTAACTTATGTAAGGAGTATGTGGTCTCATCTTAATTAATTGTACTTTGTGGAACTCTTAAACTTAGTAGTAACTAAGCAAACCATATAATGAGATCACCCATATCTCATAGTTAGCTTTAACTTTATAACCTACCTATCATTGACTTGCTAGATCTAAATCGTAGAGCTACACCTAATGTCTATACGATTTCATCATCGATCATACTTAGGAGATATCTTAAACTGAAAAGCAATATAAAATTATTGTATCTTAATCTTAATTATATATTATAGTTAACTTTGGTATGTCACTCAACCAACTAGAAGCATATTAACTTAAGATCGTTGGAATGATACCAATATCCATTGATTGTATTCCAAGAACATTGTAAATTGTTTAACTTAATGTAATAAGTATTTTCCTCAAAAGTTATTCTTTTTGCCACTTCAACCAAAGACTTTAGCAAATCTGTTAAAACTCACTAACTTTAAATGTGGTAATTCTTAAGAGTAATTATCAATCAACATCCAACATCAATTGTTGTTGTGCTTTAATTTCATCACTTGTTAATTACTTTTAGAATCTCAGTATATATCTTATTTGTGAAGTACACTTGAATGTAATACGAATATTTCATAAATCACCAAACACAATCCATACTTAAACATGGGGATTTACTTTGGGTTTTATACAAAATGCATATCATTACTTATACATAATAGCATATTTCTTCTTTAAACATTAGTCCTTACCAGACCAATGATGTTATTTTCAGATATTGGATCTTATATTGTCTCGAAGACCGTGATTGCATAATCTTGTAATCACTAAGGCAGGTTCACACTTGCTCATGTCCTTTGGTTATTTTCTATCAAGTATTTACAATCTACTACTTTTATAACCTACATTTCAAAAAGGATGGCAGAAAACACTATGTTCATAATTGACTTGAACTATTGGTTACTAATCTGGGGTGATCAGTTAATCTATTATGATTGGCAATGGAACTACCATTTCTCGTGAATGTATCATCTAGGATTTAAAACCAAATGTCACCAGTGATTCTTGCGCCATAAATTATGCGTTCACCATGAGATCTATATGGCTCTAGGGAAGTCAGCTGGATCTTCTTCCTTTCATGTGTCAGCGGGCGACCTTAACGTGATGCCGAGATTCCTTGCATGGATCTAGCAGCATGGGGTGGGCACCCTTAGAGCCCCGTGGTATTGGTGTCTAGATTATCTGTGAGAGGCTACCAGAGGCAGGCCATCATTTTAATGGAACCTGCTAGGGGCACAACTGGCTCACAAAGTCTTTAGGGGCCTATCAGAGTTGTAGAAGCCTGAAAGGGGGCTTAACAAAGATGTGGCGGCCTGAAGGATCATGTTGGCATGTGGGATCGTGGAGAATAGCAGTGATCGTCTTGGGTCCTTATACTGGGCCTCATACCAAGGAAGTGTGAACAAGTTGGCCGCTAGGATGTGCAACATGGATAAGGATCTCTCATGGGTAAAGCAACACATCGCTTCAGAGTGTAAAAAAGTGTAACATGTTACTCCCTGTTACGGGAAGGAGCTGTGAACGGTGTAGGAAAGGAACTCCATGAAGTTATAATCAACATGTGAAGATTGGCAGACATAGCTTTTTGGAATAGAAGCAACCTTTAAAGAAATGTTTACGAAAACCTGCATAACCTATGACCTTTGGTCTGTGGTTGTAGATAGTGCATCAAACACTCTTTTTAGTTAACTTGATGAGTACGCTCGTACTCAACCGTACCTTCTTAACCCTTGCTATATTCCGGAGCAGTCAATGGTGAACCAAGGAGGTGAACTACTCTGAAGAGTTAAAGATATCCAGTGGGGATTAGCAGAGTCGACGACTACATCAGAAGCTTTTGAAGTCAAGATGAGGAGTTCTATATAAATAAATCCCTATATACTAGAACCTACTTCTGTAGAGCATTGCTTTAGCAGCAACTACAAGCCATAGATATATAGTAGTAGTGTTTCTAGAATAGACTTTGAGTTGATATTTCTTGTTTTCTTCTGTATAATGTTTTCCTCATTGTTTCGAGGAAGTTCTATGGATCTTTAATCTAAAGTCATACTTTGGACCCTACGATGTTTCTGTTATACCCCTCTGAGGGATGTAATACTAGTGGAACGGTGTTTCATTGGTGTTATGTCAACGACTATAGCGTACTGCATCATTGTCAAGGGGATCATCCCCGGGTAGCCCAATAAGATGGGTCGCGCCCGTCCGGATAGGTGATAAGAAGAGAAGAGGCCGACTAGAGCGACCCTGTCGGGAGTAAGATTGGTGCAGAAGCATCAAGGCAGTCAAAATGCGCCAAGCCAACTGCCTCACCGCAGCCGGAATGGCGGGCAAGAAGGACAAGTGGCGCTAGCCGCCTGGAGGTGACCGACCAGACTAGCATACCTAGAAGTTGTAGCTAGGCGTGACGCGTTGTGTAGTGTGCGGCACACCCTATGCCTACTAATGGGACATAAAGATGGTCGGTGTGGCAAGCCCATACCAAAGACTCTCCCAGTGACATGGGAACAATGAAGATGACATACACTATGCGCCTACGGCGGATACTGTAGGCACGATCTTTCTTGTGTGGTACTATAGATGACCAGCAAACTAGGGCACACCTGTGGGACCCGCCAGCCGACCATGCCTGTGACTATTGCCCCATCCCTTTACAAGGGGTAAAGGTGCCTCCTGAGAGGGGGTTGGTCCCAGTAGGTTCGTTATCTCTCATATAGCTCAAGGAGTGCTCTGTAGTTCTTGTGTTCATCACCTCATAGTCAGATCGGTAGGAGTAGGAGTTTTACCTCTCACATAGAGGGCTCCGAACCTAGGTACTTCCTGTGTCCTACTACACTGGCTTGTGCCCAATCTCGTCTGCGGACGCCTTCGTAGTCGTGCCAAGATTGCTCCCACCCTCTATCCAGCCTTCTTAGGAACTGTCGTAACCAAAACTACGACAGTTGGCGCTCACCATGGGGCAAGATGGCTATGACCGAAGTCACGTTCTACATGGGACCCCGTACCTCAGCTGGTGAGTGCGTGGCTTCTAGCCTCGTGCTCACGTTGGGAAAGTTTGACTGCTTCATCGACAACGCCTCGTGCTTCGCTGATGTAACCTTCCCGGCCAACTACACTGCCCTAGTGTTTGGATATCTACCCATCTACGTCACCACCATTCCGTAGCGGTTCCCCAGGAGATCGTCTCCTTCGTCGAGCCGTCGCCCGCAGCCGGCGTCATTCTCTCCACACCTCAGGCGGGAAAGTCATGATGGATGGCTCCTCAACCGTCTACCAACGTCGCCTTGCGCCCGAACGCGAGGATGAGGGATCCAGAACCTTAGAGCCCCCCTGAAGGTGATGCCCTGAAGCACTCCATTGATAGGCTACTGAACTCCGTCGTCGCCGGTGACAATCCAGAGGTAGCTATCATGACCATCAACGTGGCCCAAGAGTCCCTTCTCGAGGAGGCTTTTGAGCTATCTTCGACCCAGAGAGATCCATAGAGCATGGTCCGTGATTACAACCACACCCAAGGCTTTACATCGGCTAACAATGAGCCTAGCCAGCGTGGGCAAGTTTAGCGCCACAGGAAGGAGTTGACGACCCGTCTAGAGAAGGAAGTCGAGAGGAACCTGCCCAACCCCGTCATTCGGCCTACCTACATCACGCCCATCAAGAACCTGCACGCGGTGCGAGCAGCCGCGGAAGAGCTACCCGGCTTGGAGGGCAAGGCGAGGGCTAGCCAGGAGCGCCGACTGTAGGAGCTACTCGATTCCACTGATCGGCAAGCCGAGGAGGTCATGAGGCAATAGGCAACCGGACCACCCCCATGCAGCCGGCAGACGGGGGGAAATGAGCCACGCCATACCAGCAGTTGTCCTCTCCTCACGGAGGAAAGCCCCATAGCAAGCGTGACGACTCCAGCAACTAGAGCAAGCCACACCACGAATCGGTGGCGGTAACCAGCAAGTCGCTGGATGGATCTCTGCCAGCCGGGGCAGCGCAGCTGGCCACCACTCATCTCTCGGGATGGGTGGTACCGCCCAATCCGGATGTGCCAGATGTAAGGGAGCGCAATGACCTGCTGATGAATGCTAGTGTCGCAGAGGAGGAAGACTCAACCGAACTGGTTTGTTTCAGACCGCACATCCTAAAAGAGCTGTTCCCTGATAGGTTTACGCTAACACGTGACACCCCCAAGCACGAAAGCAGCATGAAGCCGGAAGATTAGTTGACTGACTACGCCACCGTAGTTGGGTTCGCTCACAACAACAAGATCGTGGCGGTGCGCTACGCGCCCCTCATGTTGTTAGATTCCGCCAGGACCTGGCTCAACAGCCTCGCGCCCAACAACATCAACGCTTGGGCGTACTTTGAGAAAATCTTCGTCCGCAACTTCACCGGCACCTACAAGCGTCCAGGTCGCCCTTGCGACTTGTCCATGTGCGTTCAGGGGAGCGCGCGTCAGATCGGGAGTACCTCGCCTGATGGACGGAGCTGCATAACTCCTATGAGGGAGTGGAGGAAAAGCAGGTCAGCGGCTACTTCATCGACGACTACCGCGAGGGAACCCTGCTTCGTCACTGGCGGCTCTGTGATGAGCCAGTCACCATGGCGGAGTTGATAACCGTGGTGGACAAGTACGCCACGGCCGACTCAGCAGTGAAGAAATCCCTCCGGTTAAGTGACGGCTCAAAATATGTAGAGCTCGTTGTGAACCCCAAGAGGAAGGTATGATGAGCACAGTAGCAAGTTTTCCCTCAGTTATGAAACTAAGGTTATCGAACTAGTAGGTGTAAGGAAACAACTCCAAGGTGTTGCTAACAACTTGGAATCCTGCACAACACAATCACAGAACTTTGCCCCAACTTATAATGAGGTTGTCAATCTCACCGGTTTTACTGAAAACAAAGGATTAAACATATAGTGTGGAAGATAATAATTTCTTGCAGAAAGTAAACAGTAAACGGTAAAAATAGATGGTGTATCAATGACAAAGGAATGGACTGGGGTCCACAGTTCACTAGAGGTGTTTCTCCTTAAGGTAAACTAGGAAGCATGCCCGTGCGTTGCACCGGAAGAGAATAATTTGGGTGATCATCGACTCAATCATCGATGAGGCCTAAGCCGTTTTTGAAAAATTCCAATCAAATTCAACCGATGTGGATGGTGGGGATAGGGAAAGTGCGACAAACTCCGTGCAACTGACAACACAAATGGTTCGTATAATTACATTGTGTGTAAGCGAAAAATAATAAAGAGCCAACAATGGACAACTGGATGATACTATCTTCAGGGAAAAAAGAACTCCCTCCATCTCAAAATAGATGTCTCAAAGTTATCTAAATTTGGATGTATCTAGACACTATTTAGCATCTAGATTTATTTAAATTTAGACAAAATTTTGACATTTATTTTGAGACGGAGAGAGTACTCTGAATTGATTGGTCACATCCCTAAACTCTAACTAATCACCGAATGATGTTGTAGATGACCCATGCGCAAAGCGCAACTAATACTCGTGCAATTTTTGGAAACAACACTCTACACGCAAGATTCTATGGACGCTATAAAAGTTTGACCCAATTGTGCCTTTAGCCTGTCCTAATGATGGCCAGAGTGATGCTTCTAGATATTCGAACATTTTAGAAGGAAAAAGGATTTATCTGCTGGAACCTAGGGATCGATGGATTGGTACATGGAAAACTCAGGCTGTGGACATGAATCCACCACGAACGCCACCAACAGTGCTATCTGCGCGCCAGGCCAGCTTGCGACGATGGAATTGGTTCTCGGCAGCAGCAACACAACACATCAGGAGAAGCGTGCCTACGCCTCGTCTCGTCTGCTCTTCCCGAGGCTGAGGGGAGGAGGAAATGGAAGAAGCCGTACCGTGCGGTGGAGGCGTAGTTGAGGTCCAACCGGGACTGGAGCGTCGCACAGGTGATTAGGCTACGCTTTTTCATGTGGAACTATTTTTTGTTTACCGGTGGCACCTAGGTAATGTACCTATGTTAGTGGGGGTAAAATCGTCTAAAGAAAGCGGAACCTGTAAGAAACACTTCATACTTTATTATTAGGTATAGATAGCATGTTGGGTGAACAAATTACAGCGAGTCAATTGACAGATTGAGAAAACATAACAATGCATATACTAGACATCTTGACTCCTATGAGATTTGATTGGGCATTACAACATAATATATAGACCGCAATCCAACTACATCTATGACTAAAATTCACCCTCAGGTTATCATCCAAACCCCTTCAGTATTAAGTTGCAAGCAACAGATAATTGCATTAAACAAAGTGTGTAAAGTAAACAATACGATTGTCTCATGGACAAATGATTGTTGGTTTCTCCCTAGTAGCAACAACACATCTACAACCTTAGAGATTTCTGTCACTTCCCCAGATTACTAGAGGCATGAACCCACTATCGATCATGAATACTCCCTCTTGGAGTTGCAAGCATCTATTTGGCCAAGATAGCTACTAACAACGGAGAGCATGCAAGATCACAAATAACATAGACATGATAGAATCAATAATCAATCTGACATAGTATCTCAATATCCATCGGATCCCCGCAAACACAACATGTAGGATTACAAATAGATGATCTTGATCATGAACAGAGCTCTAAAGATCTAAACATGATAGCACAAAGAAGGAGAACCAACCATCTAGCTATTGTATGGACCCATAGTCCAAGGGTGAACTACTCATGCATCACTCCAAAGGCTGGCATGGTGATGAAGAAGGCCTCCTGGATGATCTCTCCCCTCCGGCAGGGTGCTGGGAAGAGCTTCGGATCCCCCCGATCTAGGGATGGAGATGACGGTGGCTACAGACTCTTTCGTGGATTTTTGATCAGGTTCCTAGGGTTTTCGTCTCGGGGTACTTTTATAGGCGAATTGGCAAGGTCGATGGAGGCCTGAGGGGCCCACACCACCTGGTGGCACCCCCTGGCCGCACCGCCATAGGGTGTGGCCACCTCGTGGTCCCCTTCGGCTGCCCTTCGGACTCCGTGTTGCTTCAGGTAAAATATTGAATTTGGTTTTTATCCCGTCCAATTCCGAGAATATTTTCTTACTAATTTTCTGAAACCAAAAATAGCAGAAAACAGGCAAGTGGCACTATGGCATCTTGTCAATAGGTTAGTTCTAGAAAATGTATAAAAATACCTCAAAGTGTGAACAAAACATAAGAAAGTTGATATAAAACAAGCATGGAGCATCAAAAAATATACATACGTTCACGATGTATCAAGCATCGCCAATATTAACTCCTGCTCGTCCTCGAGTAGGTAAGTGATAAAAAGAATAATTTTTGAGGTGACATGCACTATCACAATCTTGATCAAGATATTTGCAAAGCATTGATAGCTAGGATCAAAGTACTCTAAACATAAGCATGAAATATAGAGTTCTAACATTAAGACATAGCAACTATGTTATAACATGAAAAGGATACAAACAAAAGATCATGAATAACAATGCGTTGAAAGACGTTTGTTTGTTTCACATATAGAAAACATAATAAGAGTGCTATTCAGCCTGTCCCTCATGGTATAGCAAAACATAAATGCATAGGACACCTTCAAAGTTCATAAGGGTGACTAGATACAAATAACTTAAGAACAAGCAATATCAAAGTTATGAATCAATCAACAAGTTTTGGGACAATGCACATTAAACTAAGAATGACCACTTTGCTCTCTCAATAGGTGCATAAAGATAGAAGATGGAGACTCAACATAAAAGTAAAAAGAAAGGCCTTTCACAAAGGGAAGCAGGGATTCAAGTTTCAAAAAGAGCTTCCAAAAATTATGGTACTTATTAGCTTTCAGCTCTCATTGCCCCTACCATAAGCATCTTGAGGTGATTAAGGTTAAAGTGACACAAATATGAAGATATGCTTGACAAGTTATAAGTTGAAAATCTCATGCCCCTTGCTTACGAGTACCGAACCTCATGCTACTCAACTTTAGTCACAAGTAAGTTCTTGTCATTGTAAGTACATGTGTAACATACAGAACCGCCAATGGGATACCCCTCGCCGCATGACACAGGAGCTATCCCATATCAAAATGACAAGGCAACAGACAATGAGCATCTCAGCGATCGTTTTATTTTCTATTTTCATAGGTTTTTATTGAGGATGCTTCACAGAATGCTCACTATGGTTATGCTGTAAGTTTCCACCATGATTAGGCATGGCTTAGGATAGCCGCCTAGGCGTTTCTCTAACACACACACACACAAACTCCATGAGCTTACAAGCTCCCCTTTTATTTCACACCGCCGGGATCCATAAACAAAAGAACATGATATCAACTAAATAATAAGTGCAATGTTGAAAGCGTTCCCCATGACATCATGGTTCTGCTAATTCACAGCTTATAAAGTGCAAGCATATAAACAACATAGATGGACACAATGGTTCAAGTTTATTAAGTGCAAGAAAGTAGAGTGTGCCATCAAGTTTGTGAGAGCTTTAATCACTAATTTTCACATAATAAGTTTAATTTCGAAGGTAGATAAAAACATGAATATACTTGGAATGGTGTAACACACCGTGCATAGGAATTTATAGTAGACTCTTTGGAATAACTTGGTTTTCTTGGAGGTTGGATGCATGAGTGGAACTCATACTTGGTACAGGTGGAGGCTAGAAAAAGACTGGGAGCGACCAACTAAGAGAGCAATAATGGCCATAATCATGCAAAGCGACAAAACATTATTAATTAAAGCATAAAGTGATATTACAAGTCAAAAACTAAATGATCATAGAGGCTAAGGTGACTAGTTCATAGTATTAACATGGTGTAAGCATGTTCCAAGTCAACCCAAATAAAGCATCAAAGGAGAATACCACAATATTATGCTTTGTATGCTAAAACAACGCATGATTCTTTCAAGGCATATTAAGCAATCTCAATTGTTTGGAACAAGTTATGCTACAACAATAATCATTAAGCATAAGGTCAAAGCATTATCAAACATGACATGGTAAAGTCTAGGCCACAGTCAAAACAAGCTCCTTTTGTACCACTTATAAGCATGAAGCTGAAGGGTTCCGTAGCAGAAAACAAAAAAATTCCTACGTTGGAACTCTAATACGCCCAAGATCTATCTATGTAGTAATGTGGTAACGGCCGAGCGTATAGAATACATACCCTTGTAGACCGTACGTGGTTAACGTTCCGAGGGGAACGTGGTTGAAGTAGCCGAACATGTTGCCGACCTCAGGGCCGTGAAGCTCCTCGCAGGTCACCCCTTGCTCCTTCTTCATCGTGCAGCAGCTCCGGCTAACGACATCCAAGGTGCCTCAAGTGAGGCCCCTCATGGTTTCGTACAGATACGGTGTATGATGACGACCTCCGATTCCTTGATCCCTGTTGGGAGTGCGGAAGTAGATCTCCGGCTTGGAATCCCTGCAACACAACGGTGTGCTGCAGGTGCGGTGTCTCTTGCATGGACAGTCCTTACTTGGGACCGTGCCAACGCATGGAGACGAGAGAGAGAGGGAAGGATAAATTCAACCAAAGGACTTCTCCAAATATTGGTGTGTCTATTCCCACCAATGGGCACCCCTTTATATAGGGGGAGGGGGTGTGCCCTCCCCTTTGGGTTTCCCATGTGTGACTAAATAAGGGAGAGAGGGGGAAGGCGCATGGGCCTCATGGGCCAGCCGGCCAGGGGTGGGCCTCACCCCGCGAACAGCCCTAGGCTGGCCAGGTGGCCCCCCTTGAGGCGCCTAGGCCTTGGCCCTTTTGCCCTTGGCCCTTCCCTCCTTCGATTTTCCCTCATGGTCAAATTTTTCCTAGGAAGTTTGGCCCATTAGTGGAATACCCCTTCAAATTAGATTTTAATATTATATTTAATATTAATTACATTAATTAATATGTAAATGCATATTACAAAATCCAACTTGACCCGAAACACCTTTCGGTTCCCTTTCGATTTCCTCCGAACGACTTTAGATCTTTCCCGAAACGATTCCGGTTCTCTCACGGAACTTTTCTGGTTTCCTTTTATCCTTCATATGGTGATTCCAACTTACAGAGGATATCTAGATCATCGTACCCTTAAGTGTATTTCCCCACAGCTCAGGAATGGCACAAACATGATGAAAGGATAGAGATGTCGCCTAGAGGGGGGTGAATAGGCAATTTTAAAACTATTACGGTTTTGGCTTGATAGAATGCGGAATTAAACTAACGTTTATTTTACAAGCACAAAACCTAAATACACTAGGCTCAACTAAGTGCACCAACAACAAGATAAGCTAAGAAAGATAGCACAAGATAAATATACCACAAGTGATAAGCAAGATATAAGTACTTCAAGCTCGATGGCTATCACAAGGAAAGTAAGTTCGGGTATAGAGATAACCGAGGCACGCAGAGAGGAAGATGTATTCCCGTGTTCCCTTACAAGTAAGGTACGTCACGTTGGAGAGGTGTGGGATTCCACAAAGGATTTCCTAACGCCACGAAGGCTCACCTTCTTCTCCGAGTCTTTCCCATGAAGGAATAGGCCATTTCCTTATGGCTAGCTTTTCCTCCACTCTAGAGATGGCAAGCTCCACAACCACTTCACAAGCTCCACGAAGGAGACGCCCGGGTCTCTTCACAATCTTCCACGAAGAGGACACCACGGCACCAACCGCCAAGCCAACTAGGAGGTCACCCTCCAAGAGCAACAAGCTCACGGTCTCTCACTTGAACAAATCGTAGTGGAGAGCTCAACACTTATGCAAGAATGCAAAGCAAGAACACCAAGGGCATTCAAATCCCTCACTCTCAAATCCCACCAAAGCAACAAGTGCTAGGGAGGAATTAGAGAGGAAGAACAATGATGGAAGTCAACCAATGACTCCAAGATCCAGATCCAATGGGTTCCCCTCACTTAGAGGAGGAATTGATTGGTGGGGATTGTAGATCTAGATCTCCTCTTCCAAAGCCCTCAAAAAGATGCAAGAATCACAGGAGGGAAGGGAGAGGAAGCAAGCTCAAGAGGTTCAACAATGAAGGTCAATTTCGTGGTCAAGAACAACCAAAATCGTTGGGGGAAGAACCCCCTTTTATAGGGAAAAGCAAATATGGCCGTTGGAGAGAAAACAGCGAAAACTCGGTTCCAAAGTCGGTTGGACCGGCCCCAGAACCGGGAAACTCGGTCCCCAGGCCGGAGGACCGACCTACAAACCGAAATACTTATGTTTGCCAACCCGGAATAGACTCGGTCGTGAAAACCGGAAAACTCGGTCTGAGATCCGGTTTACCGGAGCTGGAACCGGACCGTCCGGTGTGGGGCTCGGTTGAACCGGATCCACAACCGGGATGAAACTGACTTCATAAAAAACGCAATAACTTTTGCATCCAGACTCCGATTTTGATGATCTTGGGCTTGTTTTGATGAGGAAAACAAGCTCTACAATATGGTGCATGAAAACATCATAGTACAACAAAGGAAGATAGAACCAAATGAGGAAAGGTATGGAGCCTCCCTATAAGAAGAACCGGTAAAACCTTCAAACTCGAAAACGCCATATAAGATGCATACGAATTCCGTTTTCGATGAACTTTGGCTTTTTGAAGAGATAGCAACAAGCTCCTCACATAGAGAAAATACCAAGAAGCAACAAAATAGGAAGATGCAAAGTATGCAAAGGATTGAGCTCCCTATGACGATGTGATCAAGTTACCCAACCGAAAGCCCCTCTTGATAGTGCGGCTATCTATCCTATAACCCGGTCTCCCAACAATCACCTTGAGACCGGTAAAAGGAAAACCTAGCAAGGACATACCTTTGCCTTGCGCATACCACTTGATCTTGATGACAACGCTTCAAGCTCCATCCAAGCCGGAATGCATCACTTGATCATTGTTGCTTCGTGAAGATTCATAATTTGCTCCCCCATACACCACTATGGGATAGCTTCATTAGGACACATCTTCACATGTCCATTTTCACCAATATGGACGGAAAGCTTCAGGCAAATGATCTTCTCGAGATGCTTATCTTGAACTTGCCCTTCTCAACCTTGATGGCGATCACCACTTGATGCCATCCTCTCATGGGCTATTGAGATCTTCACTTTTGAAGCATGCCCATGGAAAGATACCTATCCCATATATAAAGCACAAAGGAACATATATAATGGGTTAATTCATGATGCATAAATGACAAGGCTTTCCACACCCCATGATCCATGTGGTACATTATTTATGCTTCATGCGTTGACCAACTTGAAATCACTCTTCACTATTTGCATTGGTCAACCAAGAGTATTCTCATTCTCCATCTCAATATCTTGAGGTACATAAGGAATTATTCATTTGATTACATGCTCTAAATCTTAGTCAACCATAGCTCAATTAATGAGGCTATCATGACACCGGCTTAGAGCCATATCTTGAATTCTTCTATTGAGATCACACTCTCAAGATCTTGAACATATCATATTCTTCTCTTCAATTTGATGATCTTGATGCCAAAACTCAAGGTATATCTTTATCTTCATGGCATCCATACTTGAATCCAACACATGAACTACAAGCATGACCTATGGAATATTCCTTCATATAAAACTCAATGAAAACATTAGTCCATAGGGATTGTCATTAATCACCAAAACCACACATAGGGGCAATTACCCTTTCAATCTCCCCCATTTTGGTAATTGATGACAATCACAACAAGAGGGTTTATATAATGAATATTAGAAACAAGTACGCGACTTATCCGAGAATAAGTTGTATACAAGAGGTTGTATTTGATATGGTTAAGTAACACAAAGATACTAGCCCATATCAAAACTGCTTCTACTCACACAAACTACAACTAATGCAAGAGATGTGAGTAGAACCAACATATATAGAGAAAACTCCCCCACAATATATGCACGTGTGATGAACTTGAATTTCATTGCATACATTGTCAAGCATAACCTTTGGGAGAGTTTCCACTATATATTCAACCATGCAATACATAATAAAGATGAAATGCATGAAAGGAAAACACTTAAGAACAAACCAATCTTAAGTAGAAAACCATTTCCCTTAAAACCCTCTAAACTTCTCCCCCATTGACAACAAGTGCCAAAATGGATGACAAAGTTAGAAGGCCAATAGAGTTCAAGTTCCTCCCAAGGTGTGCATTTCTCATAATATGAGTGAAATCATATGCACATATCCAATGACGAATACTTGGAGGAAATCAACTATATTTAGGATCAAATATTGCTAAAAGGATAACAAGGTGAAGAAACTTCAACAGATGAAGCAAGCAATCAAAAGATCCAAATAATCAAGTGGACAAGTAGTTATCTAAATGAAATAAGGCAGCTCCCCAAGGTTTGTGCATAAATTAGTTGTTTCATTTGAATACAATATGCACAAACATGGAATCCTCATTCCCTCTATATCATTTAGAACACAACCAAGATACAATGAGTAGAGATATAAATCAATACACTTGTCAAGACAAGATTAAGTCCAAAAGAAACCAAATATGAGATATGAGTGCATGAAGATGCAATGAAAGTAAACCGAACACTCATAAATCAAGACCTTACCAAAACCATTAAAAACTAAGCGGATAAGTGAGATGGTTGGCAAAAGGAAAGGATATCAAGGCGAGAGATTAAAACTCTTGTGTATATAATTTTCTAATTGGGAAATCATGGGAATAATCCACAAAGAAACATCCACACATAAGAGGTTAATAAAGATAAGAAAACATGATATCCAAGAGGAAGTCATAAGATATACCAAAAAATGATATTTTGCTTAAGTGCATATATATATAGCCCATGGCTCTATTTTCTCTTATGGTATATCAATGAACTTCACCAAAGAAAAAGAAAACCTCAAAAACATCACAACTAACACTAAGGGAACTAATGCTAGTTGGGATATTTTGAGAAAGGCAACAAGTATCAAAAGGAAGGATTTAATGCAATTTCAACAATATTGCACATGAGAGTATGTTGAGGAATTGATATGCAATAAATTGCTAGAAGGCATATTTGGGATTGGTGAAGCATGAACATGATTTTATATACTCCCCATTATATGCATCATCTCAAATTACTCACATAAGCAATACGGATAGAAAAGTCTTTTAAAGATCCTTGCAAGAACCGCAATATTTACAAACAAATAAAATCATGCCAAGATGCAACCTACAAGAGATTGGATGGAAGAATAGTATGCATGAATAAGATACTTGTTACCGAGATAGCAATGGTATGATGTAGTAGATAAGAATTCTTTGATCATCCTAGCTTGGCTCCAATTATCATGTGGTGACAACACGTTCCTTATAGATAAGACAAGCATCCATTGCATCTCCAATGTACCTAAAACAACATTCAAGTACATCTTGGTCCCCAAACTTATCAGTCCAAAGTGGTTAGACTAACCACAACACATAGGACATACTCCATAAAAATATGTGCATATTTAGAGATGAAATTTGAATTTCATGCACATCATAGACGTTTAAGGATTTGATGGAGTATACCCTATATATTGGATCAAAGAAAGCAAAACATGATATAAGATATCCATTTAGTAAACATGCATGCACGAGACTTTCAAGTACCAATGAATATAGAATTTGGACAAAACACCAAAATATTCAAGAAGGCATACAAGGTGTGACAAAACACATTTGCTGTCCAAACTATATCAAAGAATCAAATCAACACAAGATTTGTTCAACGAAGTTCAACAAATGAACTAAGCAAAAACTATTGAGCATAAAAGATGAGATAAAAACATAAATGCTCAAAGATTTATCTCATTCAAGCAAATAACATAGAGAAGAAAGAATGAGATAACAAACTCCCAAGAGGGCAAGGTTTCAACAAATAAACCAAACCCTTAACACTTTTCACAATGGCACAAGGTTCTGAGAAGAAAAGGTTTGTCTTCCACTAAAATCACATTTGATGATAATCAAAAACACCATCAAAGAGATGTTCAAAAGCCAAGGAAGACAATGGGAGCCACAACAATTTTTGTAAAGACAAGCTAGAAGAAGAGGTATTTATACTCAAGGGAGAAATCTAGCCGTTTGTAGCATTGTCTGCGAAACTCGGTTTTAAGTTCGGTTGGACCGGACCACACACCGGACCGCCCGGTGTGCAGCCCGGTCAACCGGAATCCAAACCGGGATGCTCACTGTGTGTGAGCCCGGATAGACTCGGTATATGAAACCGAGAATCCCGGTTTGGGTTTGGTTGACCGGAACTGGTACCGGACCGCCTGATGTACAACCCGGTCAACCAGAATCCAAACCGGGATGCTCACTGTGAGTGAGCCCGGATAGACTCGGTATATGAAACCGAGAATCCTGGTTTGGGTTCGGTTGAGCGGGACTGGTACCGGACCGTTCGGTCTGGGAACCGGTTCAACCGGCCTGAGAACCGAGTTTGGCAGAGATGTTATCAAACTTAGATTTCTTTCTTCTCTCGATAGAGATAAGCATTTGAGGAAGGCCACACCAAGAATTTTCTTACTCAAGCAAAGACCAAAAAGACGACCAATAAAAGCTTCTAACAAGAAAATAGGACCTTGTTTGAGCTAACATGCCACCTAGATACAAGATAATCAACAATATCAACTCTAAGTGGCACCACCTCATGTTCACATTTCCTAGGATTGTGATATGCAAAAGAAGCATATTACTCCCCCATAATGTGGTATCCAATTTTTCTTAATAAGAGGAAAAAACAACCTCAACTAGAAATAATTAATGGACATTTAGAATTTGAATTTCTCATGAGTATGACACACCACATAGTGACTAGATAATCTTACAATATCAATACTAAGTAGTAGTACTCATGTACACACATTTTAAGGTATGAGATGCGCGAGGCATATCACACCCCCAAAAAGGGATGTTCCATTAACCACTCAAAAAGAGCCAAAAAATATATCATCAAGATGCATTAGAGGCTCAAAGCAAAACACACAAGTAAATGATGTGCCAAACACATAGACATACTTGAATACACAAAATAAGCAAGCATGAGGCACAACAATTACAAACACATACTTGGTACAAAACCAAAACATGTAAAGGGGCAAGTAACTTTCAATATAAAAGAGTTGAGTTCGAGTTACCGCAAAGAGGCACATTGGGTATATGGTAGGGAGATGATAATCCTTATAACTTGGCTTTATAAAATATAATATATGAAGATCCCTTAATTCTTCATGAGTTAGCAAAGTCTCCAATGCCCTCCAAAAACACCTATTGATCAAGTTTGAGCTTTTTGGTCCCCAACCTTGTTGGGTCCTAAGAGGTTAGTCACAATAGGCTTGGCAACCCAAATGGTTCGTTTCTTGACACCACTTTGAGTTCCAACAAACTTGGCAAACACATTGCCATCCTTATCCTTCCCAAGAGAATAATAATCATCAATAATGATAGGGTTAGATAAGGTACCATTTGAACATGAAGAGGCCAAGTGCCCCTTCTCACGACATATGTAGCAACAAGTGCTCCCCTTTCTCTTCTTCATTAATTTCTTGGCTTGGGGAGCCTTATATTGATTCTTCTTGGGAAGTGGCCTAGCTTCAACTTGAGGTTGAGATTGGGCTTGACCTTGAACTTGTGGCCACTTCCCTTGTTTCTTCTCACTCAAGTGCTTTTCCTTCAATGGACAAGATCTTACATGATGTCCTTTAACCTTGCACTTGAAGCAAATAATTTTGGCCAAATCCTTGACTTGGTCTTGGATCTTCTTCTTGTTGCTCTTGGACTTGTTCTTATTATTGGAGTTGAATCCAAGTCCTCTTTTATCATTGGGGTATTTTTGCACACTCAAAATATTATCGAGTGTGGATTTGACTTCATGACTCTTTTCCAAGTCTTTCTTCAAAGAAGTGACTTGGGCCTTGAGCTCTTTGATTTCCTCTACATGGTTAGTAGAAATAGAGGCACTAGAGGAAGTAGAAGCTTCATTGTTAGAGCAACAAGGCAAAGCAAGTAATACAACTCAAGGTTTATCACTATGACTAGAAGGATCACTAGGACTAGCACATGGCAAAATAGCATTTTGAGTAGAAGTTGTGCTAATGTCCAAAAGAGGCTCATAAGATGTTACCTTAGTGATACTTGCCTCATGAGCTAATTTTAGCCCGTCATAGGAGATTAGAAGATCATTATGAGAGGCCAAGAGTTTTTCATGACTTTCTTCCAATTTCCCATAATTGCTAGTTAGCAACTTAAGTTGAGCCCTTAGCTCAACATTCTCCTTTAGGGTAGATGCTTCACAAGAATTAGAGTTAGTAGCACTAGCATCATTAATAGATTTTTCCTTTTCAAGCTCATAAGATTCAATTTTTTGTATGAGGAGACAATTAGTGTGCTTCTCCTCGGCAATCTCTTGCTTAAGGAGATTGAATCTCCGACTCCCATCATCAAGTTGGAAATCCAACTCCTCTATGGTTTCCGTTTGTTTAGTTATGGTGTCCATAACGTGTTTGATACAAGCAACGGCCTTACTATTACCACGAAGAGAGGTACACAAAAAGGTCAGCTCAAGCACAAGAGCTCTAGTATCCTCATCAAGGTCATCATCACTATCATCATTATCATTGCTATTATCTAGAGAAGAGATGTTGGGATCCAAAGTAGGAGATACCTTTGATCCTCTTGCCATAAGGCACATGTGAGCACGGGAGGATGAAGATGAGGATATTCTTGAATCTTCATTCATGATCGTGTCTTGCTCCATAGGGTGTTTGATTTCCTCTACATTGTTAGATACACAACTAGAGGAAATAGAAGCATTTTGTTTATTGGAACAAGACAAATCAAGCATATCATCTACACTAGTACTCAAATAATTTCTAGACAATATGCAAGGACTAGCAACACAAGGGCATATAAAATTATCGTTGCAAGAAGTGCTTAAGTCCAAACTCTCTACACCATTAGCATTTATAGAACATGAATCATTGGTGTGAAGAGAACCAATACCATCATTACATATGATTTCTCCACTCACCATGCCATTACCTTGTGACTTGTCACATGTAGGTGAGGTGAAGGGAATTGAAATCTCATCACGGCCGGAGGTAGAAGCCATTTGGAGCTCTTCATGATGTGAAGGAGAAGAGAGCTCCTCGGAGATACCACCGACCCTATGAGAAATGGACCCACCAAATATTTCTTTAAGCTTAGTACACATCTCATGAGATGACTTGCGCTTTACATTTGTCAAGAACAAATTAACTATGGGGGCTCAAGGAGAAAATAAGCTCATTAGATACTTGAGCTTCGAGATGTAAAATTTTCTCATCCTCTAAAGATAGATTTTGAGGATCCATCGGAGGAGAAAAACCTACATCTAGAAAACGCTCAATATTTGAACACAAGGTCCAAAGATTACAAAGCAAGCAATTTCTCTAGAAAATATAATTTGTGCCATCAAAGATAATTGTGTCATTGTGCACTATACTACTAGCCGACATCTTTACACTCTAGGCGGTGAAGCCTAAACAAGGAGAAACCTTGCTCTGATACCAATTGAAAGGATAGAGATGTCGCCTAGAGGGGGGTGAATAGGCAATTTTAAAACTATTATGGTTTTGGATTGATAGAATGCGGAATTAAACTAACATTTATTTTACAAGCACAAAACCTAAATACACTAGGCTCAACTAAGTGCACCAACAACAAGATAATCTAAGCAAGATAGCACAAGATAAATATACCACAAGTGATAAGAAAGATATAAGTACTTCAAGCTCGATGGCTATCACAAGGAAAGTAAGCTCGGGTATAGAGATAACCGAGGCACGCGGAGATGAAGATGTATTCCCGTGTTCCCTTACAAGTAAGGTACGTCACGTTGGAGAGGTGTGGGATTCCACGAAGGATTTCCCAACGCCACGAAGGCTCACCTTTTTCTCCGAGTCTTTCCCACGAAGGAATAGGCCCTTTCCTTATGGCTAGGTTTTCCTCCACTCCGGAGATGGCAAGCTCCACAACCACTTCACAAGCTCCACGAAGGAGAAGCCTGGGTCTCTTCACAATCTTCCACGAAGAGGACACCACGGCACCAACCGCTAAGCCAACTAGGAGGTCACCCTCCAAGAGCAACAAGCTCACGGTCTCTCACTTGAACAAATCGTAGTGGAGAGCTCAACACTTATGCAAGAATGCAAAGCAAGAACACCAAGGGCATTCAAATCCCTCACTCTCAAATCCCACCAAAGCAACAAGTGCTAGGGAGGAATTAGAGAGGAAGAACAATGGTGGAAGTCAACCAATGACTCCAAGATCTAGATCCAATGGGTTCCCCTCACTTAGAGGAGGAATTGATTGGTGGGGATTGTAGATCTAGATCTCCTCTTCCAAAGCCCTCAAAAAGATGCAAGAATCATAGGAGGGAAGGGAGAGGAAGCAAGCTCAAGAGGTTCAACAATGAAGGTCAATTTCGTGGTCAAGAACAACCAAAAACGTTGGGGGAAGAACCCCCTTTTATAGGGAAAAGCAAATATGGCTGTTGGAGAGAAAACAGCGAAAACTCGGTTCCAAAGTCGGTTGGACCGGCCCCAGAACCGGGAAACTCGGTCCCCAGGCCAGAGGACCGACCTACAAAACGAAATACCTCTGTTTGCTAACCTGGAATAGACTCGGTCACGAAAACCGGAAAACCCGGTCTGAGATCCGGTCTACCGAAGCTGGAACCGGACCGTCCGGTGTGGGGCTCGGTTGAACCGGATCCACAACCGGGATGAAACTGACTTCACGAAAAACACAATAACTTTTGCATCCGGACACCGATTTCGATGATCTTGGGCTTGTTTTGATGAGGAAAACAAGCTCTACAATATGGTGCATGAAAACATCATAGTCCAACAAAGGAAGATAGAACCAAATGAGGAAAGGTATGGAGCCTCCCTATAAGAAGAACCGGTAAAACCTTCAAACTCGAAAACGCCATATAAGATGCATACGAATTCCGTTTTCGATGAACTTGGGCTTGTTGAAGAGCTAGCAACAAGCTCAAGAACCTCACATAGAGAAAATACCAAGAAGCAACAAAATAGGAAGATGCAAAGTATGCAAAGGATTGAGCTCCCTATGACGATGTGATCAAGTTACCCAACTGAAAGCCCCTCTTGATAGTGCGGCTATCTATCCTATAACCTGGTCTCCCAAAAATCACCTTGAGACCGGTAAAAGGAAAACCTAGCAAGGACATACCTTTGCCTTGCGCATCCCGCTTGATCTTGATGACAACGCTTCAAGCTCCATCCAAGCCGAAATGCATCACTTGATCATTGTTGCTTCGTGAAGATTCATAATTTGCTCCCCCATACACCACTATGGGATAGCTTCATTAGGACACATCTTCACATGTCCATTTTCACCAATATGGATGGAAAGCTTCAGGCAAATGATCTTCTCGAGATGCTTATCTTGAACTTGCCCTTCTCAACCTTGATGGCGATCACCACTTGATGCCATCCTCTCATGGGCTATTGAGATCTTCACTTTTGAAGCATGCCCATGGAAAGATACCTATCCCATATATAAAACACAAAGGAACATATATAATGGGTTAATTCATGATGCATAAATGACAAGGCTTACCACACCACAAGATCCATGTGGTACATTATTTATGCTTCATGTGTTGACCAACTTGAAATCACTCTTCACTCTTTGCATTGGTCAACCAAGAGTCTTCTCATGCTCCATCTCAATATCTTGAGGTACATAAGGAATTCTTCATTTGATTACATGCTCTAAATCTTAGTCAATCATAGCTCAACTAATGAGGCTATCATGAAACCGGCTTAGAGCCATATCTTGAATTCTTCTATTGAGATCACACTCTCAAGATCTTGAACATATCATATTCGTCTCTTCAACACATGAACTACAAGCATGACCTATGGAATATTCCTTCATATAAAACTCAATGAAAACATTAGTCCATAGGGATTGTCATTAATCACCAAAACCACACATAGGGGCAATTACCCTTTCACATGATCTCCATCAATGATCAATAGCGGGACCAGGATGCCCATAATGACCCATGTGCATTCCACGATGATAACGTCGTTTGAACCGTAAACCGTCGTTTCCCATTCCCTTTGCCACTTGATACCTAGTTCACCTGAGATTTGATCTATGGTATCTCCATACCTTCATTCGATCTTGTTACTGATGAACTTGTTTTCTCGTTACCGATGAACTTGTTTTCTCGTTTCCGTGTCGTTGCGTTTCGTGACCCAGTCACACGCTTGCAAGCTACATTAATGCAACGTCACCAAGATGGCCGTAAATGTATCTGTCCATTACATGGATGGACAAATCCTGGTCTTGATATGTACTCCTCTACACGCCCCTTTGGGAAACCTGAGTGGCACCTTTTCGATCACCCAGCCACGGTATGATACTTGATAACCATCTAAGATTCCTCTAGAATGGTGATTTGCATTACTTCACAGTCTAAGGATCAGGTCGCGAGGTTTCCTTAGTTTATCATTAATGGTGAACTTTGTAACTAGATCTCATTAAGATACAACTGGTTGGGTTGTTTGTTTATCACATCATTCAACTAATGACGTGACCTCATTGTCAATTGGCATAAATGCCCATGATCTCGAAACCCTAGATCATCCTCATGACTAATGAACTAGTTCGCTAGAGGCAACTAGAGACTTGGTTTGTTTACATACCACACGTGTATTAACGTTTTGTATTAATACAGTTATAGCACAGTATGAAACTATTATGAACTAACTGAGATATGACAATAAAAACCTATTTATTATTTGCCTCTAGGGCATATCTCCTTCAGTCTCCCACTTGCACTAGAGTACAAATAATCTAGCTTGCATTTTACTCATCATAAACCATATCACATATGCGTTTATTGATTATGCATGCTTATGGAAAACGTCATGTCCATGTTCTGTTTTACCAGATTATTATGTCTTTGCAAATCGTTAATGTCTTCCTAACTTTGACATTCATACCATTATCTCATAATGGGTTGAAGTATTCGTTTGGCAACAAAGTGAGACTTTGTTTCCAGTGTTTATAATGACGGTTGTTTTCACTGTTGTCATCTAAACTTCGAAACACACTTTGCAATCCTTTGTGTATATACGGCAGTTATGGTAGTAGAACGAGGCCAGTTTCTAGGAGCCTACAGTGACTTTAGATCAACCTCGAGGGTTTTATCATGGGCACTATGCCCTGGGACACATCATTCTATGTTAAAAGCAAACTAGCCCCGCCATAAAAATATACATCACATCAGATGTAGCCTTTGTACTTCTATATCTATGTAGATTCCATTGCATGAAATGCAACTATGCCACTTACTTTGCTTCTTACCATTTAAGTACAAACTTAATTCAGGTTTAGTGATTAACTCAAGAATCACTTCAAGACATGTTCTTACAGTTAAGAGCTTGTCCTTCCTACCAGAACTTCGGGTCACATTACGTCGAGTATACAATATGGTTGTATGGAAGAACCCATGACTGAGGCATAGGAGATGCAACACATATCTTTCTTCCTCTTTAACCATCATTGTAATACCAAGACAATGCTTCATATAGTAAGAACTTCTTTCTTACCTTGTTCCATTCTGAACTTCTTCAGAATCTTGATTAGGACATTCTGAACATCTTCAGAATCAAGTCCAAGAAGCATTCGACATTTGATTTTTATTAAACTTACCAATCTATCTCGATAGATCTGATTTTTTAATAACTTCAACTTCATCTTTATGTATCTACTTAAATGTTATTAACACCAATCACATCATTCACATAAGTCATCCACATATCCCAGAATGATTTCATGCTCCCATCAAATATGGCATCCATATTTGAGATCTAGGGATTTCACTTAGCTACCACTCAAAATATGTCTGATACATATTATGATTCAGCCAAAGCTACTTAGATCCCACTTAAAATATGTCTCTTACATATTAAGATTTGGCCAAGCTAATTAGCTCCCACTCAAATGCAGGTCCTCTCGATAATCTTGGACATTCCAAAATTCTTTGATCATCATCAAATTGAGAATTCCAGCTACGAGACTTCAATATCCATATATTGCTAGTGTAAATCCAATAGACTCAAGCATCGCTACATTGTAGTCAACTCCTTGAATTTGTCCATACTTTGTGACAAATCGAGCTTTACGTCTCCATTAAGTTTCATTTCCATCTTATGACTTTGAAGTCATTCAGAAATATCAAGTAAACTTCTTTACTTAATAAGATCAAGTAACATATTACTTTGCAATCTTAAATGTAACTTAATATAGGATTTTATGACTCCTGGTCATTTCTCGCACTTAGGTCCATCACACTTCTTTGTAATTCGTAGGTATGTCTTGTTCATAAACATGACAAGTGAATCAATAATATATTTCCAAGAACTTGCAGAGTATATATTATTGAATCCTACTTTATTTAGTAAAAGTATTCATTGAAACTTTATGATCATTATCATTAGTTTCTCCTCTATTTGTAGAGTTCGATTTCACGAAACAAATTCCGCTGTGCCACTCAACAATTAGGAGGCAAGGTCAAATAACTTGTTTTGATCTTTTGCTTTCTTCCACCTGTATCTTCATTAAGACACATCAACTTTGGACAACAACAGGTTTGCCCCTTGTGGAACATGTATTCATAGTTGCCTAAGAATACACTACAAAGACTTGTTTATTTTCCACGATTTCGAATTATCGAAACCTCTAGAAACTCGAACATGCCATAACTCTTATGGTGTTGTTTCCACGAATCTTTAGATGTTCCTTTGTATTTCAACCGAGTGTTTGCTCATTTCGATCTCTAACTTTAAACGATAAATATAACCCTGGTAAGAGATAATATTATACCATATGTATCTAATACATAATGATTATAATATTTAGACATTTCAACACATTGAAATTATCCAATTATCATAGTTTGTGAAACATATTTCACGAGTCCTTTTATGCTAAAATTAAAATAAAAACTTTAGTCGTATCGATCAAATCAAAGAGACTTTTGTATTCTTGTTAATTCAATATCCTCCTTCACTTTGAAATCTTTTGAACAATTCAAAATAGTTTCAAACTTATGTTTCATTAAGTAGATATTCATATTCACTTAAATCCACAATGATTTCCACTATTTGTTGAAAATACGATATATCACTATGTATAAGATTCAACATTAAGTATAAATAATGATTTCCACTATCTTGTTGAAAATATGATACATCATTATGTATAAAGTTCAACATTTCTTTGCATATCACTGTTTTACCAGAATGCAGAGTTTTAGTCATTCTGCCCAACGAGGCATGGTTTTGCAAAGTCTCTAGATTAAGAATCTAAGACCCCGATCTCCATTTGTAATGAAGAACATGCAATAACAAAAATGACTTTAACTATAGTGCCATATCATAATTAAACTTTGGATATCTTTTAGCATTCTAATCCTTTATAAATGCTTAAACTATTAGCATTAACATAGTGATGAGAATAACTCATTTATAATCGTAATGTGACCATAAAGGTATTATTCATAAGAACAATACAACTAGATTGTAACTTATTCATATGAACAATCGTCTTGCTAAAAGCAAGACACACAAACACGGATTACAAAATTATATTCAAGTCCACTAATCCAAATGATAATCTTTGAGGAAAGGGTGATGTCAGCCATAAACTGTTTTGCTTGCCGTCATCTTGCGACATTGCCTCAATTCCAGCAATTCTCAAGCAGACAATCCTGTTTTCACAAAACGGGACAAGTATCCAATACTTATATAAAGTACAATGAGTTTTGCAAGAATTACATTTATAACTTTGTATATCTAACATATACCCGTTTTTCATTCATGACCTCCATTGCAATCAAGCCCTTCTGAGAGTTCATAACTCTAATGAAAGATTGCTAAGTGTTTCTCCAAATATTCTCTTTTTCAACCATCATGGAAGAAAACTCATCCAACGGCTCATACTTTATGTGCCTGATCTTGCAGAATACAAGATTGTAATCCAACTCTCCATCGAATGGAGAATGGCTTGTTGGATGATTACAGAGAACACACAAACATTGCTGAGTCATCGTTTTATCTCCTAATGGCCATTGTATCAAGAAGAGAAGATCACCTTTTACGAGGATATCCCTCAGGCGTGGGTATTAATCTATGAAGTTGGACCCTTTTGCTAAGTTCCATATCAAGCAATATATTTCCCATGGTCGCAAAGGACCTCAATGGGATAGGCCATGATCTACTAAGATATTTGCAAACAGACATCTAGACAAAGTTCATAATATGAGTTCAATCCTAATTGAGCTCCCACTAAAATTGTCACCCCCTGGACGATTTTAGTGATCACATGATCCCAATCCTCTGCACCTCCCCCAATCGTCACGACCATCAGTGCAACATCAAAGGTAGACATTCCCTAATGTCAATCACATCATCCATGTGACTCATGCTCAATCTTTCGATCTCTTGTGTTCCGAGGCCATGTCGACACATGCTAGGCTCGCCAAATCTAACTTGTGTGTATTTGCTGTGCAACATGGATTACACCCACTGTATGAAAATGTAGATATATCTAACCCCCGATCATCACGGCCGACTTCATAATGGCAAACTTTCTTGGTGGTGCACACACAAGGAGAACACTATCATTGGAATTATTTAGGGATTATCTTATTTTCTACCGTTGAGTATCTAATACTAGCATATAATAAGATATAAAGCAGGTATCAACATCACATGTGTATTGTGATATGATAAGGTCCTTCTTGCGCCTTGATCTCCATCGAGCGCTCCGGCATGATCTCCATCTTGCCCTTGGTTTGACGCCAAGTCCACGACACCACCACCCGGTCGTCCACCGAAACGATGGCTATTACTACTTAACTTAGTAACATAAAAGTAAACTACTTTACATTCGTAACAACCAATACCATATCATAACACAAGCCCTCTTGCAAAATAAAGTTAGATGCCTCTACTTTAGCTTTTGCAAGTTTTATGTGGTTGTTAGGGCTTTCACAACAGAACCGTTTCTAATCTACAAACTTTCCAACCACAACATGGATCCAACAGTTGTATCTACTATGTCCCTTTCGAGGCCATCCATTGTAAATGCTATATCAACTATTGAATGAGAGACAGACACCCGCTAGCCACTTATACGGAACAAGACTTATGTCGAGCGTGGAACCAGTCTCGCGTATGAATACGCGTAAGGTCGGTCTGGGCCTGACACCACTGAAGGGTTCTGCAATAGAAAACAAAAAAATCCTACGTTGGAACTCTAATACGCCCAAGATCTATCTATGTAGTAATGGGGTAACGGCCGAGCATATAGAATACATACCCTTGTAGATCGTACGTGGTTAACGTTCCGAGGGGAACGTGGTTGAAGTAGTCGAACCCGTAGCCGACCTCAAGGTCGCGAAGCTCCTTGCAGGTCACCCCTTGCTCCTTCTTCATCGTGCAGCAGCTCCGACTGACGACATCCAAGGTGCCTCAATTGAGGCCCCTCGTGGTTTCGTACACATACGGTGTATGATGACGACCTCCGACTCCTTGATCCCTGCTAGGAGTGCGGAAGTAGATCTCCGGCTTGGAATCCCTGCAGCGCAACGACGTGCTACAGGTGTGGTGTCTCTTGCATGGATAGTCCTTACTTGGGACCGTGCCAACACATGGAGACGAGAGAGAGAGGGAAGGATAAAGTCAACCAAAGGACTTCTCCAAATATTGGTGTGTCTATTCCCACCAATGGGCACCCCTTTATATAGGGGGAGGGGGTGTGCCCTCCCCTTTGGGTTTCCCATGTGGGACTAAACAAGGGAGAGAGGGGGAGGCGCATGGGCCTCATGGGCCAGCCGGCCAGGGGTGGGTCCCACCCCGCGCACAGCCCTAGGCTAGCCAGGTGGGCCCCTTGAGGCGCCTAGGCCTTGGCCCTTTGGCCCTTGGCCCTTCCCTCCTTCGGTTTTCCCTCATGGGCCCTTTTTCCCTAGGAAGTTTGGCCCATTAGTTGAATACCCCTTCAAATTAGATTTTAATATTATATTTAATATTAATTACATTAATTAATATGTAAATGCATATTACAAAATCCAACTTGACCCGAAACACCTTTTGGTTCCCTTTCGATTTCCTCCGAACGACTTCGGATCTTTCCTGGAATGATTCCGGTTCTCTCACGGAACTTTTCCGGTTTCCTTTTCTCTTTCATATGGTGATTCCAACTTAGAGAGGATCTCTAGCTCATCATACCCTTAAGTGTATTTCCCCATGGCTTAGGAATGGCACAGACATGATCTCCATCAATGATCAATAGCGGGACCAGGATCCCCATAATGACCCTTGTGCATTCCACGATGATAATGTCATTTGAACCGTAAACAGTTGTTTCCCATTCCCTTTGCCACTTGATACCTAGTTCACCTGAGATTTGATCTACGGTATCTCCATACCTTCGTTCGATCTCGTTACTGATGAACTTGTTTTCTCGTTTCCATGTCGTTGCATTCCGTGACCCAGACACACGCTTGCAAGCTTTGTTAATGCAACGTCAACGAGATGGCCATAAATGTATCTGTCCGTACATGGATGGGAAAATCCTGGTCTTGATACGTACTCCTCTACACGCCCCTTTGGGAAACCTGAGTGGCACCTTTTCGATCACCCAGTCACGGTATGATACTTGGTAACCATCTAAGCACCCTCCAGAACGGTGATTTGCATTACCTCACAGTCTAAGGATCAAGTCGCGTGGTTTCCTTAGTTTATCATTAATGGTGAACTTTGTAACTAGATCTCATTAAGATACAACTGGTTGGGTTGTTTGTCTATCACATCATTCAACTAATGACGTGACCTCATTGTCAATTGGCATAAATGCCCATGATCTCGAAACCCTAGATCATCCTCATGACCAATGAACTAGTTTGCTAGAGGCAACTAGAGACTTGGTTTGTTTACATACCACACGTGTATTAATGTTTCGTATTAATACAGTTATAGCACAGTATGAAACTATTATGAATTAATTGAGATATGACAATAAAAACCTATTTATTATTTGCCTCTAGGGCATATCTCCTTCAGAAGCTTCCTACTCTTTTCCAACACCAATCAACTTATTTGAAACCACATATGAATGCGGGGGTCCAACTAATTTATTTAAGCAAACCAAAAAAAAAAAACAAAGACGCTCCAAGAACAACACAATTATGCATGAAACACTAAAAGTGAAGTGTTTTGGAAGAAAACCTGAAATTTTTATTGATGAAGAAGGGGATGCCTTGGGCATCCCCAAGCTTTGACGCTTGTACCTCTTAAATATTTCTTGGGGTGACACGGGTGGCATCCCCAAGCTTGAGCTTTTGTCCATACTTCATCTCATCACATTATTCTTCCCTACAGTTGAAAATTTCCTTCATACAAAACTTCACACAATCTTCACTAGCAACATTAGTGTATTCAAAATAATAAGTCTTTGGGTTTAGTTTCAACACAAGTAAAACTTCCATTAAAACACAAGCTACTGTAACAATTCCTTCTAAAAATTCAAGTGATCAAAGAGAACTCGAAGAGAAAGAGATTAAGTGGCAAATGCAAATAATGATAGAAATCTATCAAAACAGACCAGCAGGTAAAAACCTATTTTTTCGAAGACCTTCTGTTGCTCAAATCGAAAAGTGCTAAACTAACGAGAGTTATATAAACATCTGGGGAAAAAGCACAGAAAATTATAGCTCAATCCGACATACAGGGATTTTCATGATTTTTTATAGTGAAGCACAAAAAATCTGTTTTGGGACAACAACTTTCCCAAGTCTTACTTCTCTCTCATTAGAGATTATTCTTGGCACAAAAACCATACAAAAAGGATATGGAGATGTTATTACCGAGGCAATAACTTCCAAGACTCAACAAAATAAAAACTTACTGAACGTAAAAATAATTTGGGTTATCTCCCAATAGTGATTTTCTTTAACGTCTTTGAGCTAGGCTCATTAATTTGAGAAGATGCTCACATAAGAAATATGAATTGAAGCAAAAGAGAGCATCAAGGAGCAAATATTATACACATTTAAGTCTAACCCACTTCATATGCATAGGAATCTTGTAAGAAAATAAATCAAAGAAGCACATAGTAACAAGAATGGGTAGATAAAACAAGAGCAACTTTGGAACTTTCAATATAAAGAGAGGTGTTTTAGTAACATGAGAATTCCAAGAACCATATTTTCCTCTCTCATAATGATTTTCAGTAGCATCATGAACAAACTCAACAATATAAATATTACACCCATCCTCCTTTGGTAAGCATGGAGGGCGATCAAAGAAGGTATTAGTTAAAGAGTTACTCTTATTGGGAGGTAGACATGGGTAGATACTCCATTCTTCCTCCTCTTGATCATCACTCTCCTCATCTTTTTCATCCAATGAGCTTCCAGTTTCAGCAATTTTGATCTTCCATAGGCTCCTGCAAGGAATTAGTCTCTTCCGTTTGTGGAGAGCATCTATTAAGATATTTAAGAATATAGCCATTTTCTTGTTTGTAATTATCAAAGCAAAATTTAAGTATATCATAAACCTCATATTTATAAAGTGAATCATCAATATTTTCAAGCAAATAAACAAGTTCGAATGCACCCTTCCAAGCAATAAATTCTTCAATTTGTTCCACATCATAAAAGTCATAATTTCCCTTAACATATGAAGATATGGTAACATTATCATTATACTCACATTGAAAATGGAGGTGTTTATACCTTCTGCAGCAACAAGATTTATCAAAGCAATAAGTAATATTATAAGTAGAGCACATGTTTCTAGCAATGGTGTGCAATTTATCAATTTGTTCCCATAAGAGTTTCCCTTTTTGTGACAAGTGGTGTTCCTCATAATATTTTTGTTCTTCCATGAACGCATCTTGCCAATAAGATCTAGTTTCAAAGAAACCAACCATTGATAGAAAGCATGATAAAGCAAGACAATAACATACCAACAAAAATAACAACTATAGCAGGTACTATTTTTTTGTGGTTTTGATAAAAAGAAGCAAACCAGTACAACTAATTTTTGTGTGTTTTTGATAAAAATAAACAAGCAAACAAAGCAAAAATAAACTAACAAAAAACAAAGTAAAAAGATTGGTTGTGAGAGACTCCCCTTGCAAGAATATTCTTTCTCCTTGAAAAGTAATTGACGAGGAGGAAGAGATTAAAGTTGTCCTTAACTCTCCGGCAACGGCGCCAGAAAAAGTGCTTGATAGCTCAAAATATGTAGAGCTCATTGGGAACCCCAAGAGGAAGGTATGATGATGTAACTACCTCAGTGAATTACGCTCTTAGTTACATGCCTGGATGAACGAAAGTGGTTAAAATAGTACGGTGGGGCCCAGGGCCACTCACGGTAGACCTTTCAGCCGTCCTAAACACTTTCAGACCTCGGGACAAGAACGAGCGGCGTAATCGGCAGGCGAAGGGATCAACTACATACACAAATGAGTATGTATGCAAGCCACATACAACAGTCCTCAGAGCCATTCCATCTAAAAATAAATAGAAATATTGCAATGCCATACGACAAGATTCAAATGTCCTAGATAGATATAATAATTTAGGATAGCTCCTCATACATCACACATCAGAGTATCAGGCGGAAGCGGAAAACAAGATCCGAGTATGGATAAGAAGAAAATCGGCATAAGATGCCCCATAAATAAACACATCCCGCCCACAGATCTCACGGATCCCCGTTCTCGGAATCTCTACACCGAATGATCGTTGCCAACATCATCTGTCTCTTCCACCCAGTATCCATCTTGCGGGTACACCTGTTCATCTGAATCAAACAATTTATCGTGTGAGACCCTAGGGGTACTCAGCTAGTCTTAATGCCACTAAAGGGGACACAACCTGGGGTGACGCAATTGCAGCAAAAGATAATACCTAACAATTCTATAGAAACTCGCTAACCTTCCGCCTAACCAATGATAGATGGAAGTCCGTGAATTAGGAACAACAGTTATAACTGTATAATTAACAGATCCATCCTCCTCCTCGCTTACCAACGAGGAAGCGGACGAACAACCCCCATCATCCGTTGGCAGTTTTATTAACCATTCCATGAGTATTGCACTATTTACTAGTCAAGTACTTAGTCAAATTAAAAGCGGTACTTTAGTTATACTTGTCTATGATCGAGAAACTATGCTCCCAAGTCGTCCATAACCGCGGACACGACTTTCAGAAAGATTTACCCTGCAGGGGTGCACGAATAGCAACACACACTCGATCAACCTCAGAAAAACCAAATCAAAAACCCGACGAGGCATTCACGACAAAGCAATCACAGGATTCAGAAATATTTTAGGGGGCCACCCCATTAAGCTACCCGCAACGAAGTTGGCCGGCTCCGAGACGGACCCAAGGTTTGCGCCAATGGCTGTAAACGACTAGGAACCCGAAAATGTGACTGGGCTTGTCGATACCGCAAAAACACTCCGCAATTCTTAAACAGTACAGGTGCTCCTCGCACAATCTTAATAAAACAGTAACATGGCATAAGTACAGGATAGTAATAAAGCCCCAAACTACTTTGTGGCCCCAAGAAATAAGAATGAATCAAGCTCTGGCTCGGGGGGGTCCATAAGGCCTCCCGGATGTGGATAGTGCGAATAGTCAAGGAACAGGAATCAAGTACTCGGGGTCCTACGGGACACAAGTGAGCATGAAAAACCAAATAGCAGATATTGCTCACCGGTGCCTCTTTCATTAGTTATCCCATTACTACTCAGGTTAAGTTGTTTAGTCTCGTTATTCACCAGACACTCACATACCCTACTCATGCTTTTCTACGACTCGCATGGCTCAAACAACTCCTGTAGTAATGGCTCATGGGATGGAGGAACAAGCTTCGATGGGGTTTAAAAGTAAAGGCTATGCAGTACTTGGGATTCAATTTAATGCAACCGCAACTCAATGATGCAAGAATAAGATAGAGGCAATAGGTACTGTATGTATGCAAGCATGTGGTAGTGCTTGCCTGGCAGCTCAGTTGAAGCGAGAGATGGATCTGGGTAGTACTCCTGTGATTCCTGGTAATTCTCCTGCTAGGCGTCTATTCGAAGAAGAACCAAACAAACAAGGGCCAACATAAATAAAGTGCACAAGCATATGAATTAAAATGCGACAAGCAAACAAGCATGCCATGATGAATGGTGCACAATTTACATGGCATTAAAGTAGCATGGCAAAGGTGAGGTGTGGATA
Organism: Avena eriantha; assembly: GCA_910589775.1. NCBI lineage: Eukaryota > Viridiplantae > Streptophyta > Magnoliopsida > Poales > Poaceae > Avena > Avena eriantha. The sequence continues at coordinate 94,669,648 of OU342741.1, forward strand.
CAAGACATAAAGCATTTTGTTATTTATTTAACCAAATCTTATTGCCATAAACAGTTCAGATTTGTATGAATGACATGATGCATGCTTCAATTCAGAACAAGGACTGCGTAAATAGAACGGGCTCGTCGCGCTGAGCGATTTAGATATATTATTTATCAAATTTGGAGTTGTAGAATTAAAGTTATGAATTTATTAAGAAAAGGGCATTTTATTGTAAATTTAATCATCTCGAAATTTTAAAGTGCTCAAATAAAATTTTGAATGGCATATTTGAATTCCTCACATTTTTCGTATTCAGAAACATGTATCATTTGCATTATTTGGATTTATATTTGAAAAGTTATTTAAATCTGATTTGAATTTAAATTTAAATCAATTTTGGAAAAAGTTTAATTTAAAACAGACAGCCAGAAAAACTTTTGTCACCCAGGCAAACCTAGCCACAGCTGCTGACGGTGGGCCAGCTGCTGACTGGGCGAGACCCGCGCGCGAAATCCTTTCTGGAAACCATAGAGGCTGGCAGGTGGGACCGAACTGTCCTAGCTACTGTGACTGACCGGCGGGACCAGCGGCTAAGGCCCACGTGGCAGCGACGGAAACCGCAGAGGCTGGCAGGTGGGACCGAACTGGAGCGCGGGTTAGGATAAGAAAAGACTAAGGGGTTTTCTGGAAGAAGTGCACGGTGGCTGACTGGTGGGGTCTCTAGGAGCGCGGGTTGAGGAAGTCAAAAAGGTGGGGGTTAAGTGCAAAGTGTCAACGTGCACTGTTTCTCTTCTCGTCTCTGACGGACTGACGCCTGACGGAACCCAGCGCGCGGCGTTGAGCGGGGAATCGAACCCGGGACCTGGCGTGCGCGCTTAGGGACGGAACCAGTGCGGCGGGGCTAGGGGAGTTGACAGGAGGGGGTTTGGGGCCTAGCTAAGGCTCGTTGCGGCGCGGGAAGCTTGCAGTCGCCGGCGACCTCTGGCGCACGGAGGGCGTCCGGCGAAACGAGCAGCGGCGCTAGACGGCGACAGCGAAGCGGAGGATGTTAGGGAGGGAGAGGGGCGTACCGCGGGGAGATTGGCGGTGTCAGATCAGGGTGAGGCGCGGTGGATCGTCGACGATGCAGGAGCTCCGGCGACCTAGGGTTTCGGGGAGCGGCGAGGTTCTGGCGGTCCTGGGGGCTTCCTCCTTCGCGTCGGCATGTCCAGGGCGAAGCAGGGGTCTGCTCTTGGTCTTCCAGGCCACCTCCACGACATGCACGCCGGCCGGAGCGACGAGACGCCGGGGTAGACGGCGGCGACTGGCGGCAGGAGCTGGCGACGGCGAGGAAGAAGGGGGAGGCGCGGCAGAGCTTGGGGTGGATCTGGGCGATGCAGGAGGCGTGTGAGAGTAGGAGAAAGGGAGGGAGAGGAAGGAGGGTTGCCGTGTGGGAGCGGCTCAGGGTAAAGTGGCTTCGGCCCTTCCCTTTTTCTCCCCGATCACGTGCTCGGGCCGGGGCAGGTAGGCAGGGCAGGGTGAGGTGGTGGAGGCCGCCAGGTAGGGATGTCATGGTGGTGCAGCTAGGCCCGCACGGCAGAGAAAAAGAGAGGAAGAGGGGAGGGGCTCGGGTGCACTTGGCTAGGTTAGGTGGGGTAGCTCGGGTTAGGGTTTTGAGGGTTAGGGTAGGGTAGTGGTGGCTGGGGTGTGGGCCAGGGAGAGAGGGGCCAGGTGGGACCAGCATGTTAGAGAGATAGAGGGAGAGGAGGTTTAGGGTTTAGTGTTTTGTGTAGAATTAGGGTTAGAAGAAAATTAGAGAGAGGAAGATAGGTTAGGCTTTTATTAGAGTTTAGGTTTTGAATTTTGTTTATGAGACCAAACCAAGAGGAAAAGAGGGCTAGGTCTAGCATAAGCTAAGGTGGAGAAGAACCCAAGAAAAAGAGAGAGAAAGAGATAGAAAGAGTAAGCCTCATATGATCATGCATGAAGAAAATAAAATAAAATAAAAAGATATGGATGAGAATATGGGGATGGTGGAATGGTAGGAGATGGTCCACAAAGATAGGATCCATTATATCAAAGGAAAAACCAATGGAGTAAAAGGTGGTGGTGAAGGTTGCATGGCCCATGCAAAAATAATAAGTGCCATGATTAATTTTGTGAAAACAATAATAATGATATGGCATTATTCTTATGCATTCCCAAGAAGTGGAAATAAAGGCCAAGCAAAAGATAAGTAGGATTAGATCCACCCCACCACATGAGCTAGGATAAAATCAAAAGAAAAAGAATTGCAAGCTCATGGGTAAAAGGATGGTGGAATTATAAGGTGGTGAAAAGAAAAGATCATGGAGGGGAATAAAAGATATGCCCCCAACTCAACTTGGGCATTTAAACAATATATCAATAACCAAATACAATATCAAGAGGCAAATACAATTAATAATGCATATGAGAGAAGAGCCAAAAGAAGAAGGGTTTTATATGATGCTCAAATGCAAGGTGGCATGATGACATGAGCATGATATGATTATGATGCAACAATTATATATAGGAAGTAGCCAATATCTACTAGACCAAGTAGCATTACAATTGTTAGACAATTGGGATGCTACAGATGAGCACAATAGCAAGTTTTCCCTCAGTTATGAAACCAAGGTTATCGAACCAGTAGGAGTAAGGAAACAACTCCAAGGTGTTGCTAACAACTTGGAATCCTGCACAACACAACCACAAAACTTTGCCCCAACTTAAAATGAGGTTGTCAATCTCACCGGTTTTGCTGAAAACAAAGGATTAAATGTATAGTGTGGAAGATAGTAATTGCTTGCAGAAAGTAAACAGTAAACGATAAATAGTAGATGATGTATCATGGCCCAAAATATATCGAGCTCGTTGGGGAACCCCAAGAGGAAGGTATGATGAGCACAGCAACAAGTTTTCCCTCAGTACGAAACCAAGGTTACCAATCCAGTAGGAGCAAGGAAACACCCCAAAGGTGTAGCTAACTGAACGTTGTCAGGGCGCACTACCGGTGCCAGCAGCAACGTGGAGACCTGCACGACACAACCACAGAACTCTATGCCCAACTTGCGATGAGGTTGTCAATCTCATCGGTTTTGCTGAAAACAAAGGATTAAACGTATCGAATGGAAGGAAGTAATAGTTTGCAGAAAGTAAACACAAAGCAGTAAATAGTTTATAGATTGCATGTAAAAGAAAGGACCGGGATCCATAGTTCACTAGAGGTGGCTCTCCTTAAGATAGATAACATGCTGGGTGAACAAATTACAGCAGGGCAATTAACAAACATCGAGAAAGCAATACATGCATATACTAATCATCTTGACTCCTTTGGAACTTGATTGGGAATTACAACATTATACATAGACCGCCATCCAACTGCATCTATGACTAATAATCCACCTTCAGGTTATCATCCGAACCCTCTCTAGTATTAAGTTGCAAGCAACAAATTATTGCTTTACGAATTGCGTGTAATGTAAACAATACGATTGTTCTATGAACAAAGGATTGTTGTTTTCTCCCTAGTAGCAACAGCACATCTAGTACCTTAGAGATTTCTGTCACTTCCCCAGATTACCAGAGGCATGAACCCACTATCGAGCATAAATACTAACTCTTGGAGTTGCTAGCATCTACTTGGCCAAGATAGCTACTAACAACGGAAAGCATGCAAGATCACAAATAACAAAGACATGATAGAATCAATAATCAATCTGAAATAGCATCTCAATATCCATCAGATCCCTACAAACACAACATGCATAATTACAAATAGATGATCTTGATCATGAACGGAGCTCATAAGATCTAAACATGAAAGCACAAAGGAGGAGAACCAGCCATCTAGCTACTACATGGATCCGTAGTCCAAAGATGAACTACTCAGGCAGCATACCGGAGGCTTGCATGGTGATGAAGAAGTCCTCCAGGGTGAATTCCCCTCTCCGGCAGGGTGCCGGGAAGAGCTTCAAATCCCTCCCGATCTACGGATGGAGATGACGGCGGCTACAGACTCTTTCGTGGATTTTTGATAGGGTACTTAGGGTTTTCGTCCTGAGGGCATCTTATAGGCGGAAGGAGAGGCCGAGGGGGTGCAGGGGTCAGACAGACCACCCCCTGGCGTGGGCCAGGCCTGGCCACGCAGCCAGGTGGTGTGGCCGGCCCCTAGCCCTTCTCTGTCTCGTATTCTGGCATCTGATGACTTCCGGAAAAATAGGCACTTTGGCTTTCGTCCCGTCCAATTCCGAGAATATTCATTTTCTAACTTTCCTGGAACCAAAAACAGCAGAAAACAGGCAGTTGGCACTATGGCTCTTGTTAATAGGTTAGTCCAAGAAATCATATGAAAAGTACTCCAAAGTGTGGACAAAACACAAGAAAGTGGATAAAACCAAGCATGGAATATAAAAAATTATAGATACATTTGCAATGTATCAACATCCCCAAGCTTAACTCCTGCTCGTCCTCGAGTAGGTAAGTGATAAAAAGAAAGAATAATTTTTGAGGTGACATGCACCATCAAAGACTTGATCAAAGTATTTGTAAAACATTCGAAGCTGGGATCATAGTACTTCAATCATAACATGAAAGACAAAGTTCTAGCAATAAGACAAAGAAACTAAGATGCAACAAGAAAATGCACAAACAAAAGATTCATGAATAATAATGCTTTGCAAGACGTTTGTTTGTTTCACATAAATAAAACATAGCATAATAGTACTCATCTTGTCCCTCATAGAGTAGCAAATATAAATGCATAGGACACCTTCAAAGTTCATAAGAGTCACTAGATACAAATAGTTTAAAACAAGCAATATCAATTTATGCATCGATCAACTAGTCTTGGGACAATGCACATAGAACTAAGAATGGCCACTATGCTCTCAAAGTAGGTGCATAAAGGTAGAAGGTGGAGACTCAATATAATAGTGGAAGAAAGGCCTTCATAGAAGGAAGTAGGGATTCAAGTCTCATAAAGAGCTTCCAAAAATTATGGTACTTATAGCTTTCAGCTCTCATTGCCCCTATCGTAAGCATCTTGAAGGTGATTAAGGTTAAAGTGACACAACTAAGAGGATATGCTTGACAAGTTATAAACCGAAATCTCATGCCCCTTACTTACGAAGACCGAACCTCATGCTACTCAACTTTAGTCACGAGTAAGCTCTTGTCATTGTAAGTACATGTGTATCATAAAGAACCGCCAACGGGGTACCCCTTGCACATGATACAGGAGCTATCCCATAATCAAAATGACAAGGCAAGCAGACAATGAGCATCTCACCGATCTTTTATTTGCTATTTGCATAGGTTTTTATTGAGGATGCTTCATAGAGTGCTCATTATGGTGATGCTGCAAGTTTCCACCATGATTAGGCATGGCTTAGGCTAGAGGCCCAGGCGTTTCTCTAACACACATACAAACTCCATGATCTTACAAGCTCCACTTTTATTTCACACCGCCAGGATCCATAAGCAAAAGAACATGATATCAACGGGGTACAAAGTACAAGTGCAATGTTGAAAGCGTTCCCCATGATACATGGTTCTGCTAATTTCAACTTATAAAGCGCAAGGATATACGCAACAAAGAAGTACCCAATGGTTCAAGTTTATTAGATGCAAAAAAGTGAAGTGTGCCATCAAGTTCGTGAGAGCTTTAATCACTAGTTTTCCCATAACAAGTTTAATTTGAAAGGTAAACAAAAGCATGAATATACTTGGAATAGCTTAAGCTAGTAGGTAGGTATGGTGGACTCTTTGGAATAACTTGGTTTAGGGAGTTGGATGCATGAGTGGAACTCATACTTGGTTGTGGAGGCTAGCAAAAGACTGGGAGCGACAAACTAAGAGAGCAATAATGGCCATAATCATGCAGAGCGACAAACATCATTGATCAAAGCATTAAGTGATACTACAAGTTGAAAACTAAAGGATCATAAAGGCTATGGTGACTTGAGATAGTCATAACATGGTGTGAGCATGTGCCAAGTCAACCCAAATAAAGCATCAAAGGAGAATACCACTATACTATGCTTTAATATGCTAAAACAACGCATGATTCATCCAAGGCACATTAAGCAATCTCAGTTGTTTATAACAATTCATGCTACAGCAAAGAATACTAAGCATAAAGCCAAAACAATATCAAGCATGGCATGACAGAGCATAGGCCATAGGCAAAAACAAGCTCTTTTTACCACATAAGTATGAACTTTCCTACTCTTTTCCAAACCAAACCAAACTATTTGCAAACCAATGTATGAAAGAGGGGGTCCAACCAATTTATTCAGCAAACTAAGCAAACCAAAGCAAACAAAAAACCAAAACGAAAACGAAAAAGAAGACGCTCCAAGAACAACACAACCGTGCATGAAACAATAAAAATGAAGCGTTTGGAAGAAACCTGGGATTTTTATTGATGAAGAAGGGATGCCTTGGGCATACCCAAGCTTTGACGCTTGTACTTATTGGATATTTCTTGGGGTGACACGTGTGGCATCCCCAATCTTGAGCTTTCGTCCATCCTTCATCTCATTACTCATTCCTTCCATACACCTGAAATTTTTCGTTCATACAAAACTTCACACAATCTTTATTAGCAATATTAGTGCACTCAAGATAATAAGTCTTAAGGCTCAGTTCTAATACCAAATAAACTTCCATTAGAACACTAGCTACTGTAGAACTTCTCCTAAAAAGCTCAATTCCCCAAAAGAACTCAAGAAGGAACCCACAAGAAGCAAATGCAGAAAATGGCAGAAATCTGTCAAAACAGACCAGCAGGTAAAGACGAATTTTTTCGAAGACCTTCTGTTGCTCAAATCAAAAAGTGTTGAACTAACGAAAGTTAGATAACAACCTTGGTCAGAAGCACAAAAATTCAAGCCTCAAAAAGACATTCATAGATTTTACACGAATTTTTACAGTGAAGCACAAAAATCTGTTTCGGGACAGCAAGTTTCCCAATCATCACTTCTCTCTCATTAGAGGTTACTCTTGGCACAAAAAGAAAAAAAAGGATAAGGAGCGGTTATTACTGAAGTAAGAACTTCCAAAACTCATCTAAAACTTTTGGGTTATCCCCAAATAAGTATTTTTCTTTAACGCCTTTAAGTTAGGCATAAGAAGCAAGAAAAAGGATCGAGTGTTCTCAAATGAAGAAGCATTAAGACCAAAATTTGTTTTCATAGGAGAAGCAAAAGAAATCTTCTCTCTCTTCTTAGGTAAGTGTTCTATACCTTTCTTAAGTGGGAGTTGATATTTAATGGTGCCTTCTTTCATATCAATAATGGCACGAACAGTTCTAAGAAAAGGTCTTCCCAAAGTAATAGAAAAGAAGCATTGCATTCAACATCCAAATCATAGAAATCAACAGGGACATAAGCATTGTTAACCATAATAAGAACATCATTAAGGATCCCCATGAGTTTCTTTTTAGCATTATCATCAAGTGGGACATTCAAATAACAATCTTCAAGTGGAGGCAAATCAAGCATATCATAAATCCTTCTAGGCATAATAGAAACACTACTATCAAGATCACATAAAGCTTTGAAATCAAAGTCATTCACTTTCATATTAATGATGGGTTCCCAACCATCTTCTTGTTTTATAGGAATAGAAGCTTTATGTTTCATCTTTTCTTCTTTAATCTTTATGAGAGCATCAGTAATGTGTTTTGTAAAGGCCATGTTCATAGCACTAGCATTAGGACTTTTAGCAAGCTTTTGTAGGAACTTAATAACTTCAGAGATATTGCAACCATCAAGATCAAAACCAAAATTATCATCTAAAGTAGTTGAACTATTACTAGCATCAACACTAGTGGTAGTGATAGTAGAAATATTAATGTTTCTAGCAATTTCATCTTCTCTTTCCCACTTAGCATGTAATTCAGTTAATAGTCTAACATTTTCATCAATTCTTACTTATATAGCATTAGTAGCTGCAAAGGGATTATCATTAGTTTCAGGTTTTGCAGCCATTTTATTGATCAAAGAGGATTGAGCTTCAGCCAAAGATGTTATATTTCTTTCAGCATTAGAGAGTTTTTCCTCAATAGTTTTATTGAAAGGAATTTGTTTACTAATAAAGTCTTTAAGCATAACTTCAAGTTCAGAGGGTGCATTCCTATTATGGTTGTAGGAATTTCCATAAGCATTACCATTGTTAGGAGGATATGGCTTATAATTGTTGTTACCAAAATTGTTCCTATAAGCATTATTGCCAAAATTGTTATTTCTTATGAAGTTCACATCAACTTGCTCTTCTTGAGCAACCAAAGAGGCTAAAGGGACATTATTTGGATCAATGTGGGCTTTCCCATTCACAAGCATATACATAATAATATCAATCTTATCACTCAAGGAGGAGGTTTCTCAGTATGCCATTCAGAATAATTAACCATCATATTGTCCAGAAATTTTGTTGCAGCACCCAAAGTGATGGTCATAAAGGTACCTCCAGCAGCAGAATCCAATGGGTTCCTTGAAGAATAGTTCAATCTTGCATAAAAAGTTTGGATGATCATCCAAGCAGTCAGTCCATGAGTGGGACAATTCTTTACCAAAGATTACTTCTTTCCCAAGCTTGAGCAACATGCTCATTATCAGATTGTTTAAACTTCATTATTTCACTTCTCATAGATATAATCTTAGCAGGAGGATAGTATTTTCCAATGAAAGCATCTTTGCATTTAGTCCAAGAATAAATACTATTCTTAGTTAAGGAATTCAACCATTCTTTAGCTTTTCCTCTCAAAGAGAAAGGAAACAATTTCAGCTTAATAATATCACCATCTACATCCCTATGCTTTTGCATCTCACAAAGTTCAACAAAGTTATTTAGATGGGCAGCAACATCTTCATTACCAATACCAGAAAATTGTTCTCTCATAACAAGATTGAGCAAAGCAGGTTTTATCTCAAAGAAAGTATCTTCAGGCACAGGTGGAGCAATAGGTGTGCTCATAAAATCATTGTTGTTGGTGCTAGTGAAGTCACACAACTTAGTGTTTTCAAGAGTAGTCATTTTTTGTGTTTTCAATAAAGAAAGCAAACTAGTAAAACTAATTTTGTGTGTGTTTTTGATAAAGAACAAGCAAACAAAGCAAAAAAAGAAACTAAGCAAAACAAAAATAACAAAGTAAAGAGATTGGTTATGAGGGACTCCCCTTGTGAAGATGTCCTTGACTCCCCGGCAACGGCGCCAGAAAATATGCTTGATGGCCCAAAATATATCGAGCTTGTTGGGGAACCCCAAGAGGAAGGTATGATGAGCACAACAGCAAGTTTTCCCTCAGTACGAAACCAAGGTTATCAATCCAGTAGGAGCAAGGAAACACCCCAAAGGTGTAGCTAACTGAACGTTGGCAGGGCGCACTACCGGTGCCAGCAGCAACGTGGAGACCTGCACGACACAACCACAGAACTCTATGCCCAACTTGCGATGAGGTTGTCAATCTCACCGGTTTTGCTGAAAACAAAGGATTAATTGTATCGAATGGAAGGAAGTAATAGTTTGCAGAAAGTAAACACAAAGCAGTAAATAGTTTATAGACTGTATGTAAAAGAAAGGACCGGGATCCATAGTTCACTAGAGGTGGCTCTCCTTAAGATAGATAACATGCTGGGTGAACAAATTAAAGTAGGGCAATTAGCAAACATCGAGAAAGCAATACATGCATATACTAATCATCTTGACTCCTTTGGAACTTGATTGGGCATTACAACATTATACATAGACCGCCATCCAACTGCATCTATGACTAATAATCCACCTTCAGGTTATCATCCGAACCCCCTCCAGTATTAAGTTGCAAGCAACAGATTATTGTTTTACGAATTGCGTGTAATGTAAACAATACGATTGTTCTATGAACAAAGGATTGTTGTTTTCTCCCTAGTAGCAACAACACATCTAGTACCTTAGAGATTTCTGTCACTTCCCCAGATTACCAGAGGCATGAACCCACTATCGAGCATAAATACTAACTCTTGGAGTTGCTAGCATCTACTTGGCCAAGATAGCTACTAACAACGGAAAGCATGCAAGATCACAAATAACAAAGATATGATAGAATCAATAATCAATCTAAAATAGCATCTCAATATACATCGGATCCCCGCAAACACAACATGCAGAATTACAAATAGATGATCTTGATCATGAACAGAGCTCACAAGATCTAAACATGAAAGCACAAAGGAGGAGGACCAGCCATCTAGCTACTACATGGATTCGTAGTCCAAAGATGAACTACTCACGCATCACACCGGAGGCTTGCATGGTGATGAAGAAGGCCTCCAGGGTGAATTCCCCTCTCCGGCAGGGTGCCGGATAGAGCTTCAGATCCCTCCCGATCTAGGGATGGAGATGATGGCGGCTATAGACTCTTTCGTGGATTTTTGATCGGGTACTTAGGGTTTTCATCCCGAGGGCATCTTATAGGCGGAAGGAGAGGCCGAGGGGGTGTTGGGGTCGGCCAGACCACCCCCTGGCGCGGGCCAGGCCTGTCTGCGCGGCCAGGTGGTGTGGCCGGCCCCCAGCCCTTCTCTGTATCGTATTCTGGCATCTGATGACTTCCGGAAAAATAGGCACTTTGGCTTTCGTCCCGTCCAATTCCGAGAATTTTCATTTTCTAACTTTGCTGGAACCAAAAATAGCAGAAAATAGGCAGCTGGCACTGTGGCTCTTGTTAATGGGTTAGTCCAAGAAATCATATGAAAAGTACTCCAAAGTGTGGACAGAACACAAGAAAGTGGATAAAACCAAGCATGGAACATCAAAAATTATAGATACATTTGCAATGTATCAGTGTATCAATGGTAAAGGAATGGACTAGGGTCCACGGTTCACTAGAGTGTTTCTCCTTAAGATAAGTAGCATGTTCGGTGAACAAATTACAGTGGGGAAATTGACAGATTGAGAAAGCATAACAATGCATATACTAGACATCTTGACTCCTATGAGATTTGATTGGGCATTACAACATAATACATAGACCGTAATCCAACTACATCTATGACTAATAATCCACCTTCAGGTTATTATCCAAACCCCTTCAGTATTAAGTTGCAAGAAACAGATAATTACATTAAGCAAAGTGTGTAAAGTAAACAATACGATTGCCCCATGGACAAAGGATTGTTGTTTTCTCCCTACTAGCAACAACACATCTACAACCTTAGAGATTTCTGTCACTTCCCCAGATTATAGAGGCATGAACCCACTATCGACCATAAATACTCCCTCTTGGAGTTGCAAGCATCTACTTGGCCAAGATAGCTACTAACAACGGAGAGCATGCAAGATCACAAATAACATAGACATTATAGAATCAATAATCAATCTGACATAGTATCTCAATATCCATCGGATACCCATAAACACAACATGTAGGATTACCAATAGATGATCTTGATCATGAACGGAGCTCACAAGATTTAAACATGATAGCACAAAGGAGGAGAACCAACCATCTAGCTACTGTATGGACCCATAGTCCAAGGGTGAACTACTCACGCATCACTCTGGAGGCTGGCATGGTGATAAAGAAGGCCTCCAGGGTGATCTCTCCCCTCCGACAGGGTTCCGAGAAAAGCTTCGGATCCTCCTCGATCTAGGGATGGAGATGGTGGCGGCTACAGACTCTTTTGTGGATTTTTTATCAGGTTCCTAGGGTTTTCGTCCTGGGGTACTTTTACAGGCGAAGGGGAAGGTTGGTGGAGGCCTGAGGGGCCCACACCACCTGGTGGCGCCCCCTGGTCGTGCCGCCATAGGATGTGGCCACCTTGTGTCCCCCTTCGGCTGCCCTTCGGACTCCGTGTTGCTTCAGGTAAAATATTGACTTTGGCTTTTGTACCGTCCAATTCCGAGAATATTTCCTTACTACTTTTATGAAACCAAAAACAGTAGAAAACAAGCAAGTGGCACTATGGCAGCTTGTCAATAGGTTAGTTCCAGAAAATGTATAAAAATACCTCAAAGTGTGAACAAAACATAAGAAAGTTGATATAAAACAAGCATGGAGCATCAAAAATTATACATACGTTCACGACGTATCATTGAGCAATGCGGGCCGGCTTATCGCGAACGAGCCGGCTTGGGACAAGCACGACAACGATCACATCGGAAATGTTGGCTCTTCCATGCGGCCGCAAGGCAACGATAATCGTTATCAAGGCAATCGATCGGCTGACCAACAGGAGCCTCGGTACCACCCGATGCAGGTTAATGTCGTGGAGGGACAGCCGGTCATCGCGGACAGCCAGAGGTAGAAGGTCGATGACCAGCCATGGAAGTCCATGTTCACCTTCGAGCATATGTTCGATGGACCGTGCAAGTACCATAGTGGACCGTTCAAGCTGGCAACACGCACCACCCGACAGTGCAGCTGGACCAGGCAGATCAAGGATCAAGCCGGTTTACCTCCTTGATACGTCCAAAACGTATCTACTTTCCCAAACACTTTTGCTATTGTTTCTCTTCTAAACTTGTGTGATTTGGATGCAACTAACGCGGACTGACGATGTTTTTAGCAGAATTACCCTGGGTTCTACTTTTTGTGTAGAAAATCAACTATCAGGAAATATCCTGGAAAATATGCCGAAAATCCTATTTCACCAGAAGACTCCAGGAGCCAGAATACGAGACGGAGGGGGGCTAGGCCCAGGCCACACCACCTGGCCACGCGAGCAAGCCCAGGCCGCGCCAGGGGGTGGTCTGGCCGCCCCAAACTCCCCCTCAGTCTCCCTCTTTGCCTATAAGTTGCCTTCTGACCTAAAAACTCCGGGGGGTTCGACATTTTTCCAGAAGGAGTTCCGCTCTGCCGCCACCACTAGATTCCATGAAACAGCACCAGAAAGTCCGTTCTGGCACCCTGCCGGGACGGGGAATTGGAGGAGATCATCGCCATCATCATCACCATCGCTTCTCCATCGACCATCCATGTGTTCCCCCATCTATGAGTGAGTAATCCCCCGCTGTAGGCTATGGGGATGGTAGGGATTGGATGAGATCGTTCATGTAATGGCATCAGATTGTTAGGGCATGGTGCCTAGTATCTTTTATTAGTGCTTTATGACTTTGTTGCAACTTGTTGTGCTTAATGCTTGTCACTAGGGCCCGAGTGCCATGATTTCAGATCTGAAAATGTTATTGATTCATTATGATAGTATTGTTTATGGTCTTACCTGCAAGTTGTATACACACGTTGTTGTCCGGAACCAATGGCCCCGAAGTGACAGAAATCGGGATAACCGGAGGGAATGGCTTTGATGTGAGGATCACATGTGTTTATGGAGTGTTAATGCTTTGCTCCGGTGCTCTATTAAAAGGAGCACCTTAATTGCTAGTAGTTCCCTTGAGGCCCCGCTGCAAACGGGCTGGCAGGACAAAAGATGTTGTGCAAGTTCTCATTGCGAACACGTATGACTATATATGGAACACATGCCTAGGATTATCTAGTACTTGGATGCTTTATCTTATTTATCTGCAATTGCCCTATGTTCTGATTGCTATGTGAATTGTCTTGTCCGTGCAACGCCCGTCCATCCATCCCTATGCCTACCGCACTCGAATCCTACCGTTTACTGCTATTGTTACTGCTGTCTTTACTTTACTACTGCTGCTACTTTACTATTCCTACTACAAAACTATTGCTACCGATAAACTGCTGTGAGCAAGATTGTTTCTAGGTGCAGCTGAATTGACAACTTAGTTGTTAAGGCTTATAAATATTCTTTGGCTCCCCTTGTGTCGAATCAATAAATTGGGTTTCACTTTCCTCGAAAATACTGCGATACACCCCTATACTTGTGGGTCATCAAGACTATTTTCTGGCGCCGTTGCCAGGGAGCATACCTTTATTTATCAAGTTCACTTGGATTCTCTATTGCTCGCTGCTATCCATCCATCATGGGCAAGTCTCGTGATGGCAAGGTTCCTATTTTACCATCCACTACAAGAAGAGGTACGGTTCTGAACACCTCCGTTGCTCTTGATTCACCATCTGTTATGAGTAAGCTCGTTACACCACCACATACACATGCTACACACGTTGCTACTACTGCTTAATCTGAAACTTCTGATGCTTATGATGCTGCTTCTACTGTGCTTGATAAGAGTGGTTCATTAGGTCCTTTCCTAGATGCTACGATTGCTAGAACTATAGCTGGAAATACTGAAACTCCTAATGAAGACACTACTACACCTGTTAGTTCACCTGAGTCTAAGGAAAGTTATGATATTGAAGATGGTTATGTTGAGATGACTGATGAATTTATTAAAGAATGTAAAAAACATCCATGATAGGAGCGCTGCTAAGAGTCTCCTTGAGAGGCATACTATTAGACCCAAATTATCTGCTATTGCTAAGTTTGCTGCTTCTCCCATAAACATTATAGATAAAGATTATGATTTCTCTCTCGATCTATCTTACATAGCTATTGTTGAGAAAGAACCTTTTTGTGGGACTAAGAATGAAAGTGCGGTAGCACATATGAATGAACTTTCTACCATGAGTGGCTTGTTTTATGATGATATTAAGATGCGTACTTACTTTGTTGCTAAGATTTTCCCCTTTTCACTGAAAGGAGAAGCTAAAACTTGGTTTAGTAATTTACCTCCTGGATCTATTGATAGCCCTGATTGCTTGATTAGTACTTTCCTGCAGAAATATTTTCCTCCTAGTGACATGCTATTTTGCAGGAACTTTTTGATTTTAAACAGGGAGAAAAAGAGATATTGCCCAAATCTTGGGCAAGATTTTGTGCTTTGATTCATGCACAGGCTAGAAGTCCATTACCTAAGAATGATCTTCTTGATATATTTTATAATGTACTAACCGAAGAATCTAGGACATACCTAGATAGTTGTGTTGATTGTGTTTTCAGGAATAGGACTCCTAAGGAAGCTGAGGAATTTATGGCTAAAATAAGTAAGAACTATGAAGATTGGACTCCTCCTAAACAAGCTATACCTGAAGTAATCATACCTGGACCAACTATTCCGGTGCCTATTCCAACATCAAAGAAGAGGAGAGTTATTGAATTAAATGATGAAGTGATGAAGGAAGCTAAGAAATGTCTTAAGGAGAAGGGAATTAAAGCGGCATATGTCAAGAATTTACCTCCTATAGAAGAATTATGTAAGCATATTCCCTACTCATCCACTATCAAGGTACACTCTCTCCAACACTTTGATGAAGGTGATATCCCTTACTCTAAACCTCCTGATCAATGCTTAGAAGAATTCGATATCTTTATTGTTAAGCAAGATAATTTTAATAAAAGGGTGCAAAATCATCTAATGGAAAACTCTAGAGCTATTGTTGAGTTTAAAGATATTGTGGAAAGAACCTCTAATGATGTTAAAATGATTGTTTAACACTTTCAAATGGTTCAAACTCAAATAGATCAACTCATTAAAGTGCAGAAATACTTGTTAATTAATGC
Organism: Avena eriantha; assembly: GCA_910589775.1. NCBI lineage: Eukaryota > Viridiplantae > Streptophyta > Magnoliopsida > Poales > Poaceae > Avena > Avena eriantha. Next base: position 94,685,094 of record OU342741.1, read on the forward strand.
TGCTAAAGAAAAACATGCTTATGAAATTAGAACTAGAAGTGGTGCTGCTACCCAGGATCCTCTATATCCTGAGGGGCATCCCAAAAGAATTGAGCAGGATTCTCAACAAGCTGAAAATAGTGGCTCTACTCGTAAGAAAAGGAAAAAGAAACATAAAACTACTGTAGAACCCTCTGAACCTGCTATAGATCCTAATAGTATATCTATCTCTAATGCTAAAACTGAAAGTGGTAATGAAGAAAATGAAGTTCCTAATGAAGAAAAAGTTGAAGAAGAACCTGAAAAGAACACTAAGAATACTAAATACACTAAAGAAGATTTTGCTGCTAAGAAACATGGTAGTGAAAGAGAGCTTTGGGTCCAAAAACATGTGCCTTTCCCTGATAAGAAACACAAGTCAAAGGAAGATGAACACTATAATAAGTTTTGTGAGTGGATGAAACCTTTATTCCTGCAAATTCCTTTGAATGATGCTATTAAATTGCCTCCTTACTCAAAGTATATGAAGGATATTGTCTCGAATAAAAGGAAGATCCCTAATGAAGAAATCTCTACTTTGCTTGCTAATTATTCCTTCAATGGTAAGGTTCCAAAGAAACTTGGAGACCCAGGGATTCCAACTATCCCTTGCTCTATTAAGAACAGTTATGTTAGAACTGCTTTGTGTGATTTGGGAGCTGGAGTTAGTGTTATGCCTTTCTCTCTCTATAAGTGGCTTCAACTAGAAAAACTAATACCAACTGATATTTTTTTTAAATGGCTGATAAATCTACCACTATTCCTGTTGGTATATGTGAGGATCTTGTTCAATTGGCTCATAATTGCTTGATATTAACTGATTTTGTTGTGCTTGAGATGCCTGAAGATGATAATATGTCCATTATTCTTGAGAGACCTTTTCTTAATACTGCAGGGGCTGTTATGAATTGTAATCAAGGAAAGGTGACTTTCAATGTTAATGACAAGGAACATACTGTCTATTTCCCCAAGAAGATTGAAAGGACTTATGGTTTGTATTCAATTGAACATGTTGAGGGCATTCAAGTTGGATAAATATATTGTCCCATACCAAGAGAAAAATTTGAAACTATTATGATTGGGACCATTGCTATCAAGGTTGAGGCAACATAATCATTAGTGGGATACAAAGTTTTGTCTCATATGGAATTGTTTTGGTAACAAGACCTAATCAATCTTGTTAACAAAAGGATTTCGTTGAACAAAACAATGTTTTACTATGATTATCTCTGTTTACTTCTATTCTATCCATTTTAGTTTTTGCTTTCGTTTAGTTTTATTTTGTTGTTAGTTGCTTGCATGTTAGAGTGTCTTATAACTTCTGTAGTTCTAGCCTTGTTTTGTCATTGCATCATTTCCAAAAAAATATGTCTGTCAGAAAATCATTCTTCTATACCTGAAATATGCCCAAAAATAAAGTGTCCCAAAAAATTCTAGAAAATTCATATTAAATTTTTACGTGAAAAAGGGGCAGAGGAGTGCCTGGAGGGTGCTAGGGGGACCCACCAGGCAGGCTCACCACCTGGTGGCACGGCCTGCCCTGGGTGGTGCCATGCCATGGTGTGGGCCACCCCTGGCCCTCCACTAACTCTCTCACCTGCCACTTTCTTCTCTCTCCCGAGTAAGCTCCAGTTCATTGCTCAAAATTGTGTTCTTCCTGTGCTTGCTCTCCGTTTTTTCGATCTCCTTGCTCAACCCATCTTTCTTGCTGAAATTTGGAGCACTTGTTCTCTGGTATGTGACTCCTCCCCTTGTCCAAGTAGATTTGTGTTTAGTGGATTATATCTTGAGTATTTTGCTGTTGTAGGTGACAGGTTATGAGAGCTTGTATGCTTGTTTGATGCTTAGAGATATAGTTGTGATGCATGTTTAAGCCTCTTATAAGTCCCTATGAGTAGAAACCTTCATTTTATTCACTTTGCAATCACTTGTTTAGTAGGTGTTTAAATTTTAGAATAGAAGATGAATGAGCATCAACTAAACCAACATGAACTATGGGTGCCTGAGGTCATGAAGGTCCACTGGGAGGAGGAAGTTTTTCCTTCCATTTATCCATGTTCCGAGTTCATGAGAGCTGCGGCAATTCTCCAAGATTTCCACACTTTGGTTTCTAATGCAGGGTTGGAGCACTTTTTGGAAGATGAACCTTGTCAATTTGTGAAGCTAACCATGTCTGTGGTGCAGGACTTTCAATTTAGTCACTCTTTGCCTAACCCCATGATCCTCCTGCTTGGAACCCTTACCCGTATCTGGATTGATACCCACTTAGGCCAAAAGCCTAAGCTTGGGGGGAGGTACGCCGACATCGCACTCATCTCCCTATCACGTTGCATCGGTACTTTGTATATTCATGTTTCGTTCTCTTTTTGGTTTTTGTTCTTTCTTTGCTTTTGCTTTCTAAAACACAAAAAGACCAAAAATATTTCTGTTGTTTCTCTTTGGTTTGCTTCTTTTTATTTTTTCCTTGGTTTGTTTTTCTCTTTTTGCTTTGTTTGAACTTTTCGAAAAACCCAAAAAGATTTTGCTTTGCTTGTTTTCCTTTTTTGTTCTTGTTTTAAAAATCGAAAACAACAAAAATATTTGTCGTTCTTGTTTGGCTTTGTGAGTTTTTTGCAGGGTTCATCGGTCCTTAGTGGATATTGGTTTCATATTATTATTCAAGCCACACAAGTGAAGAGCAATGATGAGGATTAATGACAACTTGAGGCATGGTAAGAGGCTGGTAATGAACTCTATTTGTTTTCATTTTTGTACATATACTCAACACTGTGGGCGTGCTTAGTCTGTTCGTGTAAGGTGTATGTTATCTTTGGATGCTTAGTAGTTCTTGCTTTCGTATGATTAGTTCCAACTTGCTAATAGTTTGCAGAATGTCTTATGAATGTTTGCTTGCATTACTCTACTCATAATTTGGTATGACACCGTGGTATCCTCCTCTGAATGTTTCATTTGAATTGACTTGGCACATGCTCACGCATGCACATGCCTGTAATCAGTTAAGCCTCGATGAATTATTTTGCCTTGAGGATCTTGAATCACTTTCATGCCATGATTAGTCATGTTTTGTTGCAAGCATGATTATGACAGCTATTGCTCTCTCGTTTGTCGCTCCCTTACTATTGATAGCCTTCACTTTCACTGAGTATGTTTTAATCATGTTTGTTTGCTTGCCTTGTCATTTTGATTATGGGATAGCTCCTGTGTCATGTGCAAGGGGTACCCCCGTTGGCGGTTCTCTATGATAGATATATACGTACAATGACAGGAGCTTACTTGTGACTAAAGTTGAGTAGCATGAGGATCGGTCTTCGTAAGTAAGGGGCATGAGACTTCGATTTATAACTTGTCAAGCATATCCTCTTAGTTGTGTCACTTTAACCTTAACCATTTAAAGATGCTTATGATAGGGGCAATGAGAGCTCAAAGCTAACAAGTACCATACTTTCAGCATTTGGAAGCCTTTCAAACTATTCAAAACCTTTTCTTTTACTTGTTGAGTCTCCACATATTCTTTGAGCACCTTCTTGAGAGCATAGTTGTCATTCTTTGTGCTTGTCTCAAAACTTGATTATTTGTGTTATGACTTTGATGTTTGTATCTTTGATATATTTACTTCTAGTCTTCACCTAAACTTCAAAGGTGCCTTAAATCAAAGGCAAGCGAGATACCACTCTATCATATCTTTTTATGAGCATTGTAATGTTGCTTATGTTTATACTTCATGCTACTTATTATTTTTGAGTTGGAATCTCTTCATAGCTTGCAATGCCTATTAAGTACACTTAGTTACATACTCCTTATTATGAATTGACTAAGTAGTTGATCACATGCTGAGAATATATACATCTTATGAAGCAAATGTGTTCGTGAAAGTTCTTTTATCGCACTCAGTTTTCAACTGAATTGCTTGAGGACAAGCAATAAGCTAAGCTTGGGTGGAGTTGATACGTCCAAAACATATCTACTTTCGCAAACACTTTTGCTATTGTTTCTCCTCTAAACTTGTGTGATTTGGATGCAACTAACGCGAACTGACGCTGTTTTCAGCAGAATTGCCTTGGTGTCTACTTTTTGTGCAGAAAATCAACTAAGGAAAAACCCCGGAAAATATGCCGAAAATCCTATTTCACCAGAAGACTCCAGGAGCCAGAATACGAGACAGAGGGGGGCTGGGCCTAGGCCACACCACCTGGCCGCGCGGGCAAGCCCAGGCCGCCCTAGGGGGTGGTCTGGCCGCCCCAGACTCCCACTCGGTCTCCCTCTTCGCCTATAAGTTGCCTTCTGACCTAAAAACTCTAGGGGGGCTCGATGTTTTTCTAGAAGGAGTTCCGCTCCACCGCCACCACCAGATTCCACGAAACAGCACCAGAAAATCTGTTCTGGCACCCTGCCGGGACGAGGAATTGGAGGAGCTCATTGCCATCATCATCACCATCGCTTCTCCATCGACCATCCATGTTTCGCCCATCTAAGAGTGAGTAATCCCCCGCTGTAGGCTATGGGGATGGTAGGGATTGGATGAGATCGTTCATGTAATGGCATCAGATTGTTAGGGCATGGTGCCTAGTATCTTTTATTAGTGTTTTATGACTTTGTTGCAACTTGTTATGCTTAATGCTTGTCACTAGGGCCCGAGTGCCATGATTTCAGATCTAAACATGTTATTGATTCATTAAGATAGTGTTGTTTATGGTCTTACCTGCAAGTTGTATACACACGTTGTTGTCCGGAACCAATGGCCCCGAAGTGACAGAAAACGGGATAACCGGAGGGAATGGCTTTGATGTGAGGATCACATGTGTTCATGGAGTGTTAATGCTTTGCTCTGGTGCTCTATTAAAAGGAGCACCTTAATTGCCAGTAGTTCCCTTGAGGCCCCGCTGCAAACGGGCTGGCAGGACAAAAGATGTTGTGCAAGTTCTCATTGCGAGCACGTATGACTATATATGGAACACATGCCTAGGATTATCTAGTACTTGGATGCTTTATCTTATTTATCTGCAATTGCCCTATGTTCTGATTGCTATGTGAATTGTCTTGTCCATGCAACGCCCGTCCATCCATCACTATGCCTACCACACTCGAATCCTACTGTTTACTGCTATTGTTACTGCTGTCTTTACTTTACTACTGCTGCTACTTTACTATTCCTACTACAAAACTGTTGCTACTGATAAACTGCTGTGAGCAAGATTGTTTCTAGGTGCCGCTGAATTGACAACTCAGTTGTTAAGGCTTATAAATATTCTTTGGCTCCCCTTGGGTCGAATCAATAAATTGGGTTTCACTTCCCTCAAAAATACTGCGATACACCCCCTATACTTGTGGGTCATCAAGACTATTTTCCGGCGCCGTTGCCGAGGAGCATAGCTTTATTTATCAAGTTCACTTGGATTCTCTATTGCTCGCTGCTATCCATCCATCATGGGTAAGTCTCGTGATGGCAAGGTTCCTATTTTACCATCCACTACAAGAAGAGGTACGGTTCTGAACACCTCTATTGCTCTTGATTCACCATCTGTTATGAGTAAGCTCGTTACACCACCACATACACATGCTACACACATTGCTACTACTGCTGAATCTGAAACTTCTGATGCTTATGATGCTGCTTCTACTGTGCATGATAAGAATGTAAAAACACCCATGATAGGAGCGTTGCTAAGAGTCTCCTTGAGAGATGTACTATTAGAACCAAATTATCTCCTATTGCTAAGTTTGCTGCTTCTCCCATAAACATTATAGATAAATATTATGATTTCTCTCTTGATCTATCTTACATAACTCCTAATGAAGACACTACTACATAGCTATTGTTAACGAACGCACCTGCCGATTCTCCCGCGTCCTCATCAATGATGGAAGCAACCTCAACCTGCTCTATTGTGCCAGCATGGAGAATCTAGGAACCCGGGAGCATGACCTGTAGCCCTCGAGCACCATCTTCTACGGTGTCATACTTGGAGTTACGGGCTCCTGATGGGCAAGCTCTAGTTGGATGTCATCTTCGCCACCGAGGAGAACTTCCACCACAAGCCTATTTGGTTCGAGGTGGTAGATCTGACCAGCTCGTACCATGCTCTCCTCGGGCACCCCGCTCTCGCAAACTTCATGGACACCCCCACTATGCATACCTTAAGATGAAGCTGTTGGGGCTGAAAGCTGTGATCACCGTGCCTGGCTGCTACAAGCGGTTAATGGAGTACGCCGCTCAGAGCTCAAAGCTAGCTGAAGCCTTTGTCATTGCGAAAGAGAAGAAGGAGATCATACGCAATGTCGCACTCACCCAACAAGAAGTCCCGGCTAGCATGTAGCCGTCTGGAGACATGGCCTTCCAGCCATCCAAGCAGATCCTGCTCGACCCCTCCGAGCCGGGCAAGTTCATCGTCATCGGGTCTAGCCTTGATAGCAAATAGGAAAGATAGCTCATCGAGTTCCTTCGTGAGATTCAGGACATCTTCGCATGGTCTCCAAAACACATGACGGGTATTCCAAGGGAATTCGCCGAGCACTCACTTCATGTTCAACCGGATGCAAAGCCGGTCAAACAGCCCGTTCACCGCTTTGCGAAAGACAAGAGAAAGATCATCGGTGGTGAGATCACCCGGTTGCTAGCAACCATGTTCATTATGGGAGTATACTACCCGGATTGGTTGGCTAACCTAGTCAAATAGAAGAAACCCGCGAGGTGGAAGATCACCCACTAGGTGGAACCAGAAAAATCATAAGCAAAGAAGAAATTCAAAGGTAAAAACAGATGCATAACATGATAATAAAGAGAGTCAAATCTCTCATCAGATCCACAAGTTCAGTAGATGGACTCGATAGAATAAAAGTTCATACAAGTTCACTCGGCAACCCGAGGATCAGATCAATTCGCGGCGAGGCCCTTGCCATGAGCACTGCTCTGGTCTTCCGCTCCTCCGCTCGCGCCGGCTGACAAGGTCTCCGCTCCTCTGGCTGGTGCGTCGAAACTCCTAGAATCGTTATAAGTCGGCTCTTCACCTGCGTTCGGCTTGGAGTTGGTCAGAACATCATCCATGTCCATGTAGTTTGTGATCTTGATCGCAGCCACATGGAGTTACTGGTGAGCCTGATGCAAGGTGGAAAGTTCGGTGCCGGATTGGAAGCCTCCCACAAGATTCTCCAGGCGGGCGTCCTTGTACTAAGAGAGCATGCGTGCCAAGGCCATCTCAACCCCGCTGCATGCTGCTAGGTCCCGAAGCCGGTCCACCGTAGCTGGAGCCTCCACGATCTTCTCGCCAAGCCGACCATTATGGCTAGAATGGTGTCGCCAGGCTAGAGGAATTCAAAGAGGGAAGTGGTCACCTTGCGGAGCTCCGTGGCCTTCTCTCCCAGTTGGGCGACCAGCTCGAGCGTGTAGGGCTGCTCACCCGGCCAATCCCCCTGGAGTCTATTGTACGCCAAGAGATCTAAACCCAGATAGTAGGTTATCAGGAAAGTCAATACCGAAATCCGACTAAAGAACCTGGACCAAGAAAAGTGGGATGGGCATACATTTGGCGGTATTGCCGATGTTGACGAGATCCTTCAACAGATGCTTCTCCACCTCCATCAACCAGTTGACCTCCGCCTTTTGGTCCTGGAACTCCTTGTTGAGGAGATCAAAGGCCTCGACTTGGATGGCAAGAACCTTGCCATAATCCTTCGTAGTACCCTCTAGCGCCATGACTTTGGAATGAAATTCCTTGTTCTAGAGGTGTAGGGCGGAGTTTGACTGGGTCAGCCGGTGGTTGGCATTGGTCAGCTGGTCGATCTCTTGCTAGGTAGTGACCATCAGGGCTGCAAGACCAGCCGATAGTAAGATCCGGAGCAAAGGAAGACAAATGGAAAGCAAAGGGAGGGACGAGAAGCAACCCATGAGTTACCCCATGACGTGTCATTGGCCACCATCAGCCGGACCTAGAGCACCTCCAACTCCTTCAAGCCCAGCTCCAAGATGGCCTCCAAGTCTCGGAGCCCCGCCGGCGATGAAGAAGGCTGGGCAGACGGTTTGTCAATGAGGGCGACTGAAGTTTCACGGTGCACCAAGCTCTAGGCATCATCCATCTCCTTGTCGGAGTTCTCATCATCCACGATGATGAGCTCCTTCCCCGTGGTCGAATATCCATCACCTGAGCCAGAGGTATTAGCTTCCAAAGGGGCGTCGGTACCTTGTATGGCTCCCTCCAAGGTAGCGGTGGGTTTCAGAGGGGCGTCGGTCACCCGGTTGGCTCTGTCAGGCAGTTCTGGGTCTTGTTGGACAGGGTCAACGCATGGAGGAGAGGCAGTTGCATCCGGCCCTTGGTGAACTGGTGAGGAGGAAGGCGGCAATACCGTCGCCGCACGAATCAAGATATGTGCCCCGAAAGTGATGGGACTGCTAAACAGCGAAAGGGGGAACTATGAGTAAAAACTTCAGAGGCAAGACAAGAAGAGCAAGGAGTGGAAAGGCCAAGGAAAGAAAAACCGGAATTAGGCGGGTGGACATACACCTTGATGGGAGCACCACATTTCTTCTAGCCATCCCTAGACGGTCGCGGAACCTCCATCTGGCTCTTCTTTGCGGTCGTCTCAGCCACCGCAAATGACTGGCTAGAACTAGTGTCCGTTGACCATCACTTGCCTGCTTCGGGGAGCAGAGGAAGCTCACCTCCTCTTCGTCACCCGCATGTGACTGCGGATTATATGCCTGGCTAGGGACCGCATATCCCTTGCCATCCAACTCCTCGTCAGCTCGTTGTCCCGACTTGGCCCGGTCGGGGTCGAAGGCCATCTTCATGGTGTCACCCTCCTCCTGGAGGATGCAGGGGAACATCTGTGGTGGATCACAAAAGTTAGACGGGAAATAAGCAAGATTAACGCAGTTGGAATAAAATCAAGTTAGAGAGACCTACCCGAGGCCGTGGTTCTCGCGCGTGTAGGGAGCCTGCCCAGAGGTACAACCTTCCTTGAGCTTCTCCTTGGTGATCGTCGAGACCGACCCACAAAGGGTGGGGAAGCAAGGATCGCGGACATCTGGGTCGGGTCCAGCCAGCCATAAAGTAGCACATTTTGTGTGCGTGTTGCTAGAGCAACATCATCAGCTAGGACATCCAGCTGAGTGTGACGATGAGGCCAGTCAATCCAGCTTGGACGAGGTTCCTCATCAAAAGAAGCATCGCGTCCGTCTCTGGCTTGGAACCGTGTATCTTGAGGTCTCAGTTCTACTGGCTGGACTCCACGTCTTGGAAGGCCGGAAGGTTGATCCGGTTCACCTCTATCAGATTCCGCATGTAGAAGTACGACTGTTGCCAGAGCTTGACCGTGTCGTTCAAGTGGAACTTGGGATAGCCAGTCTACGGGCAGGAGTAGGTGGAGTCTAACACCCTCGAATCGGCCCTATGCAAGTTTTAGCCCTTTCCACCAAACCCGCATAGAAACGATTCAAGGATGCCCACCAGGCACTTTCATGCGGGTGGAAAACAAAGTAATACCATTACACAACAGTCCCTAATGGGACCCACAGAACAGATATATATACAACAACGACTCCATGAGTCAAGAATACAGATATACTATACAAGATCCAAATCACCTTGAAAACGATAGAGCGTCCGACTACGGACAAGATGCAAATGGGGCTAAGAGCCCTAAAGAGTAACCAATGGCGTCCATAACCCTACCCAGGCCAAGCCGGAAGGGTAACCCTACTAACGACGTCGATCCCAAACCTGCTAAAACAAAAGGGGTGCCGACAAAGGGCAAAGGAAAAAGAGGAGCGTCAGTATTGAGGCCAGTACATGGCGAGGCTAGAATTCGGCGGCTCTCGCCTACATAGGTATGGTGGACTGAAGCGGCAGCGCAGCAGCATTAAACAACCTATAGAGACTCAGTAAAACTGGCGGCTATTAGAGAGGGATAAGAAAGATCTATTCGCATCCAACCTGATACTAACACCAAACGTACCCATCCTGGTATTTCCCCCTCGAGACCAAACGAGGAAGTCGGACCAAGGAACTCACACAGTTGGCAATTTTACTCATTTCGTTATAGTTGCAGCGCTTACTAATCAGATATAGATAGCATGAGTCATCCTGAAGCATAAATAGTGGGCAGTTTTAATTAACCATTCCATGGTAGTTGGAACATTTACTAGTCAGATATAATTGTCCTGAGGAATCCCAAACACCCAGCAGTTGTTGGCACTTTTATCATCCATTCCATTGTAGTGAAGCTGAATTACTAGTCACATATTAAGTCATATTTATAACACTACTTTAGTTATGCTTGTCTATGATCGAGATACTGTGCTCCAAGTCGACATAACCGCGGACACGGCTTTCAGAAAGATTTACCCTACAGGGGTGCACAAATAGCAACACACACACGATCAACCTCGGAAAAACCAAATCAAAACCCAACGAGGCTTTCACGACAAAGCAATCACAGGATTCATAAAATATTTCAGGGGGCCACCCCACTAAGCTACCCGCAACAAAGTTGGCCGGCTCCGGAATGGACCCAGGATTTGTGACGACAGCTGTAAACGACTGGGAACCCGAAAGTGTGACTGGCCTTGTCGATACCGCGAAAATGTGGCACGATCCAAAACAGTACAGGTCCTCCACGCACAATCATAAATAAAGCAGTAAAGTATGGCATAGGTACAAGATAGTAATAAAGCCCCAAACTACTCCGTGGCCCCAAGAAATAAGAAATGAATCAAGCTCTGGCTAAGGGGATTCATGGTCCCATATGCGGATAGTGCGATGGTCAAGGAACAGGTATCAAGTACTAGGGGTCCTACGGGACACAAGTGAGCGTGGAAGAACCAAATAACATCTATTGCCCACCGATGCCTCTGCATTAGTTATATCTAGCAATTTAAAAGTTGTATTTAAAGGCATGATCATCTCCACCATAAACATCTGCTAGCATTCCAACAACTGTGGTACTTGACAACACGAGATCGCACCTGAGCAAGCAACTACGACTCGCAAGGCCAGCTATCTACCAAACACAGGTAATAGGAGGTGTCCAAGGCAATATAGAGGCTGCACGGGATATAACTGGTACGGAACACTAAAGCATCGCGACACGGATAGCAATAGATCAACAGGAGGAAATAAAGACTATAAATGCAAAATAGGTAGAAGGGGGAGAGATGCTCGCCTGGGAACACACTGCCGACGGATCATATCCGGAGAACTTGTCGATACTCGCATCAACTCATCGGCCTAATCCGCGAAGAAGCAAACACTAGAAGAAACACCGGATGCAATATTTAATACTACGGCAGAAGATCCGGCTTGATTATGATATGATGCAGATGCGGTGCAATTAGGCAGTATTAAGCGGAACCAGGGTCCCGACATTTAATTAATAGGTTCCAGTTATTTAGATACCCCGCAATTTAAATGTTGTATTAACAAGGCAACACATGGCATCGGTTCGCTACACCAATTTAAATGGAGCCGATCTAAGACTAGAATAGCCTGCATATAGACTCCATATTTATTTTAGGTGAATCGACTATTTAACCCAACCCACCAGATGACATGTATGCAAGCATGTATAATTTAATATGCAGCAATTGTAATTCATTTATAAAATAGGGGTCTCGGGTAGGGGATCACATTAGGGTTCGACGATCTTGGCTCCAGAGGGTGTTCAGGTTCGGTCTCGGACTCCGGGATCAAGGGGTCTTCAAAAACGGGAAGGAGAGCTTGGCATTCTTGGGTTCGGTCTTCAGGGTTGCTTCAATCGAATCCATGACGAAGTACTTGTCGTCCCATGTAGAAGTCCTTGTCGATCCGTGGCGACGATCTTCGGGTTCGGGTCTTCGAGGTATACGGCCTTGGTGTTCCGGCAAGGAGATCTTTTCAGTTCCATGTCGAAGGCCTTGGCGCTCTGGATCGGGTGACGGTGTCAGTCTCGGGTCATGTCGACAGTCTTCTCATTTCGCGGCGGAGATCTCGGCATCCCGGGTCTAGGCGTCTTTGATCGATGGCGAACTTGGATAGGCCTCAGCACATGGCAGAAGATCTTGGCGCTTCACGGTACACACGATTGACGAAGATCTTGCGCAGAACTCTAGTGTCGCAAGAGAACCTCTCCGCTTCGCTACACCTGGCCGCGTCAGACTATCAAACAGAGACAATGCTCGGTGGAGACGTGCTCGAGGAGGACGGAGGCCGGCTCCGCGGCAATGAACTCGGGCCCCAGGAAGGAAGTGTCGGCGCCGGGAGGAAGGGCAGCAGGGCAGGGGCCCACGACGCACGGGACTCGACCTGGGATGAGGACGGAGGAAGCCCCGGTGGCGTCCTTAACACGGAGACCTGAGGCGCGCGGCCGGGCACGGAACTCCGGCGGTGGGGTCAGGGCATGGCGACACATCGGTCGGAGAGAGGCGAGGACGGACCATGCTGGAGGTCGAGGGCGGTGGCGGATGGGAGGTTGCAGGGAGGTGGCGGCGGCGGACTCCGGGCTGACGACGGCTCTCGGCGGTCGGAGCAGGACGGTGGAGGCGAGTAGGGAGGTCGGGCTTCAAGCGGAGGTGGTCACAACACCGACGGGAGGTGGCGCAGAGGACCTGAGAAGGCAGCCACGAGGTCGGCGGCGAGCTCGGCTAGCGGCGGCTCGAGCGGGGAAGGAGGTGAGGGGAGCAGTCCGGCGTCGGGCGCGCCTATGGCTGGGCTTCGCGGCCGGTGGCGCTGGAGACGCGCGGCCACTCGCAGCCGGTGGTGGCGCTAGGGAAAACAGAGGAGGGCGGCGGCGGACCTGCTGGGGATCGAGGGGAGAGGCGGGAGTGCCCTGGCGGTGGGGCATCCGGCGGCGGAGAGCGGGGCGGGAGGGAGGGAGGATGGAGACGGGGCACTCGGGAAGAGACCAGGGGAGAGGGAGAGATTCCCTAGGTGGGGCCGGGAACGCACGGACCGAGGTGGTCGGGCGGTTGTCGCACGGGATGGTGGGGATGGGGTTGGTGGCGGTGTGAGGATTGGTGCCAGGCGGGGCAGGTGGTGGGGCCTGGCACGATGGAAGCGGGCGGGGCGTGCGGGATGGATCGAGGGGTGAGGGAACGGGGGACGCGGGGTGGGTCGTGTGCATGGCGTGTGGCTGCCGCGCTGCTGTGCGGGTTGGGGCTAGGGCGCGCTGGCGTGTAGCGTGCGTTGAGTGTGCTGCGCGGGGTGAGGTGGCGGCTGGTGGTTGGTCGGGGTGAGGTGGCTGGTGGGATTTTGGGAAGGAGGGGTGAGAGAGAGAAAGAGGGAGAGAGAGAGAGGGAGGTGGCAGCTGAGGGAGTGTGTGGGGTTAGGGTTTTGTTAGGATTAGACTAGGTTTTAGTTTAGGGCTTGGAGGTGGCCGCCCGGCTTTCAGGCCTGGCGGGCTGCCTCCTTAAAATATTATAAATATTTATTTATTTAAAACGAGGCTTTGGCAATCCGTTTTTAGACAAACCAAAATAATCCGGAGGCCCGGGGTTTTAATTTGAATAAAGGCGGGAATATTTAGAAAACAAAACTAGGCGTTTTGAAAATACTTTAGACAAAACCCTGCATAATGATGATGATGCTCAAATGCAATGTGGCATGATGACATGAGTATGCGGTCATGATGATGCAATGCACAAAAACAACTGGATTTTCTAGTAGTGATTTTGGCGGGATGACACAATTCGACACCACTAACAATGGATCTCGCCCTCGAGATCCACCTCATGGTACCGGGAAGAAGGTCAGCGATCTAAATCATCTCGCTTCATGTAGATCCTCGCGACACCACTAACAAGGGTCGTTGTCTGTGATCATCGAGAGAACACTCCGGGAACAAAGGGCGGAGGTAGAGGTATCAATAGATAAAGCCGCCTCTAGCTTCTGTGGACAGAGTAAAATTGCTGGATCCACCGATTCAATATACAAAAGCGAATGATAAGAGTAGTCGGATGGTGATCAGTCCATCGCGCACTCAAACCATTACTATGCACATGAATAGGAGAATTATGCACCCAACTCTCAGAATCAGACTGAAGATCTCGACAAGTGAGGTTCGGAAAAAAGGAGGGATGCAGACTCTGCATCGGATCTGGCGTAGATGACGTCGTCGCATTGAAAAACACCAGAAGGTACAGGAGGGAACAAAGAGAAGTCCAACATATGAAGGATTCCTCAGATAGCCTGAAGACCGGATGTAGAAGCACCGTTACTAAAGGAGGAAGCGAAACCCTGAAGGTACGACGGAATCCCAACCACGACAAATCCTGGATCCGAAGAAAGGGAAGAGAGCAGATTTAAAAACACATAGAGGTAAGAGGAGAATAGCAGAGGGGTAAGAAGTAAAAGCAGACCTAATCAGATCTATCCAACCGTTTTTGCAAAAATAGTTTTGACACTCTACTTCGGCCGTTAGCTAGGTTATCCTACAGGCTGGACTAGTGGGTTATCGTAATTGCTGAGCTCTGATACCACTCTGTAACACCCTCAAATCGGCCCTATGCAAATTTTAGCCCTTTCCGCCAAACCCGCATAGAAACGATTCAAGGACGCCCACCAGGCACTTTTGTGCGGGTGGAAAACGAAGTAATACCATTACACAACAGTCCTCGATGGGACCCATAGAACAGATATATATACAACAACGACTCCATGAGTCAAGAATACAGATATACTATACAAGATCCAAATCACCTTGAAAACGATAGAGCGTCCGACTACGGACAAGATGCAAATGGGGCTAAGAGCCCTGAAGAGTAACCAATGGCGTCCATAACCCTGCCCAGGCTAAGCCGAGAGGGTAACCCTGCTAACGACGTCGATCTCAAACCTGCTAAAACAAAAGGGGTGCCGACAAAGGGCAAAGGAAAAATAGGAGCGTCAGTACTGAGGCCAGTACACGGCGAGGCTAGAATTCGGCGGCTCTCGCCTACATAGGTATGGTGGACTGAAGCGGTAGCGCAGCAGCATTAAACAACCTATAGAGACTCGGTAAAACTGGCGGCTATTAGAGAGGCATAAGAAAGATCTATTCGGATCCAACCTCATACTAACACCAAACATACCCATCCTGGTATTTCCCCCTCGAGACCAAACAAGGAAGTCGGACCAAGGAACTCACACAGTTGGCAATTTTACTCATTCCGTTATAGTCGCAACGCTTACTAATCAGATATAGATAGCATGAGTCATCCTGAAGCATAAATAGTGGTCAGTTTTAATTAACCATTATGTGGTAGTTGAAACATTTACTAGTTAGATATAATTGTCCTGAGGAATCCCAAAAACCCAGCAGTTGTTGGCACTTTTATCATCCATTCCATTATAGTGAAGCTGAATTACTAGTCACATATTAAGTCAGATTTATAACACTACTTTAGTTATGCTTGTCTATGATCGAGATATTGTGCTCCAACTTGTCCATAACCGCGGACATGGCTTTCAGAAAGATTTACCCTGCAGGGGTGCACAAATAGCAACACACACACGATCAACCTCGGAAAAACCAAATCAAAACCCAACGAGGCTTTCACGACAATGCAATCACAGGATTCATAAAATATTTCAGGGGGCCACCCCACTAAGCTACCCACAACGAAGTTGGCCGGCTCCGGAACGGACCCAGGGTTTGTGACGACGGTTGTAAACGACTGGGAACCCGAAAGTGTGTCTGGGCTTGTCGATACCGCGAAAACGTGGCACGATCCAAAACAGTACAGGTGCTCCGCGCACAATCGTAAATAAAGCAGTAAAGCATGGCATAGGTACAATATAGTAATAAAGCCCCAAACTACTTTGTGGTCCCAAGAAATAAGAAATGAATCAAGCTCTGGCTAAGGGGATTCATGGTCCCATATGCGGATAGTGCGATAGTCAAGGAACAGGTATCAAGTACTAGGGGTCCTACGGGACACAAGTGAGCGTGGAAGAACCAAATAACATCTATTGCCCACCGATGCCTCTGCATTAGTTATATCTAGCAATTTAATAGTTGTATTTAAAGGCATGATCATCTCCATCATAAACATCTGCCAGCATTCCAACAACTGTGGTACTTGACAACACGAGATCGCACCTGAGCAAGCACCTACGACTCGCAAGGCCAGCTATCTACCAAACACAGGTAATAGGAGGTGTCCAAGGCAATATAGAGGTTGCACGGGATATAACTGGTACAGAACACTAAAGCATCGCGACACAGATAGCAATAGATCAACAGGAGGAAATAAAGACTATAAATGCAAAATAGGTAGAAGGGGAAGAGATGCTCGCCTGGGAACACACTGCCGATGGATCATATCCGGAGAACTTGTCGATACTCGCATCAACTCATCGGCCTAATCTGCGAAGAAGCAAACACTAGAAGAAACACTGGATGCAATATTTAATACTACGACAGAAGATCCGGCTTGATTATGATATGATGCAGATGCGGTGCAATTAGGTAGTATTAAGCGAAACCGGGGTCCCGACAATTAATTAATAGGTTCTAGTTATTTAGATACCCCGCAATTTAAATGTTGTATTAACAAGGCAACACATGGCATCGGTTCGCTACACCAATTTAAATGGAGCCGATCTAAGACTAGAATATCCCACATATAGACTCCATATTTATTTTAGGTGAATCGACTATTTAACCCAACCCACCAGATGACATGTATGCAAGCATGTATAATTTAATATGCAGCAGTTGTAATTCATTTATAAAATAGGGGTCTCGGGTAGGGGATCGCATTAGGGTTCGACGATCTTGGCTCCAGAGGGTGTTCAGGTTCGGTCTCGGACTCCAGGATCTAGGGGTCTTCAAAAACGGGAAGGAGAGCTTGGCGTTCCTAGGTTCGGTCTTCAGGGTTGCTTCAATCAGATCCATGACGAAGTACTTGTCGTCCCATGTAGAAGTCCTTATCGATCCGTGGCAACGATCTTCGGGTTCGGGTCTTCGGGGTATACGGTCTTGGCGTTCCGGGAAGGAGATCTTGTCAGTTCCATGTCAAAGGCCTTGGCGCTCCGGATCGAGTGACGGTGTCGGTCTCGGGTCATGTCGACGGTCTTGTCGTTTCACGGCGGAGATCTTGGCATCCCGGGTCTAGGCGTCTTTGATCGATGGCGAACTTGGGTAGGCCTCGGCACATGGCAGAAGATCTTGGCGCTTCACGGTACACACGGTTGACGAAGATCTTGCACAGAACTCCAGTGTCGCAAGAGAACCTCTCCGCTTCGCTACACCTGGCCGCGTCAACTATCAAACAGAGACAACGCTCGGTGGAGACATGCTCGAGGAGGACGGAGGCCGGCTCCGCGGCGACGAACTCGGGCCCCAGGAAGGAAGCATCGGCATCGGGAGGAAGGGCAGCAGGGCAGGGGCCCACGGCGCACGGGACTCGACCTGGGATGAGGACGGAGGAAGCCCTGGCGGCGTCCTTGACATGGAGACTCCACGATCAGGGGAGAGGGAGAGATTCCCTAGGTGGGGCCGGGAACACACGGACCGAGGTGGTCGGGCGGTTGTCGCACGGGATGGTGGGGATGGGGTTGGTGGCGGTGTGAGGATTGGTGCCAGGCGGGGCAGGTGGTGGGGCCTGGCACGATGGAAGCGGGCGGGGCATGCGGGATGGATTGAGGGGTGAGGGAACGGGGGACGCAGGGTGGGCCGAGTGCGTGGCGTGTGGCTGCCGCGCTGCTGCGCGGGTTGGGGCTAGGGCGCGTTGGCGTGTAGCGTGCGTTGAGTGTGCTACGCGGGGTGAGGTGGCGTTGGCGGGTGAGGTGGTGGCTGATGGTTGGTCGGGGTGAGGTGGCTGGTGGGATTTTGGGCAGGAGGGGTGAGAGAGAGAAAGAGGGAGTTAGAGAGAGAGAGAGAGAGGGAGGCGGCGGCTGAGGGAGTGTGTGGGGTTAGGGTTTGGTTAGGATTAGACTAGGTTTTAGTTTAGGGTTTGGAGGTGGCCGCCCGGCTTTCAGGCCCGGCGGGCTACCTCCTTAAAATATTATAAATATTTATTTATTTAAAACGAGGCTTTGGCAATCGGTTTTTAGACAAACCAAAATAATCCGGAGGCCATAGGCGGTTAGCGGTCCCCTCGCCCACTACGTCTGCGCCCGGATGAGGAAGAGTTGGAGGAAGAGGCCGAGGTCTAGCTGCATTCCAAGGTAACACTCGCAAAAATCGACAAAATGCACCAAGATGCCGATGGCGTTTGCGCAAAGGTGGTGCAGCCGGAGGTCGAAGAAGGCAAGGAAGGTGAGCATGAAGGGGTGGACGGGGAGAGAGAGGTCGCGAGCCAGGTGGGAAAGGAAGATGACCCTCTCACCCTTGTGCGGGTGTCAAAATTCTTCTCCCACCAGCACAAGTCGCACCTCCAACTCCGTCACCGGCGGTAGGAACCGCAACCGGTGGTATTTCTCGACCTGATCCGCCGTCACCGCGGAGCCGCACCATGCGCCGCGACTTTCCGCCATCACTTCTGTGGTGGATAGCACCGAGAAGCGGGTGCCTATCATTGCTAGTGGTTAGGAACGGGTGGCGCCATGAGAGAAGGAAGCAAGAAACAAAGGAGAAAGAGAAGGGCAGTGTGGGAGAAAGGGTGCACGTGCGGGCGGCCGCTATCCCAGCCGCTATTTAACACCGGGGAAGAGCAACCATTTGGCGCACCACATGGCGCCCCCCGGGTTGCACCCCTCATCCAACCACTTCCAAGATCCCGTGTAGCCGCATGGGATGCACATAAGATCCAAGAGGTTGTTCTCGAGGCGACACGCAACAGTTCCCAATGCGACGTGTGACGAGACGTGATCCTGCACGCCACATGGGCACAATGATGGCCAGCGGGTGTGGCTTGCATCAGCGTTGACGCTGCCGATTATTTCAACCATCAGTTCTTAGATGGACGAAGGTTAAAAAAATATTGATAAGCCCGTGCACATTTCCCCAAGGACGAAATCCATGTGCGCTCGAGGGCTAGTGTCTAGGGTATCGTCCCTGGGTAGCCTAACCAGGCGGGTTACGCCTGTCCGGCTAGGCGATAAGAAGAGCATAGGCCAGCTGGAGCGACCCATCCGGGAGTAATATCGGTGCAAAAGCACCAAGCCATCAAAATGCACCAAGCTGACTGGCTCAGCACAGCCGGACTGGTGGGCAAGAAGGACAAGTGGCGCTAGCTGGCTGGAGGAGACTGGCCGGACTAGCGTACCTAGAAGATGTAGCTAGGCGCGACGCGTTGTGCAGTGTGCACCACGCCCTATGCCTACTGATGAGATGTAAAGATGGCCTGTGCGGCAAGCCCATACCAAAGACTCTCTCGATGAAATGGGAACAGTGAAGACGACGTACAATGTGTGCCTAGGGTGGGTACTGTTGAGGGAAAACCTCAAGGATGGCCCGATCTTTCATTAATCCCTTGAAATCGAGGAGGAGGATGCGGGAGAGGATGAAATCCGTGAACTCACACACGAAGAACACGATGAACACATGCGAAGACACAATACACACATATAGCTCAAGCTGGCAGTGATCGGTCTGGCGCAATCCCTAGGATCAGCGTTGGGCGGAGGTCTCTCTCTCGAACCGGGACATGAAGTAGGGAGTCTCGGTGAGATCTTGATGTCTAGGAAAGGGAACTCCGATGCCTAGGCCTTGTACAACGAGGGAGGCACGATGCAAAATCCAACGAGGTTTGTGATATTTGGGTGCTCCTTAATCAAGGAGCATTATGCAAGAATTAGATAGATCAACAAGGGTGTCCACTAATTCCAAATATCATGCCTAAGCAATACAAGGGGGTGTGAGGGCTATATATAGGCCAGCCACTAAGTCAGGGGTAGTTTGGGTACAAAAGGGTAAAAACTGGACGAAATAGGAATATTCTCGGGCATTAAACCCTGGTTGACTTTGAGGCCAGGCCGTTCCGGTGATAGTTCCGGTCGCGCTGGACTAGGAACCGAAATTTATGGTCCGCGACTGTCGGCCACCGGAATGGCTCACAGAGGTGCGTTTCGGCATGTGCCAGTTTGTTTCGGTCGATGCCGGAATTTCTGGTCCGGGTTTCAATCTGCCAGTTTGTGCATCGGGAATTCTGGCGAGAATTCTGGTCCATCGGGCCGGGGGCCGGTTTGTCCTAGCCTTTCGGCTTGCGATGGCTTGGTTCCTTCTCTTGGCATTTCTTCATGGGGTTCATACCTGATGGTGCATAAAGTATTGGCATGAAGTAGCAAGCCGTCCAAGGATGTAACGAAATCACATGAGACAAGGAGCGAATTCACCTTAGCTTGAAGGAGCTTGGCTCGAGCACGAGTCATTGGTCCACTTGGGGGACTTGGTGGTGGAGATGTAGGAGCGTCCATAGGACGGGCTACATCAACTCCGCCTCCCTTGGTAAAGAGTCGTCATTTACACTTCATGGCTATCGTCTTGAACGTCTCCATGGTAGGGTGAGAGGTCCTTGACATTGAATGTCTTGCTCACGAGATACTTTGAAGTCGATATGTCGATGACGTATGCATTGTTGTTGATTCTTTTGAGGACCTTGAAGGGGCCATCTCCTCTTGGTTTTTGCTTGGAGTCGCGATCTTTGGGGAAGCATTCCTTGCTCAAGTGTATCCATACAAGATCACCTTCTTCGAAGACCATTTCTTTCTTGTCCTTGTTGAGCCTTGATGCTTGGAGAAGGACTTGTTATTTTATAGTAGCCCTTGTTTCTTCGTGGAGCTTGTTCATAGCTTGGGCGCGCTTGTCGACGTCCATGTTGGTACGCTCATGGAGAGGTAGTGGTAGGATGTCGAGTGCGGTGAGGGGCTCGAAACCATAGATGATCATGAAGCGACTCATCTTGGTTGTAGAGTGCTTGGATCGATTGTAGGCAAACTCGGCGTGGGGAATGCATTCCTCCCAATCCTTGAGGTTTTTATTGATCAACACACGAACGAGGGTGCCGAGGCTTCGGTTGACAACCTCGATTTGGCCATCAATTTGCGGGTGCGATGCGGAGGAGAAGGGTAGCTTGACGCCGAGCTTGGCCATGAGGGTCTTCCACAATTAGCTCATGAATTTGACGTCGCGGTCGGAGACGATTGTTCTTGGCACACCATGCAGACAGAAGATTTCCCTGAAGAACAAATTGGCAATATGTGAAGCATCGTCGGTCTTATGGCATAGTATGAAGTGTGCCATTTTGGAAAAGCGATCCACAATGACAAATATAGAATCATGACCATGCTTAGACCTAGGCAATCCTAACGCAAAATCCATGCTAATGTCGGACCAAGGTACATGAGGGATAGACAATGGCATATAAAGACCATAAGGTTAGCTTGTGACTTAGCTTGAACACATGTAGTGCATCGTTGGACGTAGCGTTCCACGTCGCGCTTCATCTTGGGCCAAAAGTAGTGAGTGGATAGCATGTCCAATGTCTTGTCACAGCCAAAGTGACCCATGAGGCCTCCACCATGAGATTCTTGGAGAAGCAAAAGTTGGAGAGATGACTTCGGAACGCAAAGCTTGTTTTGTTTAAATAGAAAGCCCTTATGCAAATAGAAATCATCAACTCCTTTGTCAATGGAGCACTTTGCGAAAATTGGTTCAAATAATGGGTCGGAAGAATACAACGTTTTTATTTCCTCAAGACCCAACACATTTACTTCGAGTCGAGTAAGAAGGCTTGTGTGCTTGCGAGACAAGGCGTCCGCAAATACATTATCTTTGCCCTTCTTATACTTGACAGTGTAAGGAAAAGACTCCATAAACTCAACACACTTAGCGTGTCTCTTGCTCAAGTTGACTTGGCCTTTGAGATATTTCAACGACTCATGGTCGGAATGTATGATAAATTCCTTAGGCCAAAGGTAGTGTTTCTAGAACACGAACAAAGGCAAAATCTCTTTGTCATAAATCGGATAATTAAGGCGAGCACCATCAAGTTTCTCGCTATGGTAGGCAATAGGACGCCTATTTTGCATGAGGACTCCTCCAATGCCAATACCACTAGCGTCGCACTCTATCTCAAAAGTTTTTGTGAAATCCGGTAACGCAAGAAGAGGTGCTTTGGTGAGCCTCTTTTTAAGTTCATCAAAAGCTTTTTATTGCGCTTTGCCCCATACGAAGGTGACATTCTTTTTGGTCAATTCGTTGAGAGGACAAGCAATGGTAGAAAAGTTTTTCACAAAACGATGATAGAAACCGGCTAACCCATGAAAACTTCGGAGTTCACTCACATTTGTTGGGAGGGGCCAATCTCGTATGTCCTTTACTTTAGAAACATCAAATTCAATGCCCTTCAAAGAAACGACAAATCCAAGAAAAATTAACTTGTCTTTAGCAAAAGTGCACTTGGGAAGATTAACATATAGCTTTTCATGTCGAAGGATTTGCAAAACTTCCTTGACATGTGTAACATGGTCCTCAAGTGACTTGCTATAAACAAGTATATCATCGAAATAGACAACGACACTCTTGCCAATGAGAGAACGCAAAATATGATTCATGAAGCACATGAAGGTGGATGGGGCATTAGATAAGCCAAAGGGCATGACCAACCATTCATAGATACCAAGTTTGGTCTTGAAGGTGGTTTTCCACTCATCACCTTCCACCATGCGTATTTGATGGTAACCACTACGGAGATCAATTTTTGAGAAAATAGTGGCTCCACACAACTCGTCAAGCATGTCATAAAGACGCGGTATAGGATGTTGATAAAGCACGGTGATAGCATTGATTGGATGGCAGTCCATGCATAACCACAACGTATCATCCGTTTTTGGAACAAGAATCACAGGTACCGCACTTAGACTAGTGCTAACTTGGATCAAACCTTTGGAGACGAGTTGGTTGATTTGGCGTTCTATCTCTTTCGTCTCTTCCGGATTTGTGTGGCAGGCAGCACATTTTGGAAGGGGTGCGTCGAGTATGAGGTCAATGCGATGCTCAATTCCGCGAAGGGGAGGTAGTCCATGAGGAAGCTCTTCGGGAAACACATCCTTAAATTCTTGCTAAATAGCCATCAAAGAGGGAGGAACATTGGTTACGTCATTAGTTCCTTGCGCTAGTCCCTTGCAAATGAGGACATAGTGCAAGATGGATGGGTTGTTCCTCACATCTCTCATCTCACTTTTGGTGGCAAGGAGAACACTCTTAGTTTTTCCACTCGAGTTTGGCTTGTGCGTCTCACTCACTAGGAGGTAGTTCTCTCGCTCACCACTCTTCTCACAAGTTTGTGTTATGGTTTGTTCCCTCGCTAAAGCCTTTGCATTGTCCGCAATTATTTGGTTAGGAGTCATCGATGGCAAAACACATGTATTTTTAAGCCATTTGAAGGTGTAAACATTTGTGCGACCATCATGTAGAGCACATTTGTCGAATTTCCATGGTTGACCAAGCAACATGTGGCAAGCCGTCATTGGGACTACATAACACTCCACTATGTCTTTGTATGGGCCAATAGAGAAGATTACCGAGACGGTGTGCTCTATCTTCACGGACCCTTGGTCACTTAGCTATTGCACCTGGTAGGGGTGCTTGTGCGGATGGAGGGTGAGGTTGAGCTTCTCACACAACTTGGTGCTAGCAAGGTTGTGGCAACTCCCTCCATCTATGATCACCTTAATAGATTTCCCGTTGATGCTGACACGTGTTTGGAAGATATTTGAGCATTGATCTTCATGCTCTTGTGCTTGAGTGGTCAAGGTCCTTGTGACGACAAGCGATGGACTTGCGTCATGTTCACACATGAGGAGTTCTTGGTCATCTTCCACTCATTGCCTTGTCATTGCTTCCTTGACTCAGGCATCAAATTCATCTTCGCTCAAGTACTCTTCGTCGCCATTGCCATGGATAAACAATACTTACTTGTTTTCACACTCGGCCAACTTGTGTCCTTTGCCTCCACACTTGTAACATTTGTCGTTAATGGCGTGGTATCCTTTGTGTACTTGCCACTTGGGGTGGTTTTCCTTGAGGAGGTGTGGGCTTAAATGAAGTCTTGGATGTACTTGATGAGCTTCCATTGAAGGTTGGTGGTGTAACGGTTGAAGCTTGCTTGTAGGTGAAATACGTATTGGGCTTGTTGTACTTGATGTCCTCTTGCACTTGACGCTCGGCCTTTGTTGCGATGTGCACAAGCTCAACCATGTTATTGTATGTTTAGAACTCGACGATGCACTTGATTGGGTGGTTCAAGCCAATAAGGAAACGTGCCATAGTTTGCTCCTTGCGCTCTTCAATGTTGGCGCGGATCATGTTGAGCTCTATTTACTTGAAGTACTCTTCCACGGTCTTTGTTCCTTGACAAAGCGATTGAAAGTTGTTGAAGAGGTCACGCGTGTAGTGCGAAGGAATAAAGCGGGATCTCATATGAGCCTTCATGTCATGCCAAATTGTGATTGGAGGTTCTTCTCTTGCATCACAAGCAACTTGAACTTGTTCCCACCAAAGGTTGGCATACTCATCAAACTCAAGTGAAGCCATGGTGACCATCTTCTCGTTGCTATAATTGTGCATGCGGAAGATCTTGTCGACTTTGAGTGCCCACGAGAGGTATTCTTCGGGGTCATTTGATCTGGTGAACTTGGGCATCGTGAACTTGATCTTGCCAAATGTTTCTGTTGGGGTTCGCAGCATATAAAACAAAAAAAATCCTACGATGGGAACTATATGCCAAGATCTATCTACTAGATACAAGCAACAGGTGGATATACATCCATAGAGAACTTACCCCCGAAGACAACAAAGCTTTGTTAACGAGTTGGAACTCGTGGATGATGTAGTCGTATACTTGTCGATCTCAAGATCGTGATGAAGTCTAGTAGGTTCAGCTCCAGCACGTCCTTCAGATCCAGCTCCAGCAAGTCCAGCACCACCAAGTCCAGCACCGCAAAGCAGTGGTGCATCCGTGACCGCACACACGTCTGGTACCCCGATAACCTCTGTCCCTCGCTCTAGCAAAGCAACAGAAGTAGCAACTCCTTTCTAGATAAAGCCACCAGGAACATGTATCTCGCTATTCCGAGACCATGGGGAAATAATACTAGAGGGGGAGAGAGATCCTTCACGAGGAGGTGTGAGGAAGAAGGGGTGTGAGGGGGGACTTTTATAGGAGGAGGGGGTGCCCCTCCCCATGAACGGCGCCCAAGGGGTGACCCCTCACCTCCTCATTCATGTGGTGGCAACTCCCTCCACATAAATTTGCCCCTTCACATTCTCTTTTAAAGTCCCCACTTTAAATGCATTAAATTTCTCCAAATTTAATGCTCTCTCATTTAATAAAACTCTTTTATTAATTTTGTTCAGAATTTTGTTAATTACTTTAATTAACAAACATTCACATAAAACCCCCTGCAACATTTCAATATTACATGCAGAACCAATTTCACTCGAAACAGTTTTGGTGTCTATTGAAATAATTCCAGCGCTTTCTTAAATCTTTATCTGAAATATATTTGCTCCAAATGGTGTCGGTATCCCTTAAGTGTGTCACCCTACAGTTCGCGAATAATGCAGACATGATCGAGACCCCTCTCAGATCAATAATCAGAAGCGGGACCTGGAGATCCATACTGACTCCTACACATTCAACGATGACTTCTGTGATCGTGAGAACCTTTAACGCTAGTAACTAAATCCCTTTGTCTCGCGATATATTACATGTCCGAGATTCGATCATCGGTATCCAAATACCTAGTTTGATCTCGTTACCGACATGCACTCTTTTCTCGTTCTCGTGATATAACATTCTAGTGATCACATCACTTGCTTGCAAGCTACCTTAATGTGATATCACCGAGAGGACCCAGAGTATATCTATCCGTCATCGGAATGGACAAATCCCACTCTTGATCCATGAGCCTCAACATAACACCTTTGTAGCACTGAACCCACCTTTATAGTCACCCTGTTACGGTGTGACGTTTGCTGTTATCAAGATACTCTTCTAGTGTTAGCAATTAACATGATATCATGGTCTCAGGACTAAGATTACTTCGTATGATGTTATAGCAATATAAACATAATGACTTTGATCGTAATGCAATACTTCGGATGAATGTTCATCACATCATTCCACCAATGTTGTGACCTCGTTATTAACAACATCCAATGTCCATGATCAGGAAACCTTGATCATCTTGTTAATCAACAAGCTAGTTTATATGAGAGGTAGTACTAGGAACTTTGTATTTTGTTTATTAAAAACACATGTATTAACGTTTCCAATTAATACAATTATAGCATGCAAAATAAACATTTATCATAAACATGGAATAAGATAATAACCACTTTATTATTGCCTCTCGGGCATATTCCCTTCAGTTTCTTCCTTATTGCGATCATGGTGGCGGTTGTTGCCATGTTGATGACGGTCTTCATCTTCCATGCAATCATTGCGACGAGTGTGTTGAGCTTGTTGATGTGCTTGTGGTTGAGGAGCCGCATTTGGGGGTGGCGGAACTTGCTCTTTCTCTTGGCGCGGTTGTTGACGAGGAGGAGGCAATCGGTCCTCGTGACGATCATGAGGAGGTGGCGCCTCTTGAGGTTGTTGTGGACAAAGAGGAGGCTCGTTCCTCGGGTGTTGTTGTGGGTTACGCACTTGGGTCTCCCGGTTAAGATCATGGTCTTGAGCCTCATGACATGGTGGGTGTCGCTCAACTTGTACCACTTGACGCTCCATGTTTTGATGTGGTAGAGGAGGCGCCTCGTGATGACCATGGTGTCGATGCGAACTTTCATGACGGTGATGACGAGGAGGAGGATCTTGGAAAGCCTCATGTTGGTGACGAGCTTGTTCCTCCAAGTTGGAGTCATCACTTGTTGTGTCAAGAATGTGCCAAGGGTGGCGGTGTTGGACTTGAGGTTCCACTTGAGCCCTTGCGTGATGACTTGTCCTTCACGCCTTGCTTGGGGCCTTGAGGAGAAATCACCATCATAGCTTGATGTTGCGGCGTGCCGTGGTGAAGGTACATGTTCAAAGAACTTCCATCTTCAACCACGGGGGCGTAATTGCGTCTTGGAGCACTTGGATGATGATCTTGAGGAAGAGGAGAATGGTGGTGCGATGAGCTTGAAGATCTTGATGCGCGAGAGCGCGGTCTTGCCATTCCATCGATGAGGAGTCGAAGCTTGTCATTTGTTTCGGCGATGGAGCATTGGAGCGCTTCATTTTGATGGCCAAAGTTGTGATGCATCGCATGCATTTGTCATCGAGGCCATCGAAGTGGTTGTTGATGTTCTTGAACTCGCTTTGCGTCTCGCCGAATTGTTCATCTTGTCGCGTCTCAAGAGCCTCACAACATTCGCGTAACTCATGTCGGATGATGTAGTGACTTGCGCGCGTCATGTACGGTCCATGTTCTTCTTCTTGGGGAGGTGGTTGGCTCGACTCACCATGCCTATCCATCATGCAAAACACATAAGGGTTGTATATGGAAGTAGGATATGGTGGTGTTAGCCTTTTACCTCACCTTGGGGATTGCACCGAACTAGAAACCACAAGTGAGAGCTATAAGCGTGCAAAGTGAAATCGCAAAGAAACCTCACACAAAAGAAAGAACTAACTCTCGAAATCTTTTGGTGGAAGGTTAGGGTGGTGAAAACCAAAGAAAATGATCCAAAGAAAAGGTTATAGTCAAAAGTGGTAGAGAACCAAAGATCAAAAGCAAAAAGGAAATGATCTACGAAAACACAAGGATACACACATGTGAAGACGGATGTGGTTAGCACGACTATGAAAATGAGCACAAAATGTCCTAATGAAGACTACGCTTGGTGTCATGCCAACGCAAGGAGAGACCACAACTCGTTCGCCAAAAGAGAAATAAGCAACGGATTTGTGCACTTGCCTTGGTCGCGCTATAGCTCTCTCTTTGCTTACAAGCTTGAGACTCTCTTTGTATTGGGAGACTTTGTATCTTTCTATTTTTCTTTTGCTTTCTCTTTTTCTATTTTTTTGATTCTTTTTCTCCCTTTCTATACTACTATGTTAACTCTTGAATTTGCTTATACACTCTCACTTTCCAAGGACAAGTGCACAATTCTTAGGCAAACACAAGATGAGTTGCTCTCATAGGATAGATACACACTAGGAAGAAGGGTTAACAAGGTGGAGCAAGTTATACCTTCGGTATTGGCGACTTGCTACCGGTGTAGGGGATGATATTCAGCGTCGCGGTGTCGAGGAGCACGGTATGTAATGACTTGCAGAAGCTTGAAGTTAGTTGGGGCGACACGCACATGAGGCACGAATGTCACAAGAGGAAAAATGGACAAAAATGGGGAAATCGGGATCTTCGGTGGCCAAACCACCGGCGCCGGACCGTGCGCCAAAAATTTTGGTGAAATTTCCGGTTACCTAGAATACTCGCCGGAATTTTTGGCGGCGCGGTCGGTCCGCCCGGCCTAGAGCCGAAATTTGTTTGTGACGAACTCCAAATGTCAAATCTGTCAAAATTTTCATAAATTTGTCCATATTGGGCTGTGGAAAGGTTCTAGGAAGGTAGATCGGTACCCCAAGCAACAGATCTGTGGAACAAAACCACTAAAAACATACCAAATTCAGAGATCGATCCGAAGGCAAATTTGAGGCTCTTTTTGGGGATTTTCGATTTTTTGGTGGATAGAAGAAAATTTTGTGGGGGGATTCATGAACAACGAAGCTCTTGATACCAATATGTTGAGGGCAAACCTCGAGGATGGCCCGATCTTTCACAAATCCCTTGAAATCGAGGAGGGGATGAGGGAGAGGATGAAATCCGCGAACTCACGCACGAAGAACACGATGAACACACGCGCACGCGAAGATACAATACACACCTATAGCTCACGCCGGCGGTGACCGGTCCCGCGTAATCTCTAGGATTAGCGTCGGGCGGAGGTCTCTCTCTCGAACCGACACGACGAGTAGGAAGTCTCGGTGAGATCTTGACGTCTAGGCAAAGGAACTCCGATGCCTAGGCCTTGTACAACGAGGGAGGCATGATGCAAACTCCAACGAGGTTTGTGATATTTGGGTGCTCATTAATCAAGGAGCGTGAGGCAAGAATTAGATAGATCCACAAGGGTGTCCACTAATTCCAAATATCATGCCTAAGCAATACAAGGGGGTGTGGGGGATATATATAGGCCAGCCACTAAGTCAGGGGTATTTTGGGTACAAAAGGGTAAAAACTGGACGAAATAGGAATATTCTCAGGCATCAAACCCTGGTTGACTTTGAGGCAGGGCTGTTCCGGTGATAAGTCCGATCGCGCCGGACTGGGAGCCGAAATTTCCAGTCCGCGCTGGTCATTTTGGTCAGCCACCGGAATGGCACACAGAGGTGCGTTTCGGCGTGCGCTTGTTGGTTCTGGTCGACGCTGGAATTTCCGGTCCGGGTTTCGATCCGCCGGTTTGTGCGACAGGAATTCCGGCGAGAATTCCGGTCCGCCGGGCTTGGGGCCGGTTTGTCCTGGACTTTTGGCTTGCGATGGCTTGGCTCCTTCTCTTGGCATTTCTTCATGTGGTTCATACCTGATGGTGCATAAAGTATTGGCATGAAGTAGCAAGCCGTTCAAGGATGTATCGAAATCACATGAGACAAGGAGCGAATTCACCTTAGCTTGAAGGAGCTTGGCTCGAGCACGAGTCATTGGTCCACTTGGGGGACTTGGTGGTGGAGATTTAGGAGCATCCGTAGGATGGACTGCATCAGGTACTTTAGACACGATCTTTGTTGTGTGGTACTGTAGATGACCAGTCAGTTGGGGCCCGCCTGTGGGACCCGCCTGTCGGCCATGCCTGTGACCGTTTCCCCCGCCCTTTATAAGGGGCAATGGAACCTCATGAGAGGGGGTTGGTCACAGTTGGTTCGTTAGCTCTCATACAGCTCAAGGGGTGCTCTTTAGTTCTTGTATTCATCACCTTATAGTCAGATCGGAAGGAGTAGGAGTTTTACCTCTCATACAGAGGGCTCCGAACCTAGGTACTTCTCATGTCTTTCCACACTGGTTGTGTCCAATCTCGTCTACGGACGTCCTCGTAGTCGCCAGACTTGCTCCCACCATCTATCTAGCCTTCTTAGGCACTGCTATAACTAGAACTACAACAATCATACAGTGGTATGCTGAGTCACCGCAACCTCCTCCTTGTTACTTGGGCTAACCTCGGCAAGTACGCCCTCGCGGCCTACCCCCCCCTTATCCTTCGGGCGTCGGTGAGCAAAGCGCCTTCTGGGGGGAGGACGAGGAGGCTGACGAGGAGGACGTGGTGGAGGACGAGGAGGCCGAGGAGGAGGAGGAGGATGACATTGGAGAGTGGGAGGACACTGTACATAGCGTAGGCAACGACGGCGCCGAGCGGGACACACATGCGGCGATGATAGCTGAGCAGGCCGCCTGGGTCGCCGTTGAGACCTCCGCGGAGGAGGGGTGGCAGCGGTAGGATGCACATGCGAAGGAGCAGGCCGTTTCCTTGGACCACTTCTTGTCCTGTTAGTATCGGGGCAGGGGCGCCCTCCCTTCGCTCGCTGACAGGCAGGTCGAGGCGATGGCCTTTCTTGCGGCGGTGGCGGCTGTGTCCCAAGCGGAGGCGGTGGCAGCTGCGGCCAAACGAGAGGCAAGGGGGCGCGCAACTACACTAATGCAACGACGACGAGGACGAGGGAGGCAGAGACCCTCTCGCGCCACCGCAGGAGGCAGGCAACAAAGGTGAAGGAGGCGGCCCGACGTGCGACCTTCGGCTATGACAAGAGTGAGATTTACCTAGAAAGTAGGTTAAGTTGGGATCTGTATCCTAAGTATTTGTATTTCTAATTATGTATGACACATGGACCAACGGTAGCTTTGGGAGGACAAGCGAGCCGTCCTCCCCACGCAAACTAGGACCAAACTTGGACCGCGGATGCGCTGAAATGGACCGCTTCACTGGGCTGTGTCCGGGAGCGTTGGGTCTTGTCCTCGATTCGGAGGGACAGGTTCGGACCTGCCTGGTCCGTTCGCGGGGATCCTTGGAGTTGCCCTAACCCCTCGACCGCGACCTATCCTATGTTCTGCTGTCGTTTCAAACAGAATCAGAGTTTGCCTCCTGGACTCGCTGTGCGCCCTGCAGGGCTCCCGCTACATACGATGCCTCTCCGAGTTGCCGCTGGAATAATGCTATAGCAGGTGCCATGGATCTCCCGTAAAGCGACATGTCCGTTAACCATAACTTCACAGAAGATCCGAAGAGATCCGGGGGATTCCAGAGTCTTGGTGCCAATAGTGTCGGTCTTTTTGAATCAAAGAAAGATGAGCTGCTGCAGGATGTGGATTTCAGCCGCCAACCATACCATTTGATTCATGGTCTCAAATCTTCTTTTCTCGAGAGTCTGCTCTCAAATCTTCTCGAGTGGTTCTACTTTCTGCAGCATCACACGCTTTTCCTTTCTAGGGTGACGCGTTCCACTTGGTGATCCTGATGCCTACTTTTTCTTCGACCGACGTGATCCTGGTGGCTGGACACCGCGCGAAAGCCACACGACGAGGCGACAGACAACTCGCCTGCCTCCCACTCACCCTCGCTCGCATCCCCCATTTTTCATTCCTCTTCTCTGCACCACCGCCAATCAAACCAAAACCCCAAACTTAGCAAAACCCCAAATTTAACCACACCCTTCCCGTCTCTCTCGCCTTGACCCGCTCCCTCTCGCCCCCACCGCCACCCGAATCCTCCACCGCTGCCGGCGATCGCCGGACGACCCCGCGCCGCCCGGCGATCGCCAGCAGAGCAGCCATGCCTCCCCCGCCGCCGCCGTCCGTCGCCGGGAAGGCCGCTTGCTTCCTCAGCTTCGCGGCGGCGCGGGACCGCTGCTTCAGCCGCCGCTTCCTCGCCGCGGGCCTGCGCCCGCTCGCCGTCCACCTCCCCGACGCGGCCGACCCGGTCACCACCGTCCACATGTGGGTCCCCGCCAGCCCGCCACGCAACCCTCTGGTCCTCCTCCACGGCTTCGGCGCCTCCGCCACGTGGCAGTGGTACCCCTACCTCCGCCGGCTCATCGCCGCCGGATTCGACCCCATCGTCCCCGACCTCATCTTCTTCGGCAACTCCTGCTCCCGCCTCCCCGACCGCTCCGACATGTTCCAGGTCGGTCTCGCCGTCGCCGACCCCTGGCCCTGAATGGGCCCGGTCCGCCGTTCGCCGCCCCCTGACACCCCTCCTGTGCCGCTTGTGTGTCTGTCTGCGTGGCAGGCGTGGTCGATCAAGGCGGCGCTGGACTCCATCGGGGTCACCAGGTTCGGGCTCGTCGGGGTCAGCTACGGAGGCTTCGTGGGGTACAGGATGGCGGCGATATACCCGGACGCCGTGGAGAGGGTGGCCCTGGTCTGCACGGGCGTCTGCCTCGAGGAGAAGGACCTGGCGGACGGTCTCTTCCCGGTCGCCAGCGTCGACGAAGCGGCGGCGCTGCTCGTGCCGCGGCGCCCGGACGAGGTGCGGCGCCTCGTCAGGCTCACCTTCGTGCGACCGCCACCCATCATGCCGTCCTGCTTCCTCTGGGACTACATCAAGGTCAGTGGCCGTTTCAGATTGATTTTCATTACGTACTAAATTCTTGTTAAAAATCTATTTGAAATTTATAGTACTACTACTATGTGCATTGAGATGCGAGATTATATAAAATCGTTAGAGGTGGGATATTGAGGAGCCTCTAGGCAAGGGAATTATGTGTTCTGTTGTGATCTGGAGCAGCAGATGCGTCGAATTTCGCTTCATGTTTCGAATAGAAAACTGTCCTGTGCACGTGTCCGGTGAAGAGAACCCGAGTCTCTGAATCAAATGTCTGATATTGAAACCCTTTGGCCCATCTTAATAATCACTTGAATCCTCTGTTAAAATTGTCTACAACTGAAACGCAGGATCCTAATAGGCATATACTATCCATGTCAGTTTAATTGGCTCATTTCCCACTGTGACTGAACATCAGTCTTCACTATCGAGCTAATTTTATTTGCAAATCAAACACTGCCACGGATTGACAACTTAGCGCCTAGGTTAAGTGATGACATTTGTGTTAGTTGTTTGCCATCAAGTATTCGCACACGATTTGTCAGGATGCTTCGAGGGGATTTTCGTTGCACTGCTGTCTGTTTCTGTTTGTTGTGGTTGTTAACAACTCACCGAATATCTTATTAAAGTCCCTTTAGTGGACACCCACTAACTCACTGAATCCACTCTTCGTGGTCGTGGCTAATGTACGCGTGTGTGGATATGATGCAGCCGACAAAGCCTCAAAAGATTGATTCACACCGTTAGTAGGCTAGGAGCAGATCATCTTTCTTGCTTTGTGCCCGTCAGAATGTTTGCATATGTGATTTTCTATCTGTGGAGGGCCCAGAGTAAGTCGGTGATGACTGACACCATGCTTGATGTAATACATAGTAGTTCCATCGTTTATTTGCTCACTCATGTACTCCTACCCTAAAATTCACATATCTGGTGACTGGTGTATACTTAGCACAATCATTAACTTAGCATAGTATGCTCCTTACAGTGTTTTACCTCCTATGAGTAAATCCACAATTCCAGCACATAAATGCCAATGACTTCCCTACTGGCATGCTGGAAATTGCTTGGAGCTGCAGTTCAGTTGATTATGCAATCAGTTGCTTTCTGATGAATGTGGGACACCTTTGAAAAAGGAACATTGGCTAATCTTATCACAAAAGAATGGATTTGGTGTTTTCCGAAAGTAAAGGATTAGGTTGACAACTGACAACATTGAGATAATAATTTCTGTTTCCTAGAGGTTCAGTTGATTATTTTATCTTGAACGAAATCATTTGCTTCTCAATAGTGTTGGCTAATACAAAGCTTAAAAAGAACAAAGATAACCACTGTCTTTCAGTGGTGGCGGTGGAAGGTAAATACCAGGTTGGCTTTTTACGCAGTAAGCAATAGGAAAATTCTTGACTACATTATTTGGGATAACAAATATATTAAATTGTTACAAAATGATCTAACCTTAGCGGACACTCATTGAAAACATGGTTTAAGGTTCATGTATACAGTTTTGTGAAGTACCGACCTACCAGATCAAGAGGAAAGTGCAAAACTGAATTTGTGGAAAAATGATGAACCAAATCATGGAGATGAGCGTTTAGCCTTTTGAAATAGTGATCCCACTTACTCACAAAACAATACAAACTTTTTGTCGGTATACTTTTGGCAATAGTACTGAAAATTCAGATCAGAACTACTAGCAATTATCTGGTCTTGGTGGTCTAGGCTTTACTTTGGAAAACATTAGCAAGCCAACCGTTAAAATGTTGTCAACTTGGTTTGAAACAAGCCTGTGCTCTACTTCAATATAGTTTTTGAAATCCAAAAGCTGGTGCTTGCAATGCTTTATACACCATGGAGGTTGGAGGTTCTGGCAGAATCTGGACGTTTTGAGATAGACCGCTAGTGTTGTTGAAATCACAGATTCTTCAGCTCTTGTTCAGTTTCAGTCATGAAATTCTCTGTGCTTTCAGTGTTCTGTTCCTCTTATATTAGCTCAGAAACTATGGTGCTATTGAACCATGTTTTGGGCTTATTTCCAAAGGAGGTTTTCCTACTATGAGTATTTACCGTAGCTCACGGCAGAATTTGAATCTTCCATCTACTCTTAACTTGTGTACCCTTCCTTTGCTTAATATTACCAGGTGATGGGCTCGGATCATATCCAGGAGAAGACTGAGCTGCTACATGCCTTGATTAGTGGACGGGATCTTTCAACTCTTCCAAAAATAAAACAGGTAGTAATTTCTTCCTAAAATTTTGCACTTTATTGTTGAATACCAAACAAAGGAGTACCTTAAAAAAACTATCCGTGCAACTTTTGATAGTAACGACTCATGATTATATATATATTCATAATCATGTGAGACAAAATAAATCTTGTCGCTCTTTTTAATATTATAGTAGTACTGCTTAACGACTTGAACTTGATGCAGAAAACGCTGATACTTTGGGGAGAGCAAGATAAGGTGTTCCCAGTGGAGTTGGCTCATCGATTGAAGAGGTTAATTTTGATAACAGTATATGCTACCTTCAATGATCTTATAACCCCACGCAAGTTAACATCCCCAGCACCCCTTGCTGAAACTAATTATGGTACGGAACATCTGAACAAACTGGCAGGCATCTTGACGGGAACGCCCGGCTAGCTGTTATATACAATGCTGGGCACGCAGTCAATCTTGAGAAGCCCAACGATGTCTGCAAGAACATCATCGACTTTTTCCATGAGCCGCCTGCCGAAGTTTCAAACGAGGAAATGGTACGCCATCCTCATGCTTCTCGGCTTCCAACACATTCTTAATCCATGTCGGATGCGAACAGTTCAGAGACTGCGCAGCATTGCCAAAACACACTTTGCACCGTGTTCTGTTCCTTCGTTCGTCTCATCTTCTTTCGCTTTGTCTCGGCAGGTGTAGAGCTCTCATCGAGGTGGCGGATGGGTCTTGTTCGCAAGGCATCGGGCATCGGGCATCGGCGACGCGGCGTCTCCTGGTGGTTGCACATACAGGAGAAGGAGAGGGAGCCTTGTAGCGTTCTCTCCTTTCTCCGTGATGAAAATACCGGATGTGACGTGCCGGGTTGAGTGTAATCACCATTGTGTGTGACTGGCACGGCAGACGCCAGTGATATCGTTGTGCTATCGTTGAGGTGAAATGTGGAGCCTTTCTGGTCTCGCATTGTTTGTCATGTGGCTTTCGTGACTTCCACTGTCAGCTGGTCACACGACGTTTGCACACGGATCAGCATTCAGCAAACGACTGATAGGGATAGAGAAATCCAACTACAGTAACCATTCAACAAAAAAATTAAGTACAGTAATAACTATTCAAAAACACTGCAAATACAGTAATCGTTCAAACAAAATACAAGTACAGTAACCATTCAAAAAATGCAAGTACTGTGCTAAAGCTCGTTTGAACTTCGTACAATATGAAAGTGGCAGTAAACTCAGTACAGTCATGATCTGGGTGGTGAATGCTGATGCACACTGATAGCTTGTTTTTTAAAGTTGTACTAGTAAAATGCCCGTACGTTGCCACGGACAACAATTTACATAAATAACTCAAAAAAGATGATTAAACTACAAACTTTATGTCGTCAAAATATGGAGAAATGTGATATAATTGTTGGGTGGTGTCGCAAGCCCGGTGACTTATCCCATCTTTTTTTTGCAGGTAAAACGGATCTTTATTAAGAAGACGGGGTTACAAACAGCTCACGCTCCAGCTCCTGAAGCACAACATCAGGGCCATACCCAAGCCAAACAAAAGTTCTCCGCTCTGTCCTCGCAAAATTTGCAAGACAGTGACTAACCCTAACTTCCGAACGGTCCACTTTTACAAAATTACAAACTCTACCATTATTAGCTAAAAGCTTAATCTCTGAAATAATATTTAGATATACTTTTGTCACTCTTTCTAACCCTCCAAGGACCAACATGTGTTCTTTTTGACCTTTCACACTGTAATGAGTCTCCTTATACAGCCTAAAAATCTAGCAATTTCCCACCATGTTAGCCAGCTTTGCATGAGATAACTACCGACCCTTTCATCATGCAAGTGTGTCAATAACAAGAACTTTGTTATCTCAAATGATGTCTAAATAAATTATGGAAAGTGCAATGGAACACATAGTCCCTCTTATTTATACACAAACAATTTGTAGTGAGAAAATATTATACAATTAGTAGATGCAAAACTTCAACTAAAATTCCCTGCAATACACATAACATTTTTTCCTAAAAAACTATCATTATTCCTCGTATCTTTCCTCAAATAAGTGGCATTTGTACGTTCACTGCTCGTTTTGTAGGGCAGGCAGATGCTTCATAAGATGATTTCAATCAAACACTTCACTTTCTTGCACCGTAAAATTGAAAGGACACATGTCTCAATGGAAAGGCTGGCAACACCCTTCTATATAAAATGCTTATAAAATTTTAACTTAAAAAGTAAACCAGATAAGGTGTACCCACAAAATGATTCTTCTATTTATATCAGAAGGAAGGCTATATGTTTAGCAAATAAGAAAATCGCCCATCAAATTGTGTTTCCCGAAATGCACTTTTAGTCCAAAATGGCAAATTTTAGAAGAATATGCTTGACAATTTGACAAGGTCTGACTACTAAAACTAAAACTCAACAATTAGAAATTTCAATGCGTATGAAGCATTGCCTACCAGGTCTGACTACTAAAACTAAAACTCAACAAAAAAATAAACAATATCCTGATTTGCTAATGCCAGCCTCTTGGCATACACACTAACCCACCCAAAAGATGATTAAGCAACATTTGTCTTCCATCCTTCTCTATCTTTATGAGCATGATGAAATAAATGTTGATGCACAAAATCCATGCGAATGTTCAATTTTTAGTGTTGGCAAGTGAGCAACAACTTTAGGATCAAGGGTACTGACACTTATCTGGACAATGAGAGACAACATTATTTATGAAACGGAGTATTGCGCATCTGAAACAAGGAGATAATACTAAGATTAGAGGCACCAATATTCCACACAACAAAGTTGTAACACTGCACTTGCAAGATGGAAAATTCAGAAACCAAAATTATCATCTTGTCTCTAACGTTGTTATGAAATTTTTTATGGAAGTAGACCAGGCAAGAAAATTGTGCTTCTCATCCCACAGTATCTTCCCGGAGTTGGTCTGATGCTTTGCTAGGATTCTTGGCAGCCTGGAGAAGCGAGCTACAATTTGCATCTTTGAGCTCAGTTCTAAAGAAAAGAGAACCCTAGAAACATAAAGAGGGTGGAGATTACTTACGCGGTTTTGGGAGTCCATAAGTAAGAAAAATAATCATCAGAGTACAAGGGAACAAGGCATCATGTTTAATACCTTGGAAGAAGTGCAGTTCTCCGGCTCCTTGCGCACCATGTCGAGGACAGAGTCGACAAGCTTGGTGTCCTCGATATATTTTCCCTAGGCCCAATTGCTGGCACCGGATTGGCCATGGACAAAATTGTCTGAGAGTAAGATGTTGTAGATGGGACCGGAGCGATGCGAGTCCATATCTCAAGCTGCTGCATCATCGGTGAGAAATATTCAATCTGGACCTTGCAGAGCTCCCCTGCAACGAGTGGGCAGTGGAGCGGAGCATACCATCGACATGGAGCTCGAACGCAGTGGCCGGATTGAGGTTGAGCGACGCGAATAACACCAGCTAGGAGTATCACTGCCACAAGCAGCAACATGACATGGCGTTTCTCTAGTCGAGAGAACGCCTCCACCTGGTAATCTGTCTAGTCGCTCCAGTTGAGAGAATGCCTACACTATAATTTACTATAAGTCAGATAATTTGATATGCAGTCATCAGAGTCCCACCTCATCTAGTCATCTAGATGACCCACACAACTCGGAAGCATCATAAATATTTAAGCTTTTAAAAGGTTCAAACAAATAAGCATCCTTATATTTGATGGGAGACATGAAACAAATATTTCATAGGAGAAAAATCCTAGCTTCTGTTCGAATGAAGAGCCGTTCTTTAATATCTACTTGTGATTCTGACCAAATTATTTTGAGTCGGGAAAACTCACTATAGCATAGATAGGTATGTATATTAGCTACAAATCTACCGTGAATACCAAAAGGCTAAAGAAGTAGCTAGAAATTTCAAGAAAGACAACAAACCATTAGAAAACAGGAGCAGGAGTATGGCCATTAAAAATAGTTAAAGAGGGTCATGCAAACATACATGAGTGGAATTAGTGCTCTTGCCCTTGATCCAAAAGGAGAGTATCATCGCTGCCTCTTAACCTCCTGGATAAAAGAAGCACCAGGCCGACCCTTTGTTGCCTCGTGCGATATCAATAGCCTCAACGCCATGAAAATGAGTGGGATAGATTGATAGCAGATCATAGTTACGCAGAAGAAACCATCTCTTGCCAACTGAGCATTTATCTGATCTTGTATTCAAGATCCCGAGCTCCTCCACCAACATATACAATTCCATCCGGTTCATGGAAGAGGTAAACATATTTTTCTGGATCAGTGAGGTACAAACACCCATTATAGTAGAGATTAGAAAATATATCAGCTACGAATCAAAAAAGGAAGGGGGTAAAAAACAAAATAAGATAGATACGACACAAAACATGTATTCAACATTTGAGAAAAACAAATATGTCATTTGTACCTCACCTTTATTATTTCTGCTACACGCATAGACACGGGATGGGAGATCTCATCCTCAAAATTAGGCAAAACACTACAGATACATATACACATCAATTTTTAATACGAAGATCGACTAACAACGATGATACATTATGCAATAAATTAAACAACTCCAGCGCATCAGAATATTGATTAATATGTTGTCAGCGTGACAAACAAAACAAATTTCAGAAGCCGGTCATAACTTACATCATCCTTCTAGGAAACAGGAATGGTAACGGCCCTGGAGGAACGCCTGACTTTGGTGGTGAATTCTAACTTCTTTCTCGACTTGGGGCTCGCATAGGCGCTCTGGAAAGAAACAACCTGAATAAACTGATGACTCATCCTCGTAGCAATTTGAGAAAATAAGCACCTTGTTCTATTGTCTGGTCGCCTGGACAAGCTCTTGGCCATCTTGGATATACCCAGATATTGCAGAACGGAGGAAATACACAGAGATCTCCGCAAAAATAGTAAAATCCACCTTTGGCTACGTCATTTGATTTTAAATCTATAATAACTAAATAGGTGATCTCCTCTACTCCATTTCTCTCAACATGCAGCTATGCCACATCATCTTTCATGCCACCTCATCATCTCTCAATGCTTCCACAATTTTGTCTACCCAAAACCATCCTATGAAAGAAGACCCGGTTTACAATAAAGCCCAGTGCGTTTAATCTTTTGCACTCACGTGTCCTATCCTCTTCTTCTCCCACACGCACATCATTAATTCTCCAATATCATTGGAGAGACGCTTAATTTTGTCTTCCTGGCCGTCATGTCTCTATATTAATCGAGTAGTACAGACTGACTCTTTGCAGATGGAAATCAACCAATGCAATGGAGTTCTTCTTCAATCTTCTAATGGTACTGACGCTACCATCTGATCTTCTATCTCTCTACTGGATCTCCTCTCCTATAGAGCATTCGTCACATCCTCTCGGCGGCACCTCGATCAGTCGATGGTCAAGCAAAGCCAGAACAACAACTTTACCAGCCCACGTGACCCCTGGAATTCCAACCTCAACAGGTTTGCTCCACGCCCCTGCAGCCTTGCCGGCACTATTATAGTATTGAACCATATACATCGATACCCTCTGGTACAAATCCTACATTGTCTGGATGTTACTTCTGATTTTTTTCTTCGCCTACCGCCGACAATGC
Source organism: Avena eriantha (assembly GCA_910589775.1). Taxonomy (NCBI): domain Eukaryota; kingdom Viridiplantae; phylum Streptophyta; class Magnoliopsida; order Poales; family Poaceae; genus Avena; species Avena eriantha. The sequence goes on from OU342741.1 coordinate 94,725,420, forward strand.
GATATGATTTAGGTCATCTTTGGGGGAGTACCTTCTGATGGGACATGGAAGTTTATCTGCAGTTCTGTCCATCGTTTCCATGCATTTTCTTTTGGTTCCTTTGGTGCTACTCGGTGCATCTTTCAAGTCCAGGGGATCTCTTTTGTTTGTGCTCCATTTAATTCATGTCAGTTCTTTTGCTACACTTGAGAATTTGCTACAGCTTTCCACTAATGTTAGATTTTTAGCAATAACTTGAAAAAAACTTCTTGCAGGAACGAAAAAAGATATTTCCCACGGCTGGTGATAGTTACTTGAAGAAAAATGGCATTGAGCCTAGAAAGAGCAGTGGATTCAGGACCTTTGTGTTTTGCCTCTAGGCAGCGCCACTGAAGTCAAGCTGTTATATCCACTCAACCTGGGATTTGTTCTTTTGAAGTTCCACTTCTTAACCACCGGCATTATTATTCTATAAAGCGTGGTTGATTTTTGCTCTCATCTTAACTGTCCATAAGTAGCAGACAAAGTAAGTAACCATGTACACAGCTGCGAACAACCGAATCAAGTACATTTTATCTTTTCCTGATTACATTTCTTGGCATGCCATGTTCTTTTACCGTTGGTCATATTTTTAGTTGCCGTCAATTTATTTGGATTTAGTACCATATTTTTATTTCTGTACAAGAGCTCTATTAATTTACTTTTGATGTGTATGTTCGATAGATTTTTCTTTGAAGGGCATATGCCAGATTTTCAGATTGTGTGTTGAACATTATGTACCACAGTATTTTGTTTGCCACATTCTTTATTACTTGCATCATGCAAACGTCAGCTTTTAAGAAATTGTACTTTGTGGAAGTTCTCTGTTCAGATAAAACAATTGTTTTTTTAAGGACAGCATGATTAAACCTCATGGAATTTTAAAATAATTTTTATTGAGCTAGATCGCCGGCACATCTGATCCAAATAAGACTAATATTCTATCGTTGTGCATACTAAGCATATTTTTGTTAACCTGGCCTAATGGCTCAATATTATGTTTTCACTATCCACACAAATCCTCTCTTTACATGCACCTCCTATATCTAGTTTATTATCGTCGTACCTCTTGAGAAACTTGCATGTATTTTTATTATACTCTCCTTAATTATTTATAAATTTCCGCAACAACGTGCGGGGTATCATCTAGTTAAACCAGTTGGCGAACCAATTTAGCATTGATTCCAAAATAATCAACTAAAAGACAATAACTTGAACTTCCTGATAAACATGAGGTAAATCTACAATAAAGTACTTTAGATTGGCTGTCATCGGACTTGCAGGATGAACTCAAGAATAGGAGGAACAAGATGGGGATAGAGTGCATAGGCATACCGTCTCCTCTTCATCTGTGTTTACCGGGGAATGAGAATATTTCAGCAATTATTTCCTATGATTTTACTTCTGATGAGTCTAGACTTTCTAGCATATTTCAACAATTATTTTTATCCGGTACAGTGACATCTTCGCACCATGGAAAAACTTGTTAGCATCTTCATTCCCAGTGTAAGCAATAACCTGCAAAGTAGAAGCAAATTGCATCATGCAAGATCTAAAATGTTTTTCTTACGCACTGATAATAAATAGAAGCTAGTACAGAAGTAAGCTTATGCAATTCAAAAAAAAAAGAATTAGTAATTGTTTAGTATGTCCTTTGAAGACTCATAGGCTTACACATATTTTTCCCAATGATGTGAATAGTATCGGCAAACCTTGGACTGGACATGTGACATGGTCAGCACTGCAAATCACAAGAGCAGGTAGAATATCAAATCCCAAAAGAACCACCCAAAATGATTAAAATGAAGTAGATAATAGTAAACCGTTAGGTGTGTATGACTTAAATCCAATAGGGTACAAAATTATTCGTCATAAAATATCCATAGAAAGTATGCAATATTATTGGCTTGAAAATTTTCATGATACATGGAACTGAACATAATATTAGAAGGTAGACGAACAAATCATCTTATTACTGGAAATAAGAACCCCAAGTGATAGTTAGGCTAGTAACTCGCAGTATCTCCTGGAAACCATTAATAGATTACCACTTCAAGATTTAATTTTCAGCTCCTGGATAACTTGAACAACAGTTCAAACAAATCTTAATACGCATGCTAAATTTGAAAACCTAAAGATATATCATTCACTGAACATCAAATAATTTAGAGAACACCAACTCATGAGTCATAGATCAAACATGCATAAGGAGGTCAAGACTCTTCACAGGCAGCTATGGCGTGGTTGAGGATCAAGCTGCAACCTGCATCCGTCTCAGAAGACATTGTTACAATCAAAACATTGTTCTTTTAAGGTTTGGTGAATTCATGTATCACCTGCCACATCCTCGGTGCCGAACCATCTAGATCTTTTCCATTAATCTTGAGCCCGCTTCCTACCTCAAGTTCTCAAACAACTAAAATAGCTTATAAAGATATTCTTTTTTCCAGTTTGAGCTAGATTCTGCACAAATTTTATATGTTAGCAAAACAGTTGGGATTTTTAAAAAAATGGATGAAAGAGGTAGGTCTCTCACAACTGGAATCAATGCTACCTCTACCATGATATTTCTTCCATCGTGTGTCTCCTTAATTTGTCTATTGGTTCCTACTTATCTCTGGAAAAAGCAAATCCCTCTAAAATGTTAGAACCGGTAAAAATGTTATTTTTACCATTAGTACAAAACGCATGATAAAGATATCAATTATTTTCAGCATCCTGTAGGTACGTACGTGCGATGAAAAGTGAAGCCCCTTCAGTGGTATTCCAATGAGTCGAGGTCAGCGACGCCCGGCAAGTGCTCCCGTGAACAAGGCGCTTCAGTATCCTTCACGTGTTAATGATCTAAAATGAATCAGAAAATAATTATTGAAAATATAGTATATAATAACCAACCAAATTTTATCTGCGTGAACTGGTTGGTAATGTTCTCTATTTTTCATGCGAGTACACAATCCCAAGTGACTCAATATTGTGCAATTATCCTGGAGAATATGTGTGATTGGATTCATGGAGGGATCGGCGACGCTGAGGAAGTGCAGGTGTGGTGCACGAGCCGCTGGGAGGTATAGAGGAAGGAGGATGTATTGTGGTGTGCCCCAACACCAAAACCAATAAATCATGGAGGTGAGTGACTCAGTGGGGATGAGACCAGCTCGTACCTCAAAACCCAAACACCGTGGGCAGCATAGGGCCATCGACCACATCTCCGCTGCGCTCCCCTGCTCAGCACGCCGCCGCCCTCCCCTACTCCGTCCAGGAAGGAAATCAGGAGGGGATCAGGACAGATTGAGAGGACAACGGAGAAAGTGAATTGGGAGGGCTACTAACCGTGCGGTGGAGGGTATGAAGGAAACATGGAGGGGATCGGGGTGGGATTGAGCGGGACGGGGGAGGGAGATACAGTTGGGTAAACGGACCTCATGGCAGCAGCCTGTAGAGGAGGTCCTCGCGGTGGCGACATCCAGGCTCGCGTGGCGGCAACGGCAGACGCAGCGGAAGGGGGCGATGTGGGAGTCGTGCCTGAGGGCTATGGTTCTTTGGGCTTGGCCCATTTTGCGCGTGCGGGGCAAACAACGAGGAGAGCGACGAAAAGAATAACGTAGTGCCGAACCGGCTGAAAACGGAACACCCTCGTATTTTCTAGATAGTAGAGATGAAAAGGTAGAGAAAAAATAGAGGAGTAGAGATTTGGTGGGAGGGCAAAACAGTCTAAAAGAAATGTTGGACGAAACGTCGTGACAGGAGAAAACAGAAGAAATTTCTCCTTTTTAAGTAGTAGATATAGAGAAGGGGAATGCAAACTGATAGCTTAGCCGTTCCAGTGAGCTGACAATTATCTTACCTTCAAAATGGGCCGCGTCAGCCCGTACAGGGCAGTTCCCGTGAACGGCCCGGGACTTGGCATGGCGCCTCACGCAAATGGGCCTCGCTACGTAATTCCGGTAAAAAAAGGTTAGACAAAAATCCGAAGGGCGAAAAAAAATGTGGGGTGAGAGAGGCTCGAACTCTCGACCTCAGGATCACTCACGTTTAGCTATGAGACCTACGCGCTAGCCAACTGCGCCACCACCCCATGATGCATTTTCTAGGATATCGTAACTAATATCCCTATGACAATTTTTGACGGCTTACAGACTCAGCATTTGCTTAGGTAGTGCAGTTTGCCTCGCGCCACCTGTAGATTATGAAAATGTTTTGGTTGTAGTTATCTAGTATTGATCACATACATGTATGCGCTTGTGCTGCCACTGTTATGTGTTTATAGACTGTCATACAGTAAGCATAACATAACACGAATCAAGTGGCAGTCAAAAAGGTATATATGTATGTCGGAGCTATGTAAACTATATGACCATCCATTAGGATAATATGTGATGAATAGTTTGGTGAACAAGACTCGCCTATTCTCAAAACTAGAAGGATACCCCATGCGTTACAGCTGAATCTTTTTTAAAATATTATTGCATAAATAAAATGATATAAGATATGCGAGGCATAAAGTTGTATACATAAACATATAATATTTAATTGGTCACAATAGTCGAGCGGCTAAATTTAATAGATGTGAAATTGTTATATAGTTGGCGACTAAATATTTGTGACATGAGGACGATTGTATGGCAGCTAAATATTTGTGATGTGGACAATTGTATGCCTAAAAAAGGATGACGTGGACATGTTGCAAAGATATATAGTATCATTGATGTATGTTAGTGGAATGATATGGACAATTGATTGGCCAAAAAAAAGTGGGTGTTGCGGATGGCATGCATATTAAGATAGACAATCATAATTCATGTTAGTGATGGTTTTGCTTTATAAAAAGATACATAATCACTTCACATAATTAGGTCAGCTAGTAATTAGCTAGTCTCTTCTTCTGTTTGCATACTAGTAGTATTGATCCTAGTAAACTCATATACACGCAGCTCTACCACGTGGATAACTATTCCCTCCGTCCCAAAATAAGTGACTTGAGTTTGTCTAGATTCGCATGTACCTATGTATTAAAACGTGTCTAGATACATCCGAATCTAGACAAACCCACGTCACTTATTTTGGAACGGAGGGAGTATAATTTGCTTAAGTTTGACGGAGTTTTTTTGCGGGTGTAAGTTTGATGGAGTTAGCTAGATAAGAGCGTGTGACCTTAATTGATTGATTGCTTAGTTACTTTGCAAGCTCCCTACCTTAAAAAATCCTGAGCGATGAGGTCAGACGTCGCCATCTTTGCTTGACCGACGCCGTTACCATTGACAAAGCTATGTTCCACTAAGACGAGAAAGGTTGGAGACGACTGCAGGTGGGGGTAGGTGGCTAATGGAGCCAAGCGATTAGCCTGGACGTCGACGGCATATTCTACCAGCGGAAATCATATCCATAGATGCATCTGGACTGAACATTTGGTCAGTCGTGCCAATTCAGTTCAAACATGAGGGCTGCCGCCGCGTGCGTGCGGTCTAAACGCAGTTTCCTCGCACTCGCGCGGTCTCCTCTGTTTTTGTTTACTATACTCGTTTCAGTGCTGCCCTGACGTACGTAAGACCAAAGTTGCTTTTATTTTTTGAAATTAGCTAAGTTTTTAGTAAGGTGATCCCTTGAAACTAAGTTGTAAACCCACTTGCGATTAGAAATATCTTAGTTGCAATCTCACTCGTTTCTGCGTACGATCTCTCACTCCTGACGCTCTAGTGGGGGCGACCGTGACGGCCTCTAACCTTGGTTGTGCAACTTGAAATTAGAAATTTGTTTAAATACTCAGATATATAGACATGATTTAATGTATAAATATGTCGGAACCTAAACAAATCTGACATCTTTTTCCGAATGAAGGGAGTAGTAAAAATATGTGATTAGGGTATATATTGACTTCATATTGAAGACCGTGTCAATGTCCAACCGATATTATCATATGTATAGTGATGAGTAGATGGTATATTGTAAAATATAGTAGTTTCTTCGTCCCAAAATAAATGACTTGAGTTTATCTAATTTCAGTATTGCCCTGAAGTAAGTAAGACGAGTTGCTATTTTTTTGGAATTAACTAATTTTAGTTGGGTGATCCCTTCAAAGTAAGTTGTAAATCACTTGCGACTAGAAATATATTAGTTGCAATCTCACTTGCAACTTAGAAATTTCAGTTGCAGCGCATGCAGTAACTATAGAGTCTCAGTTGGACGCATAAATCATGAGGCAAATCTAATTGACTAGAACGCTAACCAAGCTATAACTAAATTCTTAGTCAATTGGGAATTAGCAAAACCCTTGGTTTTTACGTGGCCTCGGGGTAGAAGATTGAGTTGTACACTACTTGCGGTGAGAATGAACCGATAGATGGCCTTTTTTTTCTACGTATGTCTCTCACTCCCGACAATCGAGTGGGGGCGACCGCCGACCGGGACACCCCCTAATCTTGCTCGTGCAACTTCTCTAGAGGAAGTCACAAATTTGTTTAAATACTCTATCTAGACATGTTTTAATGTATAAATATGTACGAATCTAAACAAATATGTCATAGTTTTCCGAACAAAAGGAGTAGTAAAAATAAGTGACTAGAGTACGTATTGAGTCCATATATTGAAGACCGTGTCAATGTCCAACGGATATCGTCATATGTAGTGAGTAGTTGGTATCTTGTAAATAAGACTAGCACCAATGGTGGTATCATAGGTAGTATCATGTATGCCATGTTGGCAAAATTCTGACGTGACATGCTAATTAATGATAAAAAAGGTTGTGTTGGTACCATAGGTAGATACTGTATCATAGCACGTAAAATTAGAAAAACTAATCCCAAATAAATCTTGTACACAAGTTTGTATTGAGATTATACAAAACAATAAATATACTAAGACTATATACTCCCTCCGTTTGGAAATATAAGACGTTTTACCTTTGTGAATCGAATGTATCTAGACGTTTTTCGTGTATAAGTTCGTAGAGGTTTGGAGTGAATCTATACACTAAAAGATGTCTAGACACATTCATTTCACAAAGCTATAATGTCTTATATTTCTGAACGGAGGGAGTACATGATACTACTCCCTATGTTTCAAAATATAAGATGTTTTAGATTTATGAAAGGTTGTATCTAGACCTCTTTTAGTGTCTAGATTCACTCCAAAGCTAGATGAACCTAGATATTAAAAGAGGTGTAGATACACTTTATTCACAAAGCTAAAACATCTTATATTACGAAACGGAGGGAGTATTATATACTATCATTGTGACTAGTGTAAGCTGCTAGCTAGATATGAGACGTCGCAGATCGGCAGTGGCTACTGCCCTGACGTAAAAAGACCGTGGCCTCTTGGTAAAGTTTGAGTTTAACTCTGCTTGCGCGAGAATGAAACCGTCGGGTTGGTGGACATTTCGCGTCCGTAAACAATTGTGTAGAATTTCAATCCACCCACTTGTGGCTGACTTTGACACGGAATTTATTTCCATTTGTCCGTGATCGAATTATCCTGGTAGCAGAGGTTAGTCGCATTATGCATACTTGCGATCAGTCGCGTTAAGTGGCGGATGTGTATACTAGTGCTGATTAAACTATCGCTTCTGACAATTGCCGCACGTGCAGATGCGTCACTGCGAAGAATGAATCAAATGTCTCGTTTTAAAAAAAAATTATCGTATCACGTGGGGAACAATGTACCAGGTACAGGTAAGGAGAGAATAGAAAAGTACGTGTGAGTGTGTTTTGTCTCTATGCAACTCGGTCAGTTCTTGTTTTTGGATTCTTTTTATATTACTTATCACTTTCAGTATGCTGGTAGGCTGAATCCTAAATCACAGGAATATGCATCTTTTTGTCCTAAATTGATTGGCTCTGCTTTGTCTAGATGAGCACACACACAAAAAAAGATTCATATAAAGAGTGTAAAAGTATTGCAACACATGGTCCCAGACTCCCAGACTCCCAGATGGAGCGCATGGCCGTATACCTCGATGCGTCGCGCTCAGTGTGATCACGGAGATTTTTAGCCCGAAACCATCGGTGTCCGCTCGCGATTCTGAATTTCTGACATCACGAAAAGGAGTAACATGACATTTCTCTGTCAGAACAACGGGGAGAGTCGCTGCGTACCGTACACCCTCCTGCCTGTCCCCTCACGCCACCCGCGGGGCGCCGAGACGCTCGCCGCCGTGGCCTTGTGGTGGTGGCGGGGCGGACGCGTGTGTCCAAGAAAAACAGCCCCACGCGCTCGTGACACACGTGATGTGGGCGCAGGTGAGTACCGCGCGCGGAGGAAGAGGCTCCCTCCACGTCGACGGCGCTCCCGGTGGCGGGGCACGCCGCCGTTGGTGTCCAAGCCAGGCGGTGGGGTCGCTTCTCCGAGTGGCACAGGCTAACCGCTAACGTGTGCCTCGGACTCTGAGTATAGTTTCGTTCTTCGATCCAACTGTCGCTGCTGGCTAACCGTCGAGTCACGATATTTGGAGCGACTACACACCAGATTGCAAGATGAGCACAAATCGCTTACTTGTCCGTGAGGCGTAAGCTAGAGGGCACGTACGGAACAAGGGATTTCTCACGAGTAGCACAACCATGTGAAATTCATGCTACGCAAATTGCAAGATAGAAACACTACTCTAGGATACTCGTGTACCATGTTGGGCCATGAGATAATCCCAACTCCGACCAGTGGGCACAAAACTCGCAAGTTCCTCAATAGAGTCGTCTCTTGCCGCGCTTCATCGGGCGGAGCGTAACTTGATGATCCCAATACGGTTTTATATCATCCCCTCCACATGCCGCACCGTCGTAGACAAACACATATCATGCCAGACCTAATGACCGGCGATCGACTCCAAACTCCATCCCGTCGACGCTCCTCCGGGGAAGAGCATCGATCTGGGACGAGCCGAAGGACCTTTGTTCTCATCGCCGATGGTGCTCCTACACCAGAGATGAAGAACTCAAAGACCCTATGGGAACGGTACATCCGATTCAAGGTTTCGCCCTCTCTATCCATCGTAGCAGCCGACGAAGGGCAGCGGAACCAGCGGTGGAGAAACTTGATAGCGTCGTGCGGGATCCTTAGAGTAATCAATCGGCTGGCTGTTCACCCGCGTGCTATGATATCTTGACATTGCAATTTGTTTGTATGTTACGGGAAATTGTTTTTGTTAATATTTCTGCCAATCCTTAGGCGTCAATACATTGCCGGAGATATAAGTCACCAATAATTGCATATTCCTAAGATTAAAAATATCAATGCTATCCCGTTCTTGTATAAGCTTTAACCGAAATTGGTTTGTTCTTGTATTGTCCGAGGGACGAAATCAAAAACCGATTAACCGAAATTGACATCAAAGTTGCTGCCACTAATGTCGTGAAATCCTAAATCATTGCACGTAAATCCATGTCTCGTGTCAAGCATGATAGACGCACATGACGGAACGGAGCAGTGCGTTTTTTATTTTATGCGACTTCGCATTCCCTATTAGTACACAAACACCTAGACACAAAAAGCTAATATTATAAGAACTTAAGCTTACTCCAACATAATATATGGTCTCTATTGTGGTGTTCGAGAGGATGAGGGTGGAATAAACATAAACACCGGTGAGAAACACGAAGTTTTCCTTTTTTTAACAAGGAGGTCTCCGAAGGGACAGGAAGCATTCACTAAATCCAAACGGTGGATGGCTAGAGTTTTTGGTCATATGTCTTATGAGGATTACAACAATTAATGTTACAAAAGGAGGAACCAATTATGCTGCCATATCAAAATAGTTGTTCCTCCTTAAACTTACATCTTTATTAAAGTGTGTTTGAGTTGAATTAGGACTCTAGCCTAAGTCGGTTCAGCCGGCTCCTCCTCTCTCCTATATAATCTTTGTGCTATTATTCAAATTAATACAAGTTATTATTATTCCAAAATATCATGGTATCAGACGCCTAGGTTTTCCCGGATCTAGATGGCTCCGCCAACTCCGTTGCCGTCGACGACGCGTCCACTCTGGATGCCGGCCGAAGCCCGCGCCGCCGGCGCACCTCTATCTTCCTCCTCCACCTCTACTCTCCACCAAATTCCTCCAGCGTTGACTCCACCAACGCCGACACCTCCCGCCGTCGCGGCCCCCTCGCCAACATGGCAGCCGCAACACAATCCATGGACGGGTCTCGTTCAGGCATGGCCTATGCCTTGGTCAGCTCCTTCTCCCTATGGCGCCCACCGGCCTACACCGGGACATGGAATCCCGGTCTTCGTCCATCCATAGGCTCGCCAGGGCCTCTTGGACCTCGACCTCCGCAGCAGGTCTACACCGCCCAAGCTCCACCGACGGCCTACATGGTGCCCCACGCGCCACAATACTACATGTCATCCTCGACGCCAATGAACTACATGTACGGGGCACCTCCAGCACTACCGTACATGCCTACGGCATCGCCATCAACCGCTCCACCAAGCTGGGACCAATCCGCCTTCATCGCTGCCATGAACAATTTCACGCTCAACAACCATGAAGGTACGGATTGGATTTTCGATTCTGGTGCATCTTCGCACATGTCTTCAAATATGGATTTTTTGTCAGCTTGTTCTTCTTCCCCTTTTTTCTCTATAACTATTGGTGATGGTTCTTAAATTTCTATATCTTGTACCGGTCAATCATACATCACTAATCCCCACACAAATTTTCTTCTCCGCAATATTCTTGTTGCTCCATCTTTAATCAAAAATCTCATCTCTGTTTGTCGCTTTACTATCGACAACAATGTTTCTTTAGAGTTTGACCCGTTCGACTTATCTGTGCAAGATCTAAAAACGGCGGAAGTCCTCGTTGTCTACAATAGCTCGGGCGATCTCTATCCTCTACATGGCGCACCATCTTCCACACCTCAAGCCATGCACACCTTTGTCGACCTTTGGCACCGTCGGCTCGGCCACCCCAATAAAAATACTATGTCATCTTTGCTTTAAGAATTTAGTCTCCCTATTGATAGTTCTAGTTCTTCTCATGATCCCTCTATTTGTAATGCCTGTCAATGCGGTAAACATGTTAGATTACCTTTCGGCACATCAACTACATATAGTACTTTTCTGTTTGAGTTATTGCATTATGATTTATGGACCTCTCTGATTCCTAGTGTTTCTGGTTTCAAATACTATCTTGTTATTCTTGACGATTATTCTCACTACATATGGACCTTTCCTATTCGCGCCAAATCCGATGTGCACTCAAATTTTCTAAATTTTCGGCGATATGTTCTTACACACTTCAGCCTTTCCATATGTTTTATCCAATGTGACAATGTCAAGAGTTTGATAATATCCAAAACAGATATTTCTTTCTCTCTCAGGGCATTCTCTTACGTTTTTCTTGTTCATACACTTCTCCTCAAAATGGTAAAGCCGAACGATCCCTACGATCCATCAATGACATACTCCGTACTTTACTCATCCAAGCCTCTCTCCCTCCCCTTGGTTTTGGGCTAAAGCCCTTCGCACGGCAGCATATCTCCTCAACATTCGACCAACAAAAACATGTCCACTCTATACTCCCTTTCAGTCTCTCTTCCTACATCATCCCGACTATTCCGAATTGCCTGTTTTTGGTTGTCTTTGTTTCCCCAACACCGCATCCATGATGGCTCAGTGTTGATGTAGAGCTCGTTGGGAACCCCACGAGGAAGGTATGATGAGCACAGTAACAAGTTTCCCTCAGTTATGAAACCAAGGTTTAATCGAACCAGTAGGAGCAAGGAAACACCCCAAAGGTGTTGCTAGCTGAGCCTTGGCAGGGCGCACTACCGGTGCTAGTAGCAACGTGGAGACCTGCACAACACAACCACAGAACTTTGTCCCCAACTTACGATGAGGTTGTCAATCTCACCGTGTTTTGCTAAAAACAAAGGATTAAACGTATCAAATGGAAGGAAGTAATAGTTTGCAGAAAGTAAACACAAAGCAGTAAACAGTTTATAGATTGTATGTAAAGAAAATGACCGGGATCCATAGTTCACTAGAGGTGGCTCTCCTAAAGATAGATAACATGCTGGGTGAACAAATTACAGCGGGGCAATTGACAAACATCGAGAAAGCAATACATGCATATACTAATCATATTGCCTCCTTTGAGACTTGATTGGGCATTACAACATTATACATAGACCGCCATCCAACTGCATCTATGACTAATAATCCACCTTCCGGTTATCATCCGAACCCCCTCCAATATTAAGTTACAAGCAACAGATTATTGCTTTACGAATTGCGAGTAAAGTAAACAATACGATTGTTCTATGAACAAAGGATTGTTGTTTTCTCCCTAGTAGCAACAGCACATCTAGTACCTTAGAGATTTCTGTCACTTCCCCAGATTACCAGAGGCATGAACCCACTATCAAGCATAAATACTAACTCTTGGAGTTGCTAGCATCTACTTGGCCAAAATAGCTACTAACAACGGAAAGCATGCAAGATCACAAATAACAAAGACATGATAGAATCAATAATCAATCTGAAATAACATCTCAATATCCATCGGATCCCCGTAAACACAACATGCAGAATTACAAATAGATGATCTTGATCATGAACGGAGCTCACAAGATCTAAACATGAAAGCACAAAGGAGGAGAACCAGCCATCACAGGATCCGTAGTCCAATGATGAACTACTCACGCATCACACCGGAGGCTTGCATGGTGATGAAGAAGGCCTCCAGGGTGAAATCGCCTCTCCGGCAGGGTGCCGGGAAGAGCTTCAGATCCCTCCCGATCTAGGGATGGAGATGACGGTGGCTACAGACTCTTTCGTGGATTTTTGATCGGGTACTTAGGGTTTTCATCCCGGGGGCATCTTATAGGCGATAGGAGAGGCCGAAGGGGTGCTGGGGTCGGCCAGACCACCCCCTGGCGCGGGCCAGGCCTGGCCGCGGCCAGGTGGTGTGGCCGGCCCCCAGCCCTTCTCCATCTCGTATTCTGGCATCTGATGACTTCCGTAAAATGGCACTTTGGATTTTGTCCCGTCCAATTCTGAGAATATTCATTTTCTGACTTTCCTGGAACCAAAAACAACAGAAAACAGGCAGCTGGCACTATGACTCTTGTTAATAGGTTAGTCCAAGAAATCATATGAAAAGTACTCCAAAGTGTGGACAAAACACAAGAAAGTGGATAAAACCAAGCATGAAACATCAAAAATTATAGATACTTTTGCAATGTATCAACATCCCCAAGCTTAACTCCTGCTCGTCCTCGAGTAGGTAAGTGATAAAAAGAAAGAATAATTTTTGAGGTGACATGCACCATCAAAGACTTGATCAAAGTATTTGTAAAACATTCAAAGCTGGGATCATAGTACTTCAATCATAACATGAAAGACAAAGTTCTAGCAATAAGACAAAGAAACTATGATGCAACATGAAAAGGCACAAACAAAAGATTCATGAATAACAATGCTTTGCAAGACGTTTGTTTGTTTCACATAAAGAAAACATAGCATAATAGTATTCAGCTTGTCTCTCATAGAGTAGCAAATATAAATGCATAGGACACCTTCAAAGTTCATAAGAGTGACTAGATACAAATAGTTTAAAACCAGTAATATCAAGTTATGCATTAATCAACTAGTCTTGGTACAAAGCACATAGAACTAAGAATGACCACTATGCTCTCGAAGTAGGTGCATAAAGGTAGAAGGTGGAGACTAAATATAATGGTGGAAGAAAGGACTTTATAAAAGGAAGTAGGGATTCAAGTCTCATAAAGAGCTTCCAAAAATTATGGTACTTATAGCTTTCGGCTCTCATTGCCCTATCATAAGCATCTTGAAGTGATTAAGGTTAAAGTGAACAAACTATGGTGTACATGCTTGACGAAGTATAAGTTAGAAATCTCATGTCCCTTGTATACGAGGGCCGCTCCTCATGCTACTCAAGTTTAGTCACCGATAAGTTCTTGTCATAGTAAGTACATGTGTATCATAGAGAACCGCCAACGGGGTACCCATTACCCGATGATACGGAAGAATCCCCATATCAAAATGACAAGGCAAGCAGACAACGAGCATCTCAACAATCTTCTTATTTACCATGGGAATATGGTGATTTTTTCTCTCTTTCCTCTTTTCATACTCTTTTTTTCTTTTTCTCTTTTTTCGCAATACAGGACTCTTTTTTTATAAGAAGAATGCTTCATAGATAGCTTATTATGGTTACGCTGCAGGTTTCCACCATGTCAGCATGGATTAGACCAGCGGCCCAGGCATTTCTCTAACACATATACATAACTCCATGGACATACAAGCTCCCCTTTCATTTCACACCGACGACATCCATAGACAAAAGAGCATGATATCAAATAGGTACAAGTACCAAGTGCAATGTTGAAAGCATTCCCCATGACAGCATGGTTCTGCTAATTCCCAACAAATAAGTGCAAGCATATACAACATAGACGACACAATGATTCAAGTTTATTAAGGGCAAGAAAAGTAAAGTGTGCCATCAAGTTCATGAGAGCTTTAATCACTAGTTTTCTCATAACAAGTTTAATTTGGAAGGTAAACAAAAGCATGAATATACTTGGAATAGCATAAGCTAATAGGTAGGTATGGTGGACTCTTTGGAATAACTTGGTTTTTGGAGTTGGATGCATGAGTGGAACTCATACTTGGTTGTGGAGGCTAGCAAAAGACTGGGAGCGACAAACTAAGAGAGCAATAATGGCCATAATCATGCAGAGCGACAAAACATCATTGATCAAAGCATAAAGTGATAGTACAAGTTGAAAACTAAAGGATCATAAAGGCTATGGTGACTTGAGATAGTCATAACATGGTGTGAGCATGCGCCAAGTCAACCCAAATAAGCATCAAAGGAGAATACCACTATACTATGCTTTAATATGCTAAAACAACACATGATTCATCCAAGGCACATTAAGCAATCTTATTTGTTTATAACAAGCAGACAACGAGCATCTCAGCAATCTTCTTATTTACCATGGGAAAATGGTGCTTTTTCTCTCTTTCCTCTTTTCTTATCTCTTCTTTTTATTTTTTCTCAATCCCAATCTCTTTTTTATAAGAAGAATGCTTCATAAATTTCTCATTATGGTTACGCTGCAGGTTTCCACCATGATTAGGCATGGATTAGACCGGCGGCCCAAGCGTTTCTCTAACACACATACATAACTCCATGGACTTACAAGCTCCCCTTTCATTTCACACCGACGACATCCATAAACAAAAGAGCATGATATCAACTAGGTACAATGTACAAGTGCAATATTGAAAGCGTTCCCCATGACAGCACGGTTCTGCTAATCCTCAACATATAAGTGCAAGCATATACAACATAGATGACACAATGGTTCAAGTTTATTAGGGGCAATAAAAGTAAAGTGTGCCATCAAGTTCGTGAGAGCTTTAATCACTAGTTTTCTCATAACAAGTTTAATTCAGAAGGTAGATAAAAACATGAATATACTTGGAATACCAAATGCTAATAGGTAGGTATGGTGGACTCTTTGTGATAACTTGGTTTTATTTGGAGTTGGATGCATGAGTGGAACTCATACTTGGTTATGGAGGCTAGCAAAAGACTGGGAGCGACCAACTAAAAGAGCAATAATGGACATAATCATGCAGAGCGACAAAACATCATTGATCAAAGCATAAAGTGATACTACAAGTTGAAAACTAAAGGATCATAAAGGCTATGGTGACTTGAGATAGTCATAACATGGTGTGAGCATGCGCCAAGTCAACCCAAATAAGCATCAAAGGAGAATACCACTATACTATGCTTTAATATGCTAAAACAACGCATCATTCATCCAAGGCACATTAAGCAATCTCAATTGTTTATAACAAGTCATGCTACAACAAAGAATACTAAGCATAAATCCAAAACAATATCAAGCATGGTATGACAGAGCATAGGCCACAGTCAAAAACGAGCTCTTTTTACCACATAAGCATGAATTTTCCTACTCTTTTCCAAACCAAACTAAAATATTTGCAAACCAATGTATAAAAGAGGGGGTCCAACCAATTTATTCAGAAAACTAAGCAAACAAAAGCAAACGAAATCCAAAACGAAAATGAAAAAGAAGACGCTCCAAGAACAACACAATTGTGCATGAAATAATAAAAATGAAGCGTTTGGAAGAAACCTGAGATTTTTATTGATGAAGAGGGGGATGCCTTGGGCATCCCCAAGCTTTGACGCTTGTACTTCTTGGATATTTCTTGGGGTGACACATGTGGCATCCCCAAGCTTGAGCTTTAGTCCATCCTTCATCTCATTACTCATTCCTTCCATACACCTAAAAATTTTCCTTCATATAGAACTTCACACAATCTTTATTAGCAACATTAGTGCACTCAAGATAAATAAGTCTTAAGGTTCAGTTCCAACACCAAATAAACTTCCATTAGAACACTAGATACTGTAGTACTTCCCTCAAAAATCTCAATTCCCCAAAAGAACTCAAAAAGGAACCAACAAGAAGCAAATGCAGAAATCTGTCAAAACAGACCAGCAGGTAAAGATGAATTTTTTTGAAGACCTTCTGTTGCTCAAATAAAAAAGTGTTGAACTAAATAACGTTAGGTAATAACCTGGGTCAGAAGCACAAAAATTCACGCTTCAAAAAGACGTACAGAGATTTTACACGAATTTTTATGGTGAAGCACAAAAATCTGTTTCGGGACAGCAACTTTCCCAATCATTACTTCTCTCTCATTAGAGGTTACTCTTGGCACAATAAGCAAATAAAAAGGATAAGGAGCGGTTATTACAGAGATCATAACTTCTAAGACTCATCTAAAACTTTTGGGTTATCTCCCAATAAATACTTTTCTTTAACGCCTTTAAGTTAGGCATAAGAAGCAAGAAAGAATCAAGTGTTCTCAAATGAAGAAGCATTAAGACTAAATTTCTTGCCCTTACATCTCTTACTTTTATTCTTAACCTTGGGGAAAGTATGATTGTTTGGTGGAGAATAAAGGTGCATGGTACTCTTTCCCACATCTATTATTGCTCCAAGGAGTTCTAATAGGGACCTTTCAAGTGTAATTTTTCCTTTTCCTGCACATTCAATAAGAAGATAATCAGTAGAAATCATTTTCCCAAGGATCTCTGTAAACACTCCTTAAGATATTCCAATAGGTAGTATGGTAGCATTATTAGCAAGAGATATTTGTTTTCCTCCTTCAGTAAGCCCCCAAACATTCAGAGATTCATAAAAATCTTTGGGCATAAGACAAAATTCAGACATGATATCACAGCGAGCTTGAAAAGTTTCAGTGTTTATCTCAATCTTTACTGTAGGGAGCCACTTTGATGGTACAGAATTTATTGGGACATAATTGTGATGCTCCTTAAGCATATTATAGCAATCTTTTAAGCTAGTAGTGCTAGTCTCAGGAGTGTTCAATCTAGCAAATATTCTTGCGAAAGAAATATCAGTTTGGCTAGGCAAGTTGTAAGTGAGGATCAATTTCTCTATAGCATTTATAGCATCATCCTTATTACATTGGAGGAAATATCCTCCCACAAAAGCATCTAAAGCATATCTATAGCAAAGAGCAATTCCAAGGTAAAAACTGCTAAGGAACAAGCTTTGAGTCATTTTAGGCTCAGTTTTTTCATGTAGATCAGAGACTCTAGACCAAGCTTCCTTGAAGCTCTCCTCAATTCCTTGTTTAAAAGTGAAAATCATTTCTTCAGGTGACATAGTGATTGGAACAAGGCTAGACATAGTGGCAACTCAAGAAAGGAACTAATTTTTTTTGTGTTTTTGAAATAAGAAAGCAAACTAGTAAAACTAAAAAAAATTGTGTTTTTGAAATAAGAAAGCAAACTAGTAAAACAATTTTTTGTGTGTTTTTGATAAAGAAACGAGCAACCAAAGAAAAAGAAACTAAGCAAAACAAAAATAACAAAGTAAAGAGAATGGTTATGAGGGACTCCCCTTGTGAAGATGTCCTTGACTCCCCGGCAACGGCGCCAGAAAAATGCTTGATGGCTCAGTGTTGATGTAGAGCTTGTTGGGAACCCCAAGAGGAAGGTATGATGAGCACAACAGCAAGTTTCCCTCAGTTATGAAACCAAGGTTTAATCGAACTAGTAGGAGCAAGGAAACACCCCAAAGGTGTTGCTAGCTGAGCCTTGGCAGGGCGCACTACCGGTCCTAGTAGAAACGTGGAGACCTGCACAATACAACCACAGAACTCTATCCCCAACTTGCGATGTGGTTGTCAATCTCACCTTGTTTTGCTGAAAACAAAGGATTAAACGTATCGAATGGAAGGAAGTAATAGTTTGCAGAAAGTAAACACAAAGCAGTAAACAGTTTATAGATTGTATGTAAAGAAAAGGACCGGGATCCATAGTTCACTAGAGGTGGCTCTCCTAAAGATAGATAACATGCTGGGTGAACAAATTACAGCGGGGTAATTGACAAACATCGAGAAAGCAATACATGCATGTACTAATCATCTTGACTCCTTTGAGACTTGATTGGGCATTACAACATTATACATAGACCGCCATCCAACTGCATCTATGACTAATAATCTACCTTCAGGTTATCATCCAAACCCCCTCCAGTATTAAGTTGCAAGCAACATATTATTGCTTTACGAATTGCATGTAATGTACACAATCCGATTGTTCTATGAACAAAGGATTGTTGTTTTCTCCCTAGTAGCAACAACACATCTAGTACCTTAGAGATTTCTGTCACTTCTCCAGATTACCAGAGGCATGAACCCACTATCGAGCATAAATACTAACTCTTGGAGTTGCTAGCATCTACTTGGCCAAGATAGCTACTAACAATGGAAAGCATGCAAGATCACAAATAACAAAGACATGATAGAATCAATAATCAATCTAAAATAGCATCTCAATATCCATTGGATCCCTGCAAACACAACATGCAGAGTTACAAATAAACGATCTTGATCATGAACGGAGCTCACAAGATCTAAACATGAAAGCACAAAGGAGGAGAACCAGCCATCTAGCTACTACATGGATCCGTAGTCCAAGGATGAACTACTCAAGCATCACACCGGAGGCTTGCATGGTGATGAAGAAGGCCTCCAGGGTGAAATCCCCTCTCCGGCAGGGTGCCGGGAAGAGCTTCAGATCCCTCCCGATCTAGGGATGGAGATGACGGTGGCTACAGACTCTTTCGTGGATTTTTGATCGGGTACTTAGGGTTTTCGTCTCGAGGGCATCTTATAGGCGGAAGGAGAGGCCGAGGGGGTGCTGGGGTCGGCCAGACCACCCCCTGGCACGAGCCAGGCCTGGCCGCGCGGCCAGGTGGTGTGGCCAGGCCCCAGCCCTTCTCCGTCTCATATTCTGGCATCTGATGACTTCCGGAAAATAGGCACTTTGGCTTTTGTCCCGTCCAATTTCGAGAATATTCATTTTCTGACTTTCCTGGAACCAAAAACAGCAGAAAACAGGCAGCTGGCACTGTGGCTCTTGTTAACAGGTTAGTCCAAGAAATCATATGAAAAGTACTCCAAAGTGTGGACAAAACACAAGAAAGTGGATAAAACAAAGCATGGAACATTAAAAATTATAGATACATTTGCAATGTATCACTCCACCGCTCCTAACAAACTTTCTCCTCGCTCATTACCATGCATTTATCTCGGACCCTCCGACGATCACAAAGGCTCTCGATGTTTCGACCCCTCTTTTGGACTTGTTCTTGTCTCACGTCATGTCATCTTCGACGAAAATAATTTTCAATACTCCACCGTCTAGTCGTCTACGCCTACTTCTTCCCTGCCTTCCCAACATACGATCACACCGTGCTACCTTATCCCCGCCTTTGTGCCTGCAGTCACCTCTGCCACGACAGCCAACCAGCCTGCCGAGGCCCCGCGGCAGCCTGCCGCACCACTTTCTCCTGCCGCGGCAGGATCCCCTGCCGGGTCCTCGCCCACCACCACCACATCCTCTTAAGGAACAGACACACCTACCTCGTCTCCTGCTAGCACCGCTAGTACTCCGAGTAACTCTCCCACTCCACAACTTCCTCCTCACTGTTCCCGTCACTATTCCCGCTAACGATCATGTCATGTGTACTTGTGGTAAAAAGGGCTTTCACGTTCCTTGCTGTTTTGTTAACCTCAATGCCACCCCAAATATTTCCCCAATTCCTACCTTCTACAAATGAGTTCTTCTATATCCTCTTTGGCATTCTGCTATGCGTGATGAGTTTGATGCCCTCCTTCAAAATAATACATGGACTCTCGTTCCTAAACCTCCCGGCGCCAACGTGGTTTCAGGAAAGTGGGTTTTTCGCCATAAAAATAATTTTGATGGGTCTCTCGCACGGTACAAGGCTCATTGGGTATGTCGGGGTTTTTCTCAACAACAAGGGATTAACTTCGATGAAAACTTTTCTCCGATTGTCAAACCAAGCACTATTCGCATTAATCTCAGTCTTGGTGTATCTTCCTCATGGCCGATTCATCAACTTGATGTTAAAAATGCTTTTCTGTATGGCACTCTCAATGAGACCGTCTATTGTCAACAACCCTCTGGCTTTGTAGATTCTTCCCGTACTGACTTTGTGTGTCATCTCCAAAAGTCTCTCTATGATCTCAAACAAGCACCACGTGCGTGGTTTCAATGCTTCGCCACCTTTATTTAGACTATTGGTTTCATTTCATGTAAATCTGATTCATCTCTCTTTATTTTTCACTCTTCTATTCAAACCGCCTATCTTCTTCTCTGTGTCGATGATATAGTTCTAACCGCCTCCTCCGACTCCTTTCTTAGCTACATTATCACCCTTCTTATAACTGATTTAGGACCACTTCATCATTTTCTCGGTGTTACCGCTTCTCGAAATGTATCCACTCTCTTTCTTTATCAACGCCAATATATTCTTGATCTCCTATCTCGTGCTGGCATGATTGACTGTCAGCCCAGCCGTAACCCTGCTGATATTGGCGCCAAACTGTCAGCGGATGGTGATCCCGTTCCCGATCCTACTGATGGGTCCGTAGCATGGAAAACAAAAAGATTCTACCGCAGGAACGAACAAAACCCAGATCTAATCTAGATAAAAGCCAAGATCTAATCTATTAGACATGTGCAACGAGATAGACTGTTAACGAGCAACACAACAACCCTTTGTTTGTTTTCGATGAACATCATCACATTTTCTCTTGCTAGTTACTTAGGCCATTGCAGTTCATGAATTGTGTTGTCCTGTATGACACTTCATACCAACCAATTCGGTATCCAATACCGGAGAACCACATTGTTTAACAAGCAAGGAATACAACCATAACATGTATATCTTCTATATGCCTAAGTTGGACATCTCCAACCTTTTATTTTCTGCCAAATATTTTATAGATTCTCTTTCAGCAATTCCTTTTCTTTTAAAAGAATCTATCGACATCAATAGTGGTGTCATCAACATGACACATAGTACAAAGTGTGTATAGTCAAATACCAATACCTTTGGACTTGCACTTTGAAGTGGATCACCTTCATCAAATGTTTGGCATTCTTTCAAAATTCCATTCTTTAGTAATCTTTTAGTGTAGTAAACATTTTACTTACATCTTCTATTCATCCTTATCATGACAACTTTCATGATCAAGCTGCTATAGCTTATAAAGGTGAATTGCGAGTATAATGTTTCTTTTCCAAAACCTTTTGAAGGATTAGGACGACTAGCGTCTCCAACCTTCACAAATTCTCATCAAATATGAGGACGTATACTCTATCATGTTGTAACCAACACATTGTTTTAGATATCGCAATACCTTTCACATATGATGGTTTCTGAAACATTGCTTTCAGCTCTTAGATAAACTTGATATTAAAAACAATCTTTTGAGTATCAAGAATCATGGAGGCAAACATGATACATTAGATACTAACACTGGAATTGTTACTCTTAATTTAATACTACTTATTAAACTTCATGGAGCAAATAGAGTTTGCTGAAAGTTTGCAATAGGACTTATAAACTTTAAATTGACATTCGAAACAATACGATACCAGTTCGTAAAGTAAATATCCAGAATTTCTATAGTTCCACTATCTCAACTATAACTAAGCGTAAGGTGGTGAACGGATGCCAATGACTACAACAAACTATGCAAATTCACTTTGATTGTGTTTTTGATAAATTGAGTTCGACTAATCCAAATTACAAATGAACTCCCACTCAAAACAACATCCCTCGAGTTGTTTTAGTGATTACACGAACCAAATCCACTACACCAAGTCCGATCATCACGTGAGATGATGTAGCTTTAAAGGCGAACAGTCAACATGTTCATCATATCATCCATATGACTCATGCTTTACCTTTTGGTATTCCGTGTTCCGAGACCATGTCTGTACATGCTAGGCTCGTCAAGGTTAACCTTAGTTTCCGCATGTGCAAATCTGGCTTGCACCTGTTGTATGCACACGTAGAGTCTATCACACCCGATCATCACGAGATGCTTCGAAACGACGAGTCTTAGCAACAGTGCTAACTAAGGACGAACATTTTATTACTTGATATTTAGTGAGAGGGATCATCTTATAATGCTACCGTCGCGATCTAAGCAATACAAGATGCATAAAGGATTAACATCACAGGCAATTCATAATATGTGATATGATATGGCCTTTCTTCTTGTGCCTTTGATCTCCATCTCCAAAGCATGGACATGATCTCCATCATCACCAGCGTGGCGTCAAGGTCCATGGCGCCGCTTCATGGTTGTCCATCACCAACAGCAACTATTACAACTACTTGGAATAAAGCTATTACATGATGAATAGACACGCATGTCTTAAACAAAATTTAAAGACAACCATTAGGCTCCTGCCGGTTGCCATATTACAATAAGGATCATTACATACATCAAATATAATCACAATCACATAATGGCCATATCACATCACAAAACCCCTGCAAAAACGAGTTAGACGCCTCTAATCTTCTTTGCATGTTTTACGTGGCTTGGGGCTTTCGAATAAGAACGGATCTTACCTACGAATATGAACCACAACGTTGATACAAGTGCTATCAAGTGCAAAGTGTAGATTGGATCTATACTATGGTGAGAGAGACAGACACCCGCAAAGCCACTTGTGCAAAGCAAGTTACACGTTAAGCGTGGAGCAAGTCTCATGTGCGATGACATGTAAGGTTAGCCCGAACCGCTTCATCCCACCATACCGCAAGATGCAAAGTACACAAAGCAAAAGACGGCACGAGCACCAACGCCCACAAAACCATTGTGTTCTACTCGTGCAACAGATCTACGCATAGACACGGCTCTGATACCACTGATGGGTTCGTAGCATGGAAAACAAAAAATTTCTACCGCAGGAACGAACAAAACCCAGATCTAATCTAGATAAAAGCCAAGATCTAATCTATTAGACATGTGCAACGAGATAGATCTGTACTAACCCTTGTAAACCCGTGGTTGATGTAGTCGATCACTTGCCGATCTCAAGATCGAGTAGACGATCCTTCCGGCGCCGCGTTCCGGCAGCGCTTCCGCAGTCAGTCACACGTGCGGAGTCGAAGCAGACCTTCCTCTCCCCGTTCCAGCGAGCAGCGGAGGTAGTAGATCTCTCCATGGAATCCCAGCAGCACGGCGGCGTGGTGGTGGTGGTGGAGTAGAGAATTCTGCAGGGCTTCGCCTAAGCCTGAGCAGAAGAAAGGAGGAGGAGAGAGGCGGCTAGGGTTTGGAGTGGAGGTAGCCCGGGGTTGGCGCCTCCACCCCTCTATTTAAAGAAGGGAGGCGCCATGGGGAGGTGGAGTCCTTGTAGGACTCCCCTCTCCCTTGGCCGGCGGATCAAGGAGGTGGGGGGAGAGTCCTACTCCCCCACGAATCCTTGTCTTACCCCACAAGGATTCCTTGATCCTTTCTTGGTTTTCAAGTAAACTCCAAGAAATCTTCCAGAACCTTCCGGAACATTCCGAAACCTTCTAGAATCCCCATACAAATACTCCGGAACATTTCCTAACTTAGAAAATGATCCCCAATATATGAATCTTATTCTCCGGACAATTCCGGAGCTCCTCGTGATGTCCCGAATCCAATCCGAGACTCCGAACAACATTCGGTCTCCAACGCACATTCCATATCTACTTAAAACAACTTCGAACCTTAAGTGTGTCACCCTACGGTTCGTGAATATGCAGACATGATGGAGACACCTCTCCGATCAATAACCATCAGCGGGATCTGGAGATCCATAACGGCTCCCACATACTCAACGATGACTTCGTGATCGATAGAACCATTAACATACGAAACCAATTCCCTTTGTCACGCGATACTCTACTTATCCGAGGTTTGATCGTCGGTATCTCCATACCTAGTTCTACCTCGTTACTGATAAGTACTCTTTACTCGTTCCATGATATGTCATCCCTTGTGACCTAGTCACATGCTTGCAAGCTAATTAGATGACATTCCACCGAGAGGGCCCAGAGCATATCTATCCATCATATGGATGGACAAATCCCAATCTTGGTCCATGCGCTTCAACACATACTTTCAGAATACCCAATGACACCTTTATGACCACCCAGTTACGAAGCGGTGTTTGATGTCATCAAAGTACCCATCCAGTGATGGTGATTAACATAACCTCATGGTCGAAGCATTAGGTTACTATGTATTTTAAAGCTTATAGCAAACAAACTTAATGACTTGATCTTATGCTATGCTTACTACGGGTGTGTGTCCATCACATCATTCTCCTAGTGATATGATCTTGTTATTAACGACATCCAATGTCCATGGTCAGGAAACCATGATCATCCATTAATCAATAAGCTAGGTTAACAAGAGGCTTACTAGGGACTCTTTTATGTTTACAAAACACACAAGTATTAATGTTTCCGGTTAATACAATTATAGCATGGGATGTAAACATTTATCATAAACATAAAGATATAATAATAACCACTTTATTATTGCCTCTTGGGCATATCTCCAACACCTACACTCTATCGTAGTCTCACAGGGACACTACAATATGCTACTCTTACTCGTCCTGATATTTCTTACACTGTTCAGCACGCTTGCTTGTATATGCATGATCTTCGTGTTTCCCACCTTTCTCATGTCAAACGAATTCTCCGATATCTCAAAGGTACTCTCGACCATGGTCTTCTTCTGAATAATTCTTCTCCTACAAGCTTGTCAATTTATTCTGATGTAGACTAGGCAGGTTGTCCAGATACTCGACGATCCACATCCGGTTTTTGTGTTTATTTGGGTGATAATCTTGTTTCTTGGTTTTCGAAAATGCATGTTACAGTTTCCAGGTCCTCGGCGAAAGCAGAATACTGGGCGGTTACTCATGTAGTGGCCGAAGCAGTCTGGATACGTCAGCTTCTAGCTGAGCTACATCGACCAATTGAGCGTGCTACCATTGTCTATTGTGACAATATATCTGCAGTCTACATGGCCTCTAATCCGGTTCAGCATCGTCGCACCAAGAACATAGAGATTGATATTCATTTTGTTCGAGATAAGGTGGCTCTCAGCGAGGTTCGAGTTCTTCATGTTCCGACCAACGCACAATTTGCAGATATCTTCACCAAGGATCTCTCCACTGTAGCATTTACAGATATTCGATCCAGTCTCAACATCGTGGCGCCCGACGTTGACCCTGCGGGGGTATTAGAGTTATGTTTGAGTTGAATTAGGACTCTAGTCTAAGTCGGTTTAGCCGGCTCCTCCTCTCTCCTATATAATCTTTGTACTATTGTTCAAATCAATACAAATTATTATTATTCCAAAATATCAATCTTGATAAATGAACATCTCAAAACAAGGGAGTTTGATCAACCTTTTAAAGCAACTTTTTTATAAGTATGTATGGAATAAGACATATATAGATGATGATAGTCTAAGGTTGGTCCAATTTTAGAAAGTAAGGACGGACATGGTGTTTTGCCTCACTTGTCCAAATACACTCATTTATAAAAATGCATTTTAAGTGCTTTCCAAACATTTTGAAGTACATTTTTAAACGGTGGGTGCATCTACACCTATGCGCCAAAGTGCATTTCTGTGCATGCAAGTGCTATGTTAGATCATACATGTTTTTTATTGACCATGAAGAAAGAGAAATGATTTGACCATGAAGAAAGAGAAATGATTTTTTATTTACTCTCTGCTAGGTAATGATTTAGTTGAATGAAGAAAAGGATATTTCCCTCAATTATACAAGATGACATCTTTTCAACGCACCTTACCTAAATTAACCATACTCATCATATTCATGTAAATGAATTGCGAGAGTGGCATTAAGCGACAATATGTCATGTAACATGTTCTTTTATAAGGTTCTGTGGACAAGGTGCAATCTACAAAAGACATTATTGTCGACAATAATAAGTCCTACTTTAAGGTTTTGTGAGCATAGACAACTAGTTAATCACCGGTTATCAAATCACTCTTCTCAATTATCATTCCCAGGATAACTCATCTTAATTTTTGCTGGAAGGTGCACTAGAAATCTAGAAATGTGATCATCTCTTATTTGACTTGCAACAAAGATATGTGGCAAACTGTGGGAGACAAGTGTAAACAGTTAGCTCTTGTTGTTTCCGGTCTTGCCTCGCGAATATGTGCGTGCACACATGCCCCCGGCTCTAGAGCTTAGCGGCGAGAGCACTGGTCCCCTTTCCCTCTGCTTGCCGCTCTGGCGGCAAGAGAGAGGGGACCTCATTCCTCCGTCTAGTAATTAGGATTAGAGTCTGTATGTTGTGGTGCGTTGTTGATGTGGTGGGAGCAGCGCCCAAATGAATAAATCTGTCTCAACTCTACGCCCACACCGGTGGCAACCTTCACGACGATGCCTTAGAGTTGATGTCATTGTGTGCTGCTCAGTTTTTCAGATCGGCACCTTACAGTTCTTGCTGTTCTTTAGATCTTGCGAGATTAGTTTCTCGGTGTGTCGCTAGGGTACGTCGTTATCCGTGACGACATTGGCGGCCAGGCGAGGTGGTTTCTTTTGAGCGAGAATGTTGGTCTGGAGGTGGTGGATCTTCCGTTCTTCCGCAACTTCGCCGGGAGGCGATGGATCTTTGTCCAAGACATCACGGAGATGTCCCCGCTCGACGTGCACAATGACATGTATCTCGGTGCGTGCAACATACGTGTTTATCGACTCATAAAGTCTCGATGGTGATTGTGCTTTTCTAGATCTAACAATGTTGGAGGCTCGACGTCTCTTGCGACGTGCGTCTTGGCAGTGGCCGCTAACTTCGATGGTTGCAGGAAACCAATAAATTGTTTTGTATGCTCGATATCTTAGTGTTTTATATGCAAATTTCTCAGGAAAATGGATATTACTTTATTTCAGTCATTACGAGTGTTGCTTCTAATTTGGTGGTTGCTCTAGAGAAAAAAAGCCACAAAGCTGACCAAATCGGCCGTGTAGGCATCCATTTTCTATTTTGCGAATAGACCGTGTACGTATCAACTGGTCTAAACCTACCCCATCACCCGTGCGCCGCGGCCCCATTTTGTCATATTCACCACCAAACTTATCACGAAGTGTCTTTCCACGTAAAACCCAACCCGAGTCCGGTCTCCACCCAGGTCAACAAAATATCCCGAAACTACCCTCGCCAGTTCTCGCCGTTGTTGCATCTCAATTCCCATCCCTCCGGTCGTCGTCTCGCCGCCAACTACCAAAATCCCCCGCCTCCCCACCAACTCTCCTCCCCCACCAGGCCACCCCACCACACCACCCCCGCTCGCCGGCCGCCTGTATATAAACCCCGGGACCGCCACCTCCATCCCCCAGACCAAACGGCTCCTCCGCACCCGCCCCAACTACCATCACCAGCTCTACATCTCATCGCCCCTCCAATCGCAATGGCGCTCGCCACCAACTCCGCCGCCGCAGCAGCAGCGGCCGCCGCGCTGTCCGGCGGCGCGGCGCAGCCGCGCCGCGCGGGGTTCCTCCCGCTGAAGAGGCGCACCATCTCCGCGGTGCACGCCGCCGACCCGGCCAGGAACAGCGGCTCCGTCCCGGCGGCCGCGAAGACCTCGTCCCCGACGGTGGCGCCGGAGAAATCGGTCGCGGCGGCCCCCGCGGCCTGGGCGGTGGACAGCTGGAAGTCGAAGAAGGCGCTGCAGCTCCCCGAGTACCCGAACAAGGAGGAGCTGGACACGGTTCTCCAGACGATCGAGACCTTCCCGCCCATCGTCTTCGCCGGGGAGGCGCGCCACCTCGAGGAGCGCCTCGCCGAGGCCGCCATGGGCCGCGCCTTCGTCCTCCAGGGCGGGGACTGCGCCGAGAGCTTCAAGGAGTTCAACGCCAACAACATCCGTGACACCTTCCGTGTCCTGCTCCAGATGGGCGCCGTCCTCATGTTCGGCGGCCAGGTTCCCGTCGTCAAGGTACCGACCGATTCACCAATCGAATCGAACCGGTTACGCCCAATCGGGCTTATTCGATCTATGAGATCTAATCGGATCTCCTCCTTTTTTTTTTTTGGGCACATGGTAGGTGGGGAGGATGGCTGGCCAGTTCGCCAAGCCTAGGTCCGGCAACTTCGAGGAGAAGGACGGGGTTAAGCTGCCCAGTTACAGGGGTGACAACATTAACGGCGACGCGTTCGACATGAAGAGCCGCATTCCGGACCCGGACAGGATGATCAGGGCGTACGCCCAGTCGGTGGCCACGCTCAACTTGCTCCGCGCGTTCGCGACCGGAGGCTATGCTGCTATGCAGCGGGTCATCCAATGGAACCTCGATTTCATGGATCACAACGAGCAGGGAGACAGGTGAGAATAATTACGATGCAATTTTGAGCAACTTTTGGTTGGGAGCGTGTGTAGTCGCTGTCCTGTTAAAACATCACCGTGTTGAATTTCTTCCACATATCTCCTTATTATCACGATAAGGCAAGTGATAGGTTGCTGCTACAAATATTAACCTTTTCTAGTATATATGTTGACATGGCAGTAAATGAGTGGTGAACATTTTTGGAAGTGTTACACTACTGGCCATGTTCTTGAAACGTGTAGATATTTTAATTTGTAGCCTGAATAAGTAGAGAAAAACATTTTAGGTGGTTCTTCACTGCTTACCGATGTATAATGAATCACGTGGTAGTTTTGGGTTCATCAGTCCATAGTTGGTAGGAGTGGTCATATTAGAGTATGCGGAAACTTTCGCTTTAGATGTCCCTTTCTTTGGAGCGGTCCTAGTCTGCACCTAACTTTATGAATAAATTCATCAGAAAGTTGCTCATTTTGAGTTGTATAAATTAAAGTGGGATACCACGATAGGTATACTATTGTCGGTTAGGAAAAGATGCAATTATGTGAACCTTCCTTGTTGTTGCTGTGTTGGAGTATATACTTAGAATATGCCACTCGCTCATGCAATTGCCGCGCTAAACATAGATATCTTTGATTGGAATCAAAATTTTGGTCAAGTAGTTTTGATAGTCTATATTTTCTTCAGGCTTGTCTAGGTAAGTCACATAATATATATCGATGAAGTCTTCTTACTTCTCCGAAAAAGATGGTGCTCTAACAAATTTCTTAGGGAGTCATCGTTAGAATAAGGCATAATAGAATGACATGCTGTTGATAGGATTCGCTAATGAGATTAGATTGTTGATAAAATGCACAAACGTTATTAGCATATTTTGCTATGTATCCGACTGTTTAGTTTGCTGAAGAAATTGTGTTCGTTATTACTGGATAGAGAGGTTATCTAATGATCTGAGTGCTTCAATGGAATGGTGTTTATAGGTACCGTGAGTTGGCACATAGGGTGGATGAGGCTCTTGGCTTCATGACTGCAGCTGGGCTGGGGATAGACCATCCGATAATGACAACTACTGACTTCTGGACATCCCATGAGTGTCTCCTCTTGCCCTATGAGCAGGCTCTTACTCGTGAGGACTCCACAAGTGGCCTTTTCTATGACTGCTCAGCTCACATGGTCTGGGTTGGTGAGCGTACTCGTCAACTCGATGGGGCTCATGTTGAATTCCTCCGTGGTATTGCCAACCCCCTTGGCATAAAGGTAGGCACTGGATTCATTCGAAGGTTGACGGAAATGCTGTTTTGAGTGTGTTGCGAATGATGACATTCAATTAACATGAACTTGTGGAATGTAGGTGAGCGATAAAATGGACCCTGCTGAATTGGTAAAGCTGATTGACATCTTGAACCCATCAAACAAGCCTGGAAGGATCACTATAATTACAAGGATGGGAGCTGAGAACATGAGGGTGAAGTTGCCTCATCTCATCCGCGCTGTCCGCAATTCTGGACAAATCGTTACATGGATTACCGATCCCATGCACGGGAACACAATCAAGGCCCCATGTGGTCTGAAGACTCGTCCATTCGACTCTATTATGGTAAGTACCATTCTACCCTGGAGCCTACTGCATTCCTGAACATTGTGGATGGATTCGTTATATGATGGAATAGGTAGTAGACATATGTTTCTTGCTCACTCACATGTTATCTGATGATCCAAAATCCATATGAAGTTTTGAAGCAAATTCATTCGTAGCTTTGTGCTCATTTTGAACAACTTACTACGGAAGGGGACAATGAAACATAAATGTTGCCAGTAAACATACTCGGCCACAGTCTATTTGTTATGTCATTTAAGTAAGTCTACTGAGGATTAGGTGGTTGGTGATCTTGCCAGAACTAATATTCCTTTGATTCTTTTATGCGTCCTATGGATCTGCATTACGGGTATAACTGTTGACCTGACTTTATATACATTCTTTCTCGTGGTGCATTTTTTTTGGACCCGGAAGGGTGGGTGCATATATTTGATGTTGGATGTTTGATTTTAACAATTATTGGTAGCCATGTTATCGCTGTCCTCTCCATTTGTAAGATAGTTAGCCTCTTGCTCTTTCTGTGGCATAAGTCACTACAAAATAGGTGTAAAAGTTGATTCTAGATAGATTGGCTGCAACCATGAGTTTGTATTTGTTAAACAATGTTTCCAGTAATTCGTAAATTTCTTTGTCCTAACATGAATTTTATTTTGATCAACAGAATGAGGTACGTGCATTCTTCGACGTGCATGATCAAGAGGGAAGCCACCCAGGAGGTATCCACCTTGAAATGACTGGACAGAACGTAACCGAGTGCATCGGTGGGTCGCGGACCGTGACCTTCGATGACCTTGGTGACCGTTACCACACCCACTGTGACCCAAGGCTGAACGCCTCACAGTCTCTGGAGCTCGCCTTCATCATCGCGGAGAGACTCAGGAAGAGGAGGATGCAGTCAGGGCTCACAAACAACCTGCCACTGCCTCCACTGGCCTTCTAAACCCTGAACAGGGGAGGAGAGGGGGTTAGATAGTTTCAATTTGCAAGTGATGCGCATTCAATTGAGTTTGTATGGTGGGTGCTCTTTTGCACAAGCTGTAAGGTATGGGATATTTGTACTTGTCGAGTACAATAGCATACTCGTGGGGTACTGTACTATGTTTTTGCTTTCTTTGTTTTATTTTTGAATGTTTGTTCTGCTTGAGCCTTTTGGTGACCGGAGGAAATAAAAATAAGATGAGTTCCCTTAGTGAACATATGTCCTCAATTTTCCATCGATGTGATGATGTCATATGTATCTTGCTGTGCAACATGGTTATCGTGGAAATAGCAGGCGGAGGAAATCGCCCTGGCATGTATGTTTCGTGACTTGTGTTCTCTGTTGATCCCGTTATCCAAACCGCTCATTCTTACTTTCTACTCCCTCCAATATTATTAAACAGAGGGAGTATCTGGTAAACAATCCATTCTCCTTTACAACCACTCGTGCCCATGAGGTTCCAAAAGCCAAACAATATCCTTGTGGGTTTATGTCTTTCAACACGCTTCAGTCGGTCTGACATGTCTCGTCAAAGCAAAATCCTACATGAAATAAGTCCACGGGATGCAAAAAAGTGGCTAATTGAATGCTTAGGATCGTGTTTGCTTTCTCGGGGCCATATTTTTCATTTTTCTACTTGGCCGGATGGATGTTGCATGAGGCTGGATTTAGCTTGGGCCAAGTTTGACATTTTATTTGGTAGCCCATATCTGGTTTACTGTAATTGTTTGCTTGCCAACAACCCTGATTATGCCTCGTTCAATGCAAAAAACACATGTTTAGTTACACCATGATAGTGTTGTGGTCACTCCTGATTATGCCTCGTTAACATGCAAGAGCAAACCAACAACAAATTGAACTCGGTAGCAAATTAGAACCCTAGCTACCAGCAAATATCAGTTCACGACAATGTTACCTAGCTACTAGCAAATGACAGTTCAGCACAACGTTACCTAGCTACTACGAATGATTGTTTCACACCCACATTAAGGGTTGTTCATAGAACACAAGGGCACCACTCCAGCAGTCCTTCTCCACTTTTTCATCTTCAGATCCCGTGGTTTCCTCTCGTCGCTCACATGTCGAGGACCCACTGCATTCTCCTGTCCTCCAAGCAACACAATGGCCATGCGCAACACCATGGCCACCATCAGTGTCATTGTCGTCAGGAACGACATCTTCCTCTTCTGGGAAGTATTCATCAGTGCCATATTGTAAGATCCAGTTGTGCAAAATACAACATGTAAGAACAAGTTTAACTTGAGTGGGTAAAGAATGGAAATGCTTCTGATCAAGGATCTTAAACCTATTTTTCAAAGCAGCGAAAACCCTCTCAACCGTGACTCTAAGGCTAGAGTGCCTGAGGTTGAAAATTTCCTCCGGGGTCCTAGGATAGTTTCTAGCATAGAACACATTGAGATGGTATCTTGTTGACCTGAAGGATGGAAGAATTTCAGGCTGACAAGCATACCCGACGTCTGCTAGGTAGAACTTGCCTTTAGGAAGCTTGAGCTCATCAGGTCTGTCAAGGTTGTCATTCAGAACTGTGGCATCATGGGCATATCCTTCCCATCCAGCAAGCACATATGTGAATTTCATGTCGAAATCAACAACGACAAGCACACTCTGGCTGGGGTAGTGCTTTCACCCCTTGTATGCAACATGTTCAGCTTTCGGCACTCTAGCCATCACATGAGTACCATCAATTACTCTAATACAATCCTGGCATTACAAGAATGTTAGTAGATAGTGTAATACAACCATCTCATGAAGTATAAGGTAGAGTTGCTCACCTTAAAAAATAGGAACCATTGAGCATCGCCTCGTATCTTCGAGGGGATTTGACCACTAGGTGGCTTGATCATCTCTCCCCTGAGCTCGCAAATAGCATAGAGCACCTGATGGAAATACCAGGAAATAATTTCGGTAAATATCCTACATGTGTTGTGAATCACTCGAAATCTCTAGTTATGTCCCAAAACATGAAGAAAGAACGCCACTTGCTTTTTGATAGAGGTGTTGATGTTGTCCTTAAGAAAACCCCTAGACCTTAATGTTTGCACAAGATGGTTAAATGGGACCCTTCTCATCCTGAGCATGGTGATAGCCTTTGTATTGTTCTTGTTGTAGATGTAGTTCAGATTTGCCATCCTCTCCTGCCGCACTGCATCATGGGACCATATGTCACTTCCTGCCTATTAGTCCTAGCAGCCACTCTTCTATAGATCAGGAGCATCTATGCCTGAATCACAGCAACCAAGGCAACTTCCTGGATGATAACCGATGGCTCCAAAAATAGCCATCTTCCACCGCGTTTAAACATTGTTTTTAGTCAAGCAATTGACAAGAAACTCCCAATCCTTGCCACTAATGACTAATAATTGCAAAGATATGCAAAACCTTGCTTTGAATTGTGTTTTGTAGAAAATCACGCTTTTTAATGCGAAATCAGGAGTCATAATGAAGGTTTTTGAGGAAGTCCACACGACCGTAATGACCACTAGTACGGGCAGGGCCCGCCTGTCAACACCCAGATTTTTAATCCCAGATGCCCGTTATGTCATACCTCCCAATCCCAGGATTACCATTTTTGCGAGACATAACGGATTGGATATCACAGTACATCATCCATTACAAACCATACATAAGGTCTTACACAAATAAGGATCTCATGATCTAGTCTTAATACAACAAGCAGCGGAAATAAACGATAAGCGTAGCGGTGTGTCCATCTTCAAGGGCACAGGCAATGCTGACGAAGGCAGATAGTCCTAGTTATCATAGCCGTCCTGCTGGCCATCATCTTGATAGTCTCCTTCATAGTCTGGCCATGAGAATAGCCAGGGACAAAAGCCATGAGTACTCTTTAAGTACTCGCAAACTACTACTAACAAGTAATATAGTTCTAAGTTAAAGTGCTAACTCTATGTTTAACTATAAGGTTAAGTTTGAAACCTAAGCTGAGTTCAGAAGCAAAGAAAGATAAAATAAAGTTCTAGAATCACTTAAGTTGGGAAGCTATTGTCATAAACACAACCCTATTGTGATCAAGTCAAGATTCATCATTCCTTTCATAAGTTGTTTAGAAAACATCTGACAACGAAACAGTATGGCCATTCCAACTATCCATAACCACGGACGCGACTATTCGAATAGTTTGACACTCTGCAGATGTGGTACACTTTCACCACAAGATTCGATACATCTGTTAGGGATAACCCTGAATCATCATACTTAGTATGCAGATAATCAAACACAACCTTCCCTTTACACACCCTAGTATAAGCACCTCTCCTATGAGCATGGCCTCCCAACCATGACCATCAGTCATCTTAGGCACTGCATAGGTGGACAACATTGAGAGGTAGCCTCAGCTCAAACCTCTCCCGCGAGGGAACTAATACTAATGCATATAAACTTCCGGCTAAGCCTTACCTAATTCAGGTAGTGTGGTTGTATGGTAAATTTGGAAAGGTATCGCATCCGAATCCAACCATCAATTTTATAAAAGGGTTAAGGCTCATGCCTCAATATTTCACCATCATAAACCATTTGTGTTTCTCAACACATGTCAAAAGATCTCAATAGAATGACTCATCATTCCAAGGTTTTCATAATTCATTTTCACTAAGTGCTCCCATCTAAAGTGACTCAAGTTTTTGATCTACTCTAAACTACTAAGTTAAGAGTGTTCACTAAGGTGGAAATGGTGAGATCATCTCATGCCATAGAATGATATGTAAAGGGTTCTACATAGGTCAAGTTTTATACTCTTTATGCTACCTTCAAAACAAGTAAAGAACTTTGGGTAAAGTAAAGGAAGTAAAGCTTGTAATTAAGACTTGGGTAACTAATAGTCAAAGTGCTATGACTCAAGCATGCCTATAGCATTTTGGATCAAGTTAACTAGCTTAATTCTAGCTTGCTACAATAGCTTCATTGTTAATGGTGGCTTGCCTTGGTTGGTGCAGTGGTTGAAGTTTTCTTCTTCTTCTTCTTCTTCTTCTTCTTCTTCTTCTTGGTAGAACTCCTCCTCCTCGTAGACTTGGTCGGTACTATCATCTATAAATACATACGGAGTACACAATCACCAAAAAAAAACTTAACTAGTCTAATTAGCATTCTAAGACACACATTTGATGATCCATTATCATCTCAAGCATTACAAGCTTAATTTAATAGTTTCACTCTTTTTAATTTAGAAAAGTAATTTCTACTCATTGAAAAATTAACTAAGATTTAATATTCACCACTTAAAATATTGGATCATGTGGACACATGTCATCACCACATATTCTAGCATGTGGGAATGTGATTTAAGGGTTGGATCATAATTACTTTGGTTTAAGTTCATTATTTAATGATTTAAAGTGACTACAAATGCCTATATAGCATTATTTTGGTACTAGTCCAAAGTCACAGCATGTAAACCTTAATATTATTACATTCAGATAGGTATGATGAAATGTGAATTTTTAGAGTTGGAATCAACTCAAAACCTATCTTGGTTGATCTTATAAAAATGTTGCAAGGTGCAAAAGCTTCTGTTTTGTTATTTTTACTAGGAGAGATCTATAACTCTAATTGAATTAAATCCAACGGTCTTGGATAGATCATTTCAATACCTTTCAGGCAAAATTGGTTTCATGCAATTTGGATTTGTCAATCTCTCTAAATTGATTTTTAAAATAGTGGACAAAAACTAGATTAACTCTAAATAGAAAAAACTAAATTAGAAACTTTAACATGCGCGGGAACTAACTGGGCTGGCCCATCTACGCACAGTGCGCGCAGCGGGCTGCCTGACATGCGGGCTCCACCGGTCAGCGGCACAATTTAACCGAAGCGGTATCTAGCATCCTAGGCCACACGATCTAAAGGGGATCCAATGGTGGTGAGTCATCGTCGACGACGGATCACTCCGGCGAGAATGTGACCTAGACGTGGTGGTGGGGGTCGATTAGGGGCATACCAGGGCTCCAGCAAGGTCGGTGAGGCGGGAAATCAGGCTGGTAGACGACGGCGAGACGAGGCGCGGTTGCGGCGGAGCTTGGGGTGCCCTAAATCGCAAACGCCCTTCTCCTCTAGCGGCGGCGGCTTCGGCTCCAATTCTGGTGAGACAGAGCTCGAGCGGCTTCCGCTAGAGGTGGGTAAGGTTCAGTGACAGGTGGGAAGTGTGTGAGTGTGGAGAAATGTGGCTAGGGTGGCCGCTTTATATATGGTCGACGAGGGGGCAGAGCGGGCGATAGTGAGGTCATCGGTGACGACGCTGTGGGGTTCTCTCGGCATGGGCGAGGGTGGTGTCGGATGCTCTATTCCCTAGCGGTCCTCTGAGGCTTAAAGGCGCGGCAAGGCGGAGTCTCTACTGGTCGGGAGCGTGCGGTGAACTGCGCGCGGACGGTGGTGTTCGACGCTGTTCCTCCAGTCTGCTGGTCATGAGGCGGCGAACGACGATGTCTGGGCGGTTGCTGGGCCTGCTGCGGCTGCTGACACGCAATGCTAGGGCTAGGCGCGGTCGGTGCTCTCTAGCGGGCGCGACGCTCCAGGGTGATCGGCATGGCGGACAGCGGCATGGGCGCGAGCAAATGAGGCTTGTCCTCCGCTCGTTTTTGGTCGGGGGCTGGTCGAGGCGAAGCGGTGTGATGGTGCCTGTCTCCCAGCAAGTGAAGGAGAGCGCGGGACGGGCTGGGGCGAGCGGTCCGTGGTCGACCTGGGGCATGGCGTCGGGCGGCTTGCTACTGGAGCAGACAGGGGAGAGGGACAGAGAGTTAGGGCCGTGGTTCTAGCTGGGGGAACAAGGGGACCAAGTTAGGCCCAAGGGGTGACCAAGCTACTGCTCACTATAGTGTTCTAGGATTTTGCAAGATTTGTGTCTGCCACCTGTTTGATGAAATGGCCGCAAGAAGCAAAAGTTTGAATTTTTGGTTCAAATTTTTTGAGTGATCTCCACTAGTACTAGGTAGTCTCTGGTTGCAAGGGTTTTGAAAATGGAGTTCAATTGGATGGTTTTTGAAATAGGGGTGACCTAGGCATATGTATTGAATTCAATTTTCACATGCCATTTAAAATAAGTATTTGAATGTTTTGAGCAGATCAAAAGGTGGGCCTTGGTACCTCATTATGTGTACTAGCAAGGGGTGTAAAGATCCAGAATTATATCTATTGAGAAATGAGTGCTAGGAACACTCAAAGTAGTGTAGTGGATTAAAATGACCAAAATGACCATTCCTCATTTTTAATTGTTTTTTATTTGATTTTCTTTGGGATTTGCTTGGGAAATATTTAGATGATGTTTAATTTACCATACAAACATTTTACAACCAAAGAATCACAGAACCATGGCAATTCAAATCAATTCCTAAATTAAATGCACATACACATGAATGCTTTCATTTTTAATTTGGAAAAGTTTTTGTTAACCCTAAATTCTATGATTTGGATCTTGATAAGCTTGGATTAAAGTTTTGGGATGTTACAAACCTTCCCCCTTAAACAAAATCTCGTCCCGAGATTTACAAAGAAAACTAGGAACTAAAGAGATATGGAAACTCTGTCCTAATGTAGTCTTCGCGCTCCCAAGTGGCTTCCTCCTCGGTATGGTTGCTCCACTGAATCTTGAGAAACTTGATGTTCTTGGTCCTAGTGGTTCTGTAGGCTTCTTCTAAGATACGGATGGGCACTTCTCGATAGGTCAGGTCATTGTTGATTTCTACAGCTCTGTGATCGATGTTCTTGAAAACTTCCGTCTTCTCCGGCACTTCCAGGCATTTGCGAAGTAATGAGATATGGAACACACTGTGGATGGCTGACATCTCCTCAGGCCGTTCTAGTTGATACGATACTTCTCCTCGATGGTTCAGAATCTTGAAGGGCCCGATATATCTGGGGGCTAACTTTCCTTTCACGCTAAAGCGTTGGGTTCCCTTTAATGGTGAAACCTTGAGATATACAAAATCTCCGACATTGAAAGTCAGGTCTCTCCTTCTTTTGTCAGCATAACTCTTCTGTCTGGATTGGGCGGTCTTGAGGTGCTCACGGACTTTGTGAACTTTCTCTTCTGCTTCTCGGAGAATGTCGGGTCCAAAGATCTGACTCTCTCCTACTTGCGACCAATTCAAAGGGGTACGGTACTTTCTTCCATATAGGAATTCAAATGGTGCCATCTGCAAACTAGCTTGATAACTGTTGTTATATGAGAATTCTGCGAAAGGCAGGCAGTCTTCCCATTTTGATCCGTATTCTAACACACAAGCTCTAAGCATATCCTCTAGGATCTGGTTGACTCTCTCAATCTATCCATCAGTTTGCGGGTGATAAGCGGTACTGAAGTTCAACTTGGTTCCAATCCTTCCTGGACTTTCTACCAAAATCTCGAGGTAAACTAAGTTCCTCGATCTGATACTATGGTCTTGGGGGTTCCATGCAGACTAACAATTCTAGCGATGTATAGCTCTGCTAGCTTCGCACTCTGGTAGGTAGTCTTGACAGGTATAAAGTGGGATACCTTAGACAATCTATCAACTATGACCCA
This sequence comes from Avena eriantha, assembly GCA_910589775.1. Taxonomy (NCBI): domain Eukaryota; kingdom Viridiplantae; phylum Streptophyta; class Magnoliopsida; order Poales; family Poaceae; genus Avena; species Avena eriantha. The sequence continues at coordinate 94,764,322 of OU342741.1, forward strand.
AATTGAGTCATTTCCCTTACTAGAAGTAGGCAAACCGGTGATAAAGTCCATTCCTACAGAATCCCATTTCGATTCCGGAATCTGCAATGGTTGCAATAGTCTTGCAGGCCTCTGATGTTCTGCTTTGACTCTTTGACAGATATCACACTTGGCAATGTAGCTTCCGATTTCTCTCTTCATCTTGTGCCACCAAAATTGCTCTTTCAAATCCTGATACATCTTTGTTCCTCCGGGGTGGATAGAATAAAGAGTATCATGAGCTTCCTTCATGATAACTTGCTTCAGTTCCGAATCTGCTGGCACACAGATACGTCCTTTGTACCATAGTACTCCTGCTTCGTCTTCGGTGAATCCGGGTACCTTTCCTATACCAATACGACGCTTGATTCCGTTGATACTTTCATTCCCCTTCTGGGCTTCCTTGATTTGGCTAATCAAAGTGGGTTGAAGTTCAATGCTAGCTAAGAATCCTTTGCTAACTAATTCAGTTCTGAAATGCTCCAACTCTTCATACAAACTTGGTTGCTTCTCTTTGATCATGGTATTTAGCCTACACGGCAATCTGCTAAGAGCATCCGCTACCACATTGGCTTTGCCGGGGTGATAGTGAATGTCAAGGTCATAATCCTTGATTAACTCTATCCATCTCCTTTGCCTCATATTTAGATCCTTCTGAGTGAAGATATACTTTAAGCTCTTGTGATCTGAGTAAATTTCATAGCGATTATCCATCAAATAATGACGCCATGTCTTCAATGCTAGAACCACAACTGCTAGCTCAAGATCATGGGTCGGATAGTTCTGCTCATGCTGCTTTAGTTGTCGAGACAGATACGCGATGACTTTGCCTTCTTGCATCAATACACATCATAGACCAATCTTGGATGCGTCACAACACACATCAAACGGCATCTTGATGTCTGGCATGACCAATATTGGGGCTGATATCAATCTCTTCTTCAGCTCCTAGAAACTGGCCTCACACTTGTCTGTCCATTCAAACTTTTTGTCCTTCTTCAACGATTGGGTCATGGGTCTGGCGATGCTTGAGAATCCTTCTACGAACTTGCGGTAGTATCCCGCTAATCCAAGAAATGCACGGACTTGGGTTTGAGTGGTTGGGGCTTCCCATTCTTCGACATCTTTGATCTTGGCGGGATCAACAGAGACTCCTCCAGCAGACACAATATGTCCTAGGAATCCTACTTCTTTCAGCCAAAACTCACACTTGCTGAACTTGGCATATAACTGATGCTCTCTCAGGATTTCTAGGATGATTCTCAGATGTTGCTCATGCTCTTCTTCTGACTTGGAGTAGATAAGGATGTCGTCGATAAACACAACTGCAAACTTATCTAGGAAATTCATAAAGATCTTATTCATGAGATTCATGAAATAAGCAGGGGCATTGGTTAATCCAAAAGACATAACCGTATACTTGTATAAACCATAGTGAGTAGTAAAGGCGGTCTTTGGAATATCCGTTGCACGAATCTTAAGTTGGTGATAACCAGTCCTAAGATCAATCTTTGAGAATACCTAGGCTCCAGTCAACTGATCAAATAGATCCTCTATCTTTGGCAAGGGGTACTTGTTCTTCATGGTAACGTCATTCAACTTTCTGTAATCTATGCACAGACGGTTGCCTCCATCTTTCTTGTCGACGAATAACACTGGTGATCTCCATGGCGATGCGCTTGGTTGAATCAAGCCTTTTTCTAACATGGCATCCAACAGCTTCTTCAGTTCCACTAACTCTGAGGGGTTCATGCTATAGGGTCTCTGGGCTATGGGTCCGGTTCTGGGGATTAGTTCAATAATGAACTCAATATCCCTATCCAGGGGCATACCTAGCAATTCATCTGGGAATACGTCGGGGTATTCACAGACTACTCTGACTTGGTCTATAGTGGGCAGGGCTACACTCTTGTTGCACTTGAATTGACGGGGTAAGGTTCAGAGACATGCTCTACTATTATTCCAGAACTACTGGTCATGGTGATGGCTTTCTTAGCACAGTCTATCAGTCCTTTATGCCTTGACATCCAGTCCATACCTAGTACTACTTCCAATCCTTTGGTTCCAAGTACGATTAGGTTGGCATAAAAATCTATCCCATGTATTCTGATAGGCACAACTTTGCAAATTTTTCTAGCTTTGGTTGTTGAACCAGGGATTTGAACTATCATGACATGCTTCAAGTTGGTTGGGTGAATCTTACTAGTGCATGCAAATTCTTCGGTGAAAAATGAATGCGATGCTCCCGAATCAAACAATACTCTTGCTAAAACCGAGTTGACAGAAAACATACCCATCACTACATCTGGCGCTTCCTGGGCTTCTTCTGCGTTCATGTGGAAGAGACGGCCGTTGCGGTTGTGAGGGTTCCCTGGAGCAAATCTCCTTCCTGCTTGAACACGACGCCGCTGTTGAGCTGGGGCATTCACAATGGCATTGTTGATAGTCTTCTTGGGACACTTATTGGAATAGTGACTCTTCACCCCACACTCGAAACAAGTGATTTGGGACTTGTCCTTGACTGTGACAGGTACAACATTGCTGCCAGTTCTGGGTGCAGTGTTGTTGTTGTTGTTGTTGTTGTTGTTGCTGTTGGTCTTGGGAGGTGCACGGTTGAAATTGTTGGCATTGCCGGAGTTGTGATTGTTTCCTCTGGACTTCCCATTGCCTCCGCTACGGTTGGGGTAGCTTGGACAAGACGTTGTGGGTCGGTTGTTCCTTGGTGCATATCCTGATGAGGGGTTGGGACGGTACTTCTGGTGACTGCTGGATCTAGACTGCTGCATCATACGACGCTTGCGGTTGTCATTTGCCTGGTTAATCTTCCCTTCCATCTGAATGGCAGAGTCGACTAGCTCTTTGAGATCCTCGAAACGGATGTTGACGAGGACAGTCTGCATCTCATCATGCAGTCCGTTCAGGAATCTCTCCTTCTTGTTGGCCTCCGTGTTGATCTCATCAGGTGCATATCTGGCAAGTGATAGGAATCTATCACGGTACTCTACCACAGTCATTCTTCCTTGCTTCAATTAGCGGAATTCATCTCTCATCCTATTGACTAGACCTTGCGGCACATGGGTGCGGCTGAACTTGACCTTGAATGCTTCCCATGTCATCACTTGACCATGGTTCATATTGCGGATACTAGTCCACCAAGCTCTTGCATCTCCTGCTAGGTAGTGGGTGGCGAAGAGAACTTTCTCATTTTCATCAACTCTTGCAACTTCTAAGTTATTTTCCATTGTCTACAACCAATCATCAGCATCTAATGGGTTTTCAGATTGTTTGAAGATTGGGGGATTGGTGTTCTGAATTTTTTGAGTTTGGATCCCTGGTGATCCTGATTTCCATGCACTTGGTTGTTGAGAGCCATCTGGGCGATCTGTTGAAGTGTTGCTAAGTTAGCTTGGCGCTCCGCCCTGCTTGCTTCACGGTCTGCGATGAGATTCTGCAAGAACTGCAGCATTGGGTCTTGCGACGAGCTGCTCCCTCCTTGGTTTCCACGAGTCATCTGAAGATTGAGATAGATATAGGGGTAAGAGGGAAATTCTAAGGTTCATGGTTTTGGGTTTTCAAAGCTAAAACTTTGAGTTAGACTCAGGCTTTTCAACTAACTTCATTTTCATTCATGCAAACAAGCACACGATACAACACACACCACAACAATCAAAGGGAAAACAGATGGTTTGAAGAACCATCCTATAAGCTAAGATACAGTGGGACTGATACATCTCATGCTACGACAGTGCTCTAGTGCATCTACTCATCGTCGATGAAGTCGGAGTCCTCATCATCAGTGTAGAAGTCCATGGCATCCTCCTCTAGAAAGTCATCATCATTGCTGCGGTAAGAATCCATGTCTCCCTGGATGTCTTCACCCTCCTCTTCTTCTTCCTTTGCTGCAAGCTGGGCTTCCTGCTCCTTGATGGTCTTCTCGAGGTCGGCCACCTTCTTGCGAAGACGGGCGATGGTGCGGTCCTTCTTTGCACGCTGGCGGCGAAGAGACTGGCGATCTTGGACGAGCAGTGCGAAAGTTTGGGCCTTCTGGTCGGCAATGGCACGGTTCTGGTTGGCTAACTCCCTAGCATTGTCCAGTTCCTGCTGTCTGTCATGCAGCAAGAAGTCAAGATTCTCCACTTGACGCCTCAACTCTGGGTGACTTGGCATCTCCATTGGCATTCCCATGAAGTCATGTCTTGCATAGTGGGCAAAACGGGTTCCTTGGATTTTGTTGACGCTGAGGGCACATAGACGTGCGAGAGCTTCATGCATTGCCCTGGCTAATCCATCTAGCCAGTTGTTCTCTCTCACGGAGAACTGAATTCTCCTAGAAGTTGGTGCTTCGATGCTTCCTCTAAGATCCGCGGTGACTACCCACTGTAGGTCTCCTCCCGGGGGTCCTGGAAGTTGAGCTCCAAGAAACTCCAGATGTGGGCGTCCTAGTAACTCCGACAGTGAATCCAGATCCCTCTTGAAGATCAGCTGACCTCCGTTTCCCAACTGGTAAAACTTGCTGAACCGAGTCTCCATCTACAAGAATTAAGGATGAGGAAATTAGTGAAGTGATCAAGTGTGTCAAATTTTTAAGTAGTAATGTAAGAATTTTGAGGAACATGAATTTTTGAGAAAGAATGAATCCACAAGGATAAGAGAGGAGATAGTTTTTCATAAATACTCACTTTGGTTTTGAAACTAAGTTTGTGTTTGAACGTCCATTCTAACTAGGGTCTCCTATGGTCAGGATGGCTCTGATACCAACTTGTGAACACCCAGATTTTTAATCCCAGATGCTCGCAATCCCAGGATTACCATTTTTGCGAGACATAACGGATTGGATATCATAGTACATCATCCATTAAAAACCATACATAAGGTCTTACACAAATAAGGATCTCATGATCCAGTCTTAATACAACAAGCAACGGAAATAAATGATAAGCGTAGCGGTGGGGTCCATCTTCAGGGGCACATGCAATGCTGACAAAGGCAGATAGTCCTAGTTATCATAGCCGTCCTGCTGGCCATCATCTTGATAGTCTCCTTCATAGTCTGGCCATGAGAATAGCCAGGGACAAAAGCCATGAGTACTCTTTAAGTACTCGCAAACTACTACTAACAAGTAATATAATTCTAAGTTAAAGTGCTAACTCTATGTTTAACTATAAGGTTAAGTTTGAAACCTAAGCTGAGTTCAGAAGCAAAGAAAGATAAAATAAAGTTCTAGAATCACTTAAGTTGGGAAGCTATTGTCATAAACACAACCCTGTTGTGATCAAGTCAAGATTCATCATTCCTTTCATAAGTTGTTTAGAAAACATCTGACAACGAAACAGTATGGCCATTCCAACTGTCCATAACCGCGAACGTGGCTATTCGAATAGTTTGACACTCTGCAGATGTGGTACACTTTCACCACAAGATTCGATACATCTGTTAGGGATAACCCTGAATCATCATACTTAGTATGCAGATAATCAAACATAACCTTCCCTTTACACACCCTAGTATAAGCACCTCTCCTATGAGCATGGCCTCCCAACCATGACCATCAGTCATCTTGGGCACTGCATAGGTGGACAACATTGAGAGTTAGCCTCAACTCAAACCTCTCCCGCGAGGGAACTAATACTAATCCATATAAACTTCCGGCTAAGCCTTACCCAATTCAGGTAGTGTGGTTGTACGGTAAATTTGGAATGGTATCGCATCCGAATCCAACCATCAGTTTTATAAAAGGGTTAAGGCTCATGCCTCAATATTTCACCAGCATAAACCATTTGTTTTTCTCAACACATGTCAAAACATCTCAATAGAATGACTCATCATTCCAAGGTTTTCATAATTCATTTTCACCAAGTGCTCCCATCTAAAGTGACTCAAGTTTTTGATCTACTCTAAACTACTAAGTTAAGAGTGTTCACTAAGGTGGAAATGGTGAGATCAATCTCATGCCATAGAATGATATCTAAAGGGTTCTACATAGGTCAAGTTTTATACTCTTTATGCTACCTTCAAAACAAGTAAAGAACTTTGGGTAAAGTAAAGGAAGTAAAGCTTGTAATTAAGACTTGGGTAACTAATAGTCAAAGTGTTATGACTCAAGCATGCCTATAGCATCTTCGATCAAGTTAACTAGCTTAATTCTATCTTGCTACAATAGCTTGCATTGTTAATGGTGGCTTGCCTTGGTTGGTGCAGTGGTTGGAGTTTTCTTCTTCTTCTTCTTGGTAGAACTCCTCCTCCTCGTAGACTTGGTCGGTACTATTGTCTATAAATACATACAGAGTACACAATCACAAAACAATACTTACCTAGTCTAATTAGCATTCTAATACACACATTTTATGATCCATTATCATCTCAAGCATTACAAGCTTAATTTAATAGTTTCACTCTTTTTAATTTAGAAAAGTAATTTCTACTCATTGAAAAATTAACTAAGATTTAATATTCACCACTTAAAATATGGGATCATGTGGACACATGTCATCACCACATATTCTAGCAAGTGGGAATGTGATTTAAGGGTTGGATCATAATTACTTTGGTTTAAGTTCATTATTTAATGATTAAAGTGACTAGAAATGCCTATATAGCATTATTTTGGTACTAGTCCAAAGTCACTGCATGGAAACCTTAATATTATTACATATTCAGATAGGTATGATGAAATGTGAATTTTTAGAGTTGGAATCAACTCAAAACCTATCTTGGTTGATTTTATAAAAATGTTGCAAGGTGCAAAAGCTTCTGTTTTGTTATTTTTACTAGGAGAGATCTATAACTCTAATTGAATTAAATCCAACGGTCTTGCATAGATGATTTGAATACCTTTTAGGAAAAATTGGTTTCATGCAATTTGGATTTGTCAATCTCTCTAAATTGATTTTTAAACTAGTGGACAAAAACTAGATTAACTCTAAATAGAAAAAACTAAATTTGAAACTTTAACACGCGCGGGAACTAACTGGGCCGGCCCATCTACACACAGTGCACGCAGCGGGCTGCCTGACATGCGGGCTCCACCAGTCAGCGGCACAATTTAACCGAAGCAGTATCTAGCATCCTAGGCCAGGCGATCTAAAGGGGATCCAACGGTGGTGAGTCATCGTCGACGACGGATCACTCCGGCGAGAACGTGACCTAGACACGGCGGTGGGGGTCGATTGGGGGCATACCAGGGCTCCAGCAAGGTCGGTGAGGCGGGAAATCGGGATGGTAGACGACGGGGAGGCGAGGCGCGGTTGCGGTGGAGCTTGGGGTGCCCTAAATCACAAACGCCCTTCTCCTCCTGCTGCGGCGGCTTTGGCTCCAATTCCAGTGAGACAGAGCTCGAGCGGCTTCGGCTAGAGGTGGGTAAGGTTCAGTGAGAGGTGGGAAGTGTGTGAGTGTGGAGAAATGTGGCTGGGGTGGCCGCTTTATATAGGGTCGACGAGGGGGCAGAGCGGGCGACGGTGAGGTCATCGGTGACAACGCTGCAGGGCTCTCTCGGCATGGGCGAGAGCGGCGTCGGATGCTCTGTTCCCCGTCGGTCCTCTGAGGCTTAAAGTCGTGGCAAGGCGGAGTCTCTAATGGTCGGGAGCGTGCGGTGAAGTGCGTGCGGACGGCGGTGTTCGACGCTGTTCCTCCGGTATGCTGGTCACAAGGCGGCGAACGATGATGTCTGGGCGGTTGCTGGGCCTGCTGCGGCTGCTGACACGCAATGCTAGGGCTAGGCGCGGTCGGTGCTGCTCTGGCGGGCGCGACGCTCCAAGGTGATCGGCATGGTGGACAGTGGCATGGGCGCGAGCAAATGAGGCTTGTCCTCTGCTCGTTTTTGGTCGGGGGCTGGTCGAGGCGAAGCGGTGTGATGGCGCCTGTCTCCCAGCAAGCGAAGGAGAGCGCGGGACGGGCTGGGGCGAGCGGTCCGTGGTCGACCTGGGGCATGGCGTCGGGCGGCTTGCTACTGGAGAAGACAGGGGAGAGGGAGAGAGAGAGAGAGTTAGGGCCAGGGTTCTAGCTGGGGGAACAAGGAGACCAAGTTAGGCCCAAGTGGTGACCAAGCTACTGCTCACTATAGTGTTCTAGGATTTTGCAAGATTTGTGTCTGCCACCTGTTTGATGAAATGGCCGCAAGAAGCAAAAGTTTGAATTTTTGGTTCAAATTTTTTGAGTGATCTTCACTAGTACTAGGTAGTCTCTGGTTGCAAGGGTTTTGAAAATGGAGTTCAATTGGATGGTTTTTGAAATAGGGGTGATCTAGGCATATGTATTGAATTCAATTTTCACATGCCATTTAAAATAAGTATTTGAATGTTTTTAGCAGATCAAAAGGTGGGCCTTGGTACCTCATTATGTGTACTAGCAAGGGGTGTAAAGATCCAGAATTATTTCTATTGAGAAATGAGTGCTAGGAACACTCAAAGTAGTGTAGTGGATTAAAATGACCATTCCTCATTTTTAATTGTTTTTTATTTGATTTTCTTTGGGATTTGCTTGGGAAAGATTTAGATGATGTTTAATTTACCATACAAACATTTTACAACCAAAGAATCACAGAACCATGGCAATTCAAATCAATTCCTAAATTAAATGCACATACACATGAATGCTTTTATTTTTAATTTGGAAAAGTTTTTGTTAACCCTAAATTTGATGATTTGGATCTTGATAAGCTTGGATTAAAGTTTTGGGATGTTACACCGCCCGTACCATCCGCCCGTGCCATGTGGCGACGGCTCCGTCTCGTCAAACCCTATAACTTTCGTGAATACGCCTATATATTTTGAGGTCTTAGCCGCCGTGCAGAAGGCCACCATTTCCAGGTTGCATCACAACACCACCAAAGGTGATCAACGCCATTGTTCATCCATTTTTCATTCATCCCCTCCATTAGCCATATTCATTACTTTGTACTTTAGATCTCCTTGTGATTTGGTGACCATTGTAAGAATATTTGATTTCAATCTAAGTATTTTGCACAATGTTTTCTATCCTTGACCTTATTGTTATGAGTAAATAGTCCTCATGGGCTGCGGGTTGGGGAGAAACCTCGCAGCGATTATGTGCATCTAATTCATGGGAGCATTGTAAATTGTTTGAAATAGCGATTTGTATCTTTTGTTTCTTTGTCTCTTGTCTCGATCTATGGACTTGTAGGTATCCAAGATCCCATAGATTGATAAAGGCTTGAGGTGAGATACTTGGCTAGTGGCGATCTCATAGGAACCCCAGTGACAGAAAGGGTAGTACGGTCTTCGCTTAGCACCCCATTCCGGATCACAACAACATCACCACTTAATGTTTTGATATGTGTTTTACACTTAATAATCGTTTGTAGTTCGTTGATTCGTGGTGCACTCGGTTGGATTAAAAGACTTTTGATATGCCCGCTACATCACAGGGGCTCTAGTATATTAGGATGTTTTGCCCACAATAGATTATCCCTATTAAAACTTTACACATGATTGTGCTTATTATTATATTTTATCCCATATGATGTGCAGCTGCAGGTGGGTCTTTAACCCTGGCCTATTTCCATCCATTGATTCAACCCACTATAAAAATAAACTAGATTGGTCCGGTAAACAAAGGTAAAACAAAGAAACAAAGTCTTGTAGACGTGTCGATTTTATTTCGTTTTAGCATTGTTTTCCAAGATTCGATTAAACCTAGGTCTTCTAGGGAAAAAGCTAATATACTACATTCGTGAATCCGGATCGAAGGTGTCGATCCTTTTTTTGGTGCCGTTGTCGGGGAAGCAATTTCCTATACTAGTGAGGTAACTAGAGACCTTCTTTTTAGTTTTATTATTGTTTTGTAGTTTTATTCTTGTTATTAGTTTACTTTCCAGTTATCTATTTGAAAACCCAAAAAAATTAGTTGTTATTTGTTTTCCTTACTTAAAAAATACGAAAAATATAAGGGATTTCTATTTTCGTGCCTCTAGTTTGTTAGTTGTACACAGTTTTCTCTAGCCGCTTAACTTTTCCTCACTTTTGCCCCTCTTCTTTTCGGAAACCGATCAAAGAGCTCGAACGGCAGCTGCCGTCGGGTTGACCGTTGGCTGACGTGTGGGGCCACGCGGTGTGGGACCACGTGGGGTCATTTGGTTAGGGGCGCGTTATGCTGACGTGTGGGGACGCACCATGTGGGACTGCGTGGGGCGGGTTTTTTGGGAACACATTATGGGGGACGTGGTGTGGGACCATGTGGGGCGCGTTTGGTGGTTACATGCGTCATGTCGCCTAAATTGGAAGTTTTCTTTTATTATTATTTTATGGTTGGCCTTTTAAGAGCGTCTTTTCCCCTCTCTCTCTCACTAACAATTGTGTTTTTTTGTCCAAAAAGGTAGCAAAATCTAGAAAAGCTTCTCTTTTCATTCATTGTTCCTTTTGGTCCTCGATTTTTCCAATCTGGTAGCAAATCTAGAGCAACAAATCTAACCAGCACCATAAATACATTCAGTAAATCGAGCATATGTAGAGAAAGCAGCTAATATAGGATATATAGTATGGTACTTAACGAGGTTCAACAATTAGGCTGCTCAACAGCAGAAGTGGACAAGTTCAATACAGACAATATAAAAGAAGTTGCTTTACAACAACAGCAGTAGCATATCAAGATTAGTAGCCCCTCATGGCCTCCATCCCGTCATGGCCTTCGCCAGGAGGGCCGCCGCCTCCTCCCTCCGGCGCCTCCTCCACTTCTTGCTGCCTAGTCCCTTGACCTTGGGCGTCTTGGGCTTGATCGGGGACAACGACCTCCTCAATGGCCACCTTCTGGAGGTTGCAGAGGTGAAGAATAAGCGCCTTGTGCTTGGCTCTGAAGCCGTGGACATTCACGAACTCGTCGCAGGTCCTCACGTTCTCGTCATGCTTCACGAGGGAGGTTAAGTTGGTGGCGTGGAGCCTCCTGGTGGTGCAGAAGGGGAACCTATAGACGTCGCCGGCGAATTAGTTGTCGTACTACCCGGACTTCAGCCTCCTCAGCACCTGACGAGTCTTGGTGTCCTTGGACTCGTCGTCGCTACAGACGTTGCTGCTATCCTCATGTTGGAAAAAAACGTCGAGTGCAATAAGGACATGATTGAGATACCTTGATTATCGGAATTGATTATTTGCATAAATTAACCGATTGAGATCCCCTGACTATTCCCAATCTCTAAATCTCAAACCAAATCGAATACTGATACCAACTATAGATCGGGAGGACAAATAAAATAGGATTGAAATATGAATAGGGGGATTCATCAAAAAACTAGGTGTAACACAAGAGGATTAGCTACTATAAAAAATACCTAGCATCCAACGATTGAAAATACGAACAGCCGAACCCTGATAATATACGATCTAGCATCCAAAGATGGGAATGGGGGAAGAACAAGGGAAGGGGAGAAAACCCTAGTTACCTCCAACCATGGGTCGGTGATGCTAGTATCGTAGGGGTTCTCCAGCCTGATGTAATCATCCTCCTCATAGGGGCCCCAGCCAAGCGGGATCTGCCCGAGAGTAGCGGGGGCCTCCTCGCCGGCGGCTATGACGGAAGTGGGGACATGGATCTGGACGGGGATGGCGGCTACCCATGCCTTGATGGGGGCCTCTACGGCGATAGGGGCCTCCTCTCCGGTGGCCTTGGAGGCGACGATGGTCATCATGCCGTTCTTCTCCATCGCCGACGTGGTTGGGGTTTTCTTGGGGGTTTGCGGAAGGTGATGGGACAATGGAGATGGTTGAGAGAGCGAGTGAGTGATGAGTGAGAGTGAGGAGGCCTCTATAAAGGAGAAGGGAAGGGACATTTCTTTGCACCACCGTGCACCGCGTAACCACGTATGCCACTGCACTGTGCACAGCCACACGTGTCCGGTACTGCCCCGTGCACCACGACACGGGTACCACGAGTCACGTTTTTTCCCTCATGTCTAACCCTGGTGACTTAGTTGTGCTCAGTTATACCCTCGAGTGTAACACTGACAGTTTGGTTGTACTCAGTTTTGCCCTCCAGTACTAACACTGCCGTGTGCAATATACTCACTTTTACCCTCTGGTGGCTGGTCAACAGAGAGTCAACGAATGGGTTTTAGCTAGCTAATTTATGCACAACAAAGTCAAAATGATCAAAACAGAGTGGCATCTACCTAGGGAGTCTTATTATGTGACCTGCCACCATAAGAAATGTACATAAATCAAGTTTGAACCTAAATCACCACTTCTCAAATCACCTACTATCTATGAAGGTTCATGGCTTTCTACTCAAGCCTCTTCCCAAAACATCCCTCACCAAAACATAGTTTGTCTAAATAAGGCAATAATTGTCAAACTGGTGTATATTTGAATTGCAAATAGTTTGATATATACCAAGATGCATTTTATTGTATAAAAGACGCATTTTCCACTTTTTAAATATATTTATATTTTCTATTTGAATCCCTTTGTCGATCTTGCCCTTGGTTTTTAAGTTCTACTTAGTTTTGCCCTTGGTTCTTAAGTTCTACTCACTTTTCCCCTCTCTCTTAGGCACAATCTCTCACACCTATGCTCATCTTGGCTGCTACGCTCTGATTGGTGGGGATAGTTGTCACGCGGATCGTGCCCACCAACCATTGATCCTTTGTGATCTAGCAGACAAGATAACCCCTATATCTATCGGGGGAACCCCTCTATCCATGCAAAATAACGAGTTTGCCACCGGTACTTTAACTCCATAAATAAATGATTTTGAATATAATTTGATGGGAAAGTGTTCAAAGGTGTATAATTTTCGTATATGCAAGTTTGTGCATTACATTCCACTCTATTGAAATGATAATCTCTCAAGATTTTCTTAGCACAATTTATCACGTATTAAGTGCGATTTTAAAGAGTTCAAATGTGTATTTTTTTTGTATATGCAAGTCTGTACATTACATTCCACTCTATGAAAATGGCGGAGAAAATGATAATCTCTCAAAATTTTGCTAGCACATCATTACCACGTATTAAGTGCGATTTCACAGTGTTCAAAGGTTTATAATTTCCGTATACGCAAGTTTATGCATTATATTTCACTCCATGGAAATGATAAATGATCAGGATTTTATTAGCACAACATTATCATGTCCTAAGTGCGATTTCAAAGAGTTCAAAGGTGTATAATTTTCATATATGCAAGTTTATGCATTACATTCCACTATGAAAATGATAATCTCTCAAGATTTTCTCAGCACAACATTATCACGTATTAAGTGCGATTTCAAAGAGTTCAAATGTGTATAATTTTCGTATATGCAAGTTTATGCATTACATTCCACTCTATGAAAATGGGGGAGTAAATGATAATCTCTCAAAATTTGTTAGCACATCATTATCACATATTAAGTGCGATTTCACGGTGTTCAAAGGTTTATAATTTTTGCATATGCAAGTTTGTGCATTACATTCCACTCTATGAAAATGGTAATCTCTCAAGATTTTATTAGCACAACATTATCACGTATTAAGTGTGATTTTAAAGAGTTCAAATGTGTATAATTTTCGTATATGCAAGTTTATGCATTATCCACTCTATGAAAATGGGGGAGAAAATTATAATTTCTCAAAATTTTGTTAGCACATTATTATCACGTATTAAGTGCGATTTCACAGTGTTCAAAGGTTTATAATTTTCGTTTAAACAAGTTTATGCATTATATTTCACTCCATGGAAATGATAAATGATCAGGATTTTATTAGCACAACATTATCATGTCCTAAGTGTGATTTCAAAGAGTTCAAAGGTGTATTATTTTCGTATATGCAAGTTTATGCATTACATTTCACTATATGAAAATGAAGCTAGACAAAGAGCCGCCATCGCTGGAGAAGGGCCACCATCGCTGGAGAAGAAGAAGAAAGGGGAGGCAACGACACGGGCACGGGCGCATGCTAGTTCGGGGTCCCATTTTGCAATGCCAACCCGGGTAAGATGTGGGTCCGGCGGTTACGTGGATATGCTGTGGGTCCAATGCTGATCTGGATAAGTGGAGAGAGGTGTCCACTACGGGAACCGACTAAGCGCGTCCCCACTTGTCAGCATGTAACGGCAGGGGTCCACTACGGAACCCGACAGAATACAGCCCTACTTGTCAGTACGTAATAGCGAGGGTCCACTACGGGACCCGACTGAACGCGGTCCCACTTGTCAGCACGTAACGGCAAGACTGGCAGACAACGAGTATTTAGACCATGTGAGAGTTTCGTAGAAGGAGATAGGAAAAGGTGAGGAAAAGTTAAGCGGCTGGGTAAAACTGAGTATAACTAACGAACCGATGGCACGAAAATAGAAATCCCAAAATATAAAGGGCCATGGCTCAAAAGAGACTTGGGGAGTATGCTACTCACACTGATGATTTTATTCGTGCACCTATCGCTCAATATGTTGTTGATGCGGAAGCATATGAAATTAAGCCTAACCTTTTAAGTTTGGTTTAGCAAAACCAATTTGGAGGCTCATCTTCTGATATTCAGGTTTGCACTTAAATACTTTTATTGAAATTTGCGACATGATACGTATTAAGGATGTAGATCCAAATGTTGTTAAATTAAGGTTGTTTCCTTTCTCTCTTAGAGGAAATGCTAAGGACTAGTTGCTATCTCTACCTCAGGGCACTATTAAATCTTGGGAGGAATGCACTAATATGTTTATGACTAAATTTCCCCTCAGCTAAAACTATGCAACTAAGATCCAATGTTACAAGCTTTAGACAAGAAGATTGCGAGCCACTAGCGCTTGCATGGGAAAGGATGAAAGAAGTCGTAATGAACTGTCCTAGTCATGGGATTGAAGAATGGCTTATATTATATTTATTTTATAGTGGCCTTAACCCTATGTCTAAGTCTATGCTAGATACTGCAGCAGTAGGAAAAATCACGGGAAAGCAAGTGAGTGTTGCAAAGAAATTACTTGATAATATGCAAAACAACCATGCCCAACAACATGAGGAGAGAACCTCAAAAAGAGTGAGTTCAATCATGCTGACTCGTGTATTAACGAGCTCGTTGGGGAACCCCAAGAGGAAGGTAAGATGAGCACAGTAGTAAGTTTTCCCTCAGTTATGAAACCAAGGTTATCAATCTAGTAGGAGCAAGGAAACACCTCCAAGGTGTTGCTAGCTAGACTTTGGCAGGGCGCACTACCGCCGCCAGCAGCAATGTGGAAACCTGCACAACACAACCACAGAACTTTGCCCCCAACTTACAGTGAGGTTGTCAATCTCACCAGTTTTGCTAAAAACAAAGGATTAAACGTATTGTGTGGAAGAAAGTAATATCTTGCAAAAAGTAAACAGAAAGCAGTAAACAGTTGATTGTAGATTGATGATAAAAGAAAGGACCGGGGTCCATAGTTCACTAGTGGTGGCTCTCCTTAAGATAGATGACATGTTGGGTGAACAAATTACAGCGGGGCAATTGACAAACATCGAGAAAGCAATACATGCATATACTAATCATCTTGACTCCTTTGAGATTTGATTGGGCATTACAACATTATACATAGACCGTAATCCAACTGCATCTATGACTAATAATCCACCTTCAGGTTATCATCCGAACCCCCTCCAGTATTAAAGTTGCAAGCAACAGATAATTGCATTACGCATTGCGTGTATAGTAAACAATACGATTGTTCTATGAACAAATGATTGTTGTTTTCTCCCTAGTAGCAACAACACATCTAGTACCTTAGAGATTTCCGTCACTTCCCCAGATTACTAGAGGCATGAACCCACTATCGAGCATAAATACTAACTCTTGGAGTTGCTAGAATCTACTTGGACAAGATAGCTACTAACAACGGAAAGCATGCAAGATAACAAATAACAAAGACATGATAGAATCGATAATCAATCTGAAATAGCATCTCAATATCCATCGGATCCCCGCAAACATAACATGTAGGAATTACAAATAGATTATCTTGATCATGAACGGAGCTCACAAGATCTAAACATGATAGCACAAAGGAGAAGAACCAGCCATCTAGCTACTACATGGACCCGTAGTCCAGAGATGAACTACTCACGCATCACACCGGAGGCTTGCATGGTGATGAAGAAGGCCTCCAGGATGAATTCTCCCCTCCGGCAGGGTGCCGGGAAGAGCTTAAGATCCCTCCCAATCTAGGGATGGAGATGACGGTGGCTATAGACTCTTTCGTGGAATTTTGATCGGGTACTTAGGGTTTCTGTATCGGAGGCATCTTATAGGCGAAAGGGGAGGCCGAGGGGGTGTCCTGGGCGGCCACACCACCCCTGGCGCGGGCCAGGCTTGGCCGCGCGGCCAGGTGGTGTGGCGGCCCCCTGGCCCCTCTCTATCTCGTATTCTGGCTTCGTGTCCCCCTCGGTGAAAAACTGACTTTGGCTTTTGTCCCGTCCAATTCCGAG
Organism: Avena eriantha; assembly: GCA_910589775.1. Taxonomy (NCBI): domain Eukaryota; kingdom Viridiplantae; phylum Streptophyta; class Magnoliopsida; order Poales; family Poaceae; genus Avena; species Avena eriantha. Next base: position 94,780,718 of record OU342741.1, read on the forward strand.
AATATTCATTTTCTGACTTTCCTAGAATCAAAAACAGCAAAAAACAGGCAACTGGCACTGTGGCATCTTGTTAATAGGTTAGTGCAAGAAAGTGTATAAAAAGTACTCCAAAGTGTGGACAAAACATAAGAAAGTAGATAAAACCAAGCGTGGAACGTCAAAAATTATGGATACGTTAGCAACGTATCAAATCACCAAGGTAAATAATGAAGATCTTACATCTAAGGTAGACGAGTTACTAAACATAATAAAGGGTAGGAAGATACCCAAGTTAATGCTATCACTACCGATGTTAATGATATTAATTTTATAGCTCGCACTCCTTATAATCCTGCATGAAAAAACCAAAATTATGCTTCTAATGTTCAAAAACATTACTCCAATCCTGCAAGAGCTCCTTACAATAATTATGATAATCATAATGGAGCAAATTATGGGAATCTCTTATTTGAGCAAACCGTTAGAACTTTTATGCAAGCTCAAACCAAGCAAAATAATATGCTCATTAAAATCATGGAGAACCATGATAGTAGTATAGGAAAATTATCTAACCAAGCCGTTGCAATTAGAAATGATGTGCAAGCTCTATAGGAAAGGATAAAGACTATGGAATGTCAATTGGGCAAGGTAGCGGAGAGCCAAGCTCTCATACTGGCAAAGTTTGCTGGGAAGCCTGAGCCGAATTTGGTAGAAGACCTCAAGATGATGAGGGTGGTAACAAATGAAGAAAAGCCTAAAGAGCTAGATTATAGCGACACACCAACACCTGAATACACCGTGTAAGATCTACTAAAGATGATCACCGTAAAGAATCCTAGTATAGAATAAGGTAATATGATATGTACCAACAATTTATTCAACAAGTAGCATCTAAAGTTCATGATTTATAGATGGAGTATAAGAGACTAGCTGATAAGCTTCTTGCTAAGCTAGATGATACATTTGATCCCACTATTAAAATTAAGGTTGGGGTCAATGAGATATCTGCACTTTGTGATCTTGGTGTAAGAGTCTCAACGATTTCCAAAAGCATATTTGACAAGTTCAACTTGGGGCCATTTGTAACTACTGAATTAAGACTCCATCTAGCGGATTCAACTTATAAACAAGCTATTGGGATAAAGGAAAACATAGTTGTTAAAATTAAAGGTAGTACCGTGCTTATTGATCTTGTTATTGTGGACATGCCTAAAGATCCCGTAGCACCTATAATCCTAGGTAGGCCTTCCTAAGAACTATTAAAGCACTAATCAATTTACATGAAGGGAATGTGAGAATAGGACTACCATCTATAGATCCTTTTATTGTACACTTCCCTAGCAAGACGAAGGCCACACCTAATGATGATGATGGTATAATTACTTTGAAAGACAATTACTTTGGAGTGGGTGTTTCACTCATTAAACCTAAATGATCACCATTTGGGTCAAGCTAATTGATCTTAACTAGAAGTGCTTCATGTGAAATAAGTTTTACTCTTGTGTTAGTTTTGTTTAGTTTGTTTCTTTTTTGTTTTGTTTTTGTTTTTAATAAAGAGTGTTCAAGAAGACCTTTGAAGATATGAGAAGAAATAAGGTGATACCTTCGATCCGGATTCACGAATGTAGTATAATAGCTTTTTCCCTAGAAGACCAAGGCTTAATCGAACCTTGGAAAGCAATGCTAAAAGGAAATAAAAAGGACACGTCTACACGAATTTTTTTGTTCGTTTTACCTTAGTTTACTGGACCAATATATTTTACTTTATAATGGCCAGGGTTGAAGATTCACCTACAGCTGCACATCAAATGGGATAAAATATAATAATAAGCATAGTCATGTATAATGTTTGAGTGGAGATAATCTCTTGTGGGCAACACATCCTAATATTCTAGAGCCCCCGTGATGTAGCGGCCATAGAAATAGACTTTTAATCCAACCGAGAGTACACCAAAGCCACGGGTTACAAATGATTATTAAGTGCAAAACACATATCAAAGCTTTGAGTGGTGATATTGTTGTTCATCCGAATGGGGCGCTAAGCAAAGACCGTACTACCCTTTCTATCATTGAGGTTCCTATGAGAATGCTGCTAGCCAAGTATCTCACCTCAAGCCTTTATCAATCTATGGTATCTTGGGTACCTACAAGTCCACAGATCGAGGCAAGAGACGAAGAAACAAAAGATACAAATCTCAATTGCAAACAAAATATAATACTCCCATGATCTGGATGCACATAATTGCTGCGAGGTTTCTCCCCAACCTACAGCCCGTGAGGACTACTCACTCATAACAAATAGATCGGAGATAGAAAACATCATACAAATACTTAGATTGAAATCAAATATTCTTACAATGGTCGCCAAATCACAAGGAGATCTAAAGTACAAAGCAATGGCTATGGCTAGTTGATGGATGGATGGTGGAAGTGCTGAACAATGCATGAACAATGGTGTGGATCTCCTTTGGTGGTGTTGTGATGTAAACTGAGAATGGCGACTCTCTGGCCAGCGGCTGGAGCCTCAAAATATATAGGCATCTTCACGAAAGTTGTAGGATTTGTGCGGTGACCCAGCATACCACTGCATGTTGTAGTATACTATAGTCGTTGACATAACACTTATGGAACACTGTTCCGCAAATATTACATCCCTCAGAGTGGTACAACAGAAACATTCCAGGTCCAAATTACAAACATACACATAATATTATTACAATACCAAAAGATCCGTACTTTAGGTGGTTCAAACTTACAAACCATACACATCTTACTTCATATGTTTTTAGCGAAAGAACGAAAGATTCAAATGACATAACGTAACTTGAGCTCAATAGCTTATTGTATAGGGTTCATGCTATTCGGCTCGCATTAAGTACTAATAATTATTGGCAACTACTCTGACTCGTTGCCATCAACTCCGTAGCGTATCTCGTAGTCCACCCCTTCAAATCCACAGGTCAGGTCTGGTTCCCCGTAGTAGACGTCCTCCTGGCCTTTAGTAGCATACATAGGGGTATCCTCTAGCTCCTCAGAGTCTAAGCAAGGGATCAAAGGAAAGAGTGAGTAACAACATTACCCAGCAAGTTCACTATATGCAAGGTGGGAAGTTTGATGCTCTATCTACCACCTTAGACTATAAGTCTTTGGCACTATGCAGTTTTCGTAAACATTTCTTCAAAGATTGATTTTAATATAAAAAATATGCCCATCAGCCTTCGCAGGTTGACTAGAACTTCATGGAGTTCCTTTCCTGCCGCATTCGTAGCTCCTTCCCGGAACAGGGTGTAACATGACACAATTTTTAACACTCTGCAGAGGTGCGTTGCTCTACCCAGAACAAACCATATCCTTTTTGCACAACTGGGCGTACTTTCCCGTCCATAATACCTTGATGTGGGGCCCAGTAGATGATCCAAGTCAATCACTGCCCTCTCCGCGATCTTGCATGCTGATATCCCACAAGTATAGGGGATCATGTGTAGCCTTTTCGATAAGTAAGAGTGTTGAACCCAACAAGGATCTAAAGGTAGGATAAATATTCTCTCAAGTTCTATCAACCACTGATACAACTCTACGCACACTAAACGTTTGCATTATCTAGGAAATAAAACTAGAGCAACAATACAAGTACTAGAGATAGCTTTGCATGATAATAAATAACAAGAAAGTAAAGTTAGCTGCTGTAGCAATAAAATACACTAAACTAACAGAACCATGAGTATGGAATAGTGGTGGTAATTGTGGTGGCTCTGTCCAAGTTTAATTAGCAAATAAATTGGGTTCATTAACTTCGATGCAGTTTTCTATGTGGGAGAGGCTAAATATACATGCGCTTCACTACTTGGAATTACATGTACTATATGATTGGTTTGTTAGCAAACATCCGTAACTACTAACAATGCATTAAGGTTTCCCCAACCATAGCCTTAAGTTTGATGGTCCTCTTACTCCCATACGTGCAACGTTCCGGTTCGCGTCCTCAGGTTTCTGCCACTCCGGCAGAACTTCCCCCTTCCTCTTACACATACTACAAACCCTATGATGTTTAATCCATGCATGCATAAATATAATGAACACCAAAGGACTGTACCATATCAACATACAACTCTAATGAACCAAAGACATTCAACCATTCAATTTAAGAACAAATAAACTACACAAACATGACATAGATCATAGGATTATAACTTATAGCATCAAACACCATGTACATATGTGTGTGGGAGGATGAACCACTGCATACTAGGAGGATTAGGTGATGGAGATGGCGGTGAAGATAGTTAAGAGGATGGCAGCGGCACCGGTGGTGATGCGGGGGACTCCTTCCCCGCCGGTATCATGGGGGAGCACCGCCCCTTAGCCCCCTTCCTTCATGGCTTCTTGGGATCCCTCCCCCATGGAGATGGGATCCATGGGGAGGCAAAAATGTGGCTTTGGTGACTGCAAATTCGTGGATGAAGATGTCTTGGGCGAATTAGGTTTTCTCCCTTTATATAGCTTCTCGGATTCCCATCACCTCATCTTGGGCTGCAGTAAATCGGGTCTAACGGACCCGTCCGGACTCGGAATCAGCTAAATTTTATATCTAGAATGTTTGTCGAATTTTTTTCAACAACTTTGTAGTTAAAGAGTTTTCCGTTTGACGCGAAACGTGAACATCTTCAAAAAGAGTTCTGAGACAGATTTCTAGAAAATCCCAATTTGACTCCAATAAGGTTTCCACTTGCATTCTTGGTAATTCCTACATATTAAAGTGTAAAACAAGAACATTGTGCACTTTTGCAACTATTAGTAGGTTAGTCCAAATAAATCATAAAATTTATATAAAAAGGGGTATCATAAGCATATTATTAGCATAAAACCATCAAAAATTATAGATACGTTATGGACGTATTGATACATTGCAAATGTATCTATAATTTTTGATATTCCATGCTTGGTTTTATCCACTTTCTTGTGTTTTCTACACACTTTGGAGTACTTTTCATATGATTTCTTGGACTAACCTATTAACAAGAGCCACAGTGCCAGCTACCTGTTTTCTGCTGTTTTTGGTTCCAGGTAAGTCAAAAAATGAATATTCTCGGAATTGGACGGGACAAAAGCCAAAGTGCCTATTTTTCCGGAAGTCATCAGATGCCAGAATATGAGACGAAGAAGGGCCAGAGGGCTGCCACACCACCTGGCCGCACGGCCAGGCTTGTCTCGCGCCAGGGGGTGGTGTGGCCAGCCCAGGCACCCCCTCGGCCTCTTCTTCCGCCTATAAGATGCCCTCGGGACGAAAACCCTAAGTTACCGATCAAAAATCCACGAAAGAGTCTGTAGCCGCCATCATCTCCATCCCTAGATCGGGAGGGATCTGAAGCTCTTCCCGGCACCCTTCCGGAGAGGGGAATTCACCCTGGAGGCCTTCTTCATCACCATTCAAGCCTCCGGTGTGATGCGTGAGTAGTTCATCCTTGGACTACGGATCCATGTAGTAGCTAGATGGCTGGTTCTCCTCCTTTGTGCTTTCATGTTTAGATCTTGTGAGCTCCATTCATGATCAAGATCATCTATTTGTAATTCTGCATGTTGTGTTTGCGGGGATCCGATGGATATTGAGATGCTATTTCAGATTGATTATTGATTCTATCATGTCTTTGTTATTTGTGATCTTGCATGCTTTCCATTGTTTGTAGCTATCTTGGCCAAGTAGATGCTAGCAACTCCAAGAGTTAGTATTTATGCTCGATAGTGGGTTCATGCCTCTAGTAATCTGGGGAAGTGACAGAAATCTCTAAGGTACTAGATGTGTTGTTGCTACTAGGGAGAAAACAACAATCCTTTGTTCATAGGACAATCGTATTGTTTACTTTACACGCAATTCGTAAAGCAATAATCCGTTGCCTGCAACTTAATACTGGAGGGGGTTCGGATGATAACCTGAAGGTGGATTATTTGTCATAGATGCAGTTGGATGGCGGTCTATGTATAATGTTGTAATGCCCAATCAAGTCTCAAAGGAGTCAAGATGATTAGTATATGCATGTATTGCTTTCTCGATGTTTGTCAATTGCCTCACTGTAATTTTTTCACCCAGCATGTTATCTATCTAAGGAGAGCCACCTCTAGTGAACTATGGATCCTGGTCCTTTCTTTTACATACAATCTATAAACTGTTTACTCCTTTGTGTTTACTTTCTGCAAACTATTACTTCCTTCCATTCGATACGTTTAATCCTTTGTTTTCAGCAAAACACGGTGAGATTGACAACCTCATCAGAAGTTGGGGACAGAGTTCTATGGTTGTGTTGTGCAGGTCTCCACGTTGCTACTAGCACCGGTAGTGTGCCCTGCCAAGGCTCAGCTAGCAACACCTTTGGGGTATTTACTTGCTCCTACTGGTTCGATTAAACCTTGGTTTCATAACTGAGGGAAACTTGTTGCTGTGCTCATCATACCTTCCTCTTGGGGTTCCCAACGAGCTCTACATCAACACTGAGCCATCACGTGTCAACATCCCCAAACTTAGTTCCTGCTCGTCCTCGAGTAGGTAAATGATAAAAAAAATATAATTTTTGAGGTGACATGCAGCCAACACAATCTTGATCATCATTATTGTAAAAGCATTGATGGCTGAGATCAAGGTACTCTAAACATGAACATTAAAGATAGAGTTCTAACAATAAGACATAGCAACTATGTTGTAACATGAAAAGGTACAAACAAAAGATCATGAATAATAATGCATTGAAAGACGTTTGTTTGTTTCACATATATAAAACATAATAAGAGTGGTATTCAGCTTGTACCTCATGGTATAGAAAAACATAAATGTATATGACACCTTCAAAGTTCATAAGGGTAACTAGATACAAATAATTTAAAACAAGCAATATCAAAGTTATGAATCAACCAACAAGTTTTGAGACAATGCATATTAAACTAAGAATGACAACGATGCTCTCTTAGATGGCGCATAAAGATAGAAGATGAAGACTCAACATAAAAGTAAAAGAAAAGGCCCTTCATAAAGGGAAGCAGAGATTTCAAGTTTCATAAAGAGCTTCCAAAAATTATGATACTTATTAGCTTTCAGCTCTCATTGCCCCTATCATAAGAATCTTGAGGTGATTAAGGTTAAAGTGACACAAAAATGAGGATATGCTTGACAAGTTATAAGTTGAAAATCTCATGCCCCTTGCTTACGAGTACCGAACCTCATGCTACTCAACTTTAGTCACGAGTAAGTTCTTGTCATTGCAAGTACATGTGTATCGTAGAGAACCGCCAACAGGGTACCCCTTGCCCCATGACACAGGAGTTATCCCATACCAAAATGACAAGGCAACTAACAATGAGCATCTCAACGATCTTTTTATTTGCTATTTGCATAGGTTTTTATTGAGGATGCTTCACAGAATGCTCACTATGGTTATGCTGCAAATTTCCACCATGATTAGGCATGGCTTAGGCTAGCCGTCCAGGCGTTTCTCTAACACACATACAAACTCCATGAGCTTACAAGCTCCCCTTTTATTTCACACCGCCGGGATCCATAAACAAAAGGACATGATATCAACTGAATAATAAGTGCAATGTTGAAAGCGTTCCCCATGGTACATGGTTCTGCTAATTTACAACTTATAAAGTGCAACCATATAAGCAACATAGATGGACACAATGGTTCAAGTTTATTAAGTGCAAGAAAGTAAAGTGTGCCATCAAGTTTGTGAGAGCTTTAATCAGTAATTTTCACATAACAAGTTTAATTTGGAAGGTAGATAAAAGCATGAATATACTTAGAATGGTGTAACACACCATGGATAGGAATTTATTGTGGACTCTTTGGAATAATTTGGTTTTCTTAGGGGTTGGATGCATGAGTGGAACTCATACTTGGTACATGTGGAGGCTAGCAAAAGACTAGGAGCGACCAACTATGAGAGCAATAATGGCCATAATCATGCAAAGCGACAAAACATTATTAATTAAAGCATAAAGTGATATTACAAGTCAAAAATTAAATGATCATAGAGGCTAAGGTGACTGGTTCATAGTCTTAACATGGTGTAAGCATGTGCCAAGTCAACCCAAATAAAGCATCAAAGGAGAATACCACAATATTGTGCTTTTGTATGCTAAAACAACGCATGATTCTTTCAAGGTACATTATGCAATCTCAATTGTTTGGAACAAGTCATGCTACAACAATAATCACTAAGCATAAGGTCAAAGCAATATTAAACATGACATGATAAAGTTTAGACAACAGTCAAAACAAACTCCTTTTGTACCACTTATGATGAGGGTATCTTATCATGCAGTTTGATACACTAGGACAACATACGACATGTAATAATTTACTGTAAGGTCGTGTCAAACGATTTTGCTATGTTTATGAGTCGGAGTCCAATTAGGGTTTTTATTTGTGTTTTTGGTTTGGGCCTGTCCAAACCGACTAGGTCGAGTCTAACCGCCCCAACCCTCATATAAGGAGCTGGTTGGTCTAGGGCTTAGATTAGCTTTGAGTTTATTCAGAATAATGTAGAACTTAAATTTCATATTATCGCCGTTCCTCTAGGATCGGCATGTGTGACGGCACCTCAGACGTTCGTCTAGTTATCCAATAATAAAGGCAAGAGAGTTCTTGAATTTTTCAAGAGTTATCGTGCGTACGCAAAGGTCCTCGAATTGTCGAGGGTTGTCGAGCTTTGGCGTGTCTATTCCGGCGTGAGGTTCATCGTTCGCCGTCAAGTTGCTCACGGGATTGGCATTCTCCAATCTCCAGGTTACGTGTTCCACTCACGTGATTGGGAGATCTATCATATCCATTAGATCGGGAGGTGCATCATGAAAGATCGGGCCAAAAATCCATATCAACTTATAAGCATGAACTTTCCTACTCTTTTCCAACACCAATCAACTTATCTGAAACAATGTATGAATGCAGGGGTCCAACCAATTTATTTAAGGAACCCAAACAAAAGAAAACTAAAGACAAAATAAAGACGCTCCAAGAACAATATAATTGTGCATGAAACAATAAAAATGAAGTGTTTTGGAAAAAACCCCTGAGATTTTTATTAATGAAGAAGGGGATGCCTTGGGCATCCCCAAGGTTTGATGCTTGTACTTCTTGAATATTTCTTGGGGTGACACGGATGGCATTCCCAAGCTTGAGCTCTTGTCCATTCTTCATCTCATCACATTATTCTTCCCTACACTTGAAAATTTCCTTTATACAAAACTTCACACAATCTTCATTAGCAACATTAGTGTATTCAAGATAATAAGTCTTTGGGTTTAGTTTCAATACAAGTAAAACTTACATTAAAACACAAGCTACTGTAGCAAATCCTTCTAAAAGTTCAAGTGCTCAAAGAGAAAGAGATTAAGAGGCAAATGCAAATAATGGCAGAAATCTGTCAAAACAGACCAGTAGGTAAAACAGATTTTTTAAGACCTTATGTTGCTCAAATCGAAAAGTGCTAAACTAACAAAAGTTAGATAATAACCTGGGGCATAAGAACAAAAAATTATAGCTCAATCCGATCTATAGGGATTTTCATGATTTTTTCAGTGAAGCACAAAAATCTGTTTCAGGAGAACAACTTTCCCAAATCTTACTTCTCTCTCATTAGAGGTCTATTCTTGGCACAAAAACCACACAAAAAGGATAAGGAGAGCTTATTACTGAGGTAATAACTTCCAAGACTCAGCAAAAAAAACTTACTGAAAGTAAAAATAATTTGGGTTATCTCCTAATAGTGCTTTTCTTTAACGTCTTTCAGCTAGACATATTTTTAACTGAAAAGCTTCCATGGGAAGATTTGTTTTGGTTTATAGGCATGAACACAAGTGTTCAAGGTCGACCCCCACTTAACCATTACTCATCTTTCCAATCACTTTTATTTTTGAAAACATTTTTAGGTAACAAGTACAACTATTTATTTTTGTATTTCGCATTCCATATTGATACATTGCAAATGTATCTATAATTTTTGATGTTCCATGCTTGGTTTATCTACTTTCTTGTGTTTTGTCAACACTTTGGAGTACTTTTCATATGATTTCTTGGACTAACCTATTAACAAGAGCCACAGTGCCAGCTGCCTGTTTTCTGTTGTTTTTGGTTCCAGGAAAGTCAGAAAATGAATATTCTCGGAATTGGACGGGACAAAATCCAAAGTGCCTATTTTACCGAAAGTTATCTAGAGCCAGAATATGAGACAGAGAGGAGCCAGGGGCCACCACACCACCTGGCCGCGCGGGCCAGGCCTGACCGCGCCAGGGGGTGGTGTGGCTATCCCAGGCACCCCCTCGGCCTCCCTCTTCGCCTATAAGTTGCCTTCTGACCTAAAAACTCAGGGGGGTTCGACGTTTTTCTAGAAGGGGTTCCGCTCCGCCACCACCACTAGATTCTACGAAACAGCACCAGAAACTCCGTTCTGGCACCCTGCCAGGACGGGGAATTGGAGGAGATCATCGTCATTATCATCACCATCGCTTCTCCATCGACCATCCATGTTTCCCCCATCTATGAGTGAGTAACCCCCACTGTAGGCTATGGGGATGGTAGGGATTGGATGAGATCGTTCATGTAATGGCACCAGATTGTTAGGGCATGGTGCCTAGTATGTTTTATTAGTGCTTTATGACTTTGTTGCGACTTGTTGTGCTTAATGCTTGTCACTAGGGCCCGAGTGCCATGATTTCAGATCTGAACATGTTATTGATTCATTATGATAGTATTGTTTATGGTCTTATCTGCAAGTTGTATACACACGTGGTTGTCCAGAACCAATGGCCCTGAAGTGACAGAAATCGGGATAACCGGAGGGAATGGCTTTGATGTGAGGATCACATGTGTTCACAGAGTGTTAATGCTTTGCTCCGGTGCTCTATTAAAAGGAGCACCTTAATTGCCAGTAGTTCCCTTGAGGCCCCGCTGCAAACGGGCTGGCAGGACAAAAGATGTTGTGCAAGTTCTCATTGCGAGCACGTATGACTATATATGGAACACATGCCTAGGATTGTCTAGTACTTGGATGCTTTATCTTATTTATCTGCAATTTCCCTATGTTCTGATTGCTATGTGAATTGTCTTGTCCATGCAACGTCCGTCCATCCATCCCTATGCCTACCACACTTGAATCCTACTGTTACTGATATTGTTACTGCTGCCTTTACTTTACTACTGCTGTTACTTTACTATTCCTACTACAAAACTGTTGCTACTGATAAACTGCTGTGAGCAAGATTGTTTCTAGGTGCAGCTGAATTGACAACTCAGTTGTTAAGGCTTATAAATATTCTTTGGCTCCCCTTGTGTCGAATCAATAAATTGGGTTTCACTTCCCTCGAAAATACTGTGATACACCCCTATACTTGTGGGTCATCAAGACTATTTTCTGGCGCTGTTGCCGGGGAGCATAGCCTTATTTATCAAGTTCACTTGGATTCTCTATTGTTCACTGCTATCCATCCATCATGGGTAAGTCTCGTGATGGCAAGGTTCCTATTTTACCATCCACTACAAGAAGAGGTACGGTTCTGAACACCTCTGCTGCTCTTAATTCACCATCTGTTATAAGTAAGCTCGTTACACCACCACATACACATGCTACACACGCTGCTACTACTCTGAATCTGAAACTTCTTTATGATTATGATGCTGCTTCTACTGTGCTTGATAATAGTGGTTCATTAGGTCCTTTCCTTGATGCTACGATTGCTAGAACTATAGTTGGAAATACCGAAACTCCTAACGAAGACACTACCACACCTATTAGTTCACCTGAGTCTAGTGAAAGTTATGATATTGAAGATGGTTATGTTGAGATGACCGATGAATTTATTAAAGAATGTAAAAACATCCATGATAGGAGCGCTCCTAAGAGTCTCCTTGAAAGGCGTACTATTAGACCCAAATTATCTCCTATTACTAAGTTTGCTGCTTCTCCCATAAACATTATAGATAAAGATTATGATTTCTCTCTCGATCTATCTTACATAGCTATTGTTGAGAAAGAATCTTTTTGTGGGACTAAGAATGAAAGTGCGGTAGCACATATGAATGAACTTTCTACCATGAGTGGCTTGTTTTCTGATGATATTAAGATGCGTACTTACTTTGTTGCTAAGATTTTCCCCTTTTCACTGAAAGGAGAAGCTAAAACTTGGTTTAGTAATTACCTCCTGGATCTATTGATAGCCCTGATTGCTTGATTAGTACTTTCCTACAGAAATATTTTCCTCCTAGTGCTAGACATGATATTTTGCAGGAACTTTTTGATTTTAAACAGGGAGAAAAAGAGGTATTACCTGAATCTTGGGCAAGGTTTTGTGCTTTGATTCATGCACAGGCTGGAAGTCCATTACCTAAGAATGAGCTTCTTGATATATTTTATAATGGACTAACCGAAGAATCTAGGACATACCTAGATAGTCGTGCTGATTGTGTTTTCAGGAATAGGACTCCTAAGGAAGCCGAGGAATTAATGGCTAAAATAAGCAAGAATTATGAAGATTGGACTCCTCCTAAACAAGCTATACCTGAAGTAATTGTACCTGAACCTACTATACCAATGCCTATTTCAACATCAAAGAAGAGGGGAGTTATTTAATTAAATGATGAAGTGATGAAGGAAGCCAAGAAATGTCTTAAGGAGAAGGGAATTAAGGCTGCAGATGTCAAGAATTTACCTCCTATAGAAGAATTATGTAAGCCTATTCCCTACTCATCCACTATTGAGGTACACTCTCTCCAAGACTTTGATGAAGGTGATATCCCTTACTCTAAACCTCCTGATCAATGCTTAGAAGAATTCAATATCTTTATTGTTAAGCAGGATAATTTTAATAAAAGGGTGCAAAATCATCTAATGGAAAACACTAGAGCTACTATTGAGTTGAAAGATATTGTGGAAAGAACCTCTAATGATGTTAAAATGATTGTTAAACACTTCCAAATGGTTCAAACTCAAATAGATCATCTCGTTAAAGTGCAAAAAGACTTGCTAGTTAATGGTGCTAAAGAAAAACATGGTTATGAAATTAGAACTAGAAGTGGAGCTGCTACCCAGGATCCTCTATATCCCGAGGGGCATCCCAAAAGAATTAAGCAGGATTCTCAACAAGCTAAAAATAGTGACTCTACTCATAAGAAAAGGAAAAAGAAACATAAAACTGTTGTAGAACCCTCTGAACCTGCTATAGATCCTAATAGTATATCTATTTCTGATGCTGAAACTGAAAGTGGTAATGAAGAAAATGAAGTTCCTAATGAAGAAAAAGTTGAAGAAGAACCTGAAAACCACACTAAGAATACTAAATACACTAAAGAAGATTTTATTGCTAAGAAACATGGTAGTGAAAGAGAACCTTGGGTCCAAAAACCTATGCCTTTCCCTGATAAGAAACACAAGTCAAAGGAAGATGAACACTATAATAAGTTTTGTGAGTGGATGAAACCTTTATTCCTGCAAATTCCTTTGACTGATGCTATTAAATTGCCTCCTTACTCAAAGTATATGAAGGATATTGTCTCGAATAAAAGGAAGATCCCTAATGAAGAAATTTCCACTTTGCTTGCTAATTATTCCTTTAATGGTAAGGTTCCAAAGAAACTTGGAGACCCAGGGATTCCAACTATCCCTTGCTCTATTAAGAACATTTATGTTAGAACTGCCTTGTGTGATTTGGGAGCTGGAGTTAGTGTTATGCATTTCTCTCTCTATAAGATACTTCAACTTGAAAAACTGATACCAACTGATATATCTTTGCAAATGGCTGATAAATCTACCACTATTCCTGTTGGTATATGTGAGGATGTGCCTGTTCAAGTGGCTCATAATTGCTTGATATTAACTTATTTTGTTATGCTTGAAATGCCTGAAGATGATAATATGTCTATTATTCTTGGGAGACCCTTTCTTAATACTGCAGGAGCTGTTATTAATTGTAATCAAGGAAAGGTGACCTTTAATGTTAATGACAAGGAACATTGTTGGGGATATACTTTCCGGGTATCCTCATAGTTCCTCACTGACCAGGGTGGCCCACTTCAGGTTAGAGATTTGCTTCACGGGTGGCCTAGTCAGGGAGAGAAGACGGAGTCCAGTCCGGCTACAGGAAGGCCCATAAGACTTACCGACTTAGGCCCATAATGTTACTTGTAGTTCAAGATGTACTCTGTAACCAACTCTTAGTCGTAGCCGGATTGATCTCTCCTGTAAACCCTAAGCCGGATATCTATATAAGCCAGCCTAGGGAGAGCCTTTAGGGCACAACCCAATACTTTAGACCCTCCACTCGCACAGGCGATACCCTTGTAACCCATATTCCGGCTCTGCCGTACTACTGGATTGCTAGCAGGAGTAGGATTCGTCCAAAGCCGGCGGATTCGAACCTGGGTAAACTTGTGTGCTCACCGTCCTGGAATGCCGTACGTCTCACACCCCTCTCTTCCGCATGCCTCGAGGACCCCCTCATGGCGTACTTGTCCTCAATCCGATGACAGTTGGCGCCCACCGTGGGGCAAGTGAGCTTCGGATCTGCGTTCCGAGCGGAATCTGCAAGAATCGGAATCGGCGAGACCATCGCCGTCAGTCGCATCCTCTATGCCAGCGACGTCCCTCTCATCGTTCTCGACGAGACTTGGATTCTGGCTAGGGAGGTCGTGACTGCCTATACAATCATGTCTTTTGGCGAGATCGATGTTTACATTGGTTTCGCTGAACCTGCCCAACCCACCCCAGCGGTGATGATAGAAGTAGAAGAATCTTCTGGGTCCCCTTTGTCCGCGGAGGCGGTAGAGTTCCGGATCTCAGAAAACCCAAAACCCACCCAACCCGCACCAGTTGTGGAGATAGTGGAGAAATCTGAGCCTGAAGAAGACCTCATGGTCCAAGTCGAATCTGGAGTGGGTCTCCTCGGAGAAGCCGGATCCCAGATCAACCCACCCGTGGAAGTCGAAATCCAGGAGGAGCATATCAACGACACTGATTCCGGCTCTGACGATGCCGGGACAGACAGGCCTTTCCTCAGGTACACATTAAGACGTATGATACTGCAAGGCGAAAGCGCAGATGCAATCCTCGAGACCATTAAAAGTTTCGATATGGCTGATCGCGAAAGCCGCAGGTACCTCAGGAAGCACGCATCGCACTTCGTCGGATATGTGGGATCTGGATCCGGCTCTGTCGATGCTGGAGAAAACACCGACTCGGTGCTGGAGGCAATTGGAACAAACGCCGACGTTCCCGTATCCTCGGATGAATCTATGACGTCGGCAGATTTCCGAAAGTTCTTCGCGGAATATGAAGAGGAGTACAACTCCAAAGCTGCAGAAGAAGGAGAAGCCATGGATGAAGGATCCGGGGAACACTCTCCCAAAGCGCAGGATGACATGGATGTCGGAGATAATCCCGAAGTCCAAATGTCCGAAAGTACCGATCAGAGCTTGACTCCGGGAAACGGACCCAAAGCCATCTTTGCTACCGACGCTGCCAAGAAGGCAAAGAAGAAGAACAAGAAGAACAAGACCCCGGTAAAAGACCCGCTCATAGAGGAGGTGATTGCCGAGGAATACGAGGAAGACTCGGATGGAGCACTTATCCTAGACGAGCCGAAGAAAGAAGCATCGGTGGATGGACACGTGATCATAGAAGGTGCGCATAAACTCATCGATGCCGCATTAACCACACCTATCCCTACAGCTGCGGAACTTACTACAGATGAGCTGGATGAAAGGTCCCAAGCCCTAGAAGCGCGTCGTCAACAACTCCTCGATGAAGCCAAAAACATCGAGGTGGAGAAGAAACGCATGTCAACCAAGGAGTACATGTCTCGGTTGCATCAGAAGACACATAATCGTCACACCAATGATGACCAATTCCCACGTGTCCGTGCTGTCCTTTTTGGGGATGAGATGGGGAAGCCACGGAAAGACAGCAATGGAGATTGGGTAAACCCAACCCCAGTACAGAATACCGTGGCAGCCCGAGAAATTCTATCGGCTAATCTAGGACCAGAGGAAATCTGTTTGGGTATCAAGCTACTCAATAAGGGACTGGAGCAGCAGAAGGTCGCCCTGTCCGGAAGTCAAAAACTGGTCTCGGATTCTGACCAATGTCGCACAGGTCCAGCTTGGGCTGACGTAAGATCCCATTACGTTCGTGCGTAGTACCATCACCCCGAACGCATGGAAGACAATTATTGAAGAACCGGATAGTCGGGACACCATCACAGAGCTACAGATAACTGGAGCAATGTCGCTCCAGCAGCCGAGAAAGACGCGATCGCTGCACTGAATCCGAGGAATCCTCCCCGACGAGAATTCAACAATCGAAAGGGAGAAGATAAGGAGAAACGTCGGGGGGAGGATCGTCAGATAATGCCACCTCCTAGACATGAGAGCCGTCCGGCTGAGCCTCACCATGGTGGGAACGACGGACGAAGGAACGACGGAAACCACGCTGGAACAAGCCGGCAGGGGGCTCGTCGTAGTTAAGAACCTCCCCGGAACCGGAATAATGACGCTCCAGACGAAGGTCGGCGATCAGCCGGAAATAATTCAGCTGCCCCACCCCCTCCACTAGGCAGTTATCACAACGGCCCCCAAGGAGGGCAAGGAGGACGACATGGCGGAGGAGGTGGTGGCAGAAGCCGAAGTCTGGCTCCAAGGCACCGCAGCCACAGCCGACATTCGGGACGATCTCTATCCCCGAACGACGCAAGGCACAAGATCAACTCCAATATAGAGGCGCGGTGCTACGAGAACGACGATTTCTACGTGGGCCCAAAGTGTTTTGGACCACGCGTCAGAGCTACAAAATTCCCGGAAGGATTTTCTATCTCAAGGCACATCCAAGCCTACGACGGCATTGCTCGGCCAGATACCTGGCTACATGATTTCTTCCAAGCTTGCTGCATCGCCAAAGGCGGAAACATCCTGGTCGCAACCCGATATCTCCCACTTATGTTGTGGAAGACGGCGCGATCATGGCTCAATGAACTTCCGGAGAACACCATCCACAACTGGTATGACATGCAAAGTGTGTTCTTTCGGAATTTCGAAGGCACATATCGGAGGCCCTGTACGGTTGGAGACCTACATCGTTGCACCAGAAAGCCAGAGAAACTTGCCGGGATTACCTTGGACGATGGATCGACACCAAGAACTCCTGTGAAGGAGTAAACGATCAAACCACGATTGAAGCTTTCATCGCAGGGCTCCCAATTGGTTTACTACGACACCGATTGAAGTGTGACAAGGTCACTGATCTGGGAGAGATGATAGAAACAACGAGCAAGTATGCAGATGCTGACGATGATGCAGAGGGATTACTCAATGTCCTGGTTGTGCCTCAGTCGGCAAAACAACCAAAGCAACAAGCTCAGAAGCGCAAAAATACCTCGGAAGAAAAACCCAACGCGGAAACAGCAGTGGTTACTACTGTTTCTGGGTCTAGAGGACGAGGAGGACGTGGCGGAGGCCGCGGGCATGGCCGTGGGACATCAAGGGTCCAAGGTAGAGGAGAGCAACAACCAGGCAAAACCTACACTTGGGCCAACATTGCCAATAACCCATGTGTGCATCACTTGGACGCCAATGGGGGCTCGTCCCACACCAACGCTGAGTGTCGTTTTAACGACGACATCAAGAGAGATGATACCGCGGGCTACAAAGCTAAGCGGAAGAAGGGAAAGAAAAATCCCGAAAAGGACAAGGAGACCAAGGAAGATTCCAACATGGAGGAAGCCGACGCTTCAAATCCCAAGTCGGAAGGGAAGAAAACTTTTCCCACCAAGAAAGACACTTACGTCACCTTCCTCGGATCTCAACCAGCAAAGGTCAAGAAAGCAGTTCTCCACGAGCTCAATGCAACAGTTCCGGCTGTGCCTCAGTATCTGGACTGGTCGGAAGTGGCAATCACATTTGACCGTACTGATCATCCGCCTAAACTACATAGGCGAGGAAAATACGCCTTAATCGTCAACCCACTTATTGACGGTTATGGTTTCTCCAAGACCCTCATGGACGGTGGTAGCAGCATCAATATTCTCTATGTCGAAACGCTACGCCGGATGAAGATCTCGGAAACACAGCTGAACCATAGCTCTGTGATCTTTCACGGAGTTGTCCCGGGAAGACAAGCTAATTCCTTGGGAGAGATCACTTTGGATGTTACTTTTGGAACTCCAAAGAATTATCGGACGGAGGCACTTTCCTTCGAAGTAGTCTTGTTCAAGAGCACATACCACGCTATATTCGGACGTCTGGCTTACTGGGCTTTTATGGCTCGTCCGTGTTACATTTACAATATGATGAAAATTCCAGGTCCCAACGGCGTGATCACCATCAGGGGAGATCCGAAGAAAGCGCGAGAGTGCGAGGATGGAAATGCCGCCTTTGCCGAAGCCGTGCTGCACGCCCAGGAGTACCAGGAGATCAAGAAGAGCATAGATCCGTCCGAGATGCCCGCAACAAAGAAGGAGGTGACAAAGCCAAATCCGGAGTTCAAGGCATCAGAAGAGATGAAGCAGACGCCATTGAAGGATGATGACCCCTCCAAGGTGACCCGGATAGGCGTAGGCCTAAGTAGCGCATAGGAAAGCGCACTCGTCAAGTTCCTCCAAGCAAATCAAGATATCTTCGCATGGCAGCCATCTAACATGACCGGAGTACCTAGGGAACTTGCCGAGCACTCTTTAAATGTAAACCCGAATGCTAAACCCGTCAAACAGTCCCTACGACGTTTTGGCGATGAAAAGCGTAAGGCAATAGCTAAGGAACTAGCACGGCTCGAGTTAGCCGGATTCATAGAAGAGGTCATCCACACTGAGTGGTCGGCCAATCATGTAATGGTCCCTAAAAAGGACACCACTGATTTAAGGATGCGTGTTGATTATACTGCCTTGAACAAGGCTTGTCCAAAAGATCCGTTCGCTCTGCCTAGAATTGATCAAGTTATCGATTCTACGGCAGGCTCGGAACTCCTCTGTTTTCTCGACGCATATTCCGGTTATCACCAAATCCGGATGAAGGAATCTGACAAAGTCAAAACTTCATTCATAACCCCCTTCGGAACCTTCTGTTTTGTTACGATGCCCTTTGGGATGAAGAACGCAGGAGCTACGTACCAGCGCACGATGCAGCGTTGCCTCCATGACCAACTCGGACGCAATGTACATGCATACGTGGATGATATTGCGGTGATGTCCAAAAAGAAGGAAACGCCGATTTCTGACTTGGAGGAAACGTTCGCCAATCTACGAAAATACAACATCATGCTTAACCCGAAGAAATGCTTCTTTTGAATATGAGCCGGAAAATTGTTAGGTTTCATCGTGTCTCAAAGAGGCATAGAGGTGAACCGGGACAAAATCAAGGCTATACTCAATATTTCCAAGTCAACTCGCTTGAAGGACATACAAAGACTGACTGGTTGCATCGCTGTGGTCAGTCGATTTGTAAGTCGGCTTGGAGAAAGAGCTGCACCATTATACAAACTCCTGAAAAAGACCAAGGATTTTGTTTGGACTGACGAAGCTGAAGCTGCACTGCAAGACCTGAAGAAAGTACTCTCATCTGCTCCTATCCTTGCAGCGCTAGAACCTCAGGAACCGATGTTGCTCTATCTTTCTACGACAAATAAGGTCGTTAGTATCGTCATGGTGGTGGAGAGACCGGAGGAAAATCAGGAACACCTGGTGCAGTGTCCGACTTACTTTGTCAGTGAAGTCCTAACAGAATCAAAACAGCGGTATCCGCAGTATCAAAAGTTGGCTTACAGTGTTTTTCTAGCATCTCGTAAGTTACGATACTATTTTCAGGAGCATCCAATTACTGTGGTAACATAGCTCCCATGAGAGATATAATCAACAACAGTGACGCCACAGGACGCGTCGCCAAATGGGGAATAGAGCTTTCAGCTTTTGATATTGAGTATAAACCCCGGACAACAATCAAATCCCAAATCATTGCTGACTTTGTCGCTGATTGGACAGAGACCAAGGAGAACATGGTCCTCCCTGAGTCGGAATATTGGACCCTCTACTTTGATGGGTCTGAAGAAAGTACTCTTGTCTACTCCTATCCTTGCAGCACCAGAACCTCAGGAACCGATGTTGCTTTACATTGCTGTGACTAATAAGGTTGTCAGTATCGTCATGGTATAGGAGATACCAGAGGAAAATTAGGAACACTTGGTGTAGCGTCCGATGTACTTTGTTAGCGAGGTCCTGACAGAATCAAAGCAGCGGTATCCGCAGTATCAAAAGTTGGCTTACGGTGTTTTCCTAGCATCTCGTAAGTTACGAGACTATTTTCAGGAGCATCCAATTACTGTGGTGAGCAAAGCTCCCATGAGAGACATAATCAATAATAGTGACGCCATAGGACGCGTCGCCAAATGGGGAATAGAGCTCTCAGCTTTCGACATTGAGTATAAACCTCGGACAGCAATCAAATCCCAGATCCTTGCTGACTTTGTCGCTGATTGGACAGAGACAAAGGAGAACATGGTCCTCCCTGAGTCGGAATATTGGACCCTCTTTTTCGATGGGTCCAAGGCTCGAGGGGGCTCGGGGGCTGGCGTGGTGCTCAAGTCACCCCAAGGAGATAAACTTTTATACGTATTGCAGGTCCACTTCACAGCGACAAACAACATTGCCGAGTATGAAGCACTACTGCATGGAATCAGGATTGCTAAGGATATTGGCATCCGATGTTTGATGTGTTACGGAGATTCGGATCTTGTTGCTCAGCAAGTCTCGGATATTTGTAATGCAAATAAACACATGGTAGCATATAAAGCTGTCGTGGAGGACCTATCTAAATCGTTCGAAGGGTTTGAAGTTCAACACATCCCTCGAGCAGAGAATGAGGAAGCAGACGCACTATCTCGGATAGGCTCTGCGCGGAAAGAGGTCCCGGATGGCACTTTTTTAGAGCACCTCAAAGTTCCCTCAATAAAGGGAGTAGATGAGGAATATCCGACCAAATCTAACTCACCTTTGATAGCAGTTCTGGCTGTAATTCCCAGCTGGACTCAATCCTACCTCGATTATTTGGTAGATGGCAAATTACCCGAAGACGAGGTGCTGAGCCGGCAGATTATCCGACGAGCAAAAGCCTATACTATTGTTAAATATGAGCTTCATAAACGGAGTGTTTCTGGGGTCTTTCAGCACTGTGTATCTCCGGAAGAAGGAGTGGAAATCTTAAGGGAAATCCATGAAGGCGAGTGTGGTCACCACGCTGCAGCCAAATCTTTAGTGGCAAAAGCTTTTAGACACGGATTTTTCTGGCTTACAGCTCAGGCAGATGCCAAACGATTAGTCAAGACGTGCAAAGGCTGCCAAAAGTACGCCAAGCAAGCTCATGTTCCAGTTGATCAGCTACGAACAATACCTATAACATGGCCCTTTGCGGTCTGGGGGCTTGATATGGTAGGACCATTTAAACGAGCTCCAAGTGGATTTACTCACCTCTTAGTGATGGTGGATAAATTCACCAAATGGATCGAGGCTAAACCTGTCACTAGTTGTGATGGAGCAACAGCCAAAAGATTTGTCGAGGATGTTATAATCCGGTATGGTTATCCGCATAGCATTATCACGGACAACGGGAGTAACTTTTCCATGGGAGAATTGGCTGAGTTCTGTGACGAGCAAAATATCTGGCTTGACATTGCGTCAGTCATACATCCACAGGCTAACGGACAAGTCGAAAGAGCAAATGGTTTAATCTTACAAGGCCTGAAACCGAGACTCGAAGCACCGCTACGACGTGCTGCGGGGGCTTGGGCAGAGGCATTACCCTCTGTAATTTGGAGTTTACGAACAACTCCGAACAGGTCAACAGGACACACACCTTTCTTCTTGGTCTATGGCGTAGAAGCAGTTCTTCCTAGTGATTTAATTCATACTTCTCCTAGAGTGTCCGCGTATATCGAAGAGGATGCCGAGATTTCTCGACAAAATGATCTTGACTTAGTCGAAGAAGTTCGCGTCAAATGAGATCTACAGCCTATCAGCATAATTTACACAAGTATCATAGCCAGAGAGTTCGAAATAGATCTTTCAATAAAGGTGATTTGGTTCTCCGGCTTGTGCAACAAAGAAAGCACAAACTTTTTCCAGTATGGGAAGGGCCCTTTTTAGTTAGTCGAGTATTGCACAATAGATCGTACTACTTAACTGACATCAGGCCAGTCAAAGAAAGACCTGCTACTAAGAAGAGAAAGAGAGATGGAGGCAGTAAAAATCTGGATGAGTTAGACAGACCGTGGAATATTCCTCAGCTACGTCCCTTTTATTCTTAGTTTATCCGTCTTTGTAATCATACATATGTACATGTTCTGAGAAATAAAAGTTTTGGTTGCCTCAAGTTTTTCTGAGAAGTTTTTACCATCTTATTTCCAAATGATCATGTTATAGTCGAAAATCCCAGAATGCTTGAAAGTACTTTATGGTCATGCTCGTTCTGGTTTAGATTTCCGATTCTAAAATTGATACCTTCGGGTATAACTCTAAAATTTCTAGTCTTTACTTTGGTTATTTGTCTGATTGCTGGATGCGGGTATTCTCTGAGTAGTGAATTGTTGGTATTGGAAGCCGACTTTGTTTCCGAGTTTAACCTGGTTTAGCGATTGAGCTCCGTTGCTCGGCAAAGTTTCCGGCGGAAGGTTTAGCCGACTCGCGAAAGGGACGAAGCGGAAAGCCAGATAAATGATAAGTGAAGACGGAAAAGTACAAGTGCTTATGTAAACATTTCAGGCACACAAAAAAAATCAAAGCCAAAAGTGCTGAATAGATAAAAAGCTTAGCACTAACAAAATCAATAGTACTTAATATTTACAAACGCAGCATGTTCTTTCCGGAATAATACATAATTTTCTGGTCTATGATGCAGGAGGAGATGAAGGAGCTGTCGGCTCGCTGGTTACTCCGCTTTGATATCGTTCCAAGATGTCCGGATCTGAGGTGGTCCGTTCATCGTCGGAAACTTCTTCGGCTTCTTCTGGAGGAGGTGGAGGAGTAGCTACGCGGGTGAAGAAGGGGATCTCGTAGCTAGTCAGATCAACTACGTGGCACCCATATCCGGGGCAGGAGTGCATGATGGCTTGAAGGTCCTGCTCCTGGCCGTCTTTGTCTACCTTGCAGTACCCTCTGGTCACTTGCCATATCTCCATGTTTCCATGGTGGCTCATGACCATGGTGAGAGCGTTCTGCGCAGCAGTCCGCGCGTAGGACATGTTCTAGTCCCGAACAAGCTACGGCATCTCCTTGGCCTTGTCCCGCACCTGAAAATCCGGCATGCTTGGCATGTCCGGAATCCTGAGAGACTCGCCAATGACCTCAAGGGACTGGCGAAAGTCATGGAGAAGATCACCTACTTGGGTAAGCTGGTGGGTGCGGGGCTCGGAGGAGGAAGAGTCCGTCAAGTTCAGAGGACCTAAACACAAAACAAAGTTAGGAAAAAATCCGGCATCAATAGAAGTCGAAGAAAAAGATAAGTCAGGAAGATGGAACGTACCGAGAATGACATCGTCAATCTTGGTCTTCTCCTCTCGGAGACTCTGGAGTTCATCCCGAAGCGCCTGGGAAATGTCCTTCTCTCTGCCAAGCTCATTTCTGAGGTCCGAGATTACTTTATCTTGAGCAGCGATCTTGCGATCACGCTCTTCAGTGGCCATGGAGGAGGATTCAAGGACTTGAGCTATGCTCCTTTCATGATCCGCCTTGAGCTTATCTAGCTCTTGGCAAAGTCGCTTGGTCTCCACCACCAGGGTTTTGAGGTTCTCGACCTCTTCAATCATAGCGATGGATTGTTTCACCAGTGCTGTAAGTCAAAAAAGAACAACAGTTAAGGCAAAATTCGACATTGAAAAAGAAAAGAGAAGGTTTGAATCTCAGAATGTTTACCTTCAGCTTCATCCTTGGCTACTTTAAGTTCGGCATTTTTAAGCCGGAGAGCCTTGATCTCTCTCCGCTTATTGCAGACATTGGTCAGTAATTCCTGGTTATAGGAACATACTTTCTGTAAGTCAGAATACCCAAAGTCAGAAAGCTACTTAAGACTCGGGCTAATATTTTTTGCTAAATATTAGCACGAGCCTTGGGGGCTACACTAGTTCGTTCTTTGGCATCCTAATGAAAGCATAAACCCGGATTATGTATCCTACTTCATGCTTGGGGGCTAGAGGATATGATATAACATAATGTAAAAGCAAGAGTTGGAATTCCGACTTACATATTGCTCGCGGGTGAGTTTATCTAAACCCGCGTTCACTTCAGCTGCCACCTTCTCGGCAAGAGTAAGAGGGATCACTGGGGCCGTTGGAAGCTCGCCAGTCCTAATCCTCTCATCGCGAAGGCGGACTTGAGCGAGAAGATCAGAGAACTTGACGTCCTCTGCTTCTTACGCTTCTTCCTCGGGGGATAAATGGCTTTTGTCCAACACTTGCCTGGCTAGCCGCTGGATTTCCTCTGCAGATTTCTAAGACAGGCCAAACTTGGCAAGCCCCGGATTGCTGAGGAGGTTTTCAGCGAAGGTTTCAGCCGATGGATCATTACCCGAAGAGGGTTCACCCTTATCTTGAGTTGACGCACCCACGGTGACATCAGTTTGCGACCCAAGGATCGCAGGCTCTGTTGGAGGAGCCGGATCTTCTGCAACCACCAGAGAAGGAAGGATCACCGGAGTTGCAGAAGGTTGAGGGGCAGGAGTCGGAGGAGCTGCGACAGGGGAAGCTATGGTGAGCTTCGTCTGTCGCAGGGGCTTCGAAGGAATCCCTTTCCCCTTACCCTTAATGAGAGGCTTTGCTTTGAGAATGTAGTAAAGTCAGAAACATTACATCTCAGAAAGAAATTCGAGAAAGGTACAAAGGCGGAAATTGTGAATGAAAGTTACCTCTTCACAACAGACACCTCCTTTGTGCCAACAGCCATTGTCGGAGCTTTGTGCTTCTTGAGCGCAAGGTCCGGCAATGGGACCACTTCTGTCTCCTGAGAAAACTCAGGAGGATATCCTTCGAGCGGAGCAAGTTCTGACTCGGGGAGGTCAGCAAGCTGAAAACAAGAAAACATATCAGTGTTGCAGTATAACTTGAAAATTGAAACATATAAAAGGTGTACTGATGGAAGCTTACTGGCACCACGGGGTTTTCCGCCGTGTGCATATCCAGAGAAATCTCTGGAATTCTTCTCTCGATCTGCTCCTTGACCAGCCACTTGATCTGGCTGATGTAGCCTTGAGTGGTGTAGGCTTTGGGGCTGATGCGGAGGGAGTCTTTTTTGGAGGACGTGATGGAGTGCATCAGTCTATCCCCGTGATACTGAAGTGGCTAGATCCGACGTGACACCCAACACTGGACCAAGTCGGATCCCTTCAGATCCTTGTGTTTGATCAAATATTCGATCCGCCTCTTCGCGAGGATCAGATCATCGGTGAGAGCCGGAGCAGCCTCGTCCCAGGAAGGCTGGGCCGTGGCGGCTCCGTTGACAAAAGCCGGCAAAGCAATAGCTTTGCCGGGAGCCGGAATATCCCTATGATAGAAAAAAGTGGTTGGCCATTGTTTGACCGAGTCACTGGCAGAAATTTTGGGATATGCCCGGTCACGTCTAAGTGAAAATCTAATAGTGCCGGTGATGTAAGGAACACCGGCAGTGATGGAATTTCTCTAGACATGAAAGTACCGGAAGAGAAGCAAACTCGGCCTAATGCCGAGAAAGCCCTCGCAAAGCGATGCATACACGCTCATCTCTAAGATAGAATTGGGAGGAAGATTGTGGAGTTGAACTCCGTAATGATCTATCACCTCGGAGAAGAACTCTGAGGGAGGAAAAGACAGACCTCTGTCGAGATGGGTGCTGAAGTGGACCCGCTCGCCGTCGCGCGGGTTGGGGACGGTTTCGCCGGAGCCGCTCCGCCAGTCACCGGCGACGAGAAGCCCCTCCTTCTCCATGTTCTTGAGGCCCTCCTCGGTGAGGGCGCAGGGGATCCAGATTCCCCGGAAGCTCTCCTTCTCCGCTATTGCTTCCGCCGTCGCCGTTGTTGCTGCTGCCGCCAAACCGGAGAAGAAGATGATGAAGCCATTTCTCCGGTGAGAACATGCCTTGAAAGGGGCGGCGTTGGGAGTTCTGTGGCGGAAGGACGAGGGAACTCTATGCGTGCAGGAGGATTGGGAGGAAAGGAAACGGCGAAGGACTAGTGGAAAGGAGAAGGAGAAATCCAAACCCCTTATATCCGCCTAACTGCGCCAAGATTCATGCAAATGCTACAGTGTAACCGCCACGCGTCGTGGAAAGAACTGGGAAGGGCCCACGCGATGATTGCGTCTCCTCGGTCTCCACGCACGCATTGAAACGGCGCCTCGGTTCCGCGAACCGCGAGCCCACTAACGGTCGTGCTGACGGCACGCCTGTCAGATGACGTGACTTGACCATGCTTGTGTCAGGTGGCGTTAGAGACCAAGTTCCGGCTTAAGTTTGAAATCAAGCTGGAAAATCCGAGTAACCTGTTGATAGGTCCGACTTGTTTTTTAAGACCCGGATCGTATTTTTTGTTGTGAAGTTTCAGGAACCCTTCAAGATTCTACAAGCCGAAGATCAAACTAGACGATGATAAAATCCGACTTTGGATCTTGGAGGCCTCCGGGGGCTGCTGTTGGGGATATACTTTCCGGGTATCCTCACAGTTCCTCACTGACCAGGGTGGACTACTTCGGGTTAGAGCTTTGCTTCACGCGCAGCCCAGTCAGGGAGAGAAGACGGAGTCTAGTCCGGCTACGGGAAGGCCCAGAAGACTTACCGACTTAGGCCCATGATGTTACTTGTAGTTCAAGATGTACTCTGTAACCAACTCTTAGTCGTAGCCGGATTGATCTCTCCTGTAAACCCTAAGCCAGATATCTATATAAGCTGGCCTAGGGAGAGCCTTTAGGGCACAACCCAATACTTTAGACCCTCAACTCGCACAGGCGATACCCTTGTAATCCATATTCCAGCCCTGCCGTACTACTGGATTGCTAGCAGGAGTAGGATTCGTCCAAAGCCGGCGGATTCGAACCTGGGTAAACTTGTGTGCTCACCGTCCCGGAATACCATACGTCTCACACCCCTCTCTTCCGCACGCCTCGAGGACCCCCTCATGGCGTACTTGTCCTCAATCTGACGACAAACATACCGTCTATTTCCCCAAGAAGATTGAAAGGACTTATGGTTTGAATTCAATTGAACATGTTGAGGCATTCAAGTTGGAGAAATATATTGTCCCATACAAAGAGAAAAATTTGAAACTATTATGATTGGGACCATTGCTATCAAAATTGAGGTAACATAATCACTAGTGAAATACAAGTTTTGTCTCATATGAAATTGTTTTGGTAGCAAGACCTGATCAACCTTGTTAACAAAAGGATTTCATTGAACAAAACAATGTTTTCACTATGATTATTTCCGCTTACTTCTATTCTTTCCATTTTAGTTTTTGCTTATGCCTAACTTAAAGGCGTTAAAGAAAAGTACTTATTGGGAGATAACCCAAAAGTTTTAGATGAGTCTTGGAAGTTATTACTTCAGTAATAACCGCTCCTTATCCTTTTTATTTTCTTTTTGTGCCAAGAGTAACCTCTAATGAGAGAGAAGTAATGGTTGGGAAAGTTGTTGCGCCGAAACATATTTCTGTGCTTCACCGTAAATATTCGTGTAAAATCTCTGTACGTCCTTTTGAGGCGTGAATTTGTGTGCTTCTGCCCCAGGTTGTTATCTAACTTTCGTTAGTTCAACACTTTTGATTTGAGCAACAGAAGGTCTTCGAAAAAATTCGTCTTTACCTGCTGGTCTGTTTTGACAGATTTCTGCCATTTTCTGCATTTGCTTCTTGTTGGTTCCTTTTTGAGTTCTTTTGGGGAATTGAGCTTTTTTAGGGAAGTGCTACAGTAGCTTGTGTTTTAGTGGAAGTTTTATTGGTGTTAGAACTGAACCAAAAGACTTATTATCTTGAGTGCACTAATGTTGCTAATAAAGATCGTGTGAAGTTTTGTATGAAAAAAAAAATTCAGGTGTATGGAAGAAATGAGTAATGAGATGAAGGATGGACTAAAGCTCAAGCTTGGGGATACCACACGTGTCACCCCAAGAAATATCCAAGAAGTACACGCGTCAAAGCTTGGGGATTCCCAAGGCATCCCCTTCTTCATCAATAAAAATCCCAGGTTTCTTCCAAACGCTTCATTTTTAATGTTTCATGCACAATTGTGTTGTTCTTGGAGCGTCTTCTTTTTCGTTTTTGTTTTGGTTTTTCGTTTGCTTTGTTTGCTTAGTGTGTTGAATAAATTGGTTGGACCTCCTCTTTCATGCATTGGTTTTCAAATAGTTTGGTTTGGTTTGGAAAAGAGTAGGAAAGCTCATGCTAAGTGGTAAAGGGGGCTTATTTTTGACTGTGGCCTATGCTTTGTCATGCTATGCTTGATATTGTTTTGGCTTTATGCTTAGTATTCTTTGTTGTAGCATGACTTGTTATAAATAATTGATATTGCTTAATGTGCCTTGGATGAGATCGCTGAGATGCTCATTGTCTGCTTCCCTTGTCATTTTGATTATGGAATAGCTCCTGTATCATGTGCAAGGGGTACCCCGTTGGAGGTTCTTTATGATACATATGTACTTACAATGACAAGAGCTTACTTGTGACTAAAGTTGAGTAGCATGAGGTTCGGTCTTCGTAAGTAAGGGGCATGAGATTTCGGTTTATAACTTGTCAAGCATATCCTCTTAGTTGTGTCACTTTAACCTTAATCACCTTCAAGATGCTTATGATAGGGGAAATGAGAGCTAAAAGCTATAAGTACCATAATTCTTGGAAGCTCTTTACGAGACTTGAATCCCTACTCCCTTCTATGAAGGCCCTTCTTCCACTATATATATTGAGTCTCCACCTTCTACCTTTATGCACATACTTTGAGAGCATAGTGGCCATTCTTAGTTCTATGTGCATTGTCCCAAGACTTGTTGATTGATGCATACCTTGATATTTCTTGTTTTAAACTATTTGTATCTAGTCACTCTTATGAACTTTGAAGGAGTCCTATGCATTTATGTTTGCTACTCTATGAGGGACAAGCTGAATGCCACTATGCTATGTTTTCTTTATGTGAAACAAACAAACGTCTTGCAAAGCATTGTTATTCATGAATCTTTTGTTTGTGCCTTTTCATGTTGCAACATAGTTGCTTTGTCTTATTGCTAGAACTTTATCTTTTATGATTATGATTGAAGTACTATGATCCCAGCTACCATTGTTTTACAAATACTTTGATCAAGTTTATGATGGTGCATGTCACCTAAAAAATTATTCTTTCTTTTTATCACTTACCTACTCGAGGACGAGCAGGAGTTAAGCTTGGGGATGTTGATACATTGCAAATGTATCTATTATTTTTGATGTTCCATGCTTGGTTTTATATACTTTCTTGTGTTTTGTCTACACTTTGGAGTACTTTTCATATGATTTCTTGGACTGACCTATTAACAAGAGCCACAGTGCCAGCTGCCTGTTTTTAGCTGTTTTTGGTTCCAGGAAAGTCAGAAAATGAATATTCTCGGAATTGGACGGGACAAAAGCCAAAGTGCCTATTTTACCGGAAGTCATCTGGAGCCAGAATACGAGACGGAGAGGAGCCAGGGGGCCACCACACCACCTGGCCGCGCAGGCCCGGCCAGGTGGTGTGGTGGCCCCCTGGCTCCTCTCCGTCTCGTATTCTGGCTCCAAATGACTTCCGGTAAAATAGGCACTTTGGCTTTTGTCCCGTCCAATTCCGAGAATATTCATTTTCTGACTTCCCAGGCACCCCCTCGGCCTCCCTCTTCGCCTATAAGTTACCTTCTGACCTAAAAACTCAGGGGGGGTTCGACGTTTTTCTAGAAGGGGTTCCGCTCCACCGCCACCACCAGATTCCACGAAACAGCACCAAAAACTCCATTCTGGCACCCTACCGGGACGGGGAATTGGAGGAGATCATCGCCATCATCATCACCATCGCTTCTCCATCGACCATCCATGTTTCTCCCATCTATGAGTGAGTAATCCCCCGCTATAGGCTATGGGGATGGTAGGGATTGGATGAGATCGTTCATGTAATGGCACCAGATTGTTAGGGCATGGTGCCTAGTATCTTTTATTAGTGCTTTATGACTTTGTTGCGACTTGTTGTGCTTAATGCTTGTCACTAGGGCCCGAGTGCCATGATTTCAGATCTGAACATGTTATTGATTCATTATGATAGTATTGTTTATGGTCTTATCTGCAAGTTGTATACCCACGTGGTTGTCCGGAACCAATGGCCCCGAAGTGATAGAAATCGGGATAACCGGAGGGAATGGCTTTGATGTGAGGATCACATGTGTTCACGGAGTGTTAATGCTTTGCTCCGGTGCTCTATTTAAAGGAGCACCTTAATTGCCAGTAGTTCCCTTGAGGCCCCGCTACAAACGGGCTGGCAGGACAAAAAATGTTGTGCAAGTTCTCATTGCGAGCACGTATGACTATATATGGAACACATGCCTAGGATTATCTAGTACTTGGATGTTTTATCTTATTTATCTACAATTGCCCTATGTTCTGATTGCTATGTGAATTGTCTTGTCCATGCAACGCCAGTCCATCCATCCCTATTACTACCGCACTTGAATCCTACTGTTACTACTATTCTTACTGCTGTCTTTACTTTACTACTGCAGTTACTTTACTATTCCTACTACAAAACTATTGCTACTGATAAACTGCTGTGATCAAGATTGTTTCCAGGTGCAGTTGAATTGACAACTCAGTTGTTAAGGCTTATAAATATCCGTTGGCTCCCCTTGTGTCGAATCAATAAATTGGGTTTCACTTCCCTCGAAAATACTGCGATACACCCCCTATACTTGTGGGTCATCACCTATCCATGCTAAGATAGAGAACAACTTAAAACTGAAAGTAAAAACTACTTAGAGATAAAGCAAACAAGTGCACACAATAATATTCACCCACACGCTATTGCTCCCCAGAAACGGCGCCAGAAAAGGTCTAGATATCCCACAAGCATAGGGGATCGTGTGTAGCCTTTTTGATAAGTAAGAGTGTCGAACCCAACGAGGAGCTAAAGGTAGGATAAATATTCTCTCAAGTTATATCAACCACTGATACAACTATACGCACACTAAACGTTTGCATTATCTAGGAAATAAAACTAGAGCAACAATACGAGTACTAGAGATAGCTTTGCATGATAATAAATAACAAGAAAGTAAAGTTAGCTGCTGCAGCAATAAAATACACTAAACTAACAGAACCATGAGTGTGGAATAGTGGTGGTAATTGTGGTGGCTTTGTCCAAGTTTAATTAGCAAATAAATCGGGTTTATTGACTTTGATGCAGTTTTCTATGTGGGAGAGGCTAAATATACATGCGCTTCACTACTTAGAATTACATGTACTATCAATGGTGAGGAAATCGGTAATCGTTAACTACTCGGTTGGCTTGGGAGTAGCGACTAATCGGAATTCAGATGATTAACTTATTTAATTGGTCGGCTATTAATCGGTGCAACCTACACAAATTAGCACTTAAAACATGTGTATATAAGAAAGAAATAGTATATGGGACTTTATATGCCCACCCTACTTATCTGGAGGCAAAAGCCCACTAAAACACATACGCTTCTCCTCTCCGACCTAATCTTCAAGGTCACCAACGACTCAGGATCCACTAGTTGGTACCATGTGCCCTCCTTCTGTTTATCATCCTCTCACCTCTGAAGTTGCTCTTCTCCCACCACCTACCTAGGGTACTGGTTGGTGACAGTGGGAATTGAGCTCTTGGAGGCAGGAATCGAGCGGGAGATTCGCAAAACCTACTTTGTTGCGGCGAGCTAGAAATGGACAGGCGATATGCCTTGAAATTTTTGTATTTTTTAAGAAGCGTAGTAGTTAATCGGGAATATACCCAGTAATCAGTCTGTCAGAGCTATTTGTCGGGCTAAAGGATTAACACAACAGATCAGTGGTAATCGACATAGTTGGGTCCCTAGTAGCGATTAATCGGCCTATTAATTGCTGATTCCGACTATTTTTGAACAGTGTGTACTATATGATTGGTTTCTTAGCAAACATACGTAACTACTAACAATGCATTAAGGTTTCCCAACCATAGCCTTAAGTTTAATGGTCCTCTTACTCCCATACGTGCAACGTTCTGATTCGCGTCCTCAGGTTTCTGTCACTCCGGCAGAACTTCCCCTTCCTCTTACACATACTACAAACCCTATGATGTTTAATCCATGCGCGCATAAATATAATGTACACCAAATGACTATACCATATCAACATACAACTCTAATGAACCAAAGATTTTCAACCATTCAATCTAAGAACAAAGAAACTACACAAACATGACATAGATCGTAGGATTATTGAAGGGAATATGCCTGAGAGGCAATAATAAAGTGGTTATTATCTTATTCCTTGTTTATGATAAATGTTTATTTTGCATGCTATAATTGTATTAATTTGGAAACGTTAATACATGTCTGTTTAATAAACAAAAGGAAAGTTCCTAGTTATGCCTCTCGTATAAACTAGCTCGTTGATTAGCAAGATGATCAAGGTTTCCTGATCATGGACATTGGATGTTGTTAATAACAAGGTCACAACATTAGTGGAATGATGTAATGAACATTCATCCGAAGTATAGCATTACGATCAAATTCATTGTGTTTATATTGCTATAACATCATACAAAGTAATCCTAGTCCTTAGACCATGAGATCATGTCAATCACTAACACTGGAAGAGTATCTTGATAACATCAAACGTCACACCGTGAAAGGGTGATTATAAAGGTGGGTTCAGTGCTACGAAAGTGTTATGTTGAGGCTCATGGATCAAGAGTGGGATTTTTCCATCCTGATGTCGGATGGATATACTCTGGGCCCTCTCAGTGATATCACATTGGTTAGCTTGCAAGCAAGTGATGAGATCACTAGAATGTTATATCACGGGAACGAGAAAATAGTGCATGTCGGTAATGAGATCAAACTAGGTATGGAGATACCGATGATCAAATCTCGTACATGTAATATATCGCGAGACAAAGGGATTTAGTTACTAGCGTTAAAGGTTCTCATGATCACAGAAGTCATCGGTGAATGTGTAGGAGTCAGTATGGATCTCTAGGTCCCGCTTCTGATTATTGATCTGAGAGGGGTCTCGATCATGTATGCATTATTCGTGAACCATAGGGTGACACACTTAAGGGATACCGACACCATTTGGAGCAAATATGTTTCAGATAAAGATTTAAAAAAGCGCTGGAATTATTTCAATAGACACCGAAACTGTTTCGGGTGAAATTGCTGAAATTGGTTCTGCATGTAATATTGAAATGTTGCAGGGGGTTTTGTGTGAATGTTTGTTAATTAAAGTAATTAAAAAAATTCTGAATAAAATTAATAAAAGAGTTTTATTAAATGAGAGAGCATTAAATTTGGAGAAATTTAATGCATTTAAAGTGGAGACTTTAAAAGAGAATGTGAAGGGGCAAATTTATGTGGAGGGAGTTACCACCACATGAATGAGGAGGTGAGGGGTCACCCCTTGGGCGCCGGCCATGGGGAGGGGCACCCCACTCCTCCTATAAAAGGCCCCACTCTCACTCCTTCTTCCTCACACCTCCTCATGAAGGATCTCTCCCCCCTCTAGTATTTTTCCCCATGGTCTCGGATTAGCGAGATACATGTTCCCGATGGCTTTATCTGGAAAGGAGTTGCAACTTCCGCTGCTTTTCTAGAGCGAGGGACCGAGGTTGTCGAGGTACCGGACGTTTGTGCGATCACGGATGCACCGCTACTTTGCGGTGCTGGACTTGGTGGTGATGGACTTGGTAGAGCTGGATCTGATGGACGTGCTAGAGCCGGACCTGCTGGACTTCATCACGATCTTGAGACCGGCAAGTGTATGACTACATCATCCACGAGTTCCATCTCGTTAACAAAGCTTTGCTGTCTTCGAGGGTATGTTCTCTATGGATGTATATCCACCCGTTGCTTGTATCTAGTAGATAGATCGTGGCATATAGTTCCTATCGTAGGAAATTTTTGTTTTCTATACTGTGAACCCTGAAGTGGTATCAGAGCCAGGTCTATGCGTAGGTGCTTTGCACGGGTAGTACACATATGTTGATATGTGGGCGATGATTATCATGTTATTGCATCTTTCATGTACTTTAGATATTGGTGGCATAGTGGGATGAAGCGACTCGGACCAACTTTACATGTCATCGCACATGAGACCGGTTCCACAACTAACATGCAACTAGTTTTGCATAAGTGGCTGGCGGGTGTCTGTCTCTCCTACTATAGTCAATATCTGATTTACAACGAGTTGCTAATAACTTAGTTATCATCGTTGTGGTTCCATGTTTGTAGGTAAGACCGGTTCTATCTTCGAAAGCCCTAAGCCACGTAAAACTTGCAATTGATAAATTAGAGGCATATAGTTTAGATTGTTGCTGGGCTAGTGTTGTGATATGGTAATTTTGTAAGTTGATGTATAGTTGATACTCTTACAACACACCTAACGTGTAAGTTCCATAGACCTTGGCTTTACACATAAAGGAATGATAGAGATCATACCACGATGCATATGATGGTGATCAAATGCATGGACCATATCATCCCACTTTACACATATGACGTTTGCACCTTATATTGTTAGTTTGGCGCTTTTAGTAGCATTATAAGATGATCCCTCATTTAAATATCAAGATAAAACTGTGTTCTTCCTTTAGTATGCATCGTTTATGTTTTGTCGTTTCAAGACATCACGTGATGATCGGGTATACTTGAATCCACGATCATATTTCGAGTGTAAGACAGTTTTACACACGCGAGTACTAAGGT
This sequence comes from Avena eriantha, assembly GCA_910589775.1. Taxonomy (NCBI): domain Eukaryota; kingdom Viridiplantae; phylum Streptophyta; class Magnoliopsida; order Poales; family Poaceae; genus Avena; species Avena eriantha. Next base: position 94,815,635 of record OU342741.1, read on the forward strand.
TCTTACTTGGCGAGCCTAGCATGTACAGACATGGCCTCGGAACACGGACCGAAAGGTTAAGTATGAGTCATATAGTTGATGTGATGCCCATATTGATGCTCGTCTTTGAAGCTACACCGACTCACGTGATGATTCGACTTGGTGTAGTGGATTTGGTTCATGTAATCACCAAAAGGGCACAAGGGGTGTCGTTTTTGAGTGGGAGTTCATTTCTAATTTGGATTAGTCGAACCAAATTTGTCATAAACTAAATCAAAGTGAATTTGCATAATTTGTTGTAGTCATTGGCATCTGTTTACTACCTTATGCTTAGTTTAAATTGAGATAATATAACTATAGAATTCTGGATATTTACTTTACGAACTGGTATCATATTGTTTTGAATGTCAATTTAAAGTTTAGAAGTCCTTTTGCAAACTTTCAGCAAACTCTATTTACTCCATGAAGTTTAATAAGTAGTATTAAATCAAGAGTAAGAATTCCAATGTTAGTATCTAAAGTATCATGTTTGCCTCCATGATTCTTGATATTCAAAAGTTGTTTTTAATATCAAGGTTATCTAGGAGCTGAAAGAATTGTTTCAAAAACCATCATGTGTGGAAGATATTGTGATATCTGAAACAATGTTTTTGGTTGCATTATGATAGAGTATAATTCAAAATACATGTTCTCATATTGTATGGGAATTTGTGAAGGATGGAGATGCTAGTCATCCGGATCTCCCAAAAGGTTTCGGGAACTAAAATTATACTCGTCATTCTTCCTTATAGGCTATAGTAGCTTGATCATGAAATTTTTCATGATAAGGATGAATAGAATATGTAAGTAAAATGTTTACTACACTAATAGATTACTAAAGAATGGATTTTTGAAAGAACACCAAACATTTGATGATGGTGATCCACTTCAAAGTGCAAGTCCAAAGGTATTAGTATTTGACTATATACACTTTGTACTATGTGTCATGTAAATGACACCACTATTGATGTTGATAGATTCTTTTAAAAGAAAAGGAATTGCTGAAAGAGAATCTATAAAATATTTGGCAGAAAAGAAAAAGTTGGAGATGTCTAACTTAGGTATATAGAAGATATGCATGTTATGGCTGTATTCCTTGCTTATTAAACAATGTGGTTCATATGTATTGGATACCGAATTGGTTGGTATGAAGTGTCATATAGGACAACACAATTCATGAACTGCAATGGCCTAAGTAACTAGCAAGAGAATAAGTGATGATGTTCATCGAAAACAAATAAAGTGTTATTGTGTTTTTCGTTGTCGTCAAACCTAGCCTTCAAGATTTGTTTTAATAATTTTTATTTTGTTCCGATATTACGAGAACAATGGTTGTTCAAATAATTACCGTATTCCATAAAGGATGGATGAACTTTTACAAGTCTAGTTGGAGAAATCACATCCATAAACATTATTGCTAAAATGTCGTAAGACAAATGATTGGAAGATCACTTATGAAGTTACATCGCTGTTTGAATTATATTGGAGAGAAAACATGAAGAAACTCCATGTTGATGGATTTTTGGAGTCTTTGATTTTGATCAACTGACGCTTGTGAGACTTTCCTTGAGATAATTGAAACTCCGTCCATAGGCCAAAGAGGAATGGATGACTAACTTATTGGATATCATACATATTGATGTATATAGTCCATTATATGTAGCCATATGCGATGGATCTTTTTGCTTCATATGCTTTCTCTAGAAATTTAAGTGAATATATTTATATATTTACTTAATAAGGAAGAAGTATGAAACATTTAAAATTGTTCAAAGACTTTCAAGATGAAGTGGAAAATCATTGTAACTAGAAAATAAAGAGTTTATGATTTGATCATAAAGGAAGATATTTGAGTTACAGGTTTAGCAAAAACACTTACGATTTGAGGAATTGTTCCATGATTTGTGTTTCCCGATAAACCATAGGAGTATGGCATATTCGAGAGATGAAATCAAACCATGTTTGCCATGGTAAGATTAAAGGTGTCATTTATAAAATTGTCATTATGTTTGAAGGATTAAAGCTTTAGAGACTACCGCTTTTACACTGAAAAGAGCACCATCATGATCCGTTGAAATGACACCATATAAGTTATGGTTTGGGATAAAACCCGAATTGTCTTTTCTTAAATTTTGGTATGCTATGCATAAGGAAAATGTTTACAACCAAAGTCGGATAAGCACGTCTTTGTTGGTTATCCCAAAGAATTTGTTGGGAATTTCTCCATAACACCGAGGAAAAAAGAGTTTGTCGCTTGGAACGTCAAGTTTCTTGAGAAGGAATTTTTCGCGAAAATTTAAGTGGGAGGACAATATAACTTTGATAAGGTTGTTGAACCTTAGCTATATGTGCTAAGTAGCACAGCACCGTAAAGTGTCCCGGTGGCGGCAAAAATGCTCATCGCTCCCGTGATTACAAAGGTTGTGGTCTCAGAGATTAGAGTTCCTATTGAACCATGTGGGTCGGTAAGAACGAAATAGTAAGATTTGAAACAGAAGTTGTTATTGTTTTGACAATGATGAACCGACTACATGCAAAGAAGCGATGATGGGCCCTAACTCCATAAAATGACTAGAAGTCATAGAATCCGTGATAGTATCTATACACAAGAAATCAAGTTTTTGAACTTGGAAGACCCTCTGTAAAGGCGTGAAGCCTATTGGTCGTGTTTGGATCTATAAAGAAATAGACATGGATGTTTAACATCTATGAAATAGTCGACATGTCGGAAAGAAGTTTACGGAAATATTCAAGGAGTTGACTATGACAAGATTTGATCTTTCATAGCGATATTTAGTCTTGACGGATTAATGTAGCAACCACTTCATATAATTTTGTATATGGTAGTTGAATAAACAAAACAAGGTTCTTCTAATAGAATGGTTACCTAGGACGTGTACAAGACACGGTCCGAAGGGTTTTGTTAATTCAAAGGGTGCTAAAAGGGCATGTAAACTTCAATAGTTGAAGTGAGCATAGCGGAGTTGGAATCTTCACCATGATGAAAATGTTAAAGGAGTTTAAATTCATCGGAGACGATGAAGATTCTTGCATTTGCATGAAATTAAGTGGGAGCACTGAGACAAATTTCCAATACATGATGCAGAGTACATATTGTTGATTGGAAATGATGTATCTTGTATTGACACAAGTTAAGAATTTCATTAAAATAAGATTTCGATGAAAGACTTGGGAAAAACCGGAATATTTGGCATCAATATCTATATGGATAGATCGAGGCGCTAATATGGTTGTGCCAGACATACATATATGAGATATTTAAAGGGTTCAATATGGAAACAACAAGAAAGGTTCTTGCTGCATGGAAAGGATTGTATCAAGATTCAAGTGTTTCAACACTTGTTGAGTAAAATCACATGAATATTTTGATCGATTATACCGTGATATGTATATATCCAGAATGTCCTATGCTCTAAATGTTATGAGCACATAACACAATGATTCATAAGATGATCATTGGACAATAGTAAAGATATTCTTATGAGCTTTGGAAGAACTAAGAATATATCATGTATAAGTGACAAATAGTTAAAGGTAGTTCATTGTAAAGTTTTACATTGATACTAGTTTTGTCACAAGATACAAATTAAAATTTATCTCAATTTAGACTATGTGTGGCACAATGTAATGGAAAGGATGTTCCATGTTGGATTTGGATGAGTTCCAAAGTTGAGACATTGTGACGGATACTACAACAAAAGGCTAAGTATATGACTGCTATAGTAGCAGCAAAGGAGGGCATTTGTGTTAAGTAGTTTGTTATCAAACTAGGTGTGGTTCAAAGTGGGCTAATACTATGAAGATATATTGTATGACAATAATATCAACATATTTTAACACGAACGAACTAAAGGTCTCACCAAAGGACCAAATTTATACAATGCCATCTTATTAGAGAATGAGTGATTCGTAGAGACGCAAAGACGTGAAAATACACACGGACCTGAAACTGTCAGATCCGGAGATTATGTTAAGCACTAGCAATCGCGTATATGCAACACCAGAAAGCCATATGTGTTGAATACACAAGTTTATAAACTAGATTATTGACTCTAGTGCAAGTGGGAGACTGAATGGAATATGCCCGAGAGGCAATAATAAAGTGGTTATTATCCTAGTCCTTGTTTATGATAAATGTTTATTTTGCATGCTATAATTGTATTAATTTGGAAACGTTAATACATATGTGTTTAATAAACAAAAGGAAAGATCCTAGTTATGCCTCTCGTATAAACTAGCTCGTTGATTAACAATATGATCAAGGTTTCCTGATCATGGACATTGGATGTTGTTAATAACGAGGTCACAACATTAGTGGAATGATGTGATGAACATTCATCCGAAGTATAGCATTACGATCAAACTCATTGTGTTTATATTTCTATAACATCATACAAAGTAATCCTAGTCCTTAGACCATGAGATCATGGCAATCACTAACACTGGAAGAGTATCTTGATAACATCAAACATCACATCGTGAAAGGGTGATTATAAAGGTGGGTTCAGTGCTACGAAAGTGTTATGTAGAGGCTCATGGATCAAGAGTGGGATTTGTCCATCCCGATGACAGATAGATATACTCTGGGCCCTCTCGGTGATATCACATTGGTTAGCTTGCAAGCAAGTGATGAGATCACTAGAATGTTATATCACGGGAACGAGAAAAGAGTGCATGTCGGTAATGAGATCAAACTAGGTATGGATATACCGATGATCGAATCTTGGACATGTAATATATCACGAGACAAAGGGATTTAGTTACTAGCGTTAAAGGTTCTCACGATCACATAAGTCATCGTTGAATGTGTAGGAGTCCGTATGGATCTCTAGGTCTCGCTTCTGATTATTGATCTGAGAGGGGTCTCCATCATGTATGCATTATTCGCGAACCGTAGGGTGACACACTTAAGGGATACTAACACCATTTGGAGCAAATATGTTTCAGAGAAAGATTTAAAAAAGCGCTGGAATTATTTCAATAGACACCGAAACTGTTTCGGGTGAAATTGCTGAAATTGGTTATGCATGTAATATTGAAATGTTACAGGGGGTTTTATGTGAATGTTTGTTAATTAAAGTAATTAAAAAAATTCTGAATAAAATTAATAAAAGAGTTTTATTAAATGAGAGAGCATTAAATTTGGAGAAATTTAATGCATTTAAAGTGGAGACTTTAAAAGAGAATGTGAAGGGGCAAATTTATGTGGAGGGAGTTACCACCACATGAATGAGGAGGTGAGGGGTCACCCCTTGGGCACCGGCCATGGGGAGGGGCACCCCCCTCCTCCTATAAAAGGCCCCCTCTCACTCCTTCTTCCTAACACCTCCTCGTGAAGGATCTCTCTCCCCCTCTAGTATTTTTCCCCATGGTCTCGGATTAGCGAGATACATGTTCCCGGTGGCTTTATCTGGAAAGGAGTTGCTTCTTCCACTGCTTTGCTGGAGCGAGGGACGGAGGTTGTCAGGGTACCGGACGTGTGTGCGATCACGGATGCACCGCTACTTTGCGTTGCTGGACTTGGTGGTGATGGACTTGCTGGAGCTAGATCTGATGGACGTGCTGGAGCCATACCTGCTGGACTTCATCACGATCTTGAGATCGGCAAGTGTACGACTACATCATCCACGAGTTCCATCTCGTTAACAAAGCTTTATTGTCTTTGAGGGTAAGTTCTCTATGGATGTGTATCCACCCGTTGCGTATCTAGTAGATAGATCTTGGCGTATAGTTCCCATCGTAGGAAAATTTTGTTTCCTATACTGCGAACCATTCAATTATAACTTATAGCATCAAACACCATGTTTACATAGGACGGTACAGAGGTGTGTAGGAGGATGAACCACTGCATACTAGGAGGATTAGGTGATGGAGATGGCGGTGAAGATGGTGAAGAGGACGGTGGCGGCGCTAGCGGCGGCGCAGGGGACTCCTTCCCCGCCGCCAGTATCATGGGGGAGCACGCCCTTAGCCCCCTTCCTTCATGGCTTCTTGGGAGCCCTCCCCATGGAGATGGGATCCATGGGAGAGGCAAAAACGTGGCTTTGGTGATTACAAATTCCTGGGTGGAGATGTCTTGGGCGAATTAGGTTTCCTCCATTTATATAGCTTCTCGGATTTCCATCACCCCATCTTGAGCTGCAGTAAATCGGGCCTAGCGAGCCTGTCCAGACACGGAATCAGATAAATTTTATGTCCAAAATGTTTGTCGCGAAATTTCCAATAAATTTGTAGTTAAAGAGTTTTCCGTTTGACACCGTCTTAGACCCGAAACATGACCATCTTCAAAAAGAGTTCTGAGACAGATTTCTGCAAAATCCCAATTTGACTCCAACAAGATTTCCACTTGTATTCTTGATAATTCCTACAAATCAAAGTGTAAACCAAGAACATTGTACACTTTTGCAACTATTAGTAGGTTAGTCCAAATAAATCATAAACTTTATATAAAAAGGAGTATCATAAGCATATTATTTGCATAAAACCATCAAAAAATATAGATACGTTATGGACGTATCACATGCCCCTTGGTGTACTCCATGCCCACATATTGAATTATGGAAATGGTGAGTACAAACCGTTATAGATGCCAGAGCTACCGTGGGACATTGAGAGATCCTACCCATATGTTGCATATGCTCGATGGATTACATACTCACACTACAATGATAACAACCACAACGCACATCCGGATTCATGTGAAGGGAAGAGGATACAACTGACTTCTCTGTCCCATTCCAAATCTTATGGTTAACGTGTATTATACGGCGCTAGAATCACTGATGTCATGGGTTATTAAGTCCTATCTGTTTTGCAATTAACATCTTAGATTCCATTGCAATTCTTAATATTTATCATCAGTTAGGATGATAATAGCGTTTCATTTTCTTGAGAAAATACTTCTTTTTGGTCTCTTTTAGAACATAGGTGATAACACACGATTTGCAAATAGTTTCCGAAAAACTCTTCAAAGGACATGAGCAAGTGATGAACTTGCCTTGTGACTGCAAGGTAGTGAAGTCGGATGCTTCCACTCGACCTTGAGCTCCGGTTTCTACAAAACACCATTATTGCCCGGTAAGGACAATATTTAAACAAGCAATATGCTATGCATAGTAATGTCATGCAATAAGTTATTATTTTCCTTCTTTGCGTGTTTTACCCACCTTATAAAGGTTTTAATTCACTTTTAGTTAATAAAAAGGAATGTGATAGTTGAAAACTCCTAAAAGCACACAATTATTATCTTTAATATTCTTGTGATAACAAGTATTATTCTAAGAGTTTAAAAATTAATTTTATTTAAGTTTAACTCTTGTTAATATTTTCTTAAAATTCCATGAAGGAATTAAGATTTTATTTTAAGCAAACTTACTTTACTTAACTAAAATAAAAGTTAGTATTTTACAAAATAGTATATCCATTTAGGATCTTAAAAGTGAAATTTATTCAATTTTAAGTATATTTATTTTTATAAAATTCTATAAAGGAATTATGTTATAGAAATATTTAATCTATATTCCATTATCCAAATATTCAATCCTTTATTTTTAATGAGTAGTTCATATTTTTGTGAACTCCTAGATATTTTATTTGTATTTTAGGATTTTATTTATTTATTAGAGCTTATTTAATTCTAGGGGTATATTTGTAATTAAGTTTTTATAATAGGTCTTCTTTTAAAACTTGGGCCGGGCCCACTGAGCTGGCCCGGCCCACTAGGGCTAGCCAATACCCCCTAGGGCTGTACTGGGCTAGCCTCACCCGGCCTAGTACCCCCCACTTTCTCCTTCCTCTCTCCGCTCTCACGATGCCCTCTCCTCTTGAGGCGATCTGTTGCTGCCACCGCTGCCGCGCTTCTCCTCGGCTACTCCTGGCCTCCTCGATCACTGCCGAGATGCTAAAGGATGTGGACGACGATGTCGCCCCCCTATCCATCTCGATTTGTCCCTCGCGCCCTCTATTGGCCGTGTCGACAATACCCTAGCGGCTAGGGTTTAGGCTCTGCCGGTGGTGTGGTGCTCTAGCACCCTTCTGATGCTTCCCTGGTGCTTGTGGTGTCGCCTTCTCCTCCACGGCCGCCACCGCCATGGGTTGTAGCGAGTTGCAGTGCCCCTCTAGGGTGCTCCATGTGCCGTTGTGCACCTCCTCGTCGCCAACCTCTTCTTCCACTTCAATTACTTAGCGAGGACCTCGAGTAAGTTCATTTCTTCCTCGCCTCTTAGTCTCTCTTTCTCCCTGCTCTATTCTATGCAGCTATTGAACTAAATCCTCAATTAGGATTCATCCCTAATTTTTAGGGTTCATTCCCTATAGTCTTGGTTAATAGAGGCCCTAGGATTCATTTCATGTGGACATCCTTTACTAGTAGTTTATGGATGATGTTCTGATGTGTGTTACTGATCGAGTTCCTGATAATGGTTCACTATCAGGAAACAATTCTATGGTTGCCTAGTTGGTTTAGTGTGGATGAAAAGGTTATTACCTTTGATTGATATACTACTATGGAGTTTGCTAGTTCTTTATGCTGGTAACTTGCTTATACAGAACCCCTGTGATTACTTGCTTTACTCAGGATGTAATCCTGATGCTGTGTAGAAACTTTGGTTAAGCATACTTAATCTATTCTCTGTTTCACTATTGTGATGATCTAGGAAAAAAGAATTATTCCTAGATGGTTTTAGGAAAATGATTTGCTTGTTTGATTTCTAAAAGTTTGCCTACTATGACTTAATGATAAACAGAGATGGCACTTGATGTTCTTATTGAATGGAATGATTCCTAGAATATTTAGGAAGATGATTTATGGGTTTCCTTGAGAAGATGTTCTTGGAATTATACTGAAGTTGGCATTGATCCATTAGATACAGAGGTGCTACCCTCTGTTGGGAATGTTCCATGTGTGATTATATGCTCGGATATACTGCTATCTAGCTTAGGCTAGGTCATTTGGTCAATGATGCTGGACTGAGACCATTTTTTACTAAGAATAATTGTTCTTTACATGATGTCCATTATCGCATGTATTCTATGATCAGCATATTATGCTCTTGCATAAGAATAGATACTATAAAATGATCAATGGACAAATCTAGGGCTTTGAGATATGCCCTGATGCTAGACTTGATATGGTAGCCTGTGGCTGGATGCTGGTGTTGCCTGTTCTTCTAGTTCTAGTGGTTGCTCTTCTCCTTAGTCTGCTATCCTAGATTGGTGTTGGTGCTTCAACCTGCTCTTGCTGTCCACCCAGACCACCCCCTCCTTTATGTCACCATCTTGTTGGTGATGTACCTAGTTTTTCTATGGTTGAAGGTTGTTTGATGTGGTGGAGATGTTGCAAGAACCAGTGGTGTTATTGTGTGTCCTTGGGAAAGAACTATGGCTGTGTTTGTGAAGTGGTGGGCAAAGCTTGCTTTGTAAGCTCAAATGTGGTTTTATCACTCCCTTGCTCTCACTGCTGGTCGATAGCTCACTACATACAGTTAGTTGAGTGAGTTGCTTCACTATTGCCTTTATTTTTTTTGGATTAGATCAAGTTAAATTTGGTTCACTGCCCCTTCCTTTTACTATTACCTACTCTGGTGAAACTTTCCACTTCTAGCTAATGATGTTGTCCTGAATCTTTTAAATTTTGAGAAGAATAGATACTTCATTTGATGAAACTTGTCCCTACTGGTTTAAATTTTCTCAATGATGTATTGAAAAGAGTGCATCACACTGTTTAAAGCTGAGAGCACTACTAACACTAACCCCTCTCTGTTTACTTTGTTTTATGTATTTTTTTTGCAGGTTCAAGTCTAGGTAATGAAGAATAAGAAGATTTACATAGGATTTAGTTTAGTTTTAGCCTTTTATTTCCATATGTAATCTTTTCTTTTTTGTTCTTTTTGTAGGAACAATGTAATATATATATGTTATTCAATAAAGCTTTCATTTTCCTTTATTTCAATTGTTTATCTAATGTGATTTCGCATTCATTAGCAATACTTGTATTTATTTTTATTGAATAAGGAAAGAATATGAAAATAGAACTCTCAAATTTGAATTCTTTTATTTATAATATATCCATTTACTTTTTTAAATGATTTAATAAACACACATAAATTCATACTTCCAAGCTTTAAATCTTTTTTAAAATGGTCCACATTAAAATATGAATTCAAATTGTTTACCCAAAATACTTATAATTCCTAAGGATCATGTCAAAATTTATAGCAAACACTTCTAAGAGCTAAATCCTAACTCAAATTAGTGAAAGAAACTCTGATCTCCCTAGGGTTTTGTTTGGTGAAAAATGTATCCCTGTTTTATAGATGAATGCATGCAAATGAACAAATTTCTATTTCTACCCTTTGTTGGTTCCTAAACACTGGGATGATATAGTCTTCCCCCTTAAATTAAACTTCGTCCTGAAGTTTCACTGATGTGTATCTGAATAGTTCTGGTTAAGCTTCTCGTAGATCATCCTGTTTTTCCCAAGTAGCTTCTTGTTTAGGATGATGTTCCCATTGTAGTTTGTAGTACTTAATAGCTCTATTTCTTAACCCTTTCCAGTTTTCTTCCAAAATCTTGCATGGGTTCTCGACATAAGTCAAATCTGCTTGTAACTCAATTTCTTGATGTGTAATTGCATCATCAGGTACTTTGAAACATTTCTGGAGTTGTGACACATGGAAAACATTGTGAACTTGAGCTAACATTTGTAGTAACTCTAAAGCATAGGCTACAGTTCTGTTCTGACTTAGTATCTTGAATGGTCCGATGTATCGTGGGCTCAATTTTCCTTTTACTCTGAATCTCTTTACCCCATTCATTGGACTAACCTTGTGATATACCATATCTCCCACTTCTGGATGCCATGATCTTCGAATTTGATATGTATAACTCTTTTGACGACTTTGAGATATCTTCAAACAATCTCTGATGATATCGATGATGTCTTGTTTTTCTTTAATATAATCTAGTGCAAATTCTTTGCTACTGCTAGGTTCATACCAACATATTGGGGATCGGCACATCATACCATATAGTTCTTGATATGGTGCTGCCTTCAGACTACTCTGATAGTTGTTGTTGTAAGAAAACTCTACCAAAGGTAGATGATCTTCCCATGAACCTCCAAAATCTAAGGCACATGCTCTCAGCATATCTTCTAAGATTTGGTTAGTTCTTTCTGTCTGACCTCCGGTCTCTGGATGATAAGCTGTGCTGAAATCCAGTTTCGACCCTGTGCTTCATGTAGTTGCTTCCAAAATGCTGAAGTAAACATAGATCCTCTATCTGATACAATCTTTTTAGGAACTCCATGTTTACGAACGACCTCCTTAACATATATCTCTACTAGTTTGGCAGCATTGTCCTTTTGGTTCACTAGAATGAAATGTGCACTTTTAGTAAGTCTATCGACAATCACCCAGATCATATCCTTGTACTTTTTAGTCATTGGTAAACCAGTAATGAAATCCATTCCAATTTCATCCCATTTCCACTATGGAATTTCTAGCAATTGTAATGGTCATGCTGGACTCTGATGTTCCGCCTTCACTCTTTGGTAGGTATGGCACTTAGACACATACTTTGCAATGTCTCTTTTCATGTTGTTCCACCAAAATAGTTCCTTAAGATCCATGTACATCTTTGTACTTCTTGGATGAATTGAATATGGTGTATCATGTGCTTCTCGGAGTATTACCTCCCTAATCTCAGGTAGATCTTGAACACAAAGACAATTTTGGAACCATTGAGATCCATAATCCCATAGATGAAAAGCTGATGTTTGACCTTCGAAAATTCTTCGAATTTCTTCAGCAATGAATGGATCGTCAAGGTGATGTCGAAATATCTCATAACAAAGATCACTGCTTCGCTCTTCAACAACCCTCATGGTAGCTAAGCGTACACGAATCTTTGTTCTCAAGAACTGTATTTCTAACCTTTCCAAATCGATTTGCAACACTTGCGATAACTCCATGTTGGTTGATTGGGTATCCGTACTCTTTCGGCTTAAAGCATCTACTACTACATTGGCTTTTCCTAGAGTATAGTTGATTGTAAGGTCATAATCTTTGATCAACTCTAACCAGCTTTTCTGCCTCATGTTCAGTTCCTTCTGTGTGAAGAAATATTTGAGACTTTTGTGATCGGTGTATAATTCACACCTTGCTCCATAGTATGTCTCCAACCTTTCAAAGCAAAGACTAATGCTGCTAATTCTAAACCACGGGTTGGATAATTGACTTCATGAGGTTTGAGTTGTCTAGAACCATAAGCAATTACTTTGCAATCCTGCATTAGAACACAACCTAATCCCTCCTTGGATGCATCACAATATACCGTGTAATCCTTTCTTGTCTCAGGTACTGCTAAGACTGGTGTTGTGGTTAATCTGGTCTTCAATTCTTGAAAACTGGCTTCACACTTCTGATACCATACGAATGGAGTATTCTTTCTTAACAGTTTGGTCATTGGTCCAGCTATCTTGGAGAAATCTTCAATGAATCTCCTATAATAACCTGTCATTCCTAAGAAACCTCTGATTTGATTCACATTGGTCGGTGCATTCCAGTCAACTTTGGATGGATTGACAGAAATTCCATCCCTACTGATAACATGACCAAGGAATTCAACCTTGTCCAACCAGAATTCACACTTACTAAACTTAGCATATAATTTGTGTTCTCTCAGAATTTGCAATGCTATTCTCAAGTGATCAGCATGCGCTTCTTTATCCTTTGAATATATCAAAGTATCATCGATGAACACTATGACAAACTTGTCCAGATATGGCATAAAGATCTTGTTCATCAGATTCATAAAAATTGGTGGTGCATTAATCAATCCAAATAGTATGACTAGATACTCATGATGTCCATACCTTGACACACATGCGGTTTTTGGAACGTCTTCTGATTTGATTTTGATGTGATGATATCCTGATCTCAGATCAATCTTGGAAAACACTCCAGCTCCCTTGACTTGATCAAATAAATCCTGAATTCTTGGTAAAGGATACTTGTTCTTGATGGTGATATTGTTGAGATTTCTGTAATCTCCACACATTTGTCGTCCTCCATCTCTTTTATCAACAATAATCAATGGAGTTCCCCATGGGGATACACTTTCTTGAATGAATCCTTTGCCTGCTAACTCATAAATTTGTTCCTTAAGCTCTTTTAGCTCTTTTGGACCCATCTTGTATGGTGCTTGAGAAATAGGTGATGTACCACGTATCAGGTCAATAGTGAACTCTATCTCCTGATCAGGTGGCATTCCTGGTAATTTTGCTGGAAAAACATCTTGAAACTCTTTTACTACAGGAATATCTTCTAACTTGACCTCCTTCATTGAGTTTAGTCGAATATTTACCATGATATGAGTGTGTTTGTCTGCCTGATAAACTATCCTTCCTCCACTTGGAGACTTGATTGAAACTGTTTTATCCTCACAGTTTATCTGAGCTCCATGTTCAGTCATCCAATCCATTCCCAGAACTACTGCTATACCTTTTCACGGAATCACATATAGATTCGCAAAATAGGTACAACCAAAAATTGAGATAACTTGGTTTTGTTTAACGTGGCGTACTACTATGGAACCCCCAACCGTTATTACGGTCATTGGTTTTTCGAACGGCACCCTTCTAACCCCGAATTGATCACAAAATTGCTCGGATATGAACAAAGTAGTTGCACCAATATCATATAAAACTTTTCCAGGGTTGGTGAGAATGTTGAGCGTACCTATCACTGCATGCTCCGAGTTATCCACCTCCTCCAAGGTTGCACAATTTAGCTTTTCGGGAGGTCTGCTCCGCTTGCTATTGTTGTTCTTGACATAACTTCCACTCCACTTAGGCTATCCACCTCCTCCTCTTACTTGATTATTGCTTTATGTGGGCCAACCACCTGGTGGTTTGTTGGGACAATCAGGCTTCATGTGGCCCTTCTGACCACAACCATAACATATGATTACTGGCTTCTTACATTCCCTTTGAAAATGCCCCAGAAGTCCACAATTATTGCATATGATATTTTTATTAGAATTGGACTGGCCTTGGTTTCTGTTGTTTCTGTTATTGAAAGATCAATTCGTGGGTTTAAACTCTAGGTTGACTTTAGGTTTCCTTGCTTGAACTCTTTTATTTTCTTGCTTCACCCTCTTCCTCCTATCTTCCCGAACATCCTTGTAATCATCCTCAAAAGTGATAGTTGCATCTAGCAACTGTTGGAAAGTCTTCTTATTGGCGATCCTCAACTGTATCTTCACAAATGAATTCAATCCATGCATGAACCGCTTCTTTCTCTTCTCCTTAGTGCTTACCTCGTCAGCAGCGTAATGAGATAAATCACTAAACTCCCGGATGTACTTCATGACACTGGAGTAACCTTGCTGCAGTTCTTCAAACTCTCCACGCTACAGCTCAATAACACTTTCCAGAACATGCTATTCGCAGAATCTCTGCTTGAACTCCTCCCAGGTATACTCCCTATCTGAAGGTTGCATTGCTAGCTGATTCTCCCACCAAGATGTTGCAGGTCCAGTTAAAAGATATGTTGCAAACCTTAACTTCTCCTCATCATTGCACCCTACAGTCTTGAGCTTCCTTTCCATATCAGCCAACCAATCCTCTACATCCATTGGTTCTGGAGATGATGCAAAATTTAATGGCCTGGCATTCTGGAAATCATAAAGACTCATTCCTTGACCTTCAGGTTCTCTCTGATGTCCAGCTCGATCCATTAACCCCTCCATAAACTTATTCTGGGATTATTGCATCATCTGCATATACCGCATGAAATTCTGCTCCATCAATGGCCTCATTGGTCGTGGTAGTAATTCTGCCTGAGTTCTGGCATCTTCATCCGCCTTTTCCTTTGCCTCGTGTTCCACGCGCTACTAGTCAGACTCGGTTCCACTCCCGTATCCATGACCCCCTAGTCCTGTAGCACAAAGTGAGATCTCATAATTACATCATGCCATGCTTTCTGAGCTCAACTTTATGCCCAGAACTAGTCACACAATGGAAATTAAGATCCAAATATGAATAAAATGCAAAGATGCATCACATATTATACAATACAAGCACATAGTTGATACATTATACATTACAAACCCCTACAATACGGTGTCACGTGAGTGCTACCTCACTTATTTACTTACATCAAGCTCTCAAACGCTACAGTACGCATTACGAAACTTATGATAACTCAACCTAAATTGGTCTCCCTCCTCATAAGCCATGACGCTCGCTACACATGCCCGGAGTCCAACTGTGATGACGTGTGGTGTGCCGCACAGTCCGTGAAGCCACTAGTCTTCCGGATGGAATGTACTCAGTATCTGAGGTATCTGGGTTTGAGTTATCACTTAGCCTAAGTGCATCAACTCCATCCAACTCATCTAAAGTGTCTTCAGAAACATACCCCTCACTACTTTCTCCAAGCATCCCCTGCATCTCGGCCCTAGAGTAATCAACAGAATATTCAGCTTCCGGTGCTCCCCAAGTACTCTGCTGCGTACGATAGTCCTCAGTGATAATTGGAAAGTGCACATTATCTGGGTTAGGATAATGCTCAGGTGACTCAAACACCCTTTCTTCAGGATCTTCCTCCTCGTCCTCACCATCTACAAATACAGCATCACTATTGTTAGTAGTAATGCCTCTCTCACCCATCCAACTGGATTGTCCGATTTCCCGTTAGGACCATCTAGTGACATTTGAGTCCAACTGGATCCCATTCTGCATCCATCTGAATTCTCAATTGGGAGTTCTAAGGAAGCCGCATCCCTAGATCTTGATGGTAATGGATGACTAGTTTCTTCATTAGGATATTGGGTAGGCTCTTGTATAGGTGAATAAGGATATGGGGTGAATGACTTGGGATCTATCGGGATATCCTTGGATATTGAACTAACCTCGGCTCCTGCTTCTTTCTCCAACTGAGCTGCCAAAATCTCCCTTCTCTGAGGATTAGTGAGATCCTCAAGCATACTATCATTGTCTTCCACTATGAGACGATGAGCATTGTAGAAAGACTCCATTAACAACCGGTATTGATCCATGTACTTAGAAGATAACCTTGCATGCTCCTTGACTAGATGAAGATGATCCACAACTGAGTCTGAGTCCATGGAATCATGAGGAATCAAAGTATATGTGCTCCCTGCAAGCAATTCAGCCTTATGCTCCCGAATAGTGGCCAGTGCATCTAGTAGCAAAATATTATATGCCACTGACTGACTATGACCTTCACCATATGGCATAGCTAGACTTGGCCTAAGCTTCTCAGGTAGACAGATATTGACTTGGTACTTCGCTATCATTTGACCATTATAGTATGCGAAAGTCTTCACTGGAATATTGGCTTCACATCCAAATACTCCCAGAAGTTCTCGAAGCTGTACCGTCAACTCTCCCTGATAATCATCAAGACTATCCTCCACCTTAATCAAAGTCTGTTTAGGAAACTTCAGCACCATCTCTAGCTGTGTATAAAAGTATTTATAATTAGTACATTGCATCATAATAAAGAATTATCGCACCAAAATATATAATGAAATATTCCCAAATGAATATTCATCATAAATTTTAGAGAACCCTTTACTGTTGCTCCTAGACTCCTACATGTATTACCCTTTACTAGGTTTCCAACCTAAGGTCAAA
Source organism: Avena eriantha (assembly GCA_910589775.1). Classification (NCBI taxonomy): domain Eukaryota; kingdom Viridiplantae; phylum Streptophyta; class Magnoliopsida; order Poales; family Poaceae; genus Avena; species Avena eriantha. The sequence continues at coordinate 94,832,337 of OU342741.1, forward strand.
GCAATTGCTCTGATACTAGCTATGGTGACCCAGCATACCACTACATGTTGTAGTATACTATAGTCGTTGACATAACACTTCCGGAACAATGTTCTGCAAATATTACATCCCTCAAAGCGGTACAACAGAAACATTGCGGGTCCAAATTACAAACATACACATAATATTATTACAATACCAAAAAGATTCATACTTTAGGTGGTTCAAACTTACAAACCATACACATCTTACTTCATATGTTTTCAGCGGAAGAACGAAAGATTCAAATGACATGACACAACTTGAGATCAACAGCTTATTGTATAGGGTTTATGCCATTCGGCTCGCCTTAAGTACTAATTATTAGCAACTACTCTGACTCGTTGCCATCAACTCCGTAGCATATCCCATAGTCCATGCCTTCAACTCTACCGGTCAGGTCTAGTTCCCTATAGTAGACATCCTCCTGGCATTCAACAACATACATAGGGGTATCCTTTGTGACGAGGGGTTATATCGGTAATGCCCATGGTAATGGACTTGTGTTTCATGGAAAGAGAGAGCACTGGGGATTTTGTCGGCTTAATAGACAAACAAGGGAGGCAATTTACCCAGGTTCAGGCCCTCGTAGGGGAAACCCTACTTGCTGCTTGTCTGCTCATATTATCATTGGAGAGTACAAACTCGTTGAGTCGTCTAGATGCGATCTCGCCAAGAGAGAGAGAGAGGTGTGTGTATTGTAAGATTGGATCTATCATGGAGTCCCCTCCTTGTTAGCCCCTCCTAGCCTTTATATATGGGGAGGCTAGGTCTTAGGTACCAATACGAGTTGGTTTACAAGTTAGAGTTCATATCTAGTCTAGTCTTAGACTTCCTTGTCTTGTTCCACTAGGAGTTTGTGTCCTTATAGGCTTCATGGATCTTGGCTTATCTTCGGGTGAACCTTCCTTTGGGCCGCACCGTATATGTCAATAGTGAGCACCCAAAGGGTTATGCCCATGTCACTCTGGCTCCTTAGAGTCTAAGCAAGGGATCAAAGGAAAGAGTGAGTAACAGCGTTACCCAACAAGTTCATTGTATGAAAGGTAGGAAGTTTGATGCTCTATCTATCACCTCAGACTATAAGTGTTTGGCACTATGCAGTTTTCATAAACATTTCTTCAAAGTTTGATTTTAATATAAAAAACTATGCCCATCAGCCTTCGCAGGTTGACTAGAACTTCATGGATTTCCTTTCCTGCCATGTTTGTAGCTCCTTCCTGAAATAGGGAGTAACATGTCACAATTTTTACACTCTGCAGAGGTGCGTTTCTTTACCCATAAGAGACTAAATCCTTGTTGCACAACCGGGTGTACTTTCCTGTCCCCAATTCTTTGATGTGGGGCCCAATAGATGATCCAAGCCAATCACTGCCCTCTCCACGATCCTGCATGCCCCTTTGGTGTACGCCATGCCCACATATTAAATTATGACAATGGTGAGTACAAACTGTTATAGATGCTAGAACTACCATGGGACGTTGAGGGATCACACCCATATGCTCCATATCCTTTGCGAATTACATACTCACACTACGAGGATAATAGCCACAGCCATCCGGATTCATGCGAAGGGAAGAGGATACAGCTGACTTCTCCGTACCATTCCAGATCCTATGGTTAACGCATATTATACGGTGCTAGAATCACTGATGTCATGGGTTATTAAGTCCTATCTATTTTCCAACTGGAATCTTAGATTCCATTGCAATTCTTAATATTTATCATCACTTAGGATCATAATAGCATTTAATTTTATTGAGAAAATACTTCTTTTCGATCTCTTTTAGAACATAGGTGATAACACATGATTTGCAAATACTTTCTGAAAAACTCTTCAAAGGACGTGAGCAAGTGATGAACTTGCCTTGTGACTACAAGGTAGTGAAGGCGGATGCTTCCACTCGACCTTGAGCTCCGATTTCTACAAAACACCATTATTGCTTGGTAAGGACAATATTTAAAGAAGCAATATGCTTTGCGTGTTTACCCACCTTATAAAGGTTTTAATTCACTTTTAATTAATAAAAAGGAATGTGATAGTTGAAAAATCCTAAAATCACACAATTATAATCTTTAATATTTTTGTGATAACAAGTATTATTCTAAGAGTTTAAAAATTAATTTTATTTAATTTATCTCTTATTAATATTTTCTTAAAATTCCATGAAGTAATTAAGATTTTATTATAAGAAAACTTACTTTACTTAACTAAAATGCAAGTTAGTGTTTTTTACAAAATAGTATATCCATTTAGGATCTTAAAAGTGAATTTTATTCAATTTTAAGTATTTTATTTATTTTTATAAAATTCTATAAAATAATTATGTTAGAAATATTTAATCTATATTCCATTATCCAAAAATTCAATTCTTTATTTTAATGAGTAGTTCACATTTTTGTGAACTCCTAGATATTTTATTTGTATTTTTCGGATTTTTATTTATTTATTAGAGCTTATTTAATTCTAGGGGTATATTTGTAATTAAGTTTTTATAATAGGTTTTCTTTTAAAACTTGGGCTTGGCCCAGTGAGCTGGCCCGGCCCACTAGGGCTAGTCAATACCCCCTAGGGCTATATTGGGTTGGCCTCACCCGGCCTAGTACCCCCCCACTCTCTCCTCCTCTCTCCTCTCTCACGACGTCCTCTCCTCTCCGAGATAATTTGTTGTTACCATCACTGCCGCGCTTGTCCTCGGCCGCTCCTGGCCTCCTCGACTACCACCGAGATGCTAAACGACATGGACAATGATGTTGCGCCCCCTGTCCAGCTCGATTTGTCCCTCACGCCCTCTTCTAGTTGTGCTGACACTACCCTAGTGGCTAGGGTTTGGGCTTCGCTAGTGGTGTGGTGCTCTAGCGCCCTTGTGAAGCTGCATTGGTACTTGGGGTGCCACCTTCTCCTCCCCGTGCTGCCATGCACCTCCTCGTCGCCAACCTCTGCTTCCTCTTCAATTACTTAGCGAGGATCTCGAGTAACTTCATTTCTTCCTTGCCTCTTACTCTCTATTTCTCCCTACTCCATTCTATGTGGCTACTGAACTAAATCCTCAATTAGGGTTCATCCCTAATTTTTAGGGTTCATCCCCTATAGTCTTGGTTAACTGAGACCCTAGGATTCATTTCCTATGGACATACTTTACTAGTAGTTTATGGATGATGTGTCGTTGTGTGTTATTGATTGAGTTCCTGATAATGGTTCACTGCCAGGAAACAATTCTATGGTTGCCTAGTTGGTTTAGTGTGGATTGATATACTATTATGGAGTTTGTTGGTTCTTTATGCTAGTAACTTGCTTATACAGAACCCCTGTGATTACTTGCTTTACTCAGGATGTAATCCTGATGTTGTGTAGAAACTGTGGTTAAGCATACCTAATCTATTCTCTGTATTTAACTATTGTGATGATCTAGGAAGAAAATAATGATTCCTAGATGGTTTTAGGAAGATGATTTGCTTGTTTGATTTCTGAAAGTTTGCCTACTATGACTTAATGATAAATAAAGATGTCACATGCTGTTCTTATTGAATGGAATGATTCCTAGAATACTTAGGAAGATGATTTATGGGTTTCCTTGAGAAGATGTTCTTGGAATTATACTAAAGTTGGGAATGATCCATTAGATACAGAGGTGCTGCCCTCTATTTGGAATGTGCCATGTGTGCTTATATGCTCTGATATACTACTATCTAGCTTAGGCTAGGTCATTTGGTCAATGATGATGGTTTGAGACCATTTTTTACTAAGAACAATTGTTCTTTACTTGCTGTCCATTATCCCGTGTATTCTATGATCAGCATATCATGCTATTGCATAAGAATAGATACTATAAAATGATTAATGGACAAATCTAGGGCTTTGAGATACACCCTCATGCTAGGCTTGATATGGTATCTGTGGCTTGATGCTGGTGTTGCTTGTTCTTCTAGTTCCGATGGTTGCTCTTCTCCTTAGTCTGCTATCCTGGCTTGGTGTTGGTGCTTCAACCTGCTCTTGCTGTCCACCCAGACCACCCCCTCCTTTATGTCACCATCTTGTTGGTGATGTACCTGGTTTTTCTATGGTTCAAGGTTGTTTGATTTGGTGGAGATGTTGCAAGAACCAGTGGTGTTCTTGTGTGTCCTTGGGAAAGAACTATGGCTACGTTTGTGAAGTGGGGAGCAAATCTTGCTTTGCTAAGCTCAAATGTGGTTTTATCACTCCCTTGCTATCACTACTGGTCGATATCTCACTGCATGCAGTTAGTTGAGTGAGTTGCTTCACTATTGCCTTTATCTTTGGATCAGATCAAGTGAAATTTGGTTCACTACCCCTTCCTTTTACTATTACCTGCTCTGGTGAAACTTGCCCTTCTAGCTAATGATGTTGTCTGATACATTGCAAATGTATCTATAATTTTTGATGTTCAATGCTTGTTTTATATCTACTTTCTTATGTTTTGTCCACACTTTGGAGTATTTTTACACATTTTCTGGAACTAACCGATACGTCCATTTTGCATCACTATTATATATCCTAATTTACTATTATCCGTTAATATATTTCATATTAAGAGATGATACTTATGTTATTTCATCTGTTTTGCATGGTTGATGACTTTTGGAGCATGGACCGCTGCAGTCATGATTCTGATGGAAAAGGTGCTGTTTAGAGGTGAAATTCGCGAAGATCAGAAAATCTAGGAAAATACATAGAAAATTCTATTTTTCCAGAAGACAGAGATTGCCAAAAGGGGGAGTGGAGATGGGCCATAGGGGGCCCACACCACCCCCTAGCGCGGGCCACCCCTAGCCACGCCACCAGGTGGTGTGGCCGCCCTGGCCCACTCCAGGCTCTCCCCTTTGGCGTATATTATCCCCACGAAAACCTAATACCAGGGGAGCGACCATAGAAAGATTCCGCCGCATCTGCGGGGCGGAAAACACCGAGAGAGAAAGATCTCTCCAACAGACAGAATTCTGCCGGGGAAATTCCTTCCTGGAGAGGGGAGATCGTCGCCATCAACACCACCATCAAGCTGGACTTCATCGGGATCATCATCACCACCATCATCTCCACCAGCACCATCATCACCACTTCATATTGCTGTAACAATTGGGTTGAATCTTGCATAGTTCTTAGGGGAAACTTTCCCGGTGTTGATTACTCCTTGTAGTTGATGTTATTGAGTGAACCATTGAATTATCATTTATGTTCAGATTGTTACATATCATTATATCATCTCTGATCTTGATCCATATGATATCTTGTGAGTAGTTCGTTTAGTTCTTGAGGACATGGGAGAAGTCATGTTGTTAGTAGTGGAATTGTGTTGAGAAAGATTCAATGGTTTGATATTTAACTTGTGGTGTATTTCTTGTAGTGGTGTCATGTCAACGTCGACTACATGACACTTCACCTATATGGGCCTAGGGGAATGATTGTGTATTTGGCTACTAATCGTAGGGGTTACCGGAGTGACAGAAACATAAACCCCCCTTAGGAAACCTTTGCACAAGGGATGTCAGGGTCTAAGAGTTTAAAGCTGTGGTTAGGTTTCTATATTAATTACTTTCTTGTACTTGCGGATGCTTGCAAGCGGTATAATCACAAGTATGTATTAGTCCTAGGAAGGTCGGTACATTAGCACAGGTTCACCCACACAACACTTAGCAAACTAAAGAAGATTAATCAACTATATGAAGCGAAAGCACTTGACGATATTCCCATGTGTCCTCGGGAACGTTTGGTCATCTTAAGTAATACAACCGGCTTGTCCTTTGCTAAAGAAAGGATTGGGCCACTCGCTGCATTTATTATTATTGTCTTTTATCTACTCGTACTTTATTTATCTGCATTATAAGAAAAAAACCTAAAAATCCCTTGCTAAGTATTTACAGAGAATTCCTTTTCCAAGCCACTAGCCAACACCTTCTGCTCCTCGTTGGGTTCGACACTCTTACTTATTGAAAGTACTGCGATACACCCCCTATACCTGTGGGTCATCAAGACTATTTTCTGGCGCCGTTGCCGGGGAGTGAAGCGCTATTGGAGAGTGGAATTGGTAAAGGAAACTTCTACGGTGAGTACTATTTATTTCTATTAGTTACTTTATTTCAATATGGATAATTCGCTGAGTTTCTTATTTCGTAACGCTACTATCACTACTAGGGTAGTTGATGAACCACCACCTGCTGAGAATGATACTTTTAAAATACCTACAAGAATTATTGATCGTGTTATGGATAACTACTATTTTGGGGATGGAACTGTCCATCCCGGTGATCATTTGCTCTTTATACACGAAATATGCGGGTTGTTCAAGTGTGCAGGTATTACAATAGATCAAGTCAAGAAGAAGTTATTCCCATTATCACTGAAAGGAAGAGCTGAGGAATGGTATAAGCTGTTGAAGAATGGTCAAGCTCTTGAATGGGAGGAAATAGTGTCTCTCTTTTATTCTAAATTTTATCCTCCTAGCAAGATTCATAAAGATCGGAATCAAATATACATATTTTGGCCTCTTGATGGAGAGAGTACAACCCAAGCTTGGGGGAGATTGAAGTTACTGATGTCTACGCACTTCTATTCTTGTAGACACTTGTTGGGCCTCCAAGTGAAGAGGTTTGTAGAACAGCAGCAAGTTTTACCTTAAGTGGATCACCCAAGGTTTATGGAACTTAGGGAGGAAGTGGTCAAAGGTATCCCCTCTCAAGCAACCCTGCAATCAAGATACAAGAAGTCTCTTGTGTCCCCAACACACCAAATGCACTTGTCAGGTGTATAGGTGCACTAGTTCGGCGAAGAGATAGTGAAATACAAGTGGTATGGATAATTATAAGTGGTAACGGTGCCAGAAAATAGCTTGCTGGCGTGTGGTTGACGTGGGAAAAGACTAAAGGCAAACTGAAATAAAGATGGAAGCAAGCAAACATGTAACAAATCTAATTGCAAACGGTGTATCAATGCTCAGAAACAAGGCCTAGGGATCATACTTTCACTAGTGAACACTCTCATATAAATATCCTATCTTCATGATACTACTCTTAACTACTCTCCGGTTGGACACTCTAATCCATGGTAGGGCTATAACAGCACACCTCAAAGTAAGCCTTTCCCATCTAGGTAACCCCACTGTCATTGTATTGGGAACGGCAGTACCTAAGAAGGTTAGATAGAGCTGTGGGGACTAGCAGGGAAGCTATCGACGACGTCCGCAGGCGAGATTGGGTACGAGCGAGCGTAGCGGGACGCGGGAAGTACCCAGGTTCAGGGCCCTCGTGATGAGGTAAAGCCCCTACTCCTGCCGGATCTGTCTATGTGGAATACACGAACTACAAGTGCTCCTCGAGCTGTATCTACTAGCTACTGCCGTAAATGCTATATGACCAACCCTTTCTACTGAGGCCTTGCCTCTCCTTATATAGGCAGAGAGGCAACGGTCTCCCTGGCCAATCCGACTGGCGGGCCCCACACGCGGGCCCCAGCCGGCTGGTCATCTACAGTGTCCAGTATGGTATGTCTCATCGGAGTATGAGCGGTATGGCTGTCGTAGGCGCAGTGGACGCCGTGCGAGCCCGTCGTCAGCACCGGGCCACTGTTTCTGCATCACCCTCGCAAAGTCTTTGGTATGGCAGGGTGGTGGCCAGTCTTGTCATTGTACAGGGCGTACCGTGCACTGATACGCACGTCGTCCTGTCTCACTGATTGGGTCCGGCTACGTCGCCGTATCCGGTTATCTCTTGCTGATCCGGCTACCCTATGATAGCCGGCCTATTTTGCCTTGTCCGGCTGCATCTGGTCAGCCGGACACGATCCGACTGCTTGGTTTCTTGTCCGGTTTGGGTACCTGGGGATCATCCCCCTGACACTAGCCCCCGAGCGCGTGTGGATTCCGCCTTTAGGCGAAATGTGCGCGCGCTCCTTCTTGTTTTTGAATTTGTGTCCGGCTGTGCTTGGCGGTTGCGCTACCCGTGACGTTAGTGCTGACGCCGGCCACGCGCGCACGCGCCATCATTGCCCTGCGGTGGGCAGCGTAACGTCCCATCGCACGTCGCCTCAGGAAACCGCTGTCCGGCGCTTCGGTTCCCGCCCCGGGATCATTTGGGCATCCTGCTTCGACACACCGGATCTGGGCGGTGGTTGGGGTGAGGGCCGTCCGGATGCGCGCCACGTGGCTCCGTTGACAGTTGCCCTTTCGGCCCTTTAAAGGGACGCCGTGGGGGAGGCAGTTCCTTTCCTTCGCTCCCCCGCTACAGTCTCCTAGGTGGCGCCTATTGCCTTCAAGATTTAGAGACAGGAGTCGCATACTCCAACCCTTGGAACGTCGCACAACTACGATGCTTCTACCCCTAGTCGTTTTTTACTTTTACATCGCAAATAAGGCTACTCAGCCAAGGCTACTTTTACATCGCACTGTTCTTCGAATAATAAAAGCTAAGTGCCCCAAAATTCTGTGTTCTCCTTTACTTTCCCAATTTATATACTCGGGGGTTGTGCCACCCTGTACACATCTGTTCTCCGAACCAAAACACGATACCATGAGTAGCTGGTACATCAATCGAAACCCTTAACACAACATCAACCCAGCTGCCACGCACCTGACAGGTTGAACAAGGGACTGAGATATAAACATGACCAGGCTAACGAAAAGGACTCGCATAGTGCCACACACTTCATACTGGAAAAGCTCTTTATACACATTCAACAAATAAATTATCTATAGCATTTATACAAACTTTACAACACAAGTACATTTTCTGTGCAGGATACAAACTAAGCTACTACTGCAGCAGAAGAACGTTGGTTTGTTCCTCGAAGAAGTCGACGATCTCTTCTGTTGGGCGGTCCACCGCCTGATAGTGCGGCACCATATTCCAAGCAGAACCTGTTGGCGGTGCTGGCGGCCCAGATGCAATGGCGGCAACATCTACGTCAGGCATGTGCAATCGCACCATTGAGAGAGCAGCCTTGGCACTAGCCACCAACTGTTGCCTCACACACTCGCGAACCGCGGACAGATCTTGAAATTTGGCAAGGAGAGCCAGCAGGCTTGAAGTGTCATCCAGTGGGAACATCGCCCGATAAATGTTCTTCAAGCACGACTGCGACTTCTTCAGAAAGAGCATCACCCGCAATGCACGATCCTACAGGGTCGCCAACGCAGTCGCATGATCATGATCTACCCAGAAGTATCCACTCTCTTGAAGTTGCACCTGGGTGAGATCATGCAGGCGAATGGCAATTCTATCCTTCTCTTCCTGCGGATGGCACGCGCTAACAACTACACGAAGAAGCACCAATAGCATGAGTACAACATACCACTACGAGTGACTACAAAGGAAAGGATGAGAACAAGCAAACTAACACTTGAACTGGCGCCCAGCTGCGTCACCTCGCCAAGAAGATATTGCTCGCGGGCGGCAGCTTTTTCCGCCTTCGACTTCCACACGTCTGTGCTACCGCGGAGCACGGGAAACTCACGCTCCAGCTGCTTCACACGATCACGAAGTCGCGAAAGCGAGGATAGCTCCTCTGCCCTGGAGCGCGGCGGCGCCGCGATATCATCAAGAGACGGCGAGTCCTGGGTTCCCCTCACAGGATCACTTGATGTACCCCACCACAAGTCAAGATAGAAGCAAATAAGACGACCAAATCAACACAAAGACAAAAAGAACAGATGCATTCAAGACCAGCATAAGTATCAACATACACACTCGCCAGCAGGCATCTTCTTAAACAAAAGGACACTTAATCAACTATTACAACAGCTAACTACGGAGTAGCTGGCTTCTTCGACTTCGACGAACTTCAGGGGCTTCATCAAGTCTGTGGCAGTGTCAGACGCCACTGACTTTCTGCCGGCCCCTGAGGCCGAAGCTTTCGCCACCTTCTTGGCTCGTTGGAGCTCCTACGAGTACTTCGCAACAGTATTTATCAAGTGATGACCATATTTGCCACAGGCAGTCGCGAAAGGAGCGAAGACTACCTGCTGACCATCCGCGCCAACAGGCATCGCCTTCGACACCGTGGAAGGATCGATCTCGACTCCGTGGGCCTACACCATGGCGAGTGACATGGACGCGCCAGCCGCGCGGAGGGAGTTCTTGTAGGTGGAAGGCACACCCCCGGTGAGTGACTCCACCAGCTCGTCCATATTATCGATCAGCTCCGCCTTCGGCATCAACTCCTCCCGGAGGCGACTGAGGGCGACCTTGGCCTTGGAAAGCGTATCTTGGACGGCGGTGCTGCGGTCCTCGACTGCAGACACCGCACCTGCCAGAGCGTCATCACGACGAAGGGCCTGCAGGTCGAAGCTCAAATCGCCAGCATTTGTACATGAACCCACACATGCATGAAAACTTCAGCGCAACCAGCAACAACATTAGATGCAGAGAAGGACAACAATATCCACAAGCAAAGGTACCTAAGAGAGCCTTGGCGATTGAAAACAGTTGTTCTTCGAACAACTTTTCCCTGGCCGTAAAGGAAGCACGCAGATCCTCTTCACGCTTCTGTGCCTCGTCACGCGCTGCAATTGCCTCGCCGCGACCCTTCACAGCCGCGGCAAGTGTCTTCTCCAAGGTGGTGACGTTACGCAATAAGGCGTTGTGTTTAGCTACACGGCAATCAAAAGTTGATTACCAGTCGATTACACCAAAAAGAGAAGACGAAGAAGAATAAGTGTAGAACACTTACTTTCAACCACGCGGCGACGCGTCTCCAGCATTGCATGTTGGCGGCCCATCGCCATCACTTGCTCTGCAACGTGCGCGGCTTCCTTTACAAGGAGTTCTCGCACAAACAAGGAATCAGCGGAGGCAACAGATAACGTCGACTGCAACACTAAAAAAAAGCTATACTTACATGGTCCTCCAATGACTCCGAAGATGTTTGCTGTACCGTCATCCGGGTAACCATTTGATGCTCTCCTACACGAGGAGAACTGGAAGAGTTGTGCCCGGAGTGGGCCGCCAATGGAGGGGAAGGAGCGCGCTTGACCTCTTCCTTGGGCCTTGAGGTCGCGACTCCTGATTCCTTCAAAAATTCGACGTCGCTAGAAGATGACGACGCCTCTTGACTACAAGACAAAACCCACCTTGAGAAAGGGCAAACTCCAGGGCAAGCCAACAAGAAGAGAACAGAGAAGAACAAATGAACACAAAAACTTACCAGTCAAACTTGTCAAAATCAAACGTGGCCTCCGCCGACTCCGACGAAGACTCCTTAGGCAATCACATCTTCTTGCGAGAAGATGGTGCCACAACCCTCACAGGGACGGCAAGAATTGGTGACTCCGCGCCAACGACCGTACCTTCTGGAGTCGAAGGAGACGACACGTCAGAATCCTTGCTGCGCGAATGCTTACGAGTATCCGGACTCTCGGACTCGGGGGCTTCCTCCTCCACATCAGAAGGGACAGTCGACTCAGACTCATCCTCTTCCAAGGCTTCACGAAGAATAACCCCCTCAGGGAGAGGAGGCATACAAGGCGACACCGCCCAATCTTGCATACAGACAACGAAAATCAGCAAAAATCAAGTAAGCAACAGAAAAGCAATCGACAAAATAAGCTACTACGTAGCACAACTATACCTCAGGAGGAGGATTCGAAGCATCAAAGGGAAGAACAACTCGCTCACTAGGAAGCACATCCTTGCCAGTGTACTTCGTGACCAATCGAACCCTCTTGTCTACCTCACTCGCGGACATGCCATCGGCAGACACGCGAGTGGCATCATCAGCGCCAGCCCACTGAAACATTGGGTGGGCTCTGGCCTGCAGGGGCTGGATGCGACGGCGCAGCCACGTTCGGATGAGAGCGCAGCCTCCCTCTTCTTTGCCTATGCGACTCTCGAGGTCGCAGACGTGTTGATACAGCACGTCTGTCTCCGCGAGTTCGCCAGGCATAACTACGTTCTTCTAGGAGCGCATCTTCTTGCATGGAGTCATGGGATCGAAGGGTGCGAGTCCAAAGTGCTCATCTTTGGCCTTCTGATCACTGACATAGAACAATTTGTCCCTCCACCCTTGGACGGACTTCGTGAGCTTGATGTCAAAGTAGGTGGTGGATGGGTCGACGTGGATTCCGCAACCACCTACGTCGTAAACTAAAGAGCCAGATGCGGACCGGCACTTCAATTTAAAGATGCGCTTGAAAAGGCCAAAGTGTGGCTCGATTCCGAGCCAGCACTCGCAAAGTGTGATGAAGCAAGAGATGTGGAGGATCGAATTTGGGGACAGCTGATGGAGCTGGAGCCTGTAGAAACAAAGAAGACCCCTAAGAAAGGGGTGAAGAGGCAAGGAAAGACCGTGAATGATGAATGCAAGAAACATCACTCGAAAACCAGCGGGAGGAGCAGGAATGGTCTCACCGCTGGGGACGCGCGCATCGGCGACTGCTGCGGAGAGCACTCCGTCTTGGCGAAAGAAGATGGAGATCAGACGGCCTTGATAATGGAAGGGCGCCACGCACCATTTGTGACGCGGGTGCCCGCGACCTTCTTCTTCCTGCCGGCGGCGGTGCTGGCACCCGCAGCGGCAGAGTCGCCCTTCTTCTTTGCCGCAGCAACAGTGGCCGCGGAATCAGCAGCGGTGCCTCCCTTCTTCTTCCCCATTGCACGACGGCGATGTGAGCGAAGGAAGTAGCTCGGGAACAAGCGGAGCTGTTCCAGCGTTGTGGAGGAAACGGGCGCGGGAGAAAGCAGAGGAGAAGAAGCAATGGCGATGGCAGTAAGGAAGAAAGAGCATAGATGGGAAATTACTGCCGTAGCGCCGCTACTTAACCCCTGGAAGATGCAATCCAACGGCTCAGAAAAACCCTATTGGACGCGTGGCACACATCGTGTTGGACACGTGGAGAAGGGGAAGCGCGAACCGTCCCTCCACTACTCCCATTATGCACGGAAATCGAGGAGGCACAGTTAAAATAAAGATTACGCACGCCCAGTTAAATCAAAGTCAGGAAGTGGGACCCACTGCTCGTCACGTCCCGTCAAACTCGCTCACGCGGGGAACTGAGGTCATACAAGCGTCAGCACTGACGTCATCAAAGCTACGCAGCATCAAAGCGTCAGCACTGAGGCCTGGCAATGCATTTAGCTGCACACTACCAGAAATATATCCGTGCCTACAGGAACGAAGAACATGCCTTGACGGACGCGTCGAGTGCTCACACCCATATAACTGGAATTCGACTCCTGTAAGACCTCCGCGGCCTGAGTCGAGTTACACCAGCACTTTTCTGGATTCGATTCCGGGGACTCGAGTTTGAGTAGATTGCGTTGTTTCACCCTAAGGTGGTTAACTGATACCGATACTTCGGTTATATCAGGTACGTACATCAACAATCCCTATGACACAAATAAAAGCAGTCGAAATGTACTCATCAGGCACTCGAAGACTTCAAAAAGACCCCAGTCGAATCTGCGATTCCACTGGACACTCGGGGGCTACTGGCATGGTTATACCCTACAGGTACCCGAGCTTGGTATATACGGTCCAAATACGTACAGTCCCACGGTGTCGCCAAGGCCCGGATGAAAGGACTCAAGTAACCTGCGGACTCTCGATTGCTTGAAGAACAAGAAGAAGATAAAGATAGAAAGTTTGAAGGGGAAAACCCTAACTTGTAACCGACTCGACCTGCTACCCAAGACCTAGCCTATCTATATAAAGGCTAGGAGGGGGCAGCGAGGAGGACACACGCAACCCTAGTTTTCACAACCCTCGCCAGATTGCATCTGCGCACCATTGTAACTTTCGACTCCTTCGATAATTCCACGAGCAGACAAGCAGGAGTAGGAACCTCTACGAGGCATGAACCTGGGTAAATCTTTGTCCCCTATGTGCTTGTTTGCTAGCCGATAGATGTTTCCAGCGCTCCCTCCTTCTCCAAAACCCAAGTCCATAACAATGGACATTGATGAGTTAAACCCTCGTCACAGATACATGCTCTACTAATACTCCAGTGCTATTGGTCATGGTTATGGCTTTCTTGGCACGGTCGATTAATCCTTTATGTTTTCACATCAAATCCATTCTGAGTACTACTTCCAAACCTTTGGTTCCAAGTACTATTAGATTAGCATAAAAATCTATTCCATGGATTCAGATAGGTACGGCCTTGCAAATTTTTCTAGCTTTGGTGGTTGAACCAGGTATTTGAACTATCATAACATGCTTCAATTTTGTTGGTTGAATCTTACTAGTGCATGCAAATTCTTCTATAACAAATGAGTGCGATGCTCAAGAATCAAACAACACTCTTGTAAGTATTGAGTTAATAGAAAACATACCCAGCACAACATCTAGCGCTTCCTGAGCTTCTTTAGCATTCATGTGGAACAGACGGCCGTTGCGGTTGAGCGGGTTCCCTAGGGTAAATATGTTTCTAGGCTGAACACGGTGTTGCTGCTGAGTAGGCGCATTCACATTGGTGGTTGCTGCAAGCTTCTTGGGTCACTCGTTGGAGTAGTGACCCTTGACTACACATTCAAAGAAAGTAATCAGGGACTTGTATTTTCCTGCAATAGGCACAACATTTCTTCCAGTCCTTGGGGCAGTATTGTTGTTGTTGTTGTTGGACTTGGGCGGTTCACGGTTGATGTTATTGGAGTTGTCGGGGTTATTGTTGTGGTTTCCTACGGACCTCGAGTTTCCTCCGCCACGATTGGGATAGTTTGGACGGGACATAGGAGGTCTGTTGTTTCTTGGGGCATATCCTACAGATGGGTTGGGGCGATACTTCTGGGTATGGTGGGATCCAGTCTAGTGCATCATCATGCGCTTGCGATTGTCATTGGCTTGGTTGATCTTCCCTTCCATCTGGATAGCAGAGTCTACTAGAGCTTCAAGATCATCAAATGGAATGTTGACTAGCACGGTTTGCATCTCATCATGCAGTCCGTTCAAGAATCTCTCTTTCTTCTTTGCTTGTGTGTCAATCTCATCAAGGGCATATCTAGCTAAAGATAAGAATTTGTCAAGGTATTCCACCACAGTCGTCCTTCCTTGTTTCAATTCTCTGAACTCATCCCTCATCCTCTTAATCAGACCTGGGGGCACATGAGTCCAGCTGAACTTGATTTTGAACTCATCCCATGTCATCATCTAACCTTCGTTCATGGTACGGGTGCTATTCCACTAGGCTCTTGCATCACCTGCCAGATAATGGGTGGCAAACAATACTTTCTCCTGCAACCTCTAAGTTGTTCTCCATGGTTTGCAGCCAGTCATCAGCATCTAAGGGCTCTTCAGACTTATTAAATATAGGGGGATTGGTGTTTTGAAAGTTCCTGAGCTTGGATCCATGGTTATCCTGGTTTCCGTGGCCTTGATTATTGTGGGCCATCTGATCTATCTGTTGAAGCGTGTCTAAGTTGGCTTGACGTTCGGCTCTACTAGCTTCACTGTCAGAAACTAACATTTGCAGAATCTGCAGCATGGGGTCCTGAGATGAACTGCTTCCTCCGGGATTTCCACGAGTCATCTGAAGATTGAGATAGATAATGAGATAAGAGGGAAATCTCTAAGGTTCATAGGTTTGTTTTAGAAACTTTAAACTTGGAGTATAACTCAGGTTTTGCAAACTAACAACTTCCGCTCATTCGTTCATTCCAAGCACACAATACAAACACACACCACAACACAAATAGAAAATAGATGGTTTTAAGAACCATTCTGTGAAACTATGATACAGTGGGACCGGGCACAACTCACTCCTACGGTAGTGCTCAAGTGCATCTAATCATCATCAATGAAGGCGGAATCATCATCATCAGTGTAGAATTCCATGGCATCATCCTCTAGGTAGTCATCATCATCACTGAGATAAGAGTAGAGATCTCCACAGATATCTTCACCTTGCTCCTCCTTCGCTTCAAGATGGATTTCCTGTTCACGGATGGTCTTGTCGAGAGTGGCCACATTCTTGCAAAGACGATTGGTGATGTGGTCCTTCTTGTCACGCTGACGACAAAGTGAATAGCGCTCCTTGGCGAGGATGGCGAGGGTCTGGTCCTTCTTGACTGCAATGGCATGGTTGTGGTTAGCGTAGGTGCGGGCATTGTACAACTCCTTCTATTTATCATACAACATGAAGTCGAGATTATCCACCTGGTGTTTCAGCTCCGAGTGTCCTGGCATCTCCAAGGGCATTCCCATAGAATCACGCCTTGAGTAGTGAGCAAAGTGAGTTCCACTGATCTGGTTGATGTTTTGTCCACACAGACGGGCAAGAGCTTCATGCATATCCCTGGCTACTCCATTTAGCCAGTTTTTCTCCCTCAAGCTGAATTGGATCTTCTCCGAGGTGGGTGCTTCCATCTTGCCTCTGATATCTGAAACTATCAGCCACTATAGCTCTCCTCCCACGTGATCGTTGAGTTGGGCCCCGAAGAACTCTAGGTGCGGGCGCTCAAGATACTCTGCGAGTGCATCTAGATCCCTCTCAAAGATCAGGTGGCCTCCGTTGCCCAGCTGGTAGAACTTGTTATACTTGACCTCCATCTATAAGAATTTAGGGTGAGCAAGTTAGTGGGGTGATCAAGTGTGTCAAATTTTATGTAGGATTGCAAGAATTTTTGAGGAACATGATTTTTTTTAAAGAATCTCAAGGATAAGAGTGGGAATAGGTTTTCATAAATACTGACTTCTTTTGTTTTAAAACTAAGTTTTTGTCCAGACGTCCATTCTAACTAGGGTCTCCTATGGTCAGGATGGCTCTGATACCAACTTGTCAACACCCGGATTTTTAATCCCAGATGCATGTTATGTCATACCTTACAATCCTAGGATTACCATTTTTGTGAGACATAACAGAATTGGTACCACAGTACATCATCCATTACAAACCATAATAAAGGTCTTACAAATAAAGGATCTCATGATCCAGTCTTAATATAATCAAAGCAACGGAAAATAAACGTAGTAGGGGCTCCATCTTCAGAGTCACATGCAATTCTAACGATGGGAGATGATCCTAGTTGTCATGGACCTCATGTTGTCCATATTCCTGGTAGTCCTCCTCATAGTCTGGCCACGGGAATAGCCAGGGACAAAGCCATGAGTACTTTTTAAGTACTCGCAAACTATCACTAACAAGTAAGGTAATTCTAGTAGGAATCTTAAGCTTTAGGTTTATTTGCAAAAAGGCAGGTTTATTTCATAAGGAGTTCAAAAGTAAAGAACCTAATTTAACTTTCTACATCACCTAAGTGGGAACCTAGTTTTGATGTCCACAACCCTGTTGTGGTCAAGTCAAGGTCATAGTTCAGTTCACAAGTCATTTTTGAAAACATCTGACAACGGAACAGTATGGCCACTCCAACTTTCCATGACCGCGGACGCGACTATTCAAATAGTTTGACACTCTGCAGAGGTGGTACACTTTCACCACAAAATTCGATACATCCATCAGGCATAACCCTGAATCGTCATACTTAGTATGCGGATAATCAATCATAACCTTTCAATTACACACTCTACTATAGGCACCTCCCCTATGATTTTGGCCTCCCAGCCATGGCCATCTGCCATCCTGGGCACTGCATAGGTGGACATTTGTTGGGTCCACAGCATAGAAAACAAAAAAATTCCTACGAGGAGAACTATACGCCAAGATCTATCTACTAGATACAGAGCAACGGGTGGACATACATCCATGGAGAACTTACCCTCGAAGACAACGAGTTTTGTTAACGAGTAGGAACTCGTGGTTGATGTAGTCGTACGCTTGCCGATCTCAAGATCGTGTGGAAGTCCGAGCGCCGCAAATCAGTAGCGCATCCGTCCTCGCACACACGTTCAAGCCACCGGACAACCTCCACCTCCTCGCTCCAGCAAATCAGCGGAAGCAGCAACTCCTTCCAGACGCAAGGCCACCGGGAACATGTATCTCGCTAATCCGAGACCATGGGGGAATATCTAGAGGGGAGAGAGATCCTTCACGAGGAGGTGTGAGGATGAAGGAGGGAATGGGTGGCCTTTTATAGGAGGAGGGGGGTGCCCCCTCTCTCCATGGCCGGCGCATGGGGGGTGACCCCTCACCTCCCCCATTCATGTGGTGGTAACCCCTCCACATTAAAATGCCCCTTAACATTCTCTTTTAAAGTCTCCACTTTAAATGCATTAAATTTCTCCAAATTTAATGCTCTCTCATTTAATAACACTCTTTTATTTATTTTATTCAGAATTTTGTTAATTACTTTAATTAACAAACATTCACATAAAACCCCTTGCAACATTTCAATATTACATGTAGAACCACTTTCTGCAATTTCACCCGAAACAATTCCTGTTTCTATCGAAACATTTCCTGCGCTTTGCAAACCTTTTGTCTGGAACATATGTGCTCCTAAATGGTGTCCGGCAACCCTTAAGTGTGTCACCCTACGGTTCGCGAATAATGCAGACATGATTGAGACTCCTCTCAGATCAATAATCAGAAGCGGGACCTGGAGATCCATACTGACTCCTGCACATTCAACGATGACTTCTGTGATCGTGAGAACCTTTAACGTCAGCAATTTAATCCCTTTGTCTCATGATATAATACATGTCCGAGATTCGATCATCGGTATCCAAATACCTAGTTTGATCTCGTTACCGACATGCACTCTTTTCTGGTTCCCGTGATACAACATTCTAGTGATCACATCACTTTCTTGCAAGCTATCTTAATGTGATATCACCGAGAGGGCCCAGAGTATATCTATCCGTCATCTGGATTGAGAAATTCCACTCTTGATCCATGAGCATCAACATAACACCTTCGTAGTACTGAACCCATCTTTATAGTCACCCTGTTACGGTGTGACGTTTGATGTTATCAAGATACTCTTTCGGTGTTAGCAATTAACATGATCTCATGGTATAAGGACTAAGACTACTTTGTATGATGTTATAGCAATATAAACATAATGACTTGATCGTAATGCTATACTTCGGATGAATGTTCATCACATCATTTCACAAATGTTGTGACCTTGTTATTAACAACATCCAATGTCCATGATCAGGAAACTTTGATCATCTTGTTAATCAACAAGCTAGTCCATAAGAGAGGCATAACTAGGAACCCTTTTTGTTTATTAAACACACATGTATTGATGTTTCCTATCAATACAATTATAGCATGCAAAATAAACATCTATCATATACAAGAAATATATAATAACAACTTTATTATTGCCTCTCAGGGCATATTTCCTTCAGTCTCCCACTTGCACTAGAGACAATAATCTAGTTTACACAGTGATAAATCAAACACCCATGGAGTTCTGGTGTTGATCATGTTTTGCCCTAGGGAGTACTTTAGTCAATGGATCTGCTACATTTAGGTCCGTGTGCACTTTACAAATCTTTATATCTCCATCCTTAACATGCTCGCGGATGGAGTGAAACCGGCGTTTAATATGTTTGGAATTCTTGTGAGACCTTGGTTCCTTTGCGTTGGCTATGGCTCCATTGTTGTCACAATAGATCACCATCGGGTCCAACGTACTGGGAACCACACCCAGTTCTGTAATGAACTCTTTCATCCAAACTGCCTCCTGCGCCGCTTCTGAAGCAGCAACATATTCCGCCTCTGTTGTTGATCCAGCCACCACAGGTTGTTTGGAACTCCTCCAACTAACTGCTGCTCCGTTCAAGAGAAGTACGTATCCGGATTGAGACTTAGAGTCATCCGGATCGGTGTCAAAGCTAGCATCAACATAACACTTAGCGACTAGCTCTTCTTCACCTCCGTATATAAGAAACATATCCTTAGTTCTTCTCAAGTACTTGAGGATGTTCTTTACCGCTATCCAGTGTTCCGAACCTGGAGCAGATTGGTACCTACTAGTCAAACTAATAGCATGTGCCACATCCGGTCTTGTACATATCATGGCATACATAATAGAGCCTATGGCCGAGGCATAGGGGATCTTATCCATCATCTCTCTTTCTTCCGCCGTAGCTGGACTTTGAGTCTTACTCAATGTCTTGCCTTGCAACATAGGTAAGAACCCCTTCTTACTTTCGTCCATATTAAACTTCTTTAATATCTTATCAAGGTATGTACTCTGCGATAGCCCAATTAGGCGTCTTGATCTATCTCTATAGATTTTAATGCCTAATATATATGAAGCTTCACCAAGGTCCTTCATCGAAAATTTGCTGTTTAGATAACTTTTAACACTGTTTAAAAGATCTATATCATTTCCAATCAATAATATGTCATCCACATATAATATCAGAAATGCCACATTGCTCCCACTCACTTTCTTGTAAATACAAGCCTCTCCATAAGTTTGGACAAATCCAAACTCTTTGATCATCTCATCAAAGCAGAGATTCCAACTCCGGGATGCTTGCTTCAGTCCATAGATGGATCGCTGAAGTTTGCACACCTTATTAGCATCCTTAGGATCAACAAAACCCTTTGGTTGTATCATATACAAATCTTCTTCAATATTACCATTGAGGAACACAGTTTTGACATCCATCTGCCATATTTCATAATCGAAATCTGCAGCAATTGCTAACATAATCCTAACCGACTTAAGCATCGCTACGGGAGAGAATGTCTCATCGTAGTCAACTCCTTGAATTTGTCGAAACCCCTTTGCGACAAGTCGAGCCTTATAGATGGTTACATTACCATCAGCATCAGTTTTTCTTTTGAAAATCCATTTATTCTCAACGGCCTTTCGATCGTGAGGTAAGTCCACCAAGGTCCAAACCTGGTTTTCGTACATGGATTCCATCTCGGATTTCATGGCTTCTAGCCATTTGTTGGAATCAGGGCTCATCATCGCTTCTTCATACGTCGCAGGGTCATCTATTTCATCAATCACGAAATTCATAACTGGATTGCCGTACAGTTCAGGAGCTGCACGTGTCCTGCGAGGTTCGGTAGTGTCCTCTTTCGGAGTTTCATGATCAATATCATTAGCTCTCTCTTCATTAGGTGAAGTCAACTCCAAAACAACTTCCGGTGCTGCGCTACTCGCCATTTCATGAAGAGAAGGTTCAATAACCTCTTCGAGTTCTACCTTCCGACTACTCACACCTTTCGCGAGAAACTCCTTCTCAAGAAAGGATCCATTCTTGGCAACAAAGACCTTGCCCTCGGATCTGTGATAGAAGGTATACCCAATCGTTTCCTTAGGGTATCCTATGAAGACGCATTTTTCCGCTTTGGGTTCGAGTTTATCCGGTTGAAGTTTCTTCACATAAACATCACATCCCCAAACTTTAAGAAATGACAGCTTACGTTTGTTTCCAAACCATAATTCATATGGTGTCTTTTCAACGGATTTAGATGGTGCCCTATTTAAAGTGAATGTAGCGGTTTCCAGTGCATAACCCCAAAATGATAGTGGCAAGTCAGTCAGAGACATCATAGATCAAACCATATCCAATAAAGTACGATTATGACGTTCTAACACACCATTACGTTGTGGTGTTCCGGCAGGCGTGAGTTGTGAAACTATTCCACACTCTTTCATGTGTGTGCTAAACTCGTAACTAAGATACTCTCCTCCACGGTCAGACCGTAGAAATTTGAACTTTCTATTACGATGATTTTCCACTTCATTCTGAAATTCTTTGAACTTTTCAAAAGTTTCAGACTTGTGTTTCATCAAATAGATATACCTGTATCTACTCGAATCATCCGTGAAAGTAACAAAATAACGATATCCACCTCGCGTAGACACACTCATTGGTCCACACACATCAGTATGTATGATTTCCAATAAATCTGTCGCCCGTTCCATTGAACCGGAAAACGGCATTCTAGTCATCTTGCCCATAAGGCATGGCTCACATGTATCAAATGATTCAAAATCAAGTGATTCCAAAAGTCCATCAGAATGGAGTTTCTTCATGCGTTTAACGCCAATATGACCTAGACGGCAGTGCCACATATATGCAGATATATCATTATCAAGTTTAATCCTTATAGCATCAACATTATGAATATGCGTAATACTACTATCGAGATCCAATAGAAATAAACCATTCAACACAGGTGCATGACCATAAAAGATATTATTCATATAAATCGAACAACCATTGTTTTCAGATTTAAACGAATAACCACTTTGCATCAAACATGATCCGGATACAATGTTCATGCTCAGTGCAGGCACCAAATAACAATTATTCAGGTTTATAACTAATCCCGACGGCATATGGAGAGGCAGCGTTTCGACGGCGATCACATCAACTCTTGATCCATTCCCGACCCGCATCGTGACCTCATCCCTTGCTAGTTGTCGCTTGTTCCGCAGCCCCTGAACCGAGTTACATATATTAGCAACCAATCCCGTATCAAATACCCAGGTGCTACTGCGAGTACTAGTCAAGTACACATCAATAACATGTATATCACATATACCTTTGTTTGCCTTGCCGGCCTTTTTGTCCGCCAAATACTTGGGGCAGTTGCGCTTCCAATGGCCAGTCCCCTTGCAATAGTAGCACTCGGTGTCAGACTTAGGGCCAGCTCGGGGTTTCTTTTCAGGCGTGGCAACAGATTTGCCGCCCTTCTTTCCCTTCTGCTTGCCTTTCTTGTCCTTCTTGAAACCGGTGGTCTTATTGATCATCAACACTTGATGTTCTTTCCTAATCTCCACTTCTGCAGTCTTAAGCATTGACAGAAGCTCGGGAAGAGACATCTTCATGCGCTGCATATTATAGTTCATCACGAAGCTCTTGTAGCTAGGTGGCAGAGATTAGAGAACACGATGTATGCCTAAGTCAATGGGAATCGTTATTCCCAAGGACACAAGCTTATCGGCGTACCCAGACATTTTGAGTACGTGCTCACTAACGGAGCTGTTCTCTTCCATCATGCAGCTAAAGAACTTTTCAGAAGCATTATAACTCTCTACGGCAGCATGGGTATCGAAAATCATTTTCAATTCTCCCATGGTATCAACGGCATTGCCATTTTCGAAATGTTTTCGAAGTTCTGGTTCTATCCCATACAGTATGCCGCAATGAACTAAGTTGTGGTCCTCCTGACGAGTTATATAGACGTTCTTTTCCTCGTCAGGGGCATCAGGAGCTGGTGGGGGGCCTAGCGGCGCCTCTAGCACATATTGCTTTTGTGCAGCAGTGAGGAGAATCCTCAAATTCATAGCCCAGTTGGTGAAGTTGCTACCATTCGCAGCAAGCTTCTCTTTCTCCATGAACACATTGAAATTAAAAGCAGGTGGTGCCATCTACAACAAAATTTGTAAAATATATTTAGACTAAGTTTATGATAGATTGAGTTCAACTAATCCAAATTACTAATGAACTCCCACTCAAAAATGACATCCCTCATGTCCTTTTGGTGATGACATGAACCAAATCCACTACACCAAGTCCGATCATCACGTGAGTCGGTGTAGCTTCAAAGGCGAGTATCTATATAGGCATCATATCAACTATATGACTCATGCTTAACCTTTCGGTCCGTGTTCCGAGGCCATGTCTGTACATGCTAGGCTCGTCAAGTAAGAACCTTAGTATTCGCGTGTGTAAAACTGTCTTACACCCATTGTATGAAAGCGTAGAGTCGGGAACACCCGATCATCACGTGATGCCTCAAAACACCATCCACAAAACGGTGCATACTTAAGGAAGAACACATTTTATCTTGATATCTAAATGAGGGATCATCTTATAATGCTACCAAAAGCGCCAAACTAGCAATATAAGATGCTAACATCTAATGTGTGAAGTGAGGTGACATGGTCCATGCATTTGATCTCTATCATTTGCATCGTGGTATGATCTCTATCATTCCTTTGTGTGTAAGGCCAAGGTCTATGGAACTTACATGTTAAGCGAGTTGTAAGAGTATCTATCATACATCTACTTACAACAATACCATATCAAGACACTAGCCCAGCAACGATCTAAACTAGACGCCTCTAATTTATCAATTGCAAGTTTTACGTGGCTTAGGGCTTTCAGAGATAGAACCGGTCCTACCTACGAACATGAACCACAACGAGGATAACCAAGTTATTAGCAATTCGTTGTAAATCAGATATTGACTATAGTAGGAGAGACAGACACCCGCCACCCACTTATGCAAAACAAGTTGCATGTTAGTCGTGGAACCGGTCTCATGTACGATGACATGTAAGGTTGGTCCGGGCCGCTTCATCCCACTATGCCACCAATATCCAAAGTACATAGAAGATGCAATAACATGATCATCATCGCCCACATATAAACATATGTGTACTACCCATGCAAAGCACCTACGCATAGATCAGGCTCTGATACCACTGTTGGGTCCGCAGCATAGAAAACAAAAAATTTCCTACGAGGAGAACTATAAGACAAGATCTATCTACTAGATACAGAGCAACGGGTGGACATACATCCATGGAGAACTTACCCTCGAAGACAACGAGTTTTGTTAACGAGTAGGAACTCATGGTTGATGTAGTCGTACGCTTGCCGATCTCAAGATCGTGTGGAAGTCCGAGCGCCGCAAATCAGCAGCGCATCCATCCTCGCACACACGTTCAAGCCACCGGACAACCTCCACCTCCTCGCTCCAGCAAAACAGCGGAAGCAGCAACTCCTTCCAGACGCAAGGCCACCGGGAACATGTATCTCGCTAATCCGAGGCCATGGAGGAATATCTAGAGGGGGAGAGAGATCCTTCACGAGGAGGTGTGAGGATGAAGGAGGGAATGGGTGGCCTTTTATAGGAGGAGGGGGGTGCCCCCTCTCTCCATGGCCGGCGCATGGGGGTGACCCCTCACCTCCCCCATTCATGTGGTGGTAACCCCTCCACATTAAAATGCCCCTTAACATTCTCTTTTAAAGTCTCCACTTTAAATGCATTAAATTTCTCCAAATTTAATGCTCTCTCATTTAATAAAATCTTTTATTTATTTTATTCAGAATTTTTTTAATTACTTTAATTAACAAACATTCACATAAAACCCCTTGCAACATTTCAATATTACATGCAGAACCACTTTCTGCAATTTCACCCGAAACAATTCTTGTTTCTATCGAAACATTTCCTGCGCTTTGCAAAACTTTTGTCTGGAACATATGTGCTACTAAATGGTGTCCGGCAACCCTTAAGTGTGTCACCCTATGGTTCGCGAATAATGCAGACATGATTGAGACTCCTCTCAGATCAATAATCAGAAGCGGGACCTGGAGATCCATACTGACTCCTGCACATTCAACGATGACTTCTGTGATCGTGAGAACCTTTAACGTCAGCAATTTAATCCCTTTGTCTCATGATATAATACATGTCCGAGATTCGATCATCGTTATCCAAATACCTAGTTTGATCACGTTACTGACATGCACTCTTTTCTCGTTCCCGTGATACAACATTCTAGTGATCACATCACTTGCTTGCAAGCTATCTTAATGTGATATCACCGAGAGGGCCCAGAGTATATCTATCCGTCATATGGATTGAGAAATTCCACTCCTGATCCATGAGCCTCAACATAACACCTTCGTAGTACTGAACCCATCTTTATAGTCACCCTGTTACGGTGTGACGTTTGATGTTATCAAGATACTCTTCCGGTGTTAGCAATTAACATGATCTCATGGTCTAAGGACTAAGACTACTTTGTATGATGTTATAGCAATATAAACATAATGACTTGATCGTAATGCTATACTTCAGATGAATGTTCATCACATCATTTCACAAATGATGTGACCTTGTTATTAACAACATCCAATGTCCATGATCAGGAAACTTTGATCATCTTGTTAATCAACAAGCTAGTCTATAAGAGAGGCATAACTAGGAACCCTTTTTGTTTATTAAACACACATGTATTGATGTTTCCTATCAATACAATTATAGCATGCAAAATAAACATCTATCATATACAAGAAATATATAATAACAACTTTATTATTGCCTCTCAGGGCATATTTCCTTCAACATTTACATTCACGAGGTAGCCTCATCTCAACCTATTTCCGCGAGGGAACCCATACTAAGGCATATAAACTTCCAGTTAAGCCCTACCCAATTCGGGTATTGTGGTTCTACGATAAAATTGGAATGGTATCGCATCCGAACCCAACCATCAGTTTTTATCAAAATCAAGGCTTATGCCTCAAGAAGTTTCATCATCAAATCATTTTGTGTTCATAACACATGTCAAAACATTTCAATAGAATGAATCATCATTCCAAGGTTTTCATAATCATTTTCACCAAGTATTCCCATCTAAAGTGATTAACTTTTATGCTTAGCACTAGCCACTAAAGTTGAGGGTATTCACTAATGAGGGGTGCTAACCAAGTGTAACTATCCAAATCTAGTTTTATGCTTTTTAATGGCATCTAGGTATAACTACTTAGGCCTAGTTTTATACTCTTTATGGCATCTATCCTATTTTCCAATACTCACAAATCACTAACTAAAGGTAAAGAGCTTTGGTAAAAGTAAAAGAATAAAGCTTGCAAGTAAAACTTGGGATTGGTATAATCAGGGTTGCATAACCAAAGTATGCATAATGCATCTTGCATAGGTTATCTTGCAAGGATGGCTTATATAGTTAACTTGTAGTGTTAGGCTTGCATAGTTATGAAGCTTGCAAGTGTTAGCTTGCCTTGAGTAGTGCAGTGGTTGAAGTTCTCTTCTTCTTCGTAGTACTCCTCCTCCTCGTATCCCGGGTCGGTACTAGCGTCTATAAAGGAATACGAGGTACACAATCACCAAAAAATACTTAACTACTTATATGTAGCACACTAAGGCTCACACTAGATGATCTAGCATCATCACAAACATCACATGAAATAAAGACCTAGTCTTACTTTTCTTATTTTAGAAAAGTAATTTCTACTCATTGAAAATACTTAAGATTTAATATTCTCCAATTAAAATATGGGTTCATGTTGACACATGTCATCATCACATATTCTAATACTTGGGAATGTGATTTAAAGTGGTGGTCATATTTTATAAAGTTTAAAATTACTATTTAATATAATTAAAGTGACTAGAAATGCCTATATAGCATT
Organism: Avena eriantha; assembly: GCA_910589775.1. NCBI lineage: Eukaryota > Viridiplantae > Streptophyta > Magnoliopsida > Poales > Poaceae > Avena > Avena eriantha. Next base: position 94,859,350 of record OU342741.1, read on the forward strand.
ATTTTAGTACTAGTCCAAGATCACTACATGTAAACCTAACTATTTTTATATATTCAGATAGATCTTGTCAAATGTGATTTTTGAGAGTTGGAATGAACTCAAAAGCATTTATGTTTGATTTTTGAAAAATGTTTGAAGTGGCAAAAGCCTCTGTCTTGTTATTTTTGGTATAGGTGATCTATAATTTTAAATGGTTTGAATCCAACGGGCTTCGGTAGAAATTTTGAATACCTTTCCAACAAAATTGGAATCATGCAATTTGGTTCAGTGAATCTATTTGAATTGATTTTTGAATCGACTGACAGAATCTAGTTTTAACTAAATTGGAAAAATCTATTTGAATCGACGGGCTCTACGCGGGAAACTAATTGGGACGGCCCAGCTACGCGACGCCCGCGCATCGGGCTACTAACAGGCGGGTCCTACTGGTCAGTGGCTCATCTAAACCGAAACGGTAAGTTTCAATCTGGATCATGCGATTAGAGCGCGATCAACGACTGAGCATCGTCGTCTCCGTCGCACAGCTCCGGCGAGACTGAACCCTAATCGCGACGGTGTGGGTACGTGTGGGCTCACCTGGGCTCCAGATAAGGTCGGCGATGGGGGCGAATGAGGTTGTCATTGATGGTGGTTTGAATGGTGGTCGCGGCGGCTCCTGGGGCGGCTCCTAGCTCCAGTTCATCTTCTCCTCTGCAGCGGCGGGCTCCGGTGAAATTCCGGCGGGCTGGTGCTCGCCTTGCTCCGGGGAGAGGTGTGGGAGGTGTCTGAGAGAGAGGGGACTGAGCTGGTGTGGAGAATTGGGGCTAGGGTGGCCTCTATTTATACACCGGCAAGAGTGACAGAGCGGCATGGCTCAGGCTCATCGGCGACGTCATTGCAGTGAGCTATAGGCATGGCTGAGGGTAGGGGTCGACGCGGTGCTTCAGGGCGGTAAGGGGCGGTCAAAACGGTCAGGAACGGTGCATTCTCTGTGCGGGAACGGCGGCGTTCGAGACGGCGCATAGTCTCTACGGTCCACACGGCGGTGAATGGGCATGTCTGGGGGGGTATTTGGGGTCACGGTGAGTGCGTGCACGCACGGAGAGGGCAAGGCGCAACGTGTGTGCGCGTGTCGGCTGCGGTGCTCTGGTGCACTCTCGGCATGGCAGACAGAGAGGTGGGCGCGGCGATCACGACTGGTCCACGGCTTGCCTGCGGTCGAGGGGTGGACAGAGGGTGGCGGTGGTGTGGCGCCTGTCTCCTAGACATCGTGGGAGAGGGCGGCGCTGGTTGTGGCGCTGGGTTCCCTTGCGGCCGGCACGGCGAACTCGGGCAGCGCGGCACTGGTGCAAACGGCAAAGGGGGAGTGTGGCCACTGTTCTGCTAGGCACTAAGGGAGACCAGGGAGAGAAATCGGGCACTAGTGGCGATTGATCACTGCTCAAAGTAGTAGAAGTTAGGCAGTGTTTATTGTGTCTGCCACGTGCTCGACCAAATGGCCGCATGAATTCAAGATTTGAATTTTTGGATGAATTTTGGTGAGTGTTCTGAGTACTCGCTTGATAGTCTATGGTTGCTTCGGTTTGCCAAGGTGAATTGATTTGAGTCGTTTTTTGAAAAATGGTGATCTATGCATATGAACTTGATTCAATTTTCCAATGTCCTTTGAATAGATTTGGAATTTGTTTCTAGTAGTTTGTAAAGTGGGCTTGGGTTCACTTTTACTTGATCTAGCAAGGGGTGAAAAGAATTGGGAAAGTTTCTGTTAGAAATCTTTGACTAGGAACACTCAGAGTGGTCTAGTGGATAAGTTTGGCCAAAATGACCATTTGCTTATATGGTTCATATTTGATTTTCTTTTCTTTTGATTTTGTTTGTAATTGGCCTAGATGATGTAGTATTCATCTTTAAACCATTCCTTATCATTTGTAGCAATAAAACATGGCAATTGCACTCATTCAAACACTAATGCAATTCACACATACACTCATATTAGATTTAAAAATAAAAGTTTTTGTTAACCCTAAACTTGGGTGATTTGAACTTGATAATCTTGATTAATATTTTTGGGGTGTTACAAACCTTCCCTCCTTAAAAAAATCTCGTCCCGAGATTTAAGAAAAACTAGGAACTAAAGAGATTTGGAAACTCAGTCCTAATGTAATCTTCTCGATCACAAGTAGCTTCTTCTTCGGTATGGTTACTCCACTGGATCTTGAGAAACTTGATACTCCGGGTCCTGGTGGTCATGGTGATACCAGTGAACTATGGACCCCGTTCCTTTCTTTTACCATCAATCTACAACTATTTACTATTTTCTGTTTACTTTCTGTAAGCTATTACTATCTTCTACACAATACGTTTAATCCATTGTTTTCAGCAAAACCGGTGAGATTGACAACCTCACTTTAAGTTGGGGGCAAAGTTCTGTGGTTGTGTTGTGCAGGATTCCAAGTTGGAAACAACACCTTGGAGGTATTTTCTTGCACCTACTGGTTCGATAACCTTGGTTTCATAACTGAGGGAAAACTTGTTGTTGTGCTCATCATACCTTCCTCTTGGGGTTCCCCAACGAGATCGAATATATTTTGAGCCATCATTGTCCTGAAGCTTTTAAATTTTGAGAAGAACAGATACTTCATTTGATGAAACTTGTCCCTACTAGTTTAAATTTGATCAATGATGTATTGAAAATAGTGCATCTCACTGTTTAAGACTGAGAGCACTACTAACACTAACGCCTCTCTATTTACTTTGTTTTCTGTATTTGTTTTGCAGGTTCAAGTCTGGGTAATGAAGAAAATAAGAAGATTTAGGATATGATTTAGTTTAGTTTTAGCCTTTTATTTCCATTTGTAATATTTTTCTTTTTTCTTTTTGTAAGAACAATGTAATATATATATGTTATTCAATAAAGCTTTCATTTTCCTTTATTTCAATTGTTTATCAAATGTGATTTCGCATTCATTAGCAATACTTGTATTATTATTATTGAATAAGGAAAGAATACGAAAATAGAACTCTCTAATTTGAATTATTTTATTTATATTATATCCATTTCCTTTTTCCTAAACACACATAAATTCATACTTCCAAACTTTAAAATCTTCTTCAGAAATGGTTCACATTCAAATATGATTTCAAATTGTTTACCCAAAATCCTTATAATTCCTAAGGATCATGTCAAAATTTATAGCAAACACTTCGAAGAGCTAAATCCGAACTCAAAGTAGTGAAAGAAACTCTAATCTCCCTAGGGTTTTTGTTTCGTGAAAAATTTACCCCGGTTTAACAGATGAATGCACGCAAATGCACAAATTTCTATTTCTACCCTTCATTGGTTCCTAAACACTGGGATGTTACAGTTTGACGAGACGAAGCCGTCACCACCTGGTACGGGCGAGTGGTACTGGCGGGCCCTGACCGTACCAGTTGTCGTTAAGAATACTAACGCCCTAGCATATCTTCCCAATTACTTGGCGGTGTGGACTTCCTCAAAATCCTTCATTATGACTCCTTATTTTGCATTAAAAGTTGTGATTTCCTACACAACATAATTTAAAGAGAGGTTTTGCATATCTTTGCAATTATTAGTCATTAGTGGCAAGGATTGAGAGTTTCTTGGCAATTGCTTGATCAAAAACACTGTTTAAACAAAATGGAAGATGGACAATATTGGAGCCTTCATAAGGTAATCCTCGATCTTTTATTCTTACTAACACATGACCTAAGAGTTTTCAGCTTACTGGACGCATAACGACTAGTGGTACGGCCGGAAGGGACCGTACCGTGCACGTGTACCACCTCGAGGCATTCGAAAATAGAAACTTTGATTTTTTTTCCCGCAGGATAAAGGAGTCGTAACGACCACTAGTACAGGAGGATGCGCCCATACGGCGCGCTCATACCGTATCCTCGAGAAAAACATCATATTTCAAGTGAAGGAACTAAACGCATAACAACCAGTAGTACGGGCGCGCACAACCGTACCGCGCGCCCTTATTGAGTGCACCGCTGGAAGGGATTCGTCGCTCCCAAGGTATGTCACCCGGTACGAGCGGGTTCCGGCTGTACCGCCCACCTGTACCACGTACACGGCCGCCATAACACCACGAGGAGGTAACCTAAAAATCCCTAAAACACAAATTTTCTCTTCCTCTTCCTCCAAACTCCAAACCACCTCCACTGGATCTTCAAATTTACTCAATCTTTCTTCATTTCCTCGCATCCAATCGATTTAAGGTATGATTCTCCTCCGATCCCTAACTAATTTGTACCAAAGCTTCACTCAATCTTTCATCATTATCAATCTAGACCTAGGTCTTGTTCTTGATCTAATCTTGATATTGAGCATGCTTAGTATTATTTTAGAGGAGTTTCTTTAATAACTAGTGTAGAGGATCACATATGCTATGTTTCTATTGGACTAAAATTTTAATTAGCAATCTTTATTTATCTTATTTTAGATGAATACAAGGATTCGTACATGTATGATGGCTGCGGAACCTTTCGCACCATCCATTGATACGTTGACCCCCGAGTCACTTGGTATCGAGTTCACCGAGGAGTTTCAGCTGAACCGTTTCGACCGTCTCAAGCTCCGAGAAATCAAGTGCATCAAGTGGGTGTGTCCCTATATCTTGAACCAACTTGGCATTCGTGTTGATTTTGATTTACTTTGCAACAATGTTGGTTTGTATGACTTTGTCTTCCAGGATGTTGCCACGTATCGCCGCTTGACGCTTGAGTTCCTCAGCACTTTGATGCATATGGTGTGCTCTCACTATTGTTCCGAGGAGAAATTTCCAAGAGTTGATCGCATCAACTTCCATCTTATGAACTGTGAGTACTCCTTGACACTCGACCAATGGGCTCAATATTTTGGATTTGCCAACAACAACACCGACATACGCTCCACCACCTTTTTCTAAATCCTGCACCTTGGTAGTACTTTAATTTAATGAGAATTCATGGAAACACACCCAAGGGGAACCAAATTGATCATCATGCTATTCGCTATTTGTTTTATGTTATTGCTAACACCTTGCAGGCACGTGCTAAGTTTACTAGAGTCAATGAGGAGGACATGATGGTCTTTGTAAAAGCTTCTATTATTAATTGTAACTTAACGCCAAATTTTGGGCGCCCTTCTTGTGTTTTACCTTAAGCATCAAGCTCTACAATCTCAAGGACCCATATGTGGAGGAGGAGTTGTAACCGTTCTTGCACGCGCGCTTCACATCAACCTAGGTAACATCCAACCGTTGACAGGAAGTAACCATCTCAGTTTTTTACTCTAAGAGCATGTGGTATGATTTCTAGAACTAATAGCAGATACTTCCTTGATATACCTAGAGCAGATCACTTGATCCCAGCTCCTTTTCTTAATGGTCTATTCTATATCGAGGATGGACGTTTGCATTTTGACGCGCAGGTTGAGGGAGGTCTACTCCGCCAAGAAATACCCGTGGGAGGAGGAGGAGAAGATGAAGAAGTAGAATAAGAGGGACCTGAATAAGATGTGTAGCCACCAAACTACTACACCACCTATGAAGATATCTATGCACTTGAAGGAAACATCCAAAATATGAACAACATCTCCATCAACCTTCGAGAAGCTTCTGCGAACCTCGCCACCTAGTTCTATGATTGGAGCAGCCGATGGAACATGGGAGATTATCCACCGCCACTACAATGAGCAACAAAAGGGCTTGCAAAAGCCTGAGCTTGGGGACAGTTCCCCAGAAATTTTATTTGTGTCATAACGAGGTTGTACTCCAGCTCCTTGGGAGCTTTGAAACACTCGTGTTGGCTTATTCCAACACTTTGCTTTTTTGTTTGCTTTCATTTTTAGTTTTCTTTTTTTTCATTTATTTTTCTTTTCTTAATTCCTTGCTTGGTCACAAGTTCTTTTCTATTCTTTAATCCCTATTCTCGAAAAATACAAAAATATTTTTCCTTTTTCTTTTTTCGTAAATGTGGATTCGCACTTTGCCTCTTTACTTTAATATTATTATGGGAGTAATCGTGCTTGAGTTTTGAAAGAACACATCCCTATAAGGAAGAGGATTATGAAGTCACTTATGAAAGGTATGTCCTATGTATCCCACTTTTTAAGTTTGAGTTGTTTATCTTAGTTGGTTGATTTGCTAAGATGCTATGCTAGTGGGAGTAATTTAATATAGTTAGAGTAAAGCTTTTTATTGGTACGATGATTAGTTGTGGAAGCCTTTGCTCTAGTTCTTTTAGCTAACCGAGTCTTGTCTTGGAAATAATATTACCAAACAAGTACAATAAGAAAAAGTTTGAAATTTATGACTTGTTTGATGAATGATTGTCTTGAGAGTATACCCTTGAAGATACTTAATCCCATAGATGTTTTCATAGTCTTGACGGCATTCTTGCAATGAGTTGTTTGATTGAAATGAAGTCTAGTGTTAATTGTGATGCATGCCAAAGCTAACCTTGTGGATCAAACTGTGGTACCAGCATAAAAAAAGAAGAGAAAAGGGAAAAGGTTCTATGTTTCTCATGCACACCTTTGCGATGCCAACAACTCTGCTAGCTTTTGAACGATCTATGGTATAACTCTGGATTTTGGCTATGAGTTGATGACATGAGTGGCATATGTGTCAATATATGGGAAAAAGTATTAGTATTATCAAAGGTTATGCAAGCACTTGTAAAAGAAATAGCCAATGATCCTTGAAAGAGGAAAAAAAGATAAGGAAGAAAAAATATATGTATGAAGATCCACATAACAAGTCCTTGGCATGTCTCGTTACTACTTTATGAATTTTCTTGAAATACAATGATTGGATTATAAGTGTTTTTTGATAGACTTGATTTATTGATGTGGGCGTAAATAAGACACTTAACTATTATGCTACTTAGTACATGAACTCTCTCACTCAATTATGCTATTAAAACATCCTTGTGTTCCTTGGCAAGCTCAGAGTTAACTAGAAGAGTTGGATTGATTGTTACACTTCTAGTTATTTATACTTACATTAAATTTTACTTTGATTGTCTTGACTTACCGAAGCTTGTATAGTATTCTTTTCATCTCTCTAACTTTGATAAGCCTTTTAAATGGATGAAGTGCTAAACGCATAAGACTACCAACCGTAAGTGAATTCTTATTCTTGTTGTTTCAAGTTTAAACGTTGAATTCCTTATAGTTCTTTTGTTTCTTCTTGCTCGAGGGCGGTCAAGGTTTAAGCTTTAGGGAGGTTGATGGCTCCAAAAATAGCCATCTTCCAACGCATTTAAACATTGTTTTTAGTCAATCAGTTGACAAGAAACTCTCAATCTTTGCCACTAATGCTAGATAATTGCAAATATATGCAAAACCTTGCTTTGAATTGTGTTTTGCAGGAAATCACACTTTTAATGCGAAATCAGGAGTCATAATGAAGGTTTTTGAGGAAGTCCACACGACCAAGTAATTGTGGAGTCAAATCATGGCGATTGTAACCGTAATGGCCACTCGTACGGGCAGGGCCTGCCCGTACCGTCCGCCCATACCATGTAGCGGCAGCTCCGTCTCCTCAAACCCTCTCAACCGTGACTCTAAGGCTAGAGCGCTTGAGATTGAAAATTTCCTCTAGGGTCCTAGGATAGTTTCTAGCATAGAACTCATTGAGATGGTACCTTATTGACTTAAAGGATGGAAGAGTTTCAGGCCGAACAGCATACCCGACATCTGCTAGGTAGAACTTTCCTTCAGGAAGCTTGAGCTCATCAGGTCTGTTAAGGCTGTCATTCAGAATTGTGCCATCATGGGAAAATCCTTCCCATCTAGCAAGCACACATGTGAATTTTATGTCGAAATCAACAACAACAAGCACACTCTGGCAGGGGTAGTGCTTTCACCCCTTGTATGCAGCATGTTCGGCTTTTGGCACTCTAGCCATGACATGAGTACCATCAATTTCTCCAATACAATCCTAACATTACAAGAATGTTAGGCGGTAGTGTAATACAACCATCTCATGAAGTACAAGGTAGAGTTGATCACCTTAAAATATAGGAACCTCGAGCGTTGCCTTGTATCTTCGAGGGGGTTTGACCACTAGGTGGCTTGATCATCTCTCCACTGAGCTCGCCAATAGCATAGAGCACCTGATGGAAATACCGGGAAATCATCTTGGTAGATCTCCTCCATGTGTTGTGAATCACTCAGAATCTCTGGTTATGTCCTAGAACATAGAAACAGAGCCACTTGCTTTTTGATAGAGGTGTTGATGTTGTCCTTAAGAAAACCCCTAGACCTTAATGTTTGCACAAGATGGTTAAAAGGGACCCTTCTCATCTTGAGCACGGTGATATCCTCTATATCGTTCTTGTTGTAGATGTAGTTTAGATTTGCCATCCTCTCTCTACCACGCTGCATCATGGGACTGTATGTCACTTCCGGCCTGTTAGTCCTAGCAGCCGCTCTTCTATACACCAGGAGCACCTATGCCTGAATCGCAGAAACAAGGGCAGCTTCATGGATGATAACTGGTGGTTCCAAAAGTAGCCATCTTCCACCCCATTTAAACATTGTTTTTAGTCAAGAAATTAATAAGAAACTCTCAATCCTTGCCACTAATGACTAATAATTGCAAAGATATGCAAAACCTTGCTTTGAATTGTGTTGTGCAGAAAATCGAGCTTTTTAATGCGAAATCAGGAGTCATAATTAAGGTTTTTGAGTAAGTCCACACGACCAAGTAATTGTGGAGTCAAATCCTAGCGACTTCAACTGTAATTACCACTGGTATGGGCAGGGTCTGCCTGTACTGTTCGCTCGTACCATGTGGCGATGACTCCATCTCGTCAAACCCTACAACTTTCATGAAGACGCCTATATATTTTGAGGTCTCAGCCACCGCACAGCAGGCCACCATTCCTAGATTGCATCACAATACCACCAAATGAGATCCACGTCATTGTTCATCCATTGTTGATACATCCCCTCCATTAGCCATAGCCATTGCTTTGTACTTTAGATCTCCTTGTGATTCGGTGACCATTGTAAGAATATTTGATTTCAATCTAAGTATTTTGCACAATGTTTTCTATCCGTGATCTTATTGTTATGAGTGAGTAGTCCTCACGGGTTGCGGGTTGGGAATAAACCTCGCAGCGATTATGTGCATCTAATTCATGGGAGCATTGTGAATTGTTTGAAATAGTGATATATATTTTTTGTTTCTTTGTCTCTTGTCTCGATTTGTGGACTTGTAGGTACCCAAAGATCCCATAGATTGATAAAGGCTTGAGGTGAGATACTTGGCTAGCCGCGATCTCATAGGAACCCTAGTGACAGAAAGGGTAGTACGGTCTTCGCTTAGCGCCCCATTCGGGATCACAACAACATCACCACTTAATGCTTTGATTTGTGTTTTACACTTAATAATCGTTTGTAGCCCGTTGCTTTGTGGTGCACTGAGTTGGACTAAAATACTTTTGCTAGGCCTGCTCCATCACGGGGGCTCTGTTATATTAGGATGTGTTGCTCACAAGAGATTATCCCTATTAAAACTTTACACATGATTGTGCTTATTATTATCTTTTATCCCATATGATGTGCAGCTGCAGGTGCCATCCATTGATTCAACCCACTATAAAAGTAAACTAGATTAGTCCGGTAAACAAAGGTAAAACAAAGAAACAAAGTCTTGTAGACATGTCCATTTTATTTCCTTTTAGCATTACTTTCCAAGGTTTAACTAAATATAGGTCTCCTAGGAAAAAATCTATTATACTACATCCGTGAATCCAGATTGAAGGTATCAATAACCTTCAATTGTTGGCCCTAAACATAGTGGAATTGCATAAGCACTCTAGGTACTACCCTAATGTCGAGCTAACTACCTAAGGTACTAATGTAGGGGGAGGAGGCAAGGAAAAGTTTCTTACCTTCATGGTTGCAGACGTCAATGATTGGGAGCTGGTGAGGAAGAAGGTGCTATGAAAAGTGAAGAGGTCGTGCATGTGAGAGCTTGGCGAGAGATGGCAGGAGACCTAGTTTTCGTGGCTCTATTTTATAGCAAAGGTCTGTCTGACCTCCTCCTTTCTGTCACCTACTAGCATAAATCCCCATTTTCCTTTGATACTAGGGGAGACGCTGATCTACCGGCCGATTCCATCTACTCTAGCATGAGATTGCCCTCCTCCTCCGTCGCTTTCGGTCTCCTTCATCTCTGGCAACAGGATACACGACATCGTCTCCATCGACGTGACGTGTTATTCTTCTTCCTTGTCGACCCTGGGTGCTCTACCTATTATGCCATGGTGGAGGTAAAGCACCCTTTCTTCACTGACCCTAGTCAATCTAACTATTCTATCCCCATGGTGCATACATAATATTTAAGGTCGACTATGCGAGTACTCATGCTAGATCGATTTCAATAGGGCTGAGCCTTATCCATCGGGCAGCAGCTCTCATAGCTATGATTCGGGCATGGATCATACTCGTTCATAAGAGACTATTGCTTGCTATTTCAGATAGGTCTTGTATGCAATTTTGGAGATGAGAGAGGAGATGATCAACCTACCAACTGGTTAAACTCCAAGCAAGATAAAAACAATTACAGATGGTTTCCATATTTCAGAGTGAGGGAAAAATTGTGTATTTCGTTTACATGTGAACACTAACATGGAAATAGACATCATTGTTTCTTCGTGTCATCACATGATTATATTGGTACAATCGATGGTACTCATGTCACTTCTAGAGTGTCGAGATCACACTCTTTAACATGCATGGGAAGTAAGTACTACACTAGCCTTCGAGTCATCATAGAGAGGGTGTTTGCTGTTCTGAAGAATAGATTCAAGATCCTTGATCAGAAGCTATTCCATCATTTTCCCACCCCAGTTAAGCTAGTAATTGTCTATTTCATTCTACACAACTGGATCTTAGGATGGGATCTTCATGAGCATTGGCCTCCTGTGGCAAGTTAATTCCCGACAAGGTTAAAACTAGTCATGTTGTGGAACAAGGAGATACTAAAGCTTGGAAGGACAAGAGGATGTAGTGGGCTCAATCAATGTGGGATGATAGATCAAACGCCAGGTTGTGAACATGAAGAAGAAGAAAGTTGAACTCCCTTTGATTGTCATCGATGAAAACTGGACTATAATGATAAAACTGATATTTGATTTCTAATTAGGGACATAAATTTGCACAATCATTTGATTCGTCGTTGTTTCTAATCATGGTGAAGTTTGTTAAGGTCACCACTAGAGATATAGGTGAGCACAAACATAGGCTGCATGAACCAAACAAGCGACCTTGCATTGCTAGACAAATTCCTCCTCATGTGCATCGCCAGAGCAAATCCTGCTCACGTGCACGTAAGCAGACACGAGGTAGAAAACTAGCCAAATCCCACAATATGAGGTACCAACCGAATCGGAGAACATAGCACAGAGGTTGTTTTTGGTGGCCTGTCCCCTAGAGGCTACCCCTGGGTGTCCCAAAATAGTTGCATCCTACCAAACACGTTCCTTGTGTTTCTCATAATACGTGGAGTTGTTTCAAAAATAAAAACTTAGACCACTCATTTCCTCCTCTTTTTTATGTGAGTAAAATCTAGTTACGATGTGTGGTAAATTAACGCAAGCATATGCCGCTGAAGCCCACGGACGCCTATGACTAGATCAGTAGACTCACTGCTCACTAGAGTCAACTCGCACCCGCCAAGCAGCCATTGGCGGGTCTATTATGTTACCTACTCATACCAGTTTTGGAGCCTCTCCGTTTCCCTAACATCATGCAGATTTGTAGGCCCTAGGTTTTATATTATTTTACACAATGAACACACATCTAACAATGAACCGGATGAACCAATATTTACTACCTATGTCACTTAGGGTCCGAGAAAATTCCTAATAATCACCAAACAAAATAGTCTCATGAATATTACATCATGCAACCGAAAATATACTTTGAACTACATCTACATATAGGTTTGTAAGAACTAACCTCCACAATATCACTTTACGTCATACCATTATCTTTTATCTTTAGAGGTTTCAAATATGTGTACCGTCAAAGTCCAGCTAATCCCCAACTTAGGACATCCACTGTGTTATCCATAAGGCTATCCAGAAGCCAAAAGATAGTCCATAAGTATCCATATACATAGTAAAGGTTTACTTTAGCGAAATTTTCTTCAGGTGACCTACAAGCTTATGGGTTGTCCATAAACAATAAACAATTAGTTTACTCTCTTCCCTCTCTCTTGCTTGTTTGTTCTTTAAACAAACATGTGGGTCATATCTTAGGATGAACTTGACCTTATACATTATAGCTATTTCCATAAATTGCATGAGTCCTATCTTATAGCAAAAGTTCACCTTATACATAGGTGATGCCCTGCACTTCTCATATTTACCCTGATTCATAAAGAAATATAAACAAGACACAACATCAACTTCTATGAACCCACAACATGAAGTTAGGCCATCTCCAACCGTTGTCCCCAAATCATCTACATATGTGTTTTCTAACCCTATCTATCAAAAACATGACAAAGGGCGCCCCTAAGATTTTCCCATATATGCACTTTCTTCCCAAACCTTTACCAAATTTGGGAAATGTTTTTGTCCCTATACGTCAAAAACAAACCTAGCTATTTTTTGCAATCATGGATGCTGACAAACACATCAATTTCTCTCTTGCGCTACCAATAAAAAATTATTTACGAACACCTCTCAATCGATTAGGTATGCAAGGTTTGGTATCACGCACATACGGAGCTTTCAAACTCTACATTTCATTGGCATTAAAATATTGTAATATTCGCTTCCCAAGTTATGGTTTGCAAAAACTTACTTTCACATGGAAGCACGACCATTCCAAAAATAATAAGTGAAGAGAAATATAGTACGCATGTGTCTTATTGTTTGCAATTGTTTTTCATCGCAAGATAACTAAAGATGTATGAATTTAGGATGCAATATCGCTACTTCAACAAAAGTTAGCTAGCAAACCGACAATGTTGAGAGATAAACAAAATAAAATAACAAGTCTCACATCAATTAGTCTCATTGCACAACTCGGCCCTTCATAAATCCTACTTGCACGTGTTTTTGTTGAAGCCTATGTTAGCTAAAATCCATCGAAACCTCTCGATTCTTGTCTTTTCCATCATCACAGGGCCTAGCTAAACATTTATATATTCTCACGGGAAAAGGAAAAAAACTGAACCCCCAACAGTTATGCTAATATCAAGCCAATGACGTGGATGTGTACTTTTCACATACCCTCTACTTCCACAAATGTTGGTCTCATGATGACAAAGGAGCGGATGGAGGAAAAAGTTGGTGAGACCCTCTCCCCCTACAGCTAGGATCACTGATGATTTTACTTGTTGTTGTCATTTTGTTATACATGGATGGATTTTTTTTAACCACGTTGGAGTTTTTTAATTTCAGTTTGACATTGTAGTTATTATTATTTAATGATTGATTGTGTGGTCTATTTATGATAAAAATTACAAGTATCTTCTATACATAAATAGCTAGCCCCAACTACTAGATTCCCTCGCATCGTGCTTCCATGTCACCTCAATTGTTGATGTCGTTCGATCTAAATTGTTGAACATTACCAAGTCATGCATGTATTCATAAATTACACTTTTTGGTATTAATCTATCGAGAATGCTAGACTTACGGAAAGTAGGTTACAAAAACGTCTTACGAATAAACGTGGTAGAAACCGATTGGTTTAGTTCTCTACCCCTCCGTGATTTCTGGCGCGTGAACCATCTGGCTGATAGACACGTCTGTCCGTAAGTTGAATCCCGTAAAAATATTTTTGTAGATGTAGCATTACTGTTAATCTATACATGTAAACCATGTTACCTCATCAAGTCATGCATGTATTTTCTTCGAGGTGTCATGTGTATCATTTACAACTTAATATTTTTTGCATTAAGTTTTGCATGATCATGAAGGGTATATGCATTGCATGATAGGAAAACAAATATATACGGTCATGCTTCATATTTTTTTAACAGTAGTTTCACTTTAAGTCAAATTCAAAAGTTCTTCTATTTTATAGATTATTTATTCACACAAATAACATGTTTCAATTATTTTAAATTTAAACCGATAACACTCTTACACATGTTCTAAATAAATTTAGTTATTTGTAAGCACATATTTACTCATTTTTAACATGGTTTCCGCAGCAATACGTGGGACATCACCTAGTTCTAGAGTTGACATGGAGCAAGTGTGTTGTTAAAGCTGGAACGTAAATGGATTACCTTAAAAATTAAGTCGAATGTCCATTTTATATTTTGGAAATAATAAAATATGTTCCCTAGACTTTTTTAATGAAAATATATTTCTGAATGCTGAAAATGGTGAGAATAGTATTGATGTAGTAGACATGACTAGGACCTAGCCCCTAGGGTCCCTAATATTGATGTAGTAGAGTGAACTAGAGTTGGCCAGGCTAGATTTAAACTAAAGAACTAATTGTTCCTTTCTTTCTTCTTGTTCTATTATCTTTTTAGGAATCTGAACAAGCCTTTTAACCTTCCAAATGGGCGTAACTAAAATCAAAACTTTTTTCTTCTTTTTGTCCCAAAACTATAACTACAATGCTTCTCCTTGGCATGCCAATGCCTTTCCAACAACACCAACTTCTCAAAAAAATGTTGTAATATTTTGAAAACCATGCCACATTTGGTATCTTGTAGAGAGGATAACATTATTAATGTGGTTGCTCCACCGAGCAACCTTGGCACACGGCCATGTGGTATCTAGGCTTCCTCATCTCCACGGAGCTTCTCGGGTCTACTATTCCAGTAGCAATAGTTAATTCTCCATTTAAGTGATGGGAGGTCAACTAATTCAGTGACGAGGGTCTCCTTTTAGTTTCTGATTGTGCATTTTCCACGCGATCAATGAGGATGATTTTGTCCATGGTTGTATCAGTTCTAGAGTAGGTTTGACCTTGTTTGCACTAGCTTTTGCTAGTTCGGGAAACCATCTTCTTAATCAGTGGAACAAACTTGTCTTGGCTAATTGTTTTTCACTCCATCGTATCCAGTAAATAAACATATTATAATGGAAAAAACAAGCAAAGAATGGACATATATGCGTCAAGCAACCCAAACTTGATAGTTCAAAACACATAGAATTGATATAATAATACAAAGAAGTCAAATCATTTACTATTTAAGTTAACTATGTGGTACATCAATCAATATTATCTTGTAATTTTCAAGGGAATGTCACCATAAAGTTATGATGTGACATGCCCTATGTCCACATCTACTACGACAACACCAAGTACTCCGAGTGGACCAATGGCACGTGCACACATCAAAGCTCTCCACGATAAGGTGAATTCGCTCCTCTCCATGTGTGACTTTGATACATGCAATCGTGCTATGTGTCCTTAGATACGAACCCCAAGAGCTACGCCCTTTGGAACAAGACATCAAAATGAATCCATATGAAGAAACTGGCGTCACTCGTACTACCGCCACCCCAGCGGTACTACTCGCGGTGCTAGATCTGCTCATCGCTCTAGCCACAACCCTTGCCAGAACTACCACCAAACCTCCACCGGTACTCCGCCTAGTTCATAATCCGCGTTAGTACTACCGCTGAAGTTCCGGCCAAGTACCGCTAAAAGGGTACCAACCTTCAGCATGCATCCAGTATGATGTCACCCCTTTTCCAGAACTAGGGCAAAACCGAGCTAGAACTATCGCCACCCTCTTAATGGTACTACCACCGACCCGCCGGTACTACCACTAACACGTGAAAACCCTCAAGCGAATTAGCGTTGCGATGCCTCGAAGGCTAGAGATAGGGTCTGATCGATACTACTAGTCGCTCACCGTTACTACTAGTACTGCGTAGCCTATGAGCCTAAATGCCCCCTGAGCCAAGTAATCTTGTCCATTACTTGTCCTTCCACCCTAGTAATATAAATAGATTCCTCATATCTCATATCTAGATTAGAATGAATTTGAATTGGCTTAGCCTCTACTTTTCCATTGGAGGAACGTCTCTTTAGATCTAGATCTAGACTAAAGATTATACAAGGCCCACCACGTTTGAGACGGATCTTTCTACCTTGTGCCCTATATCGCGTTGATCTCCCTCTTTAGGTCTCTATCAACTACGATCTCTCCACAAGAGGATTCTATCTGCTCCGAGTCGATCTTTCCATTGTATACATCTACCCTAGCGGTCTCTTCCACGTGCATTCTATTGAGTTGGTGATTCAGGCCAACGAGGAAAACCGGAATCGTGTGGGTGGGATGTCTGTATCTTACTTTTGGTGTATTCATCCTTCGTGTTCATCATCCTCCCCTTGATTACACCCCAAATCCGTGAAGATCGGGCCACCCCTCGAGGTTAACCCTTAAATGTTATCTCTGTTAGTTCATGATCAAATGTCAGTTACATTCTCCACAAGTTTGGACAGTAAAAAATTAGGGGTTAACCTCTAGAAGTTAATTATGTAAACTAATTCAGTGTTGACGATGATTTGTCGGCAAGTTCCTTGTCCGCATTGCTGATTCTTGAGTTAAAGGCTTTCATCTCCTCAAATTGACGATTTCTTACCTAGCAGCATCATAGACAATTATTTTAAGGGTATAATTGAAAGAACTAATACTCCAACAACTATTTTGAGTATATGTGTTTGGTCATTAATACAAAGCATGAAAGAAAGACTGTCCAACTCAAGTTGTTCACATGACATTAGTAAGCATAACAATTCACTCTTCACTAACACACCCACATATATGTTAACCATGCCTAGCAAATTTTTGGCATATTTTATGGAACAGAGAATATATACATACCTCCCAATGGCCTCCTGGCTTTTCCTTTTCACCCTGAAGGAGAGAAAATGCATGCATATAAAAATTGAGCATAAATATCCGAGCAATCGTTTTTTGAGAAGTTTAAACTGTGAGAAATAATGGACAATTACTTGGCCTTGGAGCGTGGGAATTGCCCGATGGACCACGTAATGCGCATCTACAATGCCAATCTGCTCTTCGGGATCCTGCGAAATTTAAAATATAACAAAAATGTTTATAGATGTCTATGCATAAAATATTTTTCAAACGCTTTTCAACAATTAATCAGACTATGCTTACATCGACGCATCTCCAAAAATGGGAGTCAATAGGCCATCCGTGAACGAGGTCATTCTGCAATCAAACGCAGTAATTCTTCATTTCAGACCAGACAAGTAAAAAACATCGACCCTGCGATGATGAAAGTTCCGGCAAGTGTACATGCCTACCTGGATCATGTGCCACACACATCTCCAAGCATCCCTAGTGAATACCGGCGCCATCACCTCTACGAATCTGCATCCGCCATCCATATACATTATATTACAGTATACATATACATGCTTGCATCTTAATTGATCGCATAAAAACCCCTATAGCTATAGATCATTGCAAATAAAAAAGGTTCTAAATCTTCATTTTCAAACATAAAAAAGAGCCCAAGAAAACCATTTGGAAGTGACAGAGTGCAGAATTCAGTTAATTACCCGCTGCACGGCCGTTTGTGCACGTCCCAGCAATGCTCTCCCCCTGCATCTGTCCTGTTCATTCATGACGGACAACCCAAATTTCAGAGAGACCATGTCAATATCCAAAACATCAGCTTTGCAATAACCATGATTTTGGAAGGTTACTCGTGTATCTTCAGACTGCTAACAATCTACGAATGTACCATCATCATCGGTGTGCACGGCCGGCAATGCTTACTTGTGCATCTCGCTGCCGTTTTTCCTGGCAGTGACGTCGTACATCGGCGCCCCTTTGGTCGCGTCGAGCCCCGGCTGCGAGATCTCGAGACCGTGCTTCTTCACAATGTCGAGGTACCTGCCACCATGCAGAATCTATTCATCATCATCGATCACATGGCGGAGAAATGTCCGGAGCTCAGAGAAACCATAGGAGACATGTGAGGATCACAGGAAGGACATATACCCCTCCGCCGTGAAGTTGTCGACGCCGAGGTCCTCGTCCCACACGAAGATGTAGTCGTAGGGCGCCACAGTGCTCGGGTGCAGGAACCTCTTGGCAAACCACCTTCGTCCGGTGAAATTTGAAGATTGTCAGTTTACAGTTCCAATATCGATTTCAAATGAAAATTGTTAGTTGATCGTCTTCATAAAGAACACTTGTTTTCGCGTGCTGTTTGAGGGAGGGAAAGCTCTAGGAGATGTCTGAAATTTCTTCGTTTTGGTTTCTGTTACGTTTTGTGCATCTGCTAGTGTTGGACATACATGGATCTGTGATGTAAAACTGAAACTCTGTAGAACATGTTGCTTCGTTAATGAAGCAGGAGGAAGCCCCTTTGATAAAAAAAACGATTTAAGATATATATTTCGGGCACAAGTGAAATATCTGAAATTTTGGTTGTTAGTTCGGCCAACGGACTGAAGATTCCAGCTGAAATGAAAGGCACTTAGGTAGGACTGAAAGGAAGTATGCATGACGAGATGGACAGTTATGTTTACCATTTGGTCTGCTTCCTGGCGCTGACATGTGCGACCTCATGAGACCACTCGAACTCGTCCCACTCTGTTGTGCGACCATCATAGTGGAACAACACGATGTCGAAGTTGTCGGAGAACTGCATACATCGTGTACATATATACACACAGAGAAGTGCCACTTGATTATCATGGAGTTTTACATTTTAGAAAAAAGCTGCGACAACTAATTTGGAACGTAGGGGGTATATATGTTAATCTAGTGCCTGGTCTGTCAGACAACAGATGACTATGGAGTTCAACATCTGAAGCACTGAAAAAACCTAGTGCTTGTAGGTCACACAATCAATACAGTGTATATGGCCAGACTTGACAAAACCTAGTGCTTGTTGGCAGTTCTTTACCTTGTGAACAGTTGCGTTGATATTGGCTCGCTCGTCATACCCTACCGCGAGCGCGAGGAGATACTTGCGAGCCGGGCTGTCCTGCATCCGCATCATATCGGAACCAGTCATCAACCATGAAAGATAGAATGCAACAACTTCTATCCACCGATGTCCATAAAATTCAGACTTGAGAGTGAATGAGGAAGAACAAAGTCCCCTTTTGCGCCCAAAACTTTTCACGAGGCTCATATTTTCCCCCTCAAACTTTACTTGGCTCACTAAACCCCCCTAAACTATCACTAATGGTCTGTTTTCTATCCCCTTGACCCTGTCAACAGGTTGGATCAAATCCCGGGTTAAGGGGGTTAAATGGACCATTAGTTATAGTTTAGGGGAGTTTGGTGAGTCAAATAAAGTTTGGGGAGGAAATATGAGCAAACTGAAAAGTTCGGGGGGGGGGGGGGGGGGGGGGGGGGGGGGAGAGTTTGGACTTTGTTCAATGAAAAAAATGAAGTGTAATAATGTGACGCAGGATTTCAGCCAGGTTCAGAGAAGGAAACAACATAGTACCTCTCTTGGGGATCCCAAGAGCCGGCGCAGGTGAAGATCGGACTCCGAGACCAGGATCCCCGGCGGCAGCCTCCTCTCCGCGCCGGCTCCAGGGTTTGTTCTTGCAATCCCTGCAGTCTACGAATTACCAATTAACATAGTGTCAATTTCTTGCATCCATTTGTTGGCCATTTTAGCAGCGAAGAGAAACCCGAGTCACTCAGAAAGTTGAGAGATGCAAAATGTAATGGAGTACCCCCGAGCTAATGGCATTTGATGTGCTAGTGCTGTTCCTGCCGAATAGCGCCCATAATCTGCAGTTCGCGGCACCACCGGTGCTGCTGCTGCTGCTCCAAGGCAGCATGCCACACTGAAGCTGCACGCACAGCAATGGTCTCAGACGCAGCTCGCCATGGAGAATCAGAGCCCATGCCTTGCTTACCTTTGGTGTGACGGCCGCAGGAAAAGAGACGCCGAGGAAGAACCCGAACGCCACCGCCAATAAATTCGTCAGAACCGGGCCAACCGCTTTCGTTTTCATCCTCGATCGCTCGCTTGCTCACTCGACCAGTGTAGGTGTGCTCCTGGTATGGTGTGATGTGGAGGAGGAGCAGAGCTAGCTGTCGTTCTAGGGTGTGGTGGAGAAGAAGACTCTTTTCGTCAGGGGAATGCAGAAGGACTTGGTTGATTAGCCTAGTATAATAATTTGCATCGGTCCAGATTAAGCGCGCATGCATAGAGAGACTCAAGTTTGGTTTCTACGCCTGATTAACTGCTCCGTTCAAGCAGCGGAGACACGGGCGCGAGGCCCTACGGCTCTACTAGAACACTACTACACATCCAATAAAAAATGGATGGAATGGAAGAAAATCGAGAAGTTTGCTGGAGGTGGAGGAGATCGATCAATGTGCTGAATTTCAGCACTACTAGCACTCACCTCTGACGGCCGAGAACCTACCTGTCATTGCTAACTGAGAGCGGTGCTAAGGGCAACTCCAACAGTCCCCGCATTTTGGATATTGATTTTGTCCGATTCAATTCGTTTGCGGGGTGTTGGACAGGCCGTCCAGGCTCAGCCTAGTTGCGGTGACCTGTGCCCCCAACCGGCTATCCCATTTGCGGCCCACTGTCCGCGGGGAGCCATCACTTGATTGTAGTCTCAGTGCTAATGGCGATCGGCGTCCCCCGCGTGTTTTTCCCGCCAGGGCTCAAGTTCTCGCCCGCTGGCCCCGGCCTTTCCCGTTTAGGCCGCGCCATTTTCCGCCCTTCCCCCACCGAGCACCCCGCGAATATAAAGGGGCCGGCCGGCAGGACGGGGAGCACCAACCAGCACCAACCCCTCCCTCGCCATGCCGAACAGCCTCCCTGTAACCTGGGTCGAGCTCAGCAAGTTCGCCCTCGATGCGTACCCCTTCCTCCCCTTCCCCATCCCTCCCGGGCGCCGGTGAATCTTCGGAGGATGACACGGGAGAGTTGGCGGAGGCGGAGGCCGAGGTGAAGGTGGAGGTCGAGGCGGAGGCGGACGACGAAGTCGATAGCGCAGACGTAGCGCACTATGCCCTAGAGAAGTACGTCGACGAGCTTTAACGGGCCTTCAAGGCCAGGGAGGCCGCCGAGCGGCTGCGCCTAGAGGCTGAGGAGGTGGCGAGGGAGGAGGTAGCGGCCAACGAGGACCGCGACGAGCGGGAGGCCATGCTGGAGGAGGAGCGACAGCGGCAGGACGCGCAGGAGACGGTGGAGGCCATGTCCAAGGCCGCCGCCAAACGGGAGGCGCTGGCAGAGGCGGTTGCCTTGCATGCTGCTGTGGCGGACGTGGCCCAACGGGAGGTGGTAGTGGCCGCCGTCAAATGGGAGGCGAGAGCGGCGCGCATCCGCAAAGTCGGCCAGGCAGAGGTAGGCGGAGACCCTCGCGTGCCACCGCAGGAGGCAGGCAGCAAGGGCCAAGAACGAAGCCTTGGCGCCTAGCGGGCACAAGCAGCCAAGAACGCAACCTTCGGCCAGGACGGGGCCGATGCTTAGTAGATTAGTTTAGTTTAAAAACTACTATTTCTTCGTATTAGTAATTTTGTGAGTATAACGCGCGGACCCAGATGAGGACTGGCCCAGACGCGCGGGCAATCTGAGTCCCCGCAAATCAAGCTCAATTTTTGACCCGGTTTGTGCTGAAACGGATGGGTCCGAGGCTGGCTCTCGTTTTGCGGGTGTGTATTGGGCTGTGGGCTCGGTGCGGGAGCAGGATCGGACCCATGAAATCCGCTTGTGGGGGGCGTTGGAGTTGGCTAGGGCAACTCTAATGGCACCCCCAAAACGCCGCATCGACTTGTTGCCTCACCTCCGTGCAGTTCAAGGCTGTAGAGCAGGATCCACAGTGTTGCCCAACACAGTCATCGTGGTCGTAGGTCTAAAGGCTGTAAAGCAGGATCTCCACAATGTTTGCACGACAGTCATCGCGGACGTGTAGGGTGCGAAAGAGGAGGCGGCACGCCTGGGATTGAGCTTGCAGCGGTTGGTGTGTAGGGGTGTGCAATGGAACTGGAGGATCTACACACAAAACGAGTCGCAAATCTAAACAATTCTGGGTCAACCAATTTGCGATAGAGTATGTGATATTCACCAAAAAGAGACCAGTTATGCCATTATCTCCAACACATCTCGTACATTCAGAATTTATGCCGAGCAAATTCAAGTACTCACTAAAAACCAACCAAGAACCTCCGGTACCAACGAACTGTCAAAGCTACCAAGTTCATGCATAATTGCATCAATCATACTCAACTAACTTAAGAAGTGCAATATATATATATATGGCAATAACTTAACATAGAACGCAGACATCTTTTAAGCAGAGGCAGCAGGAGCCTTGGTAGCAGATGAAAGCTTTGACCTCCTCTTGGCCATGCTCTCACTGCGGCGATCTCTCTGCTCCTTCAGTCTCTGTGCGAGCAGCTTCTGGTACTCTGCAGCCTCAGCCTTCTTCTTGACAATCCTCTTCTTCTTGTCAGCAACTCTAGCACGCTTCCTCTGGAGGGTCAAGGGAGTCACGAGACGCTGGATCTTGGGAGCCTTGCTCACCTTCTTGCCTGCAAATAACAACACACGTCAATGACACAGGGAAGAAGTCAACGAGACATACGTTGGATGCAGACGACTTTTGGGTTTACAAGACAAGCTGACAACTACAGAACTTTTGAACAAGGAATATGGAAGCTCACCCTTCTTGTTGGTGAAGGTCCGGCGGTATGTGTTGACGTAAGTGCGGACATCATCATCCTTGCCGAGGTTGAAGAGCTTCTTGATCTTGGAAGCCCTCTTGGGTCCCCTCATCCTGGGCTTCTCAGTGTCAGTCAGACCAGGAAGATCATTCTCACCCTTCTTGACAATCACCAAGTTGATAACAGACAGGTCCTGGCTGACAATGCAACCACGGACAGACTTCCTCCTGCGCTCACCATTGCGCCTGCCATTCCCACGGAAGCAAGGTGTACCTACAGAATTGAGGGCAAAAGCAGTATCGGTAAGAGTACAGATCAAAAGGGATTAAAATGCAAGTGCTTAGTGCCTTCGAAATAAAGGTATACCCCTATGCAGCAGAAGGCGGACACGCCCATTGGTTAGCACTCCTTGCTTCATTGGGAAGCCTTGTTTATCACAGCCACCCATGATCTTGAACACATACCCCTTGAATTCCTGAAGACAGAGGAAACAACAGATATCGTTCATCAGAAGGAGCAAATAATCAAATGAAGGGTCAAGTATCAGGATATAAGTTGCAGTAGATTACCTCACCCAGAAAATCACCAACCACCTCCTGAGAGATTCTTTTGTCATAGAAGTTCCTCCTGTGGTTCATAAAATAGTTGACAGATCATTAACCAAAATAAACAGTGATTCCGAAGTAAACTACATTAACAATTTCATAATGGTCCAGAACACCAAGAGCATTATTATCGAATAAGCTCCAAACAAGTTCAACTTCTAGTATAAATCTTGTTCATGGCATCACAGGGTATATTATGTTTCAAAGTACTGAGCATCACAAATAGTTGAAACTATTAATATTATAATATGTTAAAGAGCAATTCATCACAAATTCATGATCTGACCTTGCATAGCAACATCACAAACATACCAACTCAGAACATAAAAGGTACATATCTAACTGCATTTTTCTCTAGCTCAAAGTATGAATACGTGCTAAATGCAACAAAATCTGAGCACTACGAAAACCCTGCATATTGAGGTTTCAGAAATAAACTGTCCTGTTGCAACGCCATCACGAAATAATCTTCAAAACAATCCTAAAACGCACCATAACATTTTAACACTTCCGCATCATCCAATCAAATTCAACAAACTAACAGAACAAAGCGCCATTACTACCAATCAATCAAAATCTACTTCACAGAAACTAAGTATTAGATGGAAAAGAAAGCAGCATTCACGGCTCAACCAAACTAGAGTAGTCGGTGACAAGGATCTGCACACCAAATAGCAACATAGTAGTTTCCTAAAAATCAAATCAAGTGCGGTGATTACAGGATGAACACTTACAGCTTCTGGTCGTCATCGATCTCCAGCTTCTTCTGGCACCCCGTAGCGGGGCAAGCGATGTTCGCCTGAAACCAAGGCAAAAATCAGACGAATTAGGCACCGCACACATCACATCCGAGCACATCGGGAGCGATCGTGCTTGCAAGGTGAGAAGCAGCTCTTACCTTCATGGTGGAGCTGCGGCGCGAGCTCGCGAGAGGCGAGCGAACCCTAGCGCTGGTGGCGGTGGCGGTGGCGGCGCGCGAAGGGTAGGGTTTTGGGCGAGGATGGCTGCGTCGGAAGATGCGTTGAGTTTATATGGATGGGGGCGTCCCAGACAAGTAGCGTGGGCCATTATGGTCCAGCCGCTGGCTCATGGTTGATCTGGGCCGTCAGAGGCAATGTGCGCGGTTGGGATAAGACTAATAGGCCTATAGTGTGAAATGGGCTAATACCCGCATATGTGTCTGTGCTTCACCCTAAAATGCTTTAATTTTCTGACACATAATTTGCTAAGCCAGATACTGTTCCTTTTGGATTGGAACATGAGATGCACAAAGATTTCTCAGAAAAAAAGATGCACAAATTCGACGAAATAAATGAAAGCCAGTCACTCGGGTGAATGTTCATAATCTTGCCGGAAACTGTGCCTTTGCAACAAATAACTGTGTCGTCCCTATAAAAAAACTACAAATTACTGAAAAAAAAAGAACACTACAAAAAAAAGGGAAGAGTGACCATGTAATAAAAAGGATAATGAGAGGCACACAAAGAAGCAAATCACCGGAAATGCAGAAGAACACCAACTAATCACATGGAAGCATATATATTATATTTATCCACAGGCATAAAAGATGGGTGACAGTACAACAACAGACTGCAACTCACTTGAAAGCGAACAACAACACGACAGAATGATGAACACACATCACAAAAGACCAGGACACAAAGACACATGTCTGTCACAACGCGCACACAAAGTCGCCGCTGTCCTCGATGTCGGCGTCAACGTCGTCAATGTCATCAAGCTCCATGCTCCCTAGGCCAGGCACGGACAGCTGCCCCGCGAACTTGGTTCCGTCGCCTGGTATCCGCGCCTCCTGGATGATGGCCATGATGTCCTCCAGGGTCTGCGGGGGAGAGTTGATGCCGACCATCTGCAGGCTCATCTGGTACTCGTCAGTCATCTCGATCGGCAGATTCTTGAGGAACCACGGGTGGTTCTTGATCTCCTGGATCGTTATTCGCTGCAAAGAAATGACTGATGAGAATGCAGAAACTATGTGTCATTTCGTTGGGATGACATGCTGTTTTGGGAGAAGTATTACTTGCTCAGGGTTTGCCACGAAAATCCGGGATAACAGATGTCTGCACTCCATTGAAATCCGGACGTAATCAGGTACCGCGTATTGTACGCTGAGTATCCGCTGCAAGGATCATACCAAATTTTAGCCCCACATAAGCAGCATGCTCTGAGCTATACAAAAGCAAATAAGAAATCTCCTAGGCACAAATGATTGTTGGATGAACTCACAGTGATTGTCTTGCGGAAGTTCTTTGGTTCGTCAGGGTCCTCAAATGGATAAGCGCCGACAAGCATCACATATAGAGTTACTCCACAGGACCAAACATCAGCAACCTGGATTGCCAATGGTGAATGTTTGAAGGGTGCAGTTTGAGGAATCTGAACATTTAACTAGACAAGTGGAGAAGTGGAAATTACCTTTCCATCGTACTCCCTTCTAGAAAGGACCTCCGGAGCGATGTAAGCTGGAGTCCCGACGGTTGATTTAGGTTGAGAGTGCAACACGGAGGACTGGAAAGCAGAACTACAAGTGAGTATAATGGTTTAGTTGGCAAGCAAGTAATAAAGGTCACGATAAGCTCTGCATTACCTTGGAGTAACCGAAATCACATATCTTGAGCCGTGGCGCTTCGCTCCCATCCAGGAGTGTGTTTTCTAGTTTCAGATCTCTATGACATATTTGCTGCAGAGATAACAGGATATATGGTCATGTACTGTCTGCTACTTATTACTCTGACTTAATTTGATTGTGTACCATAGAGTGACAATAGCTAACTCCTGAAAGCAGTTGTTGGAAGAAGAATCTAGCCTGTTGATAAGAATGAACAAGTCAATATACCATCAACAGAATGACACACACTTAAATATCAGATATCTTGGATTGTGGAATATCGACTACCTCATTTTCGCTAAATCTTCCAGAACTGCAGATTCTTTCGAATAGCTCGCCACCAGCAGCGTATTCCATAACTATGGCCAAATGTGTGGGAGTTAGCGCAACCTGAAAAACTAAGTGACCTCTTTTAAATTTTGCAAGCTGGATATGACAATAGATTTATACTTGAGAAAATAACATAATAAATGTTTTTATGCTCAAAGGAAATTATAAGAGTTAAACTTGGGAAAATCCTATACCAGTTTGGATCTAGATATTATTTATTTATTTATACCGGTATACTTTCTCTGTTGGGCCTTAATCAATTGCTTTGATATTTGTACACTTATACACAAAGGCGGAATACTGAATGAAAACTTATTTAAAGTCGAACGCATCACATGGAACCAAGATTTAAGTCCAAAAATAATTGAAAAAGAGGCTACAACGTCCTGCTAGGTCAGTATCACTCCCAATAGGCATTTATTGAAAAGTTTGCATTAGACTATAAGCAATAATGATATCTTCATACAAAGTCATGGTGGTCTCAATCCTCAATGCCGACGGCAGGTCCACAACAGTACTTACCCAAGTTAGAGGGAATGGCACTAGGACAAGCTACTGAATGCTGATAAGCATCCAATTATACATAATTAATACGTTCTCACAAACAGGTGAAAGAAGTAGCCCACTAGTAATACACGTAAAAAGAAGAAACAGAATAATCACCATAAAAGTGAGAGTAAGAATATATGGGAATATTCTTGCAAACAAGTTCATAGCCACATGCAACATATGCTTTGAACTACTCAAAACAGAAAATCCACTGAGGGCGTCTAATATAACATAAAGGTATGTGTCAATGTATCACTACCAAAAGTTTTTTCTTTATATATTCCAATTGCCCTATTCAAGTTGATGGATGGTTTACAGATAGACAGCACTTTCTTGCTGGAACTTCCAAATTGGTATAGGGCAGAGGCTGAGAAGAGTTTCAAGTTGAGCATCACATCATATCACTTTTCTATTTTGGTATTCAAAATAATATATGATTTTCGTATGCATTTTTTAAACAATATTTACTGGAAGTGTGAAGAATTTTTAGAAAATAAATTGCATTGAAAGTTTCCTCAAAACGCTTATTTTATTAGCGGAGGTGTGAACTTAGGATTTAGGACCTAAGACTGAAGCTTGAGTCTGACATTTTTGCATTACTTTTTAAATCTATTATAACACAAGGTCAGCAAATTTAGAAAATGTTATTGATTTTCCAGATTTATTGGTGAGTTAATGCTTGCATTCTGGATCAATAATGATGACACTGGACATAAATGTTTTAGTTTGAATCACTTGCATAAAGAAGAAGGTAGTTACCTCTTTGAACCTAACAATGTTCGGATGCCTGAGAGATCTGTGGTTCATAATCTCCCTTTGAACATTCTCATCGATCTGCGAAAGCAGAAGAGCCAAAATTTAGTTGACCAACTGAAGATACTGAAACATCAAATCAACCCAAAAAAGGTAGGGTGGATGTTTTGGTCCATAGGAGCAGCGAAACGTGAACAATAAAAACAGTCAGAGATGGTGAATGTAACAAAAAAAAATGGTGGTTATGTGCAAAAGACATTAAGACAAAGAGAACTTCCAGAACATGTATAGCGGATTCCAGGGTAGCATAAGGAAATTTATCAAATAGTACAAATCAACATCCATTAATCAAATTCCTCCTTATAATCCAAAAAAAACCTCCATGGCAGCATAGCACGCTAAAACGGTACCATTGAGTGAGTGAAAAATGTTGAGGGGCCAAGGATAGGTAAGAATGTGAAATGTGTCCATAAAAAGTTAAGTGAACTAGAAGTAATAGCACTTGCCAACATATATGACCATATGAACTAATTAGTAAAGCAAGTTTACCTAACATGACACAAGTTTGCTACTTCTTTGTGTTGAACAGAAAGAGCATCTACTACTTCTGGACCGGTGTCTACCAGCTCCGTAGACACTTATATAACTAATTAACTACTACACCTTAAACGGGTCAACCGTAGTTTTGCATAATCGAGGAAAATGCAACACAAACCAAGGAGGCCTTACAAAATTGGACAGGCCCTTCACTTAGGCTGCAGCTCAGCTGCAAAACGGGACACGGTATA
This sequence comes from Avena eriantha, assembly GCA_910589775.1. Lineage (NCBI taxonomy): Eukaryota > Viridiplantae > Streptophyta > Magnoliopsida > Poales > Poaceae > Avena > Avena eriantha. The sequence continues at coordinate 94,887,626 of OU342741.1, forward strand.
TGGATTTGGTTGGTGATCCTGAATTCCTGATACTAAAACTAACACTTTGAAAAAATGTTTGTCCAAATATAACAAGGTGTGTACTTGAAGATACAAGGTTTAACTAATCCAGAAATATCCAGCAGGGCTTAGACTTAGCACCAGGCGGAAAATTCATCTCTTTATCCAGATACAGTGATGAGCAGAGCAGCGCCTGCATTGACCAGTCACGAGTGATTCAAGGCCGATAAACCGAACAGTGATGTCAACTATATTTTCGTCAAAATTCAAGGCTTCTCCATAAATAAAAATGCCCCAAATTTTGGGATGGAATTTTGGCCATGGAAACAGAGCAGATTCAGGGGCTGCAGTAACACAGGTGGATCACCCAACCTACTGAGCAAACTAGGCCCGAAGCCATTCAAACAGGATAGCACCTAGCTAGGACCAAATCAGCGAAACCACCGAGTACCAACTAAACCACCAGCAATCCAGATAAAGAACCCCTGAAATCCCTGATGGCTGATCTTCATGCATCAAGAACTCGAGACAAAACCTAGGAACGGGTTAAACAGAGAGGAGATTCGAGCTGACCTTGTGGCCCCTCTCGATGAACTTGACGGCGAAGAGCTCCTTGGTCCTGACATCCCGGACGAGCTTGGCCACCCCGAAGTTGCCGGAGCCTATGTCCTTGATCACCTCGTACCGCTCCATCTGGGATTCCCCTCGGAGCTCGCAATCGGCACTGGACTGGAGCGAGAAGCAGCAGCTCAGGCAAGTCGGTCAAGAACCGAACGGGGGCAGTGGTGAGTGGAGTGGACACCGGGAGGGAGGAAGGAAGCAGCCGAGCGGGCGAGGGGAGAAGAGGGGGAGGAAGGTGAGGGGAGGGGCGTTGTGGAAGGGGGTTGGCCGGTCGGGGCCTTTTGACGAGGCTGGTGGTACCGGCCGCAGTGCGTGGGGTGAGACGGGGAGAGAGACGTAGCCATGTAGCCATACCGTCCGTCGTGGGCTATCACGCTCTGAAGTGGTCGCCTACTCGTCTCGCGCGCGGGTATAATTAATTTGCAAAAAGAAGAAATTTATTCTCCCGGAATTTCCAATTCAACGGTCCGATAATGATGGCACACAGTCCAGCACCACAAAACATCCATCCAAAGGAGTAGAGCAACTTAGTAGACCCCCCCCCCCCCCTAGAAATTGAGTCTCTAAAATAGTATTAGATCGTCCCTAAAAAATTGTTTAGAGGTTGTATGGTAAGACAAAGTATGACCATTACTTTTTTCCTTGTGTGTTTTCTGTTTTCCTTTCCTCTCATCGTCTTCCTTGTGTGAAGCTGATTCTCGCCGCCATCAGCTTACCCTCTCATTGTCGGCTCGAAGCTCCGCCTCCCTTTTGTCCCTGTCGCCAGGGTTTTGAATTTTGGTTTGACTAAGATTCCGAGACTCGCTGAAATATCCAAACAAATCTGGTTTTAGAAATTATTTCCGGATTTCTTGTTCAAACTTCATTAATTTAAACAAATTAAAAATGAATTTAATTTTGATTTGGTCTAAATATAGTACAAAATAGTAAAGAAAATAATAATTCTAAACCCACTAAGATTATCAAAAATTCTGATTTTGTTGAATTTTTAATCCATGCCTGCTTCAGTCTCCGGCTACCCGTCGTGTTCCATTTCCTCCCACCAAGAAACAAGATATTGGGTATTTATAGCTTTTCTTTCTTTATAAATTCCTATCGTTTCTCTTACCTGCTCGACGGCAGAACCACGACTATATATGTGTGTCATGGACGCTGGCATCGTTACCGAGCTTCGCCACCTCACGCGCCTCCATTATCATTTTTCCTTGCTCCGCCTCTCCCCAATCTAGAGGTTAGAGGGTGCTTTTATAAGGTACTCTATGTTTTTGCGGAGGGTATAAAATGTCTAGTAGAGGATTCTTCCCTTTACCCTCTCCCTCCACCGCTCTACTCTTGAGAGTCGCTTGTGAGAGGTCGGAGCCCCTCACATCGGAATAGTCGGTCGGAGGTGGCAAAGGAAAGACGTCAGAGTCAGTAGTGGTAGTATGAGTGTAGGTCTTGGCTATATGTTGTAATTTGGCGTCATGCCAGGTGATTCGCTTTGGATCTCTCAGGACATATCTGGTGCTTGTTGGTGGGGATGTTGTTCATCGTGGTGCTCCTATAGGCAAAGCTAGATGAGATGACTATCACCTCCACTTGCAGCTCCATGAATAAGCTATGTGGCCTCGGTAAGCTTCATATCTGCAAGTTGATGTTGCTTTCCTCTCCGACCAGCCATGGAGGCGAGGGGAGAAGAAGTAGTATTCGAGTTCTAGGGGTGCAAGCTTGCTGGAGGTAGTAAAGTTCATCTGCGATGTCATCTGTTGTACGGTGGTCCTCTATAGGTCACTGGCCTCTGGTGCCAAAGGAAGGCATCTTGTGGTAGGCCCTTCAACTTTAGCGGATCGGCGTCGACACTCGTCTTCTTGTCCATCCCAAGCGGCAAGTTCCCTAGTGATGGAGGAGAACGACGACGACGTGGTCTGCTCTGTCGACGAGGTGGAGGATGAAGACGAGGTGCTTTTTTTTGTTCTACTAGGGTCTTCTCTGCTTATTTAGAGGGCTATAAGTTGTAGTCTTTATCATGTATGAGGTCCTCTCTGTAATTGTGACCCAGCAACGATGATACACGCAGCTTAGGGGTCCTTCAAGGCCCCTATCCCTTTAAAGAAATGTCTAGTAGAGTGGAGTTTCACCCTAAAATAACAGTTTTTATAGAAGAGTGTTTTTTCGTGAGTCAGCTAGAGTAGAGTTGATGTTAGCCATCGTCTTATGATACACTGACCAAACAAGCAGATCACCACGCCTAACTGATCACAACTGTGGATTCATAAGTCAGAGCCTAGTGAGGAACAGTAGCGCCGCTCATAAGTCAGAGCCGAAGGACGGTAGCGCCGCGCTCACATAACTTCAGCTCGTGATGTTTGACTCGCCACTCGCCAGCCAATCAAAATCCGCGATGAGGGAAATTATGCGTCGGTTCCCATGGTCGCCTCCACACTGCAGACTGTACTGAAAAAGAAGGGCACTGCGGCGCACCATCCTGGAGTACTTTTATTTACGACGTAATAGTCCATGATTCATGAAATAATTTCATCATTCGTTCAAGATGCCACTGTCTAAAGTTGCATTAAAGGGGGCAAATAGCACGAAAAAAGTGCGGGTGCTGGATGAGAATATCCTCGCTTGCGGCTTGAAAATCATGAAATATGGCAGACGTGTTCAGTCTGTGCTTGATAAGAAATCGGTTTTGCTAGAAATCAGGTGTTTGATTTTTAGTTACGTCTCAATCGTCTCTCTCACCATTGAATATACCTCGAAATTCGTGCAGTGTGGGTGTTACACATGATCAGTTGTAACTATAGGTTATAACTAGGAATTTAATGAGTTGCAACCTAATTGGTATAAATTTTATAAGTTGTAACTAGGTAATTGAGAATCATGATAAAATAGTAGGATGGCGTCGAAAACTGAGACATACCTATATGATTCGTGCGGATAAAACTAAGTCAAAGATGTGCTCAGATCCTCTGAACCCTAAAGAAATTGGAATTCTCATCATGGCATCGCTCTGGCCAGAAGAGGCAAAAAGATGGAGCTAAGTGTGAACTACTAATGAGCAGGAAAAGATTCTATCTGCTCAGGTGACATGGGTGCTACTGCTGGCAAAACGATTACATTAAGACGTGTGGCTACATATTGCTTCTAGATTCAACCTCGCTAGTATAATAACAATACTAATAAATTCCTAGAAGGTAACACTCCATCCTCTCTAGGTCGTACCCAACCATCAAGCTGATCGGACCTAACAAACGAGTAGGAATTCCTGGCTACAGGGCTCTAGTGCTCCATTTATTTCTAAAAATTTGAAGATCATGTTTATAAGTTTTAAATGTACACCTGTCAAACAAACTCTTGGCCAGAAGCTGTAACATGCTGCATAAGCTTTCATGGATCTGAAATAACTATATCTCCATTTTGCAAGGAAGAAATCTTACATTTCCTCTTCCTGCCACTGGGTTGGTTTCTTATTCAAGGCAAGCCGTGTTCGAATGTTCTTTCAGCAACCATTGTTCACATCCTCTTTTCTTCCTTTGAGTAGAGTTCCTCCATTTCATATATCTTCACAAGTTGAGCCTCTAGCTCATATCTAAGTGTCCATTCCTGAATCGGCCCATTCCTCAGTCTTTTTTGTCAATTACCTCTATGTTTGCTTCTAATAAGAAGAAAATGTAAAAAAAAATATGGATATACTAAATGATGTATCCTACTTTGCATTGTGAGATGGAAAAAATGGAAGTTTGTGAGCAGTGAATAGTTCATATTTTCAAAACTTCAAAATTTATCAAATTTTTTTTTGCAAACCCAGCATTCACGAATTTAATGTTGCACTTTGTATGCTTATAGGATACATAATTGACTACATCTAGGTTTTTTCAAAAAAATTAGAAACTTGTAAATATGATTTTCAAGTTTAAAAAAATGAAAGGATCAGTGTACCTCGGTAGCCGAAGAGAATTTTCACCGAGAAGCCAACATAAATATTATTTGGTTTCGTCATTCATAATGCTCGGATTAAATTTTGCAAAGGATTAGATATTGCAACCTAATATCATCAACAATGAGAGTGCGCTCATGTCCCATGGAACTTCTCTACCTAATCTATATATATATATATATATATATATATATATATATATATATATATACCTTATCCACGCGAAAACAACATGTACATCTTTAAGTTATCCAAAAAAGAGTAACAAAATAGTACTACTATGAAAAAACCCGTTGCTATCTGAGAAATCTTGCTCGCGGTCTGAAAATCACGAAATCTATCAGATATGTTCATATTCGCTCCGATTTAAATTAATGTTCTTAGATTTGCTAGATTCAAATATATCTACACATGTTTAGTGCTAGATACATCCGAATCTAGCTAAATATGAGAACATTAATTTGGATCGGAGGAAGTACTGTACTTGATAAGAACTATGATTCGTTTGGACCAAATAGAGTTAGAGATGTGCTCATATTCTCTGATCCTGAAACAATTCGGAATGTCCATATGGCATCAGGGAGGAGCAAAGATGGAAAGCCAACGAATGAGTAGGGAAAGATTCTATATGCTCAACCGGCATGGGTGCTAATTATATTAAGACGTGTGACCAGATATCGTTTCAAAATGTCAACACTAAATAACAATGTCGATCAAATCATTTCAGTAGGCATTATTGCGTCCTCTTTAGGTCGCACCTTATTCAATGAATGATCATGCTGATTTGAACCTGACAAGCTACTAATAAAAATGCCAGTATTCAGTCTCGATAATCTCAGATTAGTCAATATTGCAACCTAATATCATCGACGGCTACACCACACTCGTGTGCGTATGAAACTTCTCTATCTGATCTACCTTATCCAGCGGAAAACAGGATAAATTCGAGTCCTCTAAAACACCAAACCGTGTCAATGCAATACACTGGCAGGACCCTCTTTCTTAATCTTCTTCGGGTAACAAGCTGAAGTGCTGTGTCGATACAACAATCTTCCCTGGTCCTGAAAGCCACATGCATGCGCTTCTCTGGATCCCATGTGATGAGCAACTTTCTCTCTGATCTGTGGGTATCTGACTTTCTCTTTGAAAATCTGGTAGCTACCCGCGCCGCACGCAACGATGGCTAGCCTGAATTGGAAAATTCCCAACATGACGATGGACGTTGGGATGCGACATTCCATTGAAAATTAGCCAGGATCGGAAACTTCTGGATGAAATCTCTTCTAACATTAAAAAAAACTTGCCACGTCTTTGAACTTTATCGCGATATATACTCTCTGGATTATACCTATGATCAGGAAAAGATTCTATCTGCTCAAATAGCATGGGTGCTACTCAACTGCCGAACAATATGTTAAGATGTGCGGCTAAAAATCGCTTCAGATTTCAACCAATAGCTGTATTCAGTTTCAATAGCTAAGCATTGTTGCACCCCCTTTAGGTCACCTTTTTCAATCATCAACCTGATTTAAACCTGACGAGCTACTCCCTCCGGCCCGAATTATTGGCCGCAGGGACAGTTCAACCCAACTCTTGCAAATAAACTCAAATTTATTCAAATCATTACAAATTTCGCCAGATTCAAGATTCAAATTTGCCGATCATCGTCCGCCTGCTATCCTTGTCCTCCCCGCGATTCCCGTCGTCCGCCCGTTCTCGCTGTCGTCCTCGCCGGCGGAGGCGGACCAATCCGGATCGAGTGCCCTCACGGTCGTCCTCGCCAGCGGAGGCAGAGGCCAATCCCCTGCTGTTCGTCCCCGCCCGTGATCCCGGCGGCCGCGCTCGATCCCGGTGCCTGCCCGAGAAGTGACTGCCCTGCTGCCACGCCCTGCTGCCCTGATCGAGGAGGTGGACCTGATCGACCTCTCCGAGAAGTGACTGCCCTGCTGCCACGCCCAGAAGCTCTTCGAGAGATCTCAATTTTGATACAGGGAGCGGCCGTAGTGGATCTAGAATGCCAAGTTATGTGTAATTAGGGGAGCAGCTTTTGAATTGCTGCAGTATATGTGTAAAACCAACTAAGATCGAACCTTGTTCTTGATGAATTTCGCCACCAATGCAAAGTTTCGAAAAGTTCAGTTTCAGTTACCGAATCTATTTTCTGCGAACCATTTCTAAACTAAAAAATGTGAGTTCAGTGTCCTGTACTACCGACTTCGTGTTTACCGTATCTGTTACAGTTATCTTCTTCTTCCGGCAACCCACTGAAAGTGCCCTACTGATACAGCACTCGTCCCTGGTTCTGAAAGCCACATGCACTTTTCCGAATCCCATGTGATGCGCAGCTTTCGCTGCCTGATCCTAGTACTATCTGACTTTATCTTGAAAATCTGATAGGATCTGCAGTTACCTGCCTGCCGCGCAAAGATGCAAACCTCCAACCTGATGATGGGCGTTGGGAATTGGATGCATGGAACATTCCTTTGAAAATTTAGCCAGAGGGCGGAAGCTTCTGGAGGAGTTTTTTTTTAAGTGGCCGCCAAGTTCGTTGGGATGCTTGGGGATATACCGTTTCAGGATAATACTGTGGGCTGTGAGACACCGATTTGTCACGAATAAACATAGAGGAGATGCAGGTAAAATATTCTGAAGTGGAAAGCAAACGCCACTGCATACAACAGATCTGGTTCAACTGTTGCTACGCGCAGAAGCAACAAAGAAAATGTGGCCTGATTGACTCGAGACAAGATTTCCCGATCCCGAGCCGCATAGAAATAGACGAACATGCACCGGCACCAATCATCACGGTTTGGTGTCGCGCTACTGATCTGCACCTAGAGCTCGCCCATCGATTCCCCTGTTATGATTGCCTTCACCGACGTTCACCGCACCCGTCCGGTTGCTGCCGCCGATCGAAAGCGAGCAATGATGACTGGAGCCGTCGCGCTGAACCGGTCGCCGGTCGATCGTGCGCGCCGTGCCCGTCGGGGCGAACAGGGTCGGCGTCACGCTGGAATCAAATCTCTCGACGGCGGACAGAACGTTCGCGCCGTGCACTACCCGACGTCGTTATCCCATCTAGTAGCCGTGGACCACTCCGGTTTTAGCGTATCGTGCTGCCACCGGTCTACCATGTACTAACTAATGTCGAGCTTACTTTGACAGTGAAAAACGCGGGAATAACAGCGAGTAGTCTACCAGACAGATTACCACGTCAACGTCGTTCCAACCGAGCGCTAGCTTTGCCGTACGTGCGTCCACGCGGTTATTAGGGCAATGGTCTTATCTTATCAATACCATATAGGATGATTGCTGAGTTGGAGGAGAGAGAAATGTCTGTCTTATCTTGGCTAAGAGATCATCTCTTAATAACAATATGTCTCACCACATATTTAGAAGCATCTAGTGCTAGAGATAAGACTAAAAAAACCCATTGTATATTATATTTTGTTATCAAATGATGTGGCTCTGACAAGGTTGAGCTGAACAGATTAACCGACGAAAGACTTTACGACTGTCCGGCTGGTGATTGACCACGATTGCTGCGTCGATCTGGATCCAGGCTACACACGGACGTGGTGCGGCATGCACCCACCGGCCCCGAAAACAAAGTGGACGTCACAAAATATCCGCCACGACCGGTATGAGCGGAATACGGACCCGTGCGACGGCGGCGGCAGCAAAATATCCGCCCCGACCGTCCAATCGCGGCACCGTGACCAAGCTCGTCCTTTATTTTATGGTCTCAACCACACTTTGTCAAACCAAAGTTTAACAGTTTGACAAGTGTTTAATTCTTGCTTATTATTTTTACTGTCCATATATCATGGAGTAAACTTTTACTACACTTTGTGGCTTCTAAATTCTAAGCCACACTTTTATGGCCGCCACACTTGTTAGGCAAAATGTGGCCGACAACCAAACATCCTCTTACCTTTCCGACCGTTGTTTACCAACCGCAACAACAACACGGTTTCGAGCCCCCTTTGCTTTCGAAGCAAGGCCGGCCTTATTACAACAACTCTAACTCTAACGAATATAAAGGACGCTGAAAAAAATGCGTTTGTGGTGTCATGCTCAAGCAGAATAGATCCCGCAGATGAAAACCATAAATAAAACCGCAAATTCAAATATTCAGCTTTGCGATTTTCTTTTGTGGGTTCTGTTTGGCAAGAACACCAGCCGGCATCATAAATTCGACGATTTTTAGCACTTTTCGTTAGTTTCGATAATAGATAGAAAACAAATAGGCCGTGCTTACCGAAGAAGATCAAACATCATCATTGTCGCTGTTCTTTGGCAATCAAGACCCAAACACATGGGCAATGCTGAATGCATCGAGTGACATGAAAAGTTACAGCGTCGTAACATCGAGCCGTGGTTACCGAAGAAGATCAAACATCATCATCATCGCCGAGCTCACCGGAGGCACCTCCACCACCACCACCCCTAGCCGAAGCAACTCCACCGCCTCCAGCACTAGCCGAAGCAACTCCACCGCCTCCAGCACTAGCCGAAGCACCCCCGCCACCTCCAAGCGATTGCCATTGCCTTCTCTGTTCCAAGATCTCCATTCTTGCCATATTCCAAGCGCTTGCCTTCTACTTTCCAAGTTGGAATCTCTTCTCCTCCAAGTTGACCTTGTGCTTCTCATCTTCCGGGCGTGCTTCCACCTTGCTTTATTTTCTTCAAGCTTCTTCTCAGACATGATCATCTTTATTGGCATGGTCTCCCTCATCAACACCTTCTTTGATTTCACTATATCATCAACCTTGTTCCTCAAGCTCGCGTCATCAACCTTCCATTTCTCAGAGTCGTTCGCCTTCTTCCAGCCATCGAGCTTGCCCTTGTTACTTCCTCCCTCATTGCCACTCTCATCATCATCCATTTGGGTAAAAGCTCCTTTCTTCGATGGATCTTCGTGATCCCTCGGTCAGGACAGAACATTCCGTTGAAAAATTAACCAAGATTGGGAACTTCTAGAGAAGACATCTTAAAGAGAAAAAATGGATGCCATGCTTGGTCGGACACTGATACGTTGCAAACGTATCTATAATTTTTGATGTTCCATGCTTGATTTTTATCTACTTTCTTATGTTTTGCCCACACTTTGGAGTATTATTATACACTTTCTTGGACTAACCTATTAACAAGATGCCATAGTGCCAGCTGCCTATTTTCTGCTGTTTTTGGTTCCAGGAAAGTCAGAAAATGAATATTCTCGGAATTGGACGGGACAAAAGCCAAAGTCAATTTTTCACCAAGCGGAACACGGAGCCAAAAGACGAGACGGAGAGGGGCCAGGGGCTAGCCACACCATGTGGTGGCGCGGGCCACCAGATGGTGTGGGCCCCCTGGCCGCCCACCGACCTTGCCTCTTCGCCTATAAGAAGCCTCCCGATGCATAAACCCTAGATCGAACAGCCTCCAGCCACGAAAAGTTCCGCAGCACCGCCGCCATCGAAGGAGAGTTTCGGGGGATAGAAAGTCTCTATTCCGGCACCCTGCCGGGATGGAGAAGTGCCCCCGGAGCCATCTCCATCGACTCCACCGCCATCTCCATCGTCGTTGCTGATTCCCATGATGATGAGGGAGTAGTTCTTCCTCGAGGCTAAGGGTTCTACCGGTAGCTATGTGTTCATCTCTCTCTCTATGCATGATCATATTGTGATCATGAGCTTTGTAATCAAGTAGATATACCTTGCTACCCAAGTGCTTTAATAGATCTCTACTCTCCCCATGTGTGTGAAAGTGACAGCGTGCACACCGTGGTGGCACTTAGGTTAGAGATTACAAATACTTGTTATGAGTTATATTTGGAGTTGGATGTTTCTATGAAATTGTGGTGTTTGTTGGAACCATCTAGTGCTCAAGGTGACAGTGTGGGGTTATCTAGATGGGAAAGGCTTACTTTGAGGTGTGCTGTTATAGCCCTACCATGGATTAGAGTGTCCAACCGGAGAGTAGTATCATAAAGAGAAGATATTTATATGAGAGTGTTCACTAGTGAAAGTATGATCCCTAGGCCTTGTTTCTAAGCATTTAAACACCGTCTGCAACTAGATATGTTATATGTTTGCTTGTTGCCATCTTTATTTTAGTTTGCCTTTAGTCTCTTCCACGCCATCAAGCTTCTGGCACCATTGTCTTATATGCATACCACTTGTATTTTACCATCTCTTCGCCGAACTAGTGCACCTATACACCTAACAAGTATATTGGGTGTGTTGGGGACACAAGAGACTTCTTGTATCTTGATTGCAGGGTTGCTTGAGAGGGGATACCTTTGACCACTTCCTTCCTGAGTTCGATAAACCTTGGGTGATCCACTTAAGGGAAAACTTACTGCTGTTCTACAAACCTCTGCACTTGGAGGCCAACAACTGTCTACAAGAATAGAAGTGCGTAGACATCAAGCTATTTTCTGGCGCCGTTGCCGGGGAGGTAAGGTAAAAGGTACTCACATCATCCGGTGTGAGTGCTCGAAGTTATTTCCTTTAGATTTTGCAATTTTGTTTTTTTGTTTCTTATTTTCACTAGTTAGGTTTAATGGAAAACAACAATAAAATTAGAGAACTTTATAGTATTTATCTTGAGTTAGGACATGAAGTGTTTGAAGAGAAAATTAAAAAACCTATGGAACTTTATTTGCATGCTAATACCAATGTTGTTAGTATGAATTCTTTGGACACCATTATTGCTAATGCTATGGAAAAGTCTAAGCTTGGGGAAGCTAGTTTTTATGAAAATTATCCTTTTAGTCCCCCATCTTTAGAGGAGAAAATTTGCTTTGATGATACTATACCTCCAATATATGATGATTACAATAATGAAGATGGTATTTTCAGTCCACCTACTATTGAGGAGGAAATTAATTATGACTACAATATGCCTCCTATATTTGATGATTATGGTGATGAGAATAATAATGATAGCTATTTTGTTAAATTTGCTCCCACTACAATTAATAAGAATGACTATGCTTATGTGGAGAGTATTAATTCTTTTATGCATATGGCTCATGATAAGAATGTTTTATGTGAAAGTTATATTGTTAATTTTATCCATGATGCCAATGAAAGTTATTATGAGAGAGGGTGACATGGGTATACCCTATAGGTACTCGAGCTTGGTATATACGGCCTGAATACAGCGGGAGCCCACGGTGTCGCCAAGGCCCAAACAGGGGACTCGAGTAACTTACGGACTCTCGATTGCTTGAAGAATAAGAAGAAGCTAAAGATAGAAAGTTCCAAGGGGAAAACCCTAACCTGTAACCGACTCGACCTGCTACCCGAGACCTAGCCTATCTATATAAATGCTAAGAGGGGGTGGCGAGGAGGACACGCGCAACCCTAGTTTCCACAACCCTCGCCAGATTGCATCTGCGCACCATTGTAATCCTCAATTCCTTCAATAATTCCACGAGCAGACAAGCAGGAGTAGGGACCTCTGTGAGGCCTGAACCTAGGTAAATCTTCGAGTCCCCTGTGTGCTTGTTTGCTAACCGATAGATGTCTCTAGCGCTCCCTCCTTCTCCAAAACCCAAGTCCATAACAATGGGCATTGATGAGTTAAACCCTCGTCAATTGGCGCCGTCTATGGGAATTGGGAGTGCTGATGTTGCGGATTCTTCGGCCCCACCAACCGCGATCTACAACTCCGCAATAGCGGAGATTCGCCAGCTCTTCGGCGCGTTCGACTTTACCGTCCACACGCCGGCCACTCGCCCGGCTTTCAAGTCTATGGGCGACGGAATCATCTTGGCGATCGGGAGCTTCTGCTTCCAAGTTGGTCAGATGGGCACGCTTTGTTGGGGATATACTTTTCGGGTATCCTCACAGTTCCTCACTGACCAGGGTGGCCCACTTCGGGTTAGAGCTTTGCTTCACGGGCAACCCAGTCAGGGAGAGAAGACGGAGTCTAGTCCGGCTACGAGAAGGCCCAGAAGACTTATCGACTTAGGCCCATAATGTTACTTGTAGTTCAAGATGTACTCTGTAACCAACTCTTAGTCATAGCCGGATTGATCTCTCCTGTAAACCCTAGGCCGGATATCTATATAAGCCGTCCTAGGGAGAGCCTTTAGGGCACACCCACTACTTTAGACCCTCAAATCGCACATGCGATACCCTTGTAACCCATATCCGGCTCTGCCGTATTACTGGATTGCTAGCAGGAGTAGGATTCGTCCAAAGCCGGCGGATTCGAACCTGGGTAAACTTGTGTGCTCACCGTCCCGGAATACCGTACGTCTCACACCCCTCTCTACTGCACGCCCCGAGGACCCCCTCATGGCGTACTTGTCCTCAATCCGACGACAGTTGGCGCCCACCATGGGGCAAGTGAGCTTCGGATCTGCGTTCCGAGCGGAATCTGCAAGAATCGGAATCGGCGAGACCATCGCCATCGGTCGCATCCTCTATGCCAGCGACGTCCCTCTCATCGTTCTCGACGAGACTTGGATTCCGGCTAGGGAGGCCGTGACTGCCTATACAATCATGTCTTTTGGCGAGATCGATGTTTACATCAGTTTCGCTGAACCTGCCCAACCCACCCCAGCGGTGATGATAGAGGCAGAAGAATCGTCTGGGTCCCCTTTGTCCGCGGAGGCGGCAGAGTTCCGGATCTCAGAAAACCCTAATCCCACCCAGCCCGCACCAGTTGCGGAGATAGTGGAGAAATTTGAGCTTGAAGAAGAACTCACGATCCAAGTCGAATCTGGAGTGGATCTCCTCGGAGAAGCCGGATCCCAGATCGACCCACCCGTGGAAGTTGAAATCCAGGAGGAGCATATCAACGACACCAATTCCGGCTCTGACGATGCCGGGACAGACATGCCTTTCCTCAGGTACACACTAAGACATATGATACTGCAAGGCGCAAGCGCAGATGCAATCCTCGAGACAATTAAAAGTTTCGATATGGCTGATCGCGAAAGCCGCAGGTACCTTAGGAAGCATGCATCGCACTTTGTCGATTATGTTGGATCCGGATCCGGGTCTGCCGATGCTGGAGAAAACACCGACTCGGTGCTGGAGGAAATTGGAATAAACGCCAACGTTCTCGCATCCTCGGATGAATCCAGGACGTCGGCAGATTTCCGAAAGTTCTCCGCGGAATATGAAGAGGAGTACAACTCCAAAGCTGCAGAGGAAGGAGAAGCCATGGATGAAGGATCCGGGGAACACTCTCCCAAAGCGCAGGATGACATGGGCGTCGGAGAAAATCCCGAAGTCCAGATGTCCGAAAGTACCGATTAGAGCTTGACTCCGGGAAACGGACCCAAAGCCGTCTTAGCTACTGGCACTGCCAAGAAGGCAAAGAAGAAGAACAAGAAGAACAAGACCCCGGCAAAAGACCCTCTCATAGAGGAGGTAATCGCCGAGGAATACGAGGAAGACTCGGATGGAGCACTTATCCCAGAAGGGCCAAAAAAAGAAGCATCGGTGGATGGACACGTGATCACAGAAGGTGCGCGTAAACTCATCGATGCCGCATTAACCACACCTATCCCTACAGCTGCAGAACTCACTACAGATGAGTTGGACGAAAGGGCGCATGCCCTAGAAGCGCGTCGTCAACAACTCCTCGATGAAGCCAAAAACATCGAGGTGGAGAAGCAGCGCATGTCAAATAAGGAGTACATGTACCGTCTACATCAGAAGACACGGAAGCATCACATAGATGACAACCAATTCCCACGTGTCCGTGCTGTCCTTTTTGGAGATGAGATGGGGAAGCCACGGAAGGATAGCAACGGAGATTGGGTATACCCAACACCAGTGCAAAATACCGTGGCAGCTCATGAAATTCTATCGGCTAATCTAGGGACAGAGGAGATACGTTTGGGTATCAAGCTACTCAACAAGGGACTGGAGCAGCAAAAGGTCGCCCTGTCTGGAAGTCAAAAGCTGGTCTTGGATTCCGACCAATGTCGCACAGATCCGGCATGGGCTGACATAAGATCCCATTACGTTCGGGCGCAGTACCGTCAGTCCGAACGCAGGGAAGACAATTATTCAAGAACCGGATCATCGGGACAACATCACAGAACTACACATAACTGGAGCAACGTCGCTCCAGTAGCCGAGAAAGACGCGATCGCTGCACTGAATCCGAAGAATCCTCCCCAAAAGGGAGAAGATAAAGAGAAACGTCGGGAGGAGGATCGTCGCAGAATGCCACCTCCTGGACATGAAAACCGTCCGGCTGAGCCTCACAATGGTGGGAACGACGAACGAAGGAACGACGGAAACCACGCTGGCACAAGCCGGCAGGGGGCTTGTCATAGTCAAGAACCTCCCCGGAACCGGAATAACAACGCTCCGGACGGAGGCTGGCGATCAGCCGGAAACAACCCAGCTGCACCACTCTCTCCGCAACACAGTTATCACAATGGCCCCCAAGGAGGTCAAGGAGGACGCCATGGCAGAGGAGGTGGTGGCAGAGGCCGAAGTCCGGCTCCTAGGCACCGCAGCCACAGCCGACATTCGGGTCGATCCCTATCCCCGAACGACGCAAGGCACAGGATCAACTCCAACATAGAGGCTCGGCGCTATGAAAACGATGACGTGTACGTGGGCCCAAAATGCTTTGGACCATGCATCAGAGCTACAAAATTCCCGAAAGGATTTGCTATCTCAAGACATATCCAAGCCTACGACGGCATTGCTCGGCCAGACACCTGGTTACAGGATTTCTTCCAAGCTTGCTGCATCGCCAAAGGCGGAAACAGCCTGGTTGCAACCCGATATCTCCCACTTATGTTGCAGAAGACGACACGATCATGGCTCAATGAACTTCCGGCGAACACCATCCACAACTGGTATGATTTACAAAGTGCGTTCTTTTGGAATTTCGAAGGCACATATCGGAGGCCCTACACGGTCGGAGACCTACAGCACTGCACCCAGAAAGCCGGAGAAACTTGCCAGGATTACCTCGGACGGTGGATCGACACCAAGAACTCCTGCGAAGGAGTAAATGATCAAACTGCGATTGAAGCTTTCATCGCAGGTCTCCCAATTGGTTTACTGCGCCATCGCTTGAAGTGTGACAAGGTTACTGATCTGGGAGAGATGATAGAAACAGCGAGCAAGTATGCAGATGCCGACGACGATGCAGAAGGACTACTCAATGTTCTGGCTGTGCCTCAGTCGGCAAAGCAACCAAAGCAACAGCTCAGAAGCGCAAAAATACCTCGGAAGAAAAACCCAACGCAGAGACAGCAGTGGTCACTACTGTTTCCGGGTCTGGAGGACGAGGAGGACGTGGCGGAGGTCGCAGGCGTGGCCGTGGGACATCAAGGGTCCAAGGTAGAGGAGAGCAACAACCAGGCAAAACCTACACTTGGGCCGACATTGCCAATAACCCATGCGTGCATCATTTGGACGCCAATGGGGGCTCGTCCCACACCAACGCTGAGTGTCGTTTTAACGACGACATCAAGAGAGATGATACCGCGGGCTACAAAGCTAAGCGGAAGAAGGGAAAGAAAAATCCCGAAAAGGACAAAGAGACCAAGGAAGATTCCGACATGGAGGAAGCCAATGCTTCAAATCCCAAGTCGGAAGGAAAGAAAACTTTTCCCACCAAGAAGGAAACTTATGTCACCTTCCTCGGATCTCAACCAGCAAAGGTCAAGAAAGCAGTTCTCCACAAGCTCAATGCAACAGTTCCGGCTGTCCCCCAGTATCTGGATTGGTCGGAGGTGGCAATCACGTTTGACCGCGCTGATCATCCGCCTAAATTGCACAGGCGAGGAAAATACGCCTTAATCATCAATCCACTTATTGACGGTTATGGTTTCTCCAAGACCCTCATGGACGGTGGTAGCAGCATCAATATCCTCTATGTCAAAACGCTACGCCGGATGAAGATCTTGGAAACACAGCTGAACCATAGCTCTGTGATTTTTCACGGAGTTGTCCCAGGAAGACAAGCTAATTCCCTGGGAGAGATCACTTTGGATGTTACTTTTGGAACACCAAAGAATTCTCGGATGGAGCCACTTTCCTTCGAAGTGGTCCCGTTCAAGAGCGCATACCACGCTATATTCGGACGTCCGGCTTACTGGGCTTTTATGGCTCGTCCGTGTTACATTTACAATATGATGAAAATTCCAGGTCCCAACGGCGTGATCACCATCAGGGGAGACCCGAAGAAGGCACGAGAGTGTGAAGATGGAAATGTCGCCTTTGCCGAAGCCGTGCTGCATGCCCAGGAGTACCAGGAGATCAAGAAGAGCATAGATCCGTCCGAGATGCCCGCGACAAAGAAGGAGGTGACAAAACCAACTCCAGAGTTCAAGGCATCAGAAGAGACGAAGCATACGCCATTGAAGGATGATGATCCCTCCAAGGTGACCCAGATAGGCGTAGGCCTAAGTAGCGCATAGGAAAGCGCGCTCGTTAAGTTCCTCCAAGCAAATCAAGATATCTTCGCATGGCAGCCATCTGACATGACCGGAGTACCTAGGGAACTTGCCGAGAACTCTCTAAATGTAAACCCGAATGCTAAACCCGTCAAACAGTCCTTACGAAGGTTTGGCGATGAAAAGCGTAAGGCAATAGCTAAGGAACTAGCACGGCTCGAGTTAGCCGGATTCATAGAAGAGGTCATCCATACTGATTGGTCGGCCCACCCTGTAATGGTCCCTAAAAAGGACACCACTGATTTAAGGATGTGTGTTGATTATACTGCCTTGAACAAGGCTTGTCCAAAAGATCCGTTCGCTCTGCCTAGAATTGATCAAGTTATCGATACTACGGCAGGCTCGGAACTCCTCTGTTTTCTCAACGCATATTCCGGTTATCACCAAATCCGGATGAAGGAATCTGACAAAGTCAAAACTTTATTCATAACCCCCTTCGAAACCTTCTGTTTTGTTACGATGCCCTTTGGGCTGAAGAACGCAGGAGCTACGTATCAGTGCACGATGCAACGTTGCCTCCATGATCAACTCGGACGCAATGTACATGCATACGTGGATGATATCGCGGTCATGTCCAAAAAGAAGGAAACGTTGATTTCCGACTTGGAGGAGACGTTCGCCAATCTACGAAAATACAACATCATGCTTAACCCAAAGAAATGCTTCTTTGGAATACCAGCCGGAAAATTGTTAGGTTTCATCGTGTCTCAAAGAGGCATAGAGGTGAACCGTGACAAAATCAAGGCTATTCTCAATATTTCCAGGCCAACTCGCCTGAAGGATGTACAAAGATTAACTGGTTGCATTGCTGCGGTCAGTCGATTTGTAAGCCGTCTTGGTGAACGAGCCGCACCATTATACAAACTCCTAAAGAAGACCAAGGATTTTGTCTAGACTGACGAAGCCGAAGCTGCACTACAAGACCTGAAGAAAGTACTCTCATCTGCTCCTATCCTTGAAGTGCCGGAACCTCAGGAACCGATGTTGCTTTACATTGCTGCGACAAATAAGGTTGTCAGTATCGTCATGGTAGTGGCGAGACCAGAGGAAAATCAGGAACACCTGGTGCAGCGTCCGACGTACTTTGTCAGCGAGGTCCTGACAGAATCAAAACAACGCTATCCGCACTATCAAAAGTTGGCTTATGGTGTTTTTCTAGCATCTCGTAAGTTACGACACTATTTTCAGGAGCATCCAATTACCGTGGTGAGCAAATCTCCCATGAGAGATATAATCAACAATAGCGATGCCACAGGACGCGTCGCCAAATGGGGCATAGAGCTTGCAGCTTTCGATATTGAGTACAAACCCCGAACATCAATCAAATCTCAGATCCTTGCTGACTTTGTCGCTGATTGGACAGAGACCAAGGAGAACATGGTCCTCCCTGAGTCAGAATATTGGACCCTCTTTTTCGATGGGACTAAGGCTCGAGGGGGCTCGGGGGCTGGCGTGGTACTCAAATCACCCCAAGGAGATAAACTTTTATACGTGTTGCAGATCCACTTCACAGCGACAAACAATATTGCCGAGTATGAAGCACTGCTGCATGGAATCCGGATTGCTAAGGATATTGGCATCCGACGTTTGATGTGTTACGGAGATTCGGATCTTGTTGCTCAGCAAGTCTCGGATATTTGTAATGCAAATAAGCACATGGCAACATATAAAGTTGTCGTGGATGATCTATCTAAATCGTTCGAGGGGTTTGAAGTTCAACACATCCCTCGAGCAGAAAATGAGGAAGCAGATGCACTATCTCGAATAGGCTCTGCGCGGAAAGAGGTCCCGGATTGGCGCATTTTTAGAGCACCTCAAAGTTCCCTCGATAAAGGGAGTAGATGAGGAATATCCGATCAAATCCGACTCACCTTTGATAGCAGTTCTGGCTGTAATTCCCAGCTAGACTCAACCCTACCTCGATTATTTGGTAGATGGCAAATTACCCGAAGACGAGGTGCTGAGCCGACAGATTATCCGACGAGCAAAAGCCTATAGTATTGTTAAAGGTGAGCTCCATAAACGGAGTGTTTCTGGGGGTTTTTAGCGCTGTGCATCTCCGGAAGAAGGAGTGGAAATCTTAAGGGAAATCCACGAAGGCGAGTGTGGTCACCATACTGCAGCCAAATCTTTAGTGGCAAAAGCTTTTCGACATGGATTTTTCTGGCTTACAGCTCAGGCGGATGCCGAACGATTAGTCAAGACATGCAAAGGCTGCCAAAAGTACGCCAAGCAAGCTCATGTTCCGGCTGATCAGCTGCGAACAATACCTATAACATGGCCTTTTGCGGTCTGGGGGCTTGATATGGTAGGACCTTTTAAACGAGCTCCAAGCGGATTCACTCACCTCTTAGTGATGGTGGATAAATTCACAAAGTGGATCGAGGCTAAACCTGTCACTACTTGTGATGGAGCAATAGCCAAAAGATTTGTCGAGGATGTTATAATCCGTTATGGTTATCCGCATAGCATTATCACGGACAATGGGAGTAACTTTTCTATGGGAGAACTGGCCGAATTCTGCGACGAGCAAAATATCCGGCTTGACATTGCGTCAGTCGCACATCCACAGGCTAATGGACAAGTCGAAAGAGCAAATGGTTTAATTCTACAGGGCTTGAAACCAAGACTCGAAGCACCACTAAAACGTGCTCCGGGGGCTTGGGCAGAGGAACTACCCTCTGTAATTTGGAGTTTACAAACAACTCCGAACAGGTCAACAGGATACACACCTTTCTTCTTGGTCTATGGTGCAGAAGCACTTCTTCCTAGCGATTTAATTCATACTTCTCCTAGAGTGGCCGCGTATATCGAAGAGGATGCCAAGATTTCTCAACAAAATGATCTCAACTTTGTCACATCCCAAATTTTAGATTTGGCACTGCATACATACATGTCATTGCATCATGAGCATCTTTTCAAAAAGTTTCAGTTTTAAAGGTTTTGCCAAAACACCTCCTTTTTGCTAGTTCATCCCTTTTGCAAGCCTACTAGGACTTTTTCCTTGCATCTGCAAAAGAGACCCCTTTTGGGCATTCCAGATGCATGGTTGCGTAGAGCTCGTCTCTACGAACCCGTAGGACTTTATTTCGTTCAATTCGGAGCTACGGATCAAAAGTTATGTTAGTTTTAGTTTGGACTGAATTTTCAGATTCAGGAATTTCAGAAAAACACAGACACTTTCAGAATTGACAGCAGCTCGGAAAAGAATAAAAGAAAAGAAAAAAACCAGCGTCAGCCGCAGCGGCCCAGCCCACCGCGGCCCAACAGCCCACCCAGGAGCCGCCGCCGCGTGGGCAACGCGTAGTCCGCCGCCGCCCGGACCCACCTGCCAGCGGGAGCGCGTCGAGCAGACCGTGCTTGACACGAGCACGGACGCCGAGGCCACCGACCTTGCCGGAACGCCGATTTCTGTGGGAGTCCGTTCCGCCTCGTGTTTCTCTCAAGCCCCCCTTAAAGCCCTCGCCAACCCGATCTTTTTCCCCCCTTGCCCCCATCTACGCCGCCGCTAGCTCCGAGGAATTCCTCGCCGGAGATTGCCGCCGCCGCCGCCATTACGCCGGTGAGCTCGCGCCGCTGCCACCGAGCCCCTTTCCCCTCACCTTTCTGTATTGCCATCACCCGCCTCACCTTTTCCCCCGCCTGCAGGACGCCGGGGAGCTGCCACCGCCGCCGGAGCACCTCCGACCCGCCGCCACTCCATCCGCGTCGTGCCGCCACCTGAGACCGTCCCAGCTCGAGCCGACCCCTTCCCCGAGACCACCACCTCCTGCCGCACCCCGTGCACCACCTCGCCGCCGCCAGGGAACGCCGGAGCGCCGCCCGCCATCAACGCCGACCCGCCGCCGCCGCTTCACCACGCCGAGCCAAGGTGAGCTCCGCCCAGCCGTCGGATCAAGGGCAGACGGCCCTGATCGTGCCGTTGACCCATATAGGACCGCTGACCGGTCCAACCCTCCACGTCAGCTTGGCCCACACGTCAGTGGGAATATTCCCCGCAGTTTTTCTGAAAATAGGAAAGAAATTGCAGAAAATTGCTATAACTTCAAAAAAATATAGAAAAAGATCTACTGGGCCAAATTTCGCAAATAATATGTCACTGGATTCACAAAATTGTTTAGTTTTTGTTTATAAAATAATATTTCAGGTTTACTGTATGTTTTTCCCTAAGACTTTAAAAAGGCTTAAAGCACTATAAAAATTATAGAAAAAGTTCTATAACGCCTTTTTGCGTGATTCCAATTGCCCCTGGTTTTAAATCACGTTACCTACACAGTAGTATTTTTGCCCAGGTCTTACGACTTTGTTTACTGGAAAGTCTTAGTGTTTTGTCTAAAAGCCTATTATTTTGGGTTCACAAATTGCATAGCCTTGTTTTCATTGCATTAAAGATTTTCCATACATCATGCAGTAGTAGTAAACATCAGAGAACACCGAGAGGTTACTGAAAACCTTGTTGAGCTATCATGCATGCATTTGTGCACCTGTTTATGTTTGGTATGTTGTTTATGTGTTGTTTTGTATCGTGTAGATTGTGACGCGTGCAACGCTTGTTTCTGCGAGGATTGTACCCTCGACTCCTACCGCCAAGGCAAGTAGATGCTATTTTGTTCATACCATTGTCCTACTATTTTTCTCTTATGCATGTGTAGTGTATTTCTGTAGTTATTGAGTAGGAACTACTATGCTATGCTATATCCTATATATTGTGGTAGGATTCTCCTTGTAGTTGAGCCCCGCTCAATAGATGTGCTTAGACTTGCTGTGAAGACGGGGGAAATGGGATCACATTATGGTGGAGTTGTGTTTTCTTTAAACTAAAACAACTTAATGTTAATGAACTACCTAGGCGGAATGGTTGGATGGTCATCGGAGTGTGGTTAATGGTGGGGAATGCCGCCTAGGGTACTGAGAAGGATTGGTTCTCTTTGTTATGGTAGCTTACATGTGCAACCATGTGCCAGTAAGAATGGGTGGCTGGCTGGACTTAGTAGGTCGTGGTGATCCGAACCCAGCGTAGCCAGAGATGTAGTGAATGATAGGTTGGGACCGGTGCGCAGTGGGGTTTGGTGATCTACTTCCCGAATGGTCCCATCTTGGACTTCTCCCTATCATCACACAATATGAGTGTGGTGGTACGAGCTGGGTTGGCCAGGTCACATGGGTAAAGTGTACAAACCCCTGCAGGGTGTAAAAACTAAGTGCTTAGCCGTGTCCCCGGTTACGGACGATTGAGTTGCTTGATTTTGAGACTATGACATATTCTCACTCATCCTTATTTCCTGATTACTAAAACTTGATGGGTGAACTTAATGGGATGCTGTGAATTAAATGGTTTATGAAAGTAGGATCAATGTGTTTGAAAAGTGCAAGCTAGCCAAGGCTCCACTAGCCAAATAAGCATGTAGATGCTAGGTGCGTTGTCTCCTTTACCTTAGCGCTACTTGCCATACATTCCATGTATTGACCCTTCAGGGATGCTACGTTTCATGTTGCAGGTTATACCAATTCCGAGTGATTCGATATAGGTCGCGGTACTCCACTCGACACTTGTTCCCTCGTGGGCAATTTGAAGATGGAGTAGTATCTTTATTTGTGTTGCTACTTGTTTTATCTGTGAGCTAGCCTTCAAGCTGAGCGACTTTTGTAATAAATGAATCTTCTGGATCTTCGTTATTTATGATACACGGATTATCACTTTGTTATTTCATCTATGTTCTATGTAAGCCAATGAACCGATCCAGGGATTGGCATGTTGCATAGAAGCTACAATCTTTTTAGTACTGTAGTGTTACAGACTTAGTCAAAGAAATTCGCGTCGTTGCTGAAATGAGATCTACAGCCTATCAGCAGAAGTTACGCAAGTATCATAGCCAGAGAGTCCGAACTAGGTCTTTTAATAAAGGCGATTTGGTTCTCCGGCTTGTGCAACAAAGAGAGCACAAACTTTCCCCAGTTTGGGAAGGGCCCGTTTTAGTTAGTCGAGTATTGCACAATGGATCGTACTACTTAACTGACATGAGGCCAGTCAAAGAAAGACCTGCTACTAAGAAGAGAAAGAGAGCTGGAGGTAGTACAAATCTGGATGAGTTAGACAGACCGTGGAATATTGCTCAGCTACGTCCCTTTTATTCTTAGTTTATCCTTCTTTGTAATCATACATATGTACATGTTCTCTGAGAAATAAAAGTTTTGGTTACCTCAAAGTTTTTCTGAGAAGTTTTTACCATCTTATTTCCTAATGATCATGTCATACTCGGAAATCCTAGAATGCTTGAAAGTACTTTATGCTCATGTTCGTTCTGGTTTAGATTTCCGATTCTAAAACTACTACCTTCGGGTATAACTCTAAAAATTCTAGTCTTTACTTGGGTTATTTGTCTGATTGTTGGATGCGGGTATTTTCTGAGTAGTGAATTGTTGGTACTGGAAGCTGGCTTTGTTTCCGAGTTTAAACTGGTTTAGCAATTGAGCTCCGTTGCTCGGCAAAGTTTCCGGCTGAAGGTTTAGCCGGCTCACGAAAGGGACGAGGCGGAAAGCCATATAAACGATAAGTAGAGATGGAAAATTTCAAGTGCTTATGTAAACATTTCAGGCACGCAAAAATTTCAAAAGCCAAAAAGTGCTGAATAGATTAAAAGCTTAGCACTAGCAAAAAGTCATAGTACTTAATATTTACAAACGCATCATGTTCTTTCACAGAATAGTACATAAATTTGTGGTCTATGATGCAAGAGGTGATAACGCTGCTGCTGGCTCGCTGGTTACTCCGCCTTGATATCGTTCCGAGATGTCCGGATCCGAGGTGGTCCGTTCATCGTCGGAAACTTCTTCGGTTTCTTCTGCAGGAGGAGGCGGGGTATCCACGCGGGTGAAGAAGGGGACCTCATAGCTGGTCAGATCAGCTACGTGGCATCCGTATCCGGTGCAGGAGTGCATGATGGCTTGAAGGTCTTGCTCCTGGCCGTCTTCGTCTACCTTGCAGTACCCTCTGGTCACTTGCCATATCTCCATGTTTCCATGGTGGCTCATGACCATGGTGAGAGCGTTCTGCGCAGCAGTCCACGCGTAGGACATGTTCCAGTCCCGAACGAGCTGCGACATCTCCTTGGCCTTCTCCCGCACCTGGAAGTCCGACATGCTTGGCATGTACGGAATCCTGAGAGACTTGCCAATGTCCTCAAGGGACTGGAGGTAGTCATGAAGAAGATCACCGACTTGGGTAAGCCGGTGGGTGCGGGGCTCGGACGAGGAAGAGTCCGTCAAGTTCAGAGGACCTATACACAAAATAAAGATAAGAAAAAACCAACATTGATAAGAGTCGAATAAAAAGATAAGTCAGAGAGGTGGAACGTACCGAAAATGACGTCGTCAACCTTGGTCTTGTCCTCCCGGAGACTCTGGAGTTCAGTCCGGAGCGCCTGTGATATGTCCTTCTCTCTGCTAAGCTCATTTCCGAGGTTCGAGATTGCTTGATCTTGAGCAGCGATCTTGCGATCACGCTCTTCTGTGGCCATGGAGGAGGATTCAAGGACTTGAGCTATGCTCCTTTCATGATCCGCCTTGAGCTTATCCAGCTCTTGGCGAAGTCCCTTGTTTTCCACCACCAGGGTCTTGAGGTTCTCGACCTCTTCAATCATAGCGATGGATTGTTTCACCAACGCTGTAAGTCAAAAAGAACAACAGTTTAGAAAAAATTCGACATTGAAAAAGCAAAAGACAAGGTTTGAATCTCGGAATGTTTACCTTCAGCTTCATCCTTGGCTACCTTGAGCTCAGCATTTTTAAGTCGGAGAGCTTTGATTTCTCTCCGCTTATCACAGACATTGGTCAATAATTCCTGGTTATAGGAAGATACTTTCTGTAAGTCAGAATACCCAAAGTCAGAAAGCTACTTAAGACTCGGGCTAATATTTTCTACTAAATATCAGCATGAGCCTTGGGGGCTACACTAGTTCATTTTTTGGCATCCTAATGAAAGCATAAACCCGGATTCCGACATATCCTACTTCATGCTTGGGGGCTAGAGGATATGATTTAACATAATGTAAAAACAAGAGTTGGAATTCCGACTTACATATTGCTCACGGGTGAGTTTGTCTAAACCCGCGTTCACTTCAGCTGCCACCTTCTCGGCGAGGGTAAGAGGGATTACTGGGGCTGTTGGAAGCTCACCAGTCCTGATCCTCTCATCGCGAAGGCGGACTTGAGCGAGAAGATCAGAGAACTTGACGTCCTCTGCTTCTTGCGCTTCCTCTTCGGGGGATAGATGGCTCTTGTCTAGGACTTGCCTGGCCAGCCGCTGGATCTCCTCTGCAGATTTCCGGGATAAGCCAAACTTGGCAAGTCCTGGATTGCTGAGGAGGTTTTCGGCGAAGACTTCAGCCGAGGGATCATTACCCGAAGAGGGTTCACCCTTATCTTGAGCTGACGCACCCACGGTGGCATCAGTTTGCGACCCAAGGATCGCAGTCTCCATTGTAGGAGCCGGATCTTCTGCAACCACCGGAGAAGGGATAATCGCCGGAGTTGCAAAAGGTTGAGGGGCCGGAGTCGGAGGAGCCACGGTAGGAGAAGCTATGGTAAGCTCCGTCTGATGCAAGGGCTTCGAAGAAGTTCCCTTCCCCTTGCCCTTGATGATTGATTTTGCTCTAAGAAAGTAGTAAAGTCAGAAACATTACATCTCGGAAAGAAACTTAAGTAAAGTACAAAGGCGGAAAAGTTGTGACAGAAGGTTACCTCTTCACGACTGGCACCTCCTTTGTGCCAACTGCCACTGTCGGAGCTTTGCGCTTCTTGAGCGCAAGATCCGGCAATGGGACTACTTTCGTCTCCTGAGAAAACTCAGGAGGATATCCTTCGAGCGGAGCAAGCTCCGACTTGGGGAGGTCAGGAAGCTGAAAACAAGAACACAAATCAGCATTGCGATATAACTCGAAAATTGAAATACACAGAAGATGTGCTGATGGAAGCTTACCGGCACCACGGGGTTTTCCGCCGTGTGCATATCCAGAGAAACCTCCGGAATTCTCCTCTCGATCCGCTCCTTGATCAGCCACTTGATTTGGCTTATATAGCCTTGAGTGGTGTAGGCCTTGGGGCTGATGCGGAGGGAGTCGTTTTTGGATGACGTGATGGAGTGCATTAGTCTATCCCCGTGGTACTGAAGTGGCTGGATCCGACGTGAGACCCAGCACTGGACCAAGTCAGATCCCTTCAGATCCTTGTGCTTGATCAAATACTCGATCGATCGTCAGTGAGAGCTGGAGCAGCCTCGTCCCAGGAAGGCTGGGCCATGGCGGCTCCGTCGACAAAAGCCGGAAAAGCAGTAGCTTTGCCGGGAGCCGGAATATCCCTATGGTAGAAAAGAGTGGCTGGCCATTGTTTGACCGAGTCACTGGCAGAAATTTTGGGATATGCCCGATCTCGTCTAAGAGAAAAACTAATAGTACCGGTGATGTAAGGAACACCGACAATGATGGAACTTCTCCGGACATGGAAATAGTACCGGAAGAGAAGCAAACTCGGCCTAATGCCAAGAAAGCCCTCACAAAGCGAAGCGTATGTGCTCATTTCTAGAAGAGAATTGGGAGGAAGATTGTGGAGTTGAACTCCATAGTGATCTATCACCTCGTTGAAGAACTCCCAGGGAGGAAAAGACAGACCTCGGTCCAGATGAGTGCCGAAGTGGATCGTTCACCCTCGCGCGGGTTGGGGATGGTTTCGCCGGAGCTGGTCCACCAGTCGCCGGCAGCGAGAAGCCCCTCCTTCTCCACGTTCTTGAGGCCCTCCTCGTTGAGGGCGCAGGGGATCCAGATTCCCCGGAAACTCTCCTTCTCCGCAGCTGCTTCTGTCGTTGCCGCCGTTGCCGCCGCCAAACCAGAGGAAGAAGAGGATGAAGCCATTTTTCTCCGGTGGAAAAGGTGACCTTAAAGTGGCGGTGCTAGGAGCTTTGTGGGAGGAGGGCGAGGAGGCTCTGGGTGCGCAGGAGGATTGGGAGGAAAGGAACAGCAAAGGACTGGTGGAAAGGAGAAGAAAAAATCTGAACCCCTTATATCCACCTACCTGCGCCAAGATTCGTGCAAACGCTACAGTGTAACCGCCACGCGTCGTGGAAAGAACTAGGAAGGGCCCGCGTGATGATTGCGTCGCCTCGATCTCCACGCATGCATTGAAACGACGCCTCGGTTCCGTGAACCGCAGACCCACCAATGGTCGTGCTGACGGAACACCTGTCAGATGACGTGACTTGACCATGCTTGTGTCAGGTGGCGTTCGAGACCAAGTTCCGGCTTAGTTTAAAAGCAAGCTAGAAAATCCGAGTAACCAATTGAAAGGTCCGACTTACTTTTAAGACCCAGATCGTATTTTTTGTTGTGAAGTTTAAGGAACCCTTCAAGATTCTGCAAGCCGAAGATCAAGCTAGACGATGATAAATCCGACTTTGGATCTTGGAGGCCTTCGGGGGCTGCTGTTGGGGATATACTTTCCGGGTATCCTCACAGTTCCTCACTGACCAGGGTGGCCCACTTCGAGTTAGAGCTTTGCTTCACGGGCGGCCCAGTCAGGGAGAGAAGACGGAGTCTAGTCCGGCTACGGGAAGGCCCAGAAGACTTATCGACTTAAGCCCATAATGTTACTTGTAGTTCAAGATGTACTCTGTAACCAACTCTTAGTCGTAGCCGGATTGATCTCTCCTGTAAACCCTAGGCCGGATATCTATATAAGCCGTCCTAGGGAGAGCCTTTAGGGCACACCCAATACTTTAGACCCTCAACTCGCACAGGCGATACCCTTGCAACCCATATCCGGCTCTGCCGTATTACTGGATTGCTAGCAGGAGTAGGATTCGTCCAAAGCCGGCGGATTCGAACCTGGGTAAACTTGTGTGCTCACCGTCCTGGAATACCGTACGTCTCACACCCCTCTCTACCGCACGCCCCGAGGACCCCCTCATGGCGTACTTGTCCTCAATCCGACGACATGCTTCGCATGCCTGACCAGCCAATGACACCATCGATTGCTCCAGCATCGTGGTTCCCTGCACCGATCGTCACCCTCAGTGAGCTCAACGCCTCGACAACAGTCGAGAATACGGTCAGCGACAGCAATCACGAATCCGATCTGAGTGATCTGGCAACTAAAGATGGAGCCTACGGTTCCGGATCTGAAGGTTGTGGGAGCAGCAGCTTCCCCAACCACTTCATGTGCGCCATCATCAACGCAGGCGACACCTCCGCCAATCGCGACAACACAGGCAACGGCGGCCACGGAGCCGACCCGCCAAATGGCGGCATACCCAATGGTGGACCATCGCCAAATGGCGGACCACCGCCAAACGGCAGACCACCGCCAAACGGCGCCCCCGTCAACAACGGAGGAGCAGTTGAGCCTCCAACTATGATAAATGAGCAAACCGGCAAACGCGTCGTAATTAGGCTCAACGACCTCGAGTGGGCTCGATGCCGAGAAGCTCTACGAGGTCACCCTCTACCCTTCGGCTCCCCGCAAGAACTGTTGATGGGTTACCATTGGCTCCTGAAAGAGGAATACAAGCGCCAACTACAAATAATCTCGCAACTCGAGGCGCGTAAGAAGGAGGCTGATGAATCAAGCCTCCGACGAGCTGGGCTCTCCTCACACAGAGGATCCTCCTCTAGGTGCAACGAGTACATCGCCAACAAGAGATGATCTCGACTCGCCCACCTCACCGAACAAGAACGTGTCGAAGCCGCTAAAGTCCTCGACTTCGGCTCCATGACGGTGGATACACGCGGCAACATGCTCCCAAAAACATCGCAAGCCGCGGTAATGGTGGCCACCATGTACCTCCTCAACAACCAGCCGCCAGCTGGAGACCCTCGAGCTACCATGCACCGATCTACGATCGCAGGCTTGGGGTTAATCGAGGCCGCCCTCAACAAAGAGCCAGCATCAGAACCGAAGAAAGGCAAGGCTCTGGCAAAACGCTACTCCTCACCCTCATATAGCGACGACAGTCATGATCTGTCTCGACGTCGCTGCTCATGGTGACACGACCACGACTATGATGCGCGCGATGACCTCATGCAGCGCAAGATTAACAAATAAAGGGCGCGACATGCTCGATCGACTAATTCAGAGGACGAAGATGTGGAGCTCTGTGGCGCTAGATGCTTCAGCAGGGCCATCAGACAAAAACGAATGCCCAAGGGGTTTAAGCTCCCATTAGAGAACCCGAAGTTTGACGGTCTGCAGGATCCGAAAATCTGGTTCGAAGACCATATCTCCTCCGTCAGGCTCCATGGCGGGAGTCGAAGCACGACCATGCAATGCCTACAGCTACAGCTGCAGGGCGCCACCCGAGCATGGCTCAACAACCTCCCATGTGGATCCATTCGCAGTTGGGAAGAGCTGGTCTACAGCTTTGTGCGCAACTTCAAGGGCACCTACAAAAGGCCTGCATCAATCGAAGAACTGAGATGCTGCCAGCAAAGGTCAGGCGAGTCGCTACGCTCGTACATCTAGAGGTGGTCCATCATCATGAACTCCGTAGAGAATATCTCCGAAGATCGCGCGATTGACGCATTCAACGGCGGCGTACGCCGCATAGAGCTCAGGGAGGAGCTAGGCCACTCGAAGCCCAAAACCATCGACCACCTGATGGAAATCGTGAATCGCTGGGCGGATGGAGAAGATTCGGTGAAAAATCATGTTCACTCCGACGACGAGGCAGAACTCGAACGTAGACGCGACCACCGAAGCAAATGCCGCATGCATATCTACGATGACTGCGACGACGTCAACATGGTCGCAGCCGGCTACGCCGACAGGTGCAACGACAACCGCAACAGCTGCTACCGCAGCGGTGGATACCGCGACTCCGGTAAAACCACACAAGTATGGCAGCGCCACAATCGCGATGAGGCACCCGCAACATCCATTGAAGACAAGCTATCCGGGCCATGCACTGTGCACTTATATGTCATCACCCGGATTTTTAATCCCAGATGCCTGTTATGTCATACATCGCAATCCCAGGATTACCATTTTTGCGAGACATAACAGATTGGATATCACAGTACATCATCCATTACAAACCATAAATAAGGGCTTACACGAATAAGGATCTCATGATCTAGTCTTAATACAACAAGCAGCGGAATAAATAATAAGCGTAGCGGTGGGGTCCATCTTTAGGGGCACAGGCAATGCTGATGAAGGCAGATAGTCCTAGTTATCATAGCCGTCCTGCTGTCCGTCATCTTGGTAGTCTCCTTCATAGTCTGGCCATAGGAATAGTCAGGGACAAAAGCCATGAGTACTCTTTAAGTACTCGCAAACTACCACTAACAATTAGTATAGTTCTAATGTAAAGTGCTGACTCTAAGTTTAACTATAAAGTTAAGTTTGAAACCTAAGCTGAGTTTAGAAAAAAAAAAGATAAAATAAAGTTCTAGAATCACTTAAGTTGGGAAGGTAGTGTCATTGTCACAACCCTATTGTGGTCAAGTCAAGATTCATCATTCATTTCATAAGTTATTTTGAAAACATCTGACAACAAAACAGTATGGCCACTCCAACTGTCCATAACTGCGGACGCGGCTATTCGAATAGTTTGACACTCTGCAGAGGTGGTGCATTTTCACCACAAGATTCGATACATCTTTCAGGGATAACCCTGAATCATCATACTTAGTATGCAGATAATCAAACATAACCTTTCCTTTACACACTCTAGTATAAGCACCTCTCCTATGAGCATGGCCTACCAACCATGACCATCTGTCATCTTGGGCACTGCATAGGTGGACAACATCGAGAGGTAGCCTCAGCTCAAACCTCTCCCGTGAGGGAACTAATACTAATGCATATAAACTTCCGGCTAAGCCTTACCCAATTCAGGTATTGTGGTTGTACGGTAAAAATTGGAATGGTATCGCATCCGAATCCAACCATCAGTTTTTATAAAAGGGTTAAGGCTCATGCCTCAACATTTTCATCATCATAAACCATTTGTGTTTCTCAACACATGTCAAAACATCTCAATAGAATGACTCATCATTCCAAGGTTTTCACAATTCATTTTCACCAAGTGTTCCCATCTAAGATGACTCAAGTTTTTATCTACTCTAAACTACTAAGTTAAGAGTGTTCACTAAGGTGGAAAGATGGGATCAATCTCATGCCATAGAATGACATCTAAAGTTATCTAGATAGGTCAAGTTTTATACTCTTTATGCTACCTTCAAAACAAGTAAAGGACTTTGGTAAAGTAAAGGAAGTAAAGCTGGGAAATAATACTTGGGGTAAGTAATAGTCAAAGTGATATAACCAAAGCATGTCTAAAGTATCTTTGCTCAAATCATCTAGCTTAATTCTAGCTTGCCAATCATTATACTTGCATTGGTTAGCTTGCATTGTTAATGATGGCTTGCCTTGTGCAGGGCAGTGGTTGAAGTTTTCCTCCTCTTCCTCTTGGTAGAACTCCTCCTCCTCGTAGGCTTGGTCGGCACTATCTTCTATAAATACATATGGAGTACACAATCACCAAACAATACTTAACTAGGCTACCTAGTACTCTAAGGCACACATTTGATCTATTATCATCACAAGCATCACAAGTTTTATTAACTAGCTTCATTCTTTTTATTTAAGATAAGTAATTTCTACTCATTGAAAAATAACCAAGATTTAATATTCACCAATTAAAATATGGGATCATGTGGACACATGTCATCACCACATATTCTAACAGGTGGGAATATGATTTAAGGGTTGGATCACATTTACTTAAGTTTAAGTTTATTATTTAATGATTTAAAGTGACTAGAAATGCCTATATAGCATTATTTTGGTACTAGTCCAAAGTCACTACATGTAAACCTTAATATTATTAAATATTCAGATAGGCATGGTTAAATGTGATTTTTGAGAGTTGGAGTCAACTCAAAAGCTATCATGGTTGATTTTATAAAAATGTTTGAATGTGCAAATGCTTCTGTCTTGTTATTTTTACTAGGAGAGATCTCTAACTCTAAATGAATTAAATCCAATGGGCTTGGATAGATCTTTTCATAAGCTTTCCAACACAATTGGAATCACTCTATTTGGATTTGTAAATCTCTCTACAATGATTTTCAAACTATGGGACATAACTAAGTTCAACCCTAAATAGAAAAATCTAAGTTTGAATTCAATGGGTCGCGCGGGAAGGAAAACGGGCCGGCCTAGTGGTATTCGCGGCGCAAAGAACAGCTAACAAGGGGGGGTCCACAGGTCAGCGGCTCTTTACACGTGAAGCGGTACGGGGCGATGTGCGCCGTTAGATTAAAAGGGAGATCTACGGCTGAGGCGTGTCGTCTCCGGCGAACAGTACGCCGGCGGGAACGAACCCTAGCGGCTCGGTGGGGGTGCTCAGGGGGCATACCTGGGCTCCAGCTACTGCGGCGACGGGGGCAGTCGAACGTGCTGTCGCCGACAGACTCAGGGGTGGTCGCGACAGCTCCTAGGGTGGACGAAATCGACGACACCTTCTCCTCCTCTCCAACGGGCTCCTCCAGCCAAATTCCGGCGAACCAAGGCTTGAGCGGCTCCGGCGAGAGGTGGGGAAGGATCAGTGAGGAGAGGGGAGTGGAATGGTGTGAGTAGTTGGTGCAGGGAAGGGCTCCTTTTATAGGCATGGCTAAGCGGCAGAGGAGCATGGGCGGTGCTCGCCGGTGACGACGGCACAACGAGCTAGAGGCGTGGGCGGTGTGCTAGGACGGTGGGCGGTGCCCTGGCGAGTGTCACGGCGGTGAGTGTGTAGTGGTTTGCGGTTGGGGGCAGTGAATGGCGCGGTGCACACTAACTTTATGCTGACGGCGAGTTTCATGGCAGCCGGCGACTACGAGGCATGGTCGAGGGAATGGGCGTGTCTGTTAGCTTCCTAGGCCGGTGAGGATCGTGTAGGCGAGCGGATGGAGCAAGGCGTGGTCTGGTCGAGCGGGGGACCGTGCGCGCTCTACGGGCGGCGTCGGCATGGCCGACAGTCTTCTGGTGCGGCGGTTCCTGGCGGCTCTGGTCGCTGTACTCGGGCTGGGGCTGGTTGGGCGGTGGAGGTGGACCACGGGCTACCTCCTGGACATGCTGGACGACGCTGGTGGCGGCTGTGGCGTGCTGTCGCCAGTGAGGTGCCCAAAATGGTGCTCGGCCTTAATGGCCATGACCATTTGGTCGTGGCACAGTGGGTGGCTGGGCTAGAGAGGGGTAGGGGATTGTACTGGGTGGCTGTGTTAGCAAAATGGGGAACCAATTTAGTTCAAACACTGCTCCAAATAGTGTTTCATGTTTTGTTTGAATTCTGTCCACCAAGTGTTTGTGAAAATGGCCGAAAGAACTCAAGTTTGGAATTTTTGGATGATTTTTGGTGGGTTTGCTAGGAACATGCTTAAGCCTCTGTGGTTGCTTGGGTTTTGAAAATGGAGCTCATTGGTGTGGTTTTTGAATAAGTGGGATCTTCCCATTTGAACTACATTCAATTTTCAAATGCCATTTAATATTAGTGTTTGAAAGTTTTTGGCAAATCACAAAGTGGGCCTTGGTACACTACTACATGTACTAGTAAGGGGTGCAAAGATCCATATTTGTTTCTATTGGGTTTTAAGTTCTAGGAATAGCTAAAGTAGGCATGTTGATTAAAATGGCACAAATGACCATTTCTTTTATTTATTCATTTTGATTTGTTTTTTTGGGATTTGTTTGGGAAAGATCTAGATGATGTTTATTTCACCTAAGAATCATTTTGCAAGCAATGGATTACTTAATCATGGCAATTCAAAACAACTCCTATTTAAATGCACACACATATGAATGCTTTAATAATTTTAATTGGAAAAGTTTGTGTTAACCCTAATTTTCATGATTTGGATCTTAATAACCTTGGATTAAATTTTGGAATGTTACAAACCTTCCCCCTTAAACAAAATCTCGTCCCAAGATTTAAAGAAAACTAGGAACTAAAGAGATCTGGGAACTCTGTCCTAATGTAATCTTCTCGCTCCTAGGTGGCTTCTTCCTCGGTATGGTTGCTCCATTGAATCTTGAGAAACTTGATACTCCTGGTTCTGGTGGTTCTGTAAGCTTCCTCCAAGATACGGATGGGCACTTCACAATACGTCAGGTCATTGTTGATCTCTACAGTTCTGTGATCGATGTTCTTAAAAACTTCAGTCTTCTCCGGTACTTCCAGATATTTGCGAAGTAACAAGATATGGAACACATTGTGGATGATTGACATCTCTTCAGGCAGTTCCAGTTGATACGATACTTCTCCTCGACGATTTAGAATCTTGAAGGGCTCGATATATCTGGGGGGCTAACTTTCCTTTGAGACTAAAGCATTGTGTTTCCTTTAATGGCGAAACCTTGAGATATACAAAATCTCCGACATTGAAAGTCAGGTCTCTCCTTCTCTTGTCAGCATAACTCTTCTGTATGGACTGGGTGGTCTTGAGGTGCTCATGGACTTTGTGAACCTTCTCTTCAGCTTCTCGAAGAATGTCGGGTCCAAAAATCTGACTCTCTCCTACTTGCGACCAATTCAAAGGGGTACGGCACTTCCTTCCGTATAGGAACTCAAATGGTGCCATTTGCAGACTTGCTTGATAACTGTTGTTATATGAGAATTCTACGAAAGGCAGGCAGTCTTCCCATTTTGATCCGTACTCTAACACACAAGCTCTCAACATATCCTCTAGGATCTGGTAGACTCTCTCAGTTTGTCCATCAGTTTGCGGGTGATAAGCGGTGCTGAAGTTCAACTTGGTGCCTAAACCTTCCTAGACTTTCTACCAAAATCTCGAGGTGAAATGGGTTCCTCGATCTGATACTATGGTCTTGGGGGTTACTTATAGACTAACAATTCTAGCAATATACAGTTCTGCTAGCTTCGAACTCTGGTAGGTAGTCTTGACTGGTATGAAGTGAGCTACCTTGGACAGTCTATCAACTATGACCCATATTGAGTCATTTCCCCTACTAGAAGTAGGCAATCTGGTGATAAAGTCCATTCCGACAGAATCCCATTTCCATTTCAGAATCTGCAAAGGTTGCAACAGTCCTGCGGGTCTCTGATGCTCGGCTTTGACTCTTTGACAGATGTCACACTTGGCGATGTAGCTTCTGATTTCTCTCTTCGTCTTGTGCCACCAAAATTGCTCTTTCAAATCTTGATACATATTCGTCCCTCCGGGGTGGATAGAATAAAGAGTATCATGAGGTTCGTGCATGATAACTTGCTTCAGCTCCGAATCTGCTGGCACACAGATACGGCCTTTGTACCATAGAACTCCTTCTTCGTCTTTAGTGAATCCAGGTACCTTTCCTGTACCAATACGGCGTTTGATTCCGTCGATACTTTCATTTCCCTTCTAGGCTGCCTTGATTTGGCTAATCAGGGTGGGTTGAAGTTCAATGCTAGCTAAGAATCCTCTGCTGACTAGCTCAGTTCTAAACTGCTCCAATTCCTCATACAAACTTGGTTGCTTTTCTTTGATCATAGTGTTTAGCTTACACGGCAATCTGCTAAGAGCATCCGCTACCACATTGGCTTTGCCGGGGTGATAGTGAATGTCAAGGTCATAATCCTTGATTAACTCTATCCATCTCCTTTGCCTCATATTCATCTCCTTTTGAGTGAAAATATACTTCAAGCTCTTGTGATCTGAGTAAATCTCACAGCGATTACCCATCAGATAATGACGCCATGTCTTCAATGCCAACACTACGGCTGCTAACTCAAGATCATGGGTCAAATAGTTCTGCTCATGCTGCTTCAGTTGTCGAGACAGATATGCGATAACTTTGCCTTCTTGCATTAATACACATCCGAGACCAATCTTGGATGCGTCACAATACACATCAAACGGCTTCTTGATGTCTGTCATGATCAATATTGGGGCTGATATCAATCTCTTCTTCAGCTCTTGAAAACTGGCTTCACATTTGTCAGTCCATTCAAACTTCTTGTCCTTCTTCAACAATTGGGTCATGGGTCTGGCAATGCTAGAAAATCCTTCTACGAACTTGCGGTAGTATCCCGCTAATCTAAGAAATACACGGACTTGGGTTTGAGTGGTTGGGGCTTCCCATTCTTCGACATCTTTGATCTTGGCGGGATCAACAGAGACTCCTCCGGCAGACACAATATGTCCTAGGAATCCTACTTCTTTCAGCCAAAACTCACACTTGCTGAACTTGGCATACAGCCGATGCTCTCTCAAAGTTTCTAGGATGATTCTCAAATGTTGCTCATGCTCTTCTTCTGACTTGGAGTAGATAAGGATGTCGTTGATAAACACAACTATGAACTTGTCTAGGAAATTCATAAAGATCTTATTCATGAGATTCATGAAATAAGCAACGGCATTGGTTAATCCAAAAGAGATAACCGTATACTCGTATAAACCATAGCGAGTAGTAAAGGCGGTCTTCGGAATATCCGCTGCACGAATCTTAAGTTGGTGATAACCAGTCCTAAGATCGATCTTTGAGAATACCCGAGCTCCAGTCAACTGGTCAAATAGATCCTCTATCTTTGGCAAAGGGTACTTGTTTTTGATCGTGACATCATTCAGCTTCCTGTAATCGGTGCACAGACGGTTGCCTCCATCTTTCTTGTCGACGAATAACACTGGTGATCTCCATGGTGATGCGCTTGGTTGAATCAACCCTGTTGCTAACATGGCATCCAACTGCTTCTTCAATTCCACTAACTCTGAGGGGTTCATGCTATAGGGTCTCTGGGCTATGGGTCCGGTTCCGGGGATTAGTTCGATAATGAACTCAATATCCCTATCCGGGGGCATACCTGGCAATTCATCTAGGAATACGTCGGGGTATTCGCAGACTACTCTGACTTGGTCAATGGTGGGCAGGGCTACACTCTTGTTGCACTTGAATTGACGGGGTAAGGTTTCAGATATATGCTCTACTGTTACTCCGGAGCTACTGGTCATGGTGATGGCTTTCTTAGCACAATATATCAGTCCTTTATGCCTTGACATCCAGTCCATACCTAGTACTACTTCCAATCCTTTGGTTCCGAGTACAATTAGGTTGGCATAAAAATCTATCCCATGTATTCTGATAGGCACATCTTTGCAAATTTTTCTAGCTTTTGTAGTTGAACCGGGGATTTGAACTATCATGACATGCTTCAAATTGGTTGGGTGAATCTTACTAGTGCATGCAAATTCTTCGGTGACAAATGAATGCGATGCTCCTGAATCAAACAATACCCTTACTAAAACTGAGTTGACATAAAACATACCCAGCACTACATCTTGCGCTTCTTGGGCTTCTTCGGTGTTCATGTGGAAGAGACGGCCATTGCGGTTGTGAGGGTTCCCTGGGGCAAATCTTCGTCCTGGTTGAACACGACGCTGTTGTTGAGCTAGGGCATTCACATTAGCAGTGGCGGCAATCTTCTTGGGTCACTCATTGGAATAGTGGCCCTTCACTCCACACTCGAAACAGGTGATCTGGGATTTGTCTTTTGCTGCCACGGGCACAACATTGCTTCCAGTTCTGGGTGCAGTGTTGTTGTTGTTGTTGCTCTTGGGAGGGGCACAGTTGAAATTGCTAGTGTTGCCGGGGTGATTGTTGTTTCCTCCGGACTTCACATTGTCTCTGCTACGGTTGGGGTAGCTTGGGCGAGACATTGGGGGTCGATTGTTCCTTGGTGCATATCCTGGTGAGGGGTTGGGACGGTACTTCTGGTGACTGTTGAATCCAGATTGCTGCATCATACGACGTTTGCAGTTGTCGTTTGCCTGGTTAATCTTCCCTTCCATCTAAATGGCAGAGTCGACTAGCTCTTCGAGATCCTCGAAACAGATGTTGACGAGGACAGTCTGCATCTCATCGTGCAGTCCATTCAAGAAGCTCTCCTTCTTCTTGGCCTCCATGTTGATCTCATCAGGTGCGTACCTGGCAAGCGACATGAATCTGTCACGGTACTCCACTACAGTCATTCTGCCTTGCTTCAAATCTCTAAATTCATCCCTCATTCAGGTGACTAGACCCTGCGGCACGTGGGTGCGGCTGAACTTGATTTTGAAGGCTTCCCATGTCATCACTTGACCATGGTTCATGTTGCGGATACTGTTCCACCATGATCTTGCATCTCCTGCCAGATAGTGGGTGGCAAAAAGAAATTTCTTGTTGGCATCCACTCCTGCTACTTCTAGGTTGTTCTCCATTGTCTGTAACCAGTCATCAGCATCCAGTGGGTTCTCTGAAGTACTAAAGATTGGGGGATTTGTATTCTGGAAGTTTTTGAGTTTGGATCCATGATGATCCTGATTTCCATGACCTTGGTTGTTTTGGGCCATCTGAGCTATCTGCTGCAATGTTGCTAAGTTGGCCTGGCATTGTACCCTGCTTGCTTCACGGTCTACAACTAACATCTGCATAATCTGCAGCATTGGGTCTTGCGATGAGATGCTCCCTCTGGGGTTTCCACGAGTCATCTGAATATTGAGATGGATAAAGGGGTAAGAGGGAAAGTCTAAGGTTTAGGGTTTTGAATTTAAAGCTAAAACTTTGAGTTTGACTCAGGTTTTTGCGACTAACTTCATTTCATTCATTCAAACGAAGCACATGATACAAACACACACACACCACAACAACAAAGGGAAACAGATGGTTTGAAGAACCATTCTGCAAGCTACTATACAGTGGGACCGATACATCTCATGCTACGACAGTGCTCTAGTGCATCTACTCATCGTCGATGAAGTCAGAGTCCTCATCGTCAGTGTAGAAGTCCACATCATCCTCCTCCAGAAAGTCATCATCATTTCTGAGGTAAGAATCCATATCTCCCTGGATGTCTTCACCTTCCTCTTCTTCTTCTTTTGCTGCAAGCTGAGCTTCTTACTCCTTAACGGTCTTCTCGAGGTCGGCCACCTTCTTGCAAAGACGGGCGATGGTACAATCCTTGTTTTCACGTTGGAGGCGAAGAGACTGGTGGTCCTTGACAAGCAGTGAGAAAGTCTAGGCCTTCTGAACGGCAATGGCATAGTTGTGGTTGGCAAACTCCCTGGCATTGTCCAATTCCCTATGGCGATCATACAGCAGGAAATCAAGGATCTCCACTTGACGCTTCAACTCCGGGTGACTCGGCATTTCCATCGGCATTCCCATGAAGTCACGTCTTGCATAGTGAGCAAAACGGGTTCCTTGGATTTGGTTGATACTGAGGGCACATAGACATGTGAGAGCTTCATGCATTGCCCTGGCTAATCCATCTAGCCAGTTGTTCTCTCTCACGGAGAACTGGATTCTCCCGGACGTTGGTGCTTCTATGCTTCCTCGAAGATCAGCGGTGACGAGCCACTGCAAATCTCCTCCTGGGGGTCTAGGAAGTTGAGCTCCAAGAAATTCCGGATGTGGGCGTTGTAACACCCTCGAATCGGCCCTATGCAAGTTTTAGCGCTTCCCGCCAAACCCGCATAGAAACGATTCAAGGACGCCTACCAGGCACTTTCGTGCGGGTGGAAAACGAAGTAATATCATTACACAATAGTCCATGATGGAACCCATAGAACAGATATATATACAGCAACGACTCACTGAGTCAAGAATATAGATGTACAGTACAAAGATCCAAATCACCTCGAAAACGATACAGCATCCGAGTACGGATAAGAAGCAAATTGATCTAAGAGCCCTAAAGAATAACCAATGGCATCCATAACCCTGCCCAGGCCAAGCCAGAAGGGTAACCCAGCTAACGACGTCGATCTCATACCTGTTAAACAAAAGGGGTGCCGACAAAGGGCAAAGGAAAAAGGGAGCGGTCAGTACTAAGGCCAGTACACGATGAGGCTAGAATTCGGTGGCTCTTGCCTACATAGGAATGGTGGACTGAAGCGGCAGCGAAGCATGCGCTAAACAACCTATAGAGACTCAATACAACTATCGGCTATTAGAGAGGGATAAGAAAGACCTATCCGGAACCAACCTGATACTAACACCAATCATACCCATCATGGTATTCCCCCTCGGGACCAAATGAGGAAGTCAAACCGAGGAACTCACACAGTTGGCAGTTTTATTCATTCCATTATAGTTGCATCACTTACTAGTCAGATATAGATAGCATGAGTCATCCTGATAGCATAAGTAGTGGGCAATTTTAGTTAACCATTCAGTTGTAGTTCTAGTACTTACTAGTCAGATACAATTAGCATGTGACATCCCAAACATTACAGTTGTTGGCACTTTTATTTCATTCCATTGGAGTTGCGATACTTACTAGGTACATATAACATGACACTATACACCCTAGTTCCACCAGTTGTTGGCACTTTTATTATCCATTCCATTGTAGTGAAGCTGATTACTAGTCACATATTAAGTCGAATTTATAGCACTACTTTAGTTATGCTTGTCTATGATCGAGATAATGTGCTCCAAGTCATCCATAACTGCGGACACGGCTTTCAGAAAGATTTACCCTGCAGGGGTGCACAAATTGCAACACACACACGATCAACCTCGGAAAAACAAAATCAAAACCCAACGAGGCTTTCACGACAAAGCAATCACAGGATTCATAAAATATTTCAGGGGGGCACCCCAGTAAGCTACCCGCAACAAAGTTGGCCGGCTCCGAGACGGACCCAAGGTTTGGGCCAATGGCTGTAAACGACTGGGAACCCGAAAGTGTGACTGGGCTTGTCGATACCGTGAAAACACTCCGCAATCCTAAACAGTACAGGTGCTCCACGCACAATCATAAATAAAGCAGTAAAGCATGGCATAAGTACATGATAGTAATAAAGCCCCAAACTAGTTTGTGGCCCCAAGAAATAAGAAATGAATCAAGCTCTGGCTAAGGGGATTCATGGTCCCACATGCAGATAGTGCGATAGTCAAGGAACAGGTATCAAGTACTCGGGGCCTACGGGACACAAGTAAGCGGTTAAAAACCATATATTTGCTATTGCCCACCGGCGCCTATGCATTAGTTATATCTATTCCCAACAATTAATCAAGTTGTATTTAAAGTCATGAACATCTCCACCATTAAGCATGTCCACCATTTATCATGTGCCAACTTGCCGTCAACGGTGAAACGACAACGAAGCGAAGCAACACATAAGCAAGCAACTACGACTCACAAGGCTGACTATCTATCAAACAACATGCAATAGGATGTGTCCATGGCAATATAGGGGCTGCAAGGAGTATAAATGGTACACGGAAACTAAAGCATCGCAATATGGATAGCAATAGATCAATAGGAGGAAATAAAGACTATAAAAGCAAAATAGGTAGAAAGGGGGAGATGCTCGCCTAGGAAAACATAGCCGAAGATATATTATCCGAAGAACTTGTCGATACTCGCATGAACTCAATGTCCTAATCCGCGAAGAACCAAAGCACTAAAAGAAACACGAATGCACTATTTAATTCTATGGCAGAAGATCCGACATGATTATGATATGATGCATGGCATGTCAAAGATGCGATGCAACTAGGCAATATTAAGCAGAACGAGGGTCCCATCAATTAATTAATGGTTCAAGTTATTTAGATACCCCGCAATTTAAATGTTGAATTAATAAGGCATGTCGTGGAAATGGCCACGGCAGTCGCTGCCACTGGCAGCGATTGAGTGTTTCGTGAGGAAGAGTTGGCGGCCATCTGCGGTGCGAGATGGGGGCGGATGCACATGGGTTTACCCAGGTTCGGCCCCCCAGAGGGTAAAGACCTACTCCTGCTAGATTAGATTATTGGAGAGCGAGTTACAGGGGTGGCGAGCTCGGTGTCTAAGCAGCGAGTCGCTTGAGGGGTGTATGATGGAACGTGAGTCCTTTGGATACCCTAGGGAGGTTTATATATGACGCAACTCCCTGGGGTTTACAAGCTACCAGCGAATAAGATAAGGATTCAGAGGTTTTGACCTAATCCGACTGGGCTTCTGTTACGCTTCTGGGCCTCCAGTCTCTAGTCGCCGGGGTTCTCTTTCCGTCATAGCCCAGTCGCCGTCCTCCAGGCGCACTGGCAGGCCCTTCGGCCCAATCGGAACGTCCTGCTGGGCATACCCCCTTTGGCATTCTTCTGGCTGTACGCAGCGCTGGAACCGTGGCCTTCTTCTATAATTTATGATGTTCCATGCTTGGTT
Organism: Avena eriantha; assembly: GCA_910589775.1. Taxonomy (NCBI): domain Eukaryota; kingdom Viridiplantae; phylum Streptophyta; class Magnoliopsida; order Poales; family Poaceae; genus Avena; species Avena eriantha. The sequence continues at coordinate 94,929,758 of OU342741.1, forward strand.
TTATCCACTTTCTTGTGTTTTGTTCCAACTTTGGAGTACTTTTCATGTGATTTCTTGGACGAACCTATTAACAAGAGCCACAGTGCCAGCTGCCTGTTTCTTGCTGTTTTTGGTTCCAAGAAAGTCAAAAAATGAATATTCTCGGAATTGGACGGGACAAAAGCCAAAGTGCCTATTTTTCCAGAAGTCATCAAGTGCCAGAATACGAGACGGAGAAGGGCCCGAGGCCGGCCACACCACCTGGCCGCGCGGCCAGGCTGGGCCCGCGCTAGAGGGTGGTGTGGTGGCCCCTAGCACCCCCTCGGCCTCCCCTTCCGACTATAAGATGCCCTCGGGACGTAAACCCTAAGTACCCGATCAGAAATCCACGAAAGAGTCTATAGCCGCCGTCATCTCCATCCCTAGACCGGGAGGGATCTGAAGCTCTTCCCGGCATCATGCCGGAGAGGGGAATTCACCCTGGAGGCCTTCTTCATCACTATGCAAGCCTCCGGTGTGATGCGTGAGTAGTTCATCCTTGGACTACGGATCCATGTAGTAGCTAGATGGCTGGTTCTCCTCATTTGTGCTTTCATGTCTAGATCTTGTGAGCTCCGTTCATGATCAAGATCATCTATTTGTAATTCTGCATGTTGTGTTTGTGGGGACCCGATGGATATTGAGATGCTATTTCAGATTGATTATTGATTCTATCATGTCTTTTTTATTTGTGATCTTGCATGCTTTCCGTTGTTAGTAGCTATCTTGGCCAATTAGATGCCAGCAACTCCAAGAGTTAGTATTTATGCTCGATAGTGGGTTCATGCCTCTGGTAATCTTGGGAAGTGACAGAAATCTCTAAGGTACTAGATGTGCTGTTGCTACTAGGGAGAAAACAACAATCCTTTGTTCATTGAACAATCGTATTGTTTACTTTACACGCAGTTCGTAAAGAAATAATCTGTTGCTTGCAGCTTAATACTGGAGGGGGTTCAGATGATAACCTAAAGGTGGATTATTAGTCATAGATGCAGTTGGATGGCGGTCTATGTATAATGTTGTAATGCCCAATCAAGTCTCAAAGGAGTCAAGATGATTAGTATATGCATGTATTGCTTTCTCGATGTTTGTCAATTGCCCCGCTATAATTTGTTCACCCAGCATGTTATCTATCTAAGGAGAGCCACCTCTAGTGAACTACGGATCCTGGTCCTTGTCTTTTACATTCAATCTACAATCTTTTACTGCTTTGTGTTTACTTTCTGCAAACTTTTACTTCTTTCCATTCGATAAGTTTAATCCTTTGTTTTCCGCAAAACACGATGAGATTGACAACCTCATCGCAAGTTGGGGACAAAGTTTTGTGGTTGTGTTGTGCAGGTGTCCACGTTGCTACTAGCACCGGTAGTGTGCCCTTCCAAAGCTCAGCTAGTAACACCTTTGGGGTGTTTCCTTGCTCCTACTGGTTCAATAAAATCTTGGTTTCATAACTGAGGGAAACTTGCTGCTGTGCTCGTCATACCTTCCTCTTGGGGTTCCCAACGAGCTCTACATCAACCACGCACCAGCACTTTTCTGGGCGCCATACTCAGAGCCATCAACGACTCGAGTACAGGCTGCGACGTAGACGAGCATTGGCTCCTTCTCGAGTGGAGCAGCGAGTAGTGGGGCCGCGAGTAGCAATTCTTTGAGTGCTTTGAGTGCCTCGTCGGCCTCCGCGTCCCATTGGAACATGGGGTTCTTGCGCATCAGGCGGTAGAGGGGCATTGCCTTCTCGCCTAGTCGGGGGATGAAGCGACTGAGGGCCGCGACTCATCCTGCCAACTTTTGGACGTCGCGCAGGCACTCGGGTTTCCCGAGTCGTGCGATGGTGTCGATCTTGGTGGGGTTGGCTTTGACGCCTCACTTGGAGACTACATATCCCACGAGCTGTCCGGTGGGGACGCCGAAGGTGCATTTTCCGGGGTTCAGCTTGTGTTGTACCTCCACAAGTTTGCGAAGGTTTCGGCTAGGTCGGCGAGCAGGTCATCCTGGCAGGTGGATTTTACCACCACATCGTCAATGTAGATGTGAATGTTGTGGCCAATTTGGCTCGCTAGGCACTCCTGCATGCATCTCTGGTATGTGGCGCCTGCGTTCTTGAGGCCGAACGTCATGGCCGTGTAGCAGAAGGCGCCGAATGGAGTAATGAACACCGTCTTCTCCTTGTCCTCGACCGCCATCTTGATCTGGTTATAACCAGAGTAAGCGTCAACGAAGCACAGCGACTCCGATCCCGCGGTCGAGTCAATGATCTAATCGATGCGTGGTAGGACGAACTCCTCCTTCAGGCAGGTGCTGTTGAGGGTTGTGTAGTCGATACACATTCTGCATGTGTTGTTCTTTTTTAGAACCAGGACTGGGTTTGCTAGCCACTTGGAGTATTTGATTGGCCGGATGAAGCCTGCGGCCAGCAGGCGCTGAACTTCTTCGGCGATTTCTCAACGACGCTCTTCATTGAAGGGCCGTAGCGACTGCTTTACTGGTCGCACTTTGGGGTCGGCGTTGAGTTTGTGCTCAGCGAGTTCCCTCGGGACACCTGGCATGTCAGATGGCTTCCATGCGAAGATGTCGCGGTTCTCACAGAGGAACCCGATGAGCGCGCTTTCCTATGTGGGGCTCATGTGCGCCCTGATGGTGACCGTCTGGCTGGAGTCGCCTGGGACGAGCTCGATGGTGCGGGTGTGCGTGGTCGCCTCGAACGTGGAGTTCGCGGCGGTTGGTTTCTTCAGGATGGTGGGGTCGTCCTTGTTGATGTTGCCCGCGTATTTCACGAGCTCCTCTACGTGGTCGGTTTCCGCAGCGATGACGGCGTCGGCGAGCTCGGCGCCTTTGTCTTCGCATTCCACGGCCATGTCGGGGTCGCCGTGGATGCTGACGATGCCGCTTGGCCCGGGGAGCTTCATTGTGTTGTAGGCATAGTGCGGGGTCGCCATGAACTTTGCAAATGCCTGGCGACCTAGGACGCAGTGGTAGGGGCTGCGGAAGTTCACCAGCTCGAATACGATCCTCTCCATGCGGTAGTTTGTCGGAGTGCCGAAGGTCACTGGCAGCACCACTGTCCCGATTGGGTACGCCTTCCGACCGGGGACGATATCGTGGAAGGTCGTTAGAGTTGGCTCAATGGCTGTTTCTGGGAGTTGTAGCCTCTTGAACGTGTCCAGGTACAGGATGTTGATGGAACTCCCACCGTCCATTAGTGTCTTGGGCAGCCAGTAGTCGGCCACCTTGGGCCTGACTACCAGGGGCCTTGGGTATTCGATCCTTGGCGCATGGTCGTGGCGACTCCAGGTGATGCTCTGCTCGGACCAGTTGAGGAAGCAAGGGATGTCGACTTGTGTCACCGCGTTGACGGCGACCGCGCGGGCGAGCACCTTCTTCTCGCGCTTGGTCCCGAGTCCGGTGAAGGTGTGTAGCGAGCCGACGGTAGTGCCGAAGCCGCCGCCGTTCCCATTGTCCCGAGGTGGGTTGTTATTGGGGTCCTCCCTTGCTCACTCGCCTTCTCAATCTCTTTGAGAGAGTGGCAATCAGCGGTGGTGTGGGTAGCGGGTTTTCCCTCCCTGCTATGGTAGATGCAGGGCTGATTGAGCAGGGCAGCGGGGTCGAATTTAGGCCTTGCTGTGTTATTGGAGCGGTAGTTTCCTCCGTCGCGGTAGTTTCCTCTGTCGCGGCGGTAGTTCTTGGAGCCGTGCTGGCCGTAGCGGCGTTGGCGACGAAGTCAACTCGCCCGTCCGTGCGGTGCTTGCCGGTGATGCGGGTGTTGCTGTAGCGCATGTCGCGTAGGCGCCCGCTATCGTGGATGCTCGTGCGGCGTCTTCCTACCGACTCGTCGTCGGAGTCTTGGTTGGGGTCCTCCGCGTAGCGCTTGGCGATCTCAAGGAGGTCAGGGATGTTGTCGAGCGTCCGGTAGACCCTCTTGATCTTAGCGACCAGGGGTTCATACCGGCACGCGTTCTTGAAGCAATGTATCGCCGTGTCTGGGTGTATGCCGGAGGCGTTGATCGACAATTCTTGCCATCTTTGGATCCAGCGGCGGGTCGACTCGCGTTATCCTTAGATGCATCGCTCCAGAGTCTCTATGGTGGTGGCGCGGGTGTAGGAGCCCTCGTAGTGCCTGACGAAGGCGTCCCGCATTTCTTCCCAGGAATCGATGCTGTCGGCGGGGAGCGTGTTGATCCATTGTCGGGTCGCACCCTCCATCATCAAGGGGAGGTAGCGAGCTGCGAGCAGGTCGGTGTGGCCTGCGATTCCCATTGCCATGAGGTATGTATCTAGACAGACAGCAGGACCGTACGTCGGGTTGTATTTTTCGATCTCCTTGGGGGCCTTGAAGTTGGCGGGGTATTTTTCCCCGTGGATCATGGGCCCAAAGCATTGCGGCCCGACTCGATTGAGCGAGCCTCTTGGTTCCGGGTCGCCGCGGTTGGTGAGGGTGTGCCTCAGGTCGTTGGGCTGGCGCGACCGCCATGCCTGGTTGTTGATGATGTTCGTCCGGGCATCGAGGGGCTTCCCGTTGGCGGCGACCGTGTTATTCACCGGTCGCGGCTTGTTGGTGGACAACGCGGGATTGGTGGCCCGTGGTTGGTTCGCTAGGGGCTACAGTGGTGGGAAAATTAATGCGTTGGCCACAGTGGGGTGGCCGCTTGATGCCACCCTGCTTGCTGATGAGCGGGAGTACATCCGCCCCTGCGGGTCGATTCCCGCAGCTTGTTGCTCGACGGCCCTGACGAGTAGGGCCTTGGTGTATTGGATGTGTAGTGCGCCGTCGCGTTGGACGTCGAGGTTGGCGATTGCAGCGTCGGCTGCGACGATGTTGTCCATCGGGGTGGAGTATAATGGTAGCCCGTTGGCGTCGCGGGCTTGAGGCGAGATGATGATCCGCGGTTGGTCCGGCGGGGGTGCGCGACCCATGGGTGGTGGAGGGGCTCCGGTTGCCGGTGCACCAGGTGGTGGTCTCGCGGGGTTGCTTCCGCCTGGCGGCGCCTCGCGCTCGATGGCGCGTGCGGGGTCGCTTTCGTCGTTGAAGTTCAGGACGCGACCCTAAACGTTGGAGTTCAAGCAGGTCCTAATGCGGCGCTGGTGATAGAGCGATAGCTCCCGCGCCATTTCCCGTTCGAGGCGGTATTTCTCGCACTCGGCGAGTTCGTTGCCTTGCGCCTCCGCGAGCCGCATGCCTGCTTCCTCCACCTCCGTGGCCGTCATAGTCGGCAGGATCGGCGTGGCGAACGGATCTGGCGGGGCGACTGTGCTGCCCGCCATGTAGATCGCGTTGAAGCGATTGGATCTGGCACAAAAATCCTCGGGGGACTCCGAGCCGGAATCGAAGTCGAAGATCCCTAGGATGGAGGAGTCCTCGAAGTCCTCGGGATTGGAGACTCGCGTGATGGAGTCCTCCCATGATGCGGCGGTGATGGATCCGTCGACCGAGGCAGGGGTCGCGGTGTCGGTGTTGTTGTTTAGGGCATCGTCGTTGGTGGCGGCGTTAGTCTCGGCCACGTCACTGGCAGCCGAGTCGTATTCGGTGACGAGGCTCCTGATGGAGCGGACCAGATCCTCCGAGAGTAGATCGCGGTGCGGCGGGGATCCACCGACGATCACCGTTGCGGCTGGGTCGACCGTGCCGATGAAGCCGACGAAGAGGTTGATGGAGCCGACCGGCATCACCGCCCCGTGAGTGACCGGGCGTGATGCCAGGATGTAGCTACTGGGCAGGATCTGTAATATCCCACCGATGGTGATCATGCGACCGGTGGCGAGCGGCCGATCGATCGGCGAGTAGGGTCTCGCCGCAGAACTCAGGCCAGTCCCGCTATGCCCCATGGTGGGTGCCACTTTCGTGGAAATGGCCACGGCAGTCGCTGCCACTGGCAGCGATTGATTGTTTCACGAGGAAGAGTTGGCGGCCATCTGCGGTGCGAGATGGGGGCGGATGCACATGGGTTTACCTAGGTTCGCCGCCCGGAGGGTAAATACCTACTCCTGCTAGATTAGATTATTGGAGAGCGAGTTACAGGGGTGGCGAGCTCGGCGTCTAAGCAGCGAGTCGCTTGAGGGGGTGTATGATGGAACATGAGTCCTTAGGATACCCTAGGGAGGTTTATATATGAGGCACCTCGCTAGGGTTCACAAGCTACCACTGAACAAGATAAGGATTCGGTGGTTTTAACCTAATCCGACTGGGCTTCTGTTACGCTTCTGGGCCTCTAGTCTCCAGTCGCCGGGCTTCTCCTTCCGTCGTAGCCCAGTCGCCATCCTCCAGGCGCACTCACAGGCCCTTCGGCCCAATCGGAACGTCCTGCTGGGCATACCCCCATTGGCATATCCCCATCAAGACAATTCATGGCATCGGTTCGCTACACAAATTTAAATGGAGCCAATATGAGACTAGAAAAAGCCCGCATATAATCTCCATATTTAATTTAGGTGAATCGGCATAATGCCCCCAAACAACCACAATAATATGTATGCAATCATGTTCAATTTATATGCAACAAGTATATGTCATATATTATAAAAATAAGGTCTCGAGTAGGGGTCACACATTGGGGTTCAGAGAGATGGAGATGATCTTCGGGCTTTGGATGAAGTCGCGGAAAAATTCGATGTCATGGAAGTAGTCGAAGCCATAATTTTTGCATCCAACCATTATCTTCGGGACGTATAGGAAGTAGCCAACAATATTGAAGTAGTGGACGCCGGTAATAAAGTTTGTCGGCGAGGCGGTCGTTTCAGACATCAAGCGAAGTGGAAGCTGACATATTAACACTCTCGTTGACAACAGATGCATTTATAGGTGTCAGGCAAGAGAAAACAGAGATTAAAACTGGGGAGGGTATTTTACCGAACACATAGCATGCCAGATAGGCGGTGATGAAGACGCTCTGAATTTCTGCACTGCTACACGGTACGCACGACCAGGCAGACGATGTTGCGGGAGAGGACACAGCGTGGGGAACGAGGACCTCCAGTTGCTAGCACCGGAAGGCTTGGCAGGAGATACTATAGGCGGCGTACGGCGCACGTGGCCAAGGAACTGCCGGCGATGCACGCTCGTGCGGATGTTGGTGGCGTTGACCAGCGGGAAGCAGGTGGAGATGGGGCGCTGGGTGGCTCCTGACTTGATCGAAGGGGCAAGGAGCAAGGCAGCCGGCTGGTCGGTGAACTGACGCTAGGATGTGGTGGAGGCAGTAGGCGATGGGGATTCGATTTGGTGGTGTGTGAACCTGGTGGTGGCAATGTGATGTGATTAAGCTTGCCCTGCGCGCACAGATCGAGAGGGCTAGGCCGCCAAGGGGGTGTGTGCGCGACCAAGCAGCATCCTGTTCTGCTTCTGTTTGTGCAACTTTGGTGTGGAGAATTAAAGAACGACACAAGCAGGGACAAGGGAAAGAAATGGCAAGAGGCCGATCCAGATACACGTACATGCTCGTGTATGTTCCTATGTAGCTGCTACTGATTGGGTGAGAAGCGAGCAACGACTGACCGCTGGGTAAAAGAGAACAAATGCCGCCAGCGGTGGGATGAGCAGAGGAGATAGGACTGGAATTTTAGATCTCAGATTTGGAGGCTAGGGTTTGGGGAGGAAGAAGAAGGAGATTAGATGTTTATCTAGTCCAAACTAGACTAGATGAGACTAGTTTTTGGTCAAAACTTTAGACGGGCCTTTAGCCTAATTTTTAATTTTAGTCAAATAAGAAACCGTTTGTGGTCATGTAACGGACCAAAAAATATTATTTTGCTTTAGTTTGAAAATAAGAAAAGGGAAACGGATTTAATAAAACCATAGGATATTTTAGTAACACAAAAATAGGTTTGTTTTAGCAAAATAGTTTACGGTCAAAATTGCGAACAAAATATGCATGATGATGCATAAAAATAAAACAACACCCGATTTTCTAGTAGTGGTTTTACCGGGGTGCTACAATTCAACACCACTAACAATGGATCTCGCCCTCGAGATCCGCCTCATGGTACGGGGAAGAAGATCGACGATCAGATTCTTCATGCTTCGTGTAGATCCTCGTGACACCACTAACAAAGATCATTGCTCCATCTTGAAATCAGCGACACCACCAACAAGGGGTTGTTGCTCACGTTCGTCGAGAGAGCACTCCAGAGAAACAAAGACGAAGATAGAGGTCTCAAAAGGTAAGGCCACCTTTAACTTCCGTGAGAGGAGAGAATAAGTGCAATCTAATCCACTTCAATGTACCAGAGCAAATAGAATGATTAGTCGGTATGGGGGCCAATCCATCACGCACCCAAACTATTACTCCGCACACTCAGTAGAAAATCGTGTGACCCATTCTCGGAATTTAGACTGAAGATCTTGACAAACGAGGTTCGAAAACAAAGGAGTGATGCAGACTCTTCATCGGATCTGACGCAGATGTTATTGTCGTGCTGGATACCACCGGAAGATACAAAAGAAAACGTGTGAAAGGACACCATGATTAGGTTCTGCGATGGTTCCATTGGCATGAACAACACATGCTCAAGGTATACTCCAACTTCACCAATGTTCATCCTCCTCATAATGTTTTTCAACGATACGGATATCCGTCAGGGGGCACATATAGATAAAGAGTTCAAGGACCAAAAGAGATTGGATGAAGGGTACAACAAGCGAGATGCAGACTTGATGATTGTAGCACCACCGTTATAAAAGGGAGGAAGTGAAACCCTGAAGGTACGACGGAACCCAACCACGAGAATTCCTAGACTCGAAGAAAGGATAAGAGGGCAGATTCAAAACACGCAGAGGTAAGAGGGGAATAGCATTGGGGTAAAGAGTAAAAACAGAGCTAATCAGATCTATCCAACCGATTTTCTAAATTAGTTTTGACACTCTACAACGTCTATTAGCTAGGTTATCCTACAGGCTGGACAAGTGGGGTATCGCAACTGCTGAGCTCTGATACCACTTTGTAACAACCTCGAATCGGCCCTATGCAAGTTTTAGCGCTTCCCGCAAAACCCGCATAGAAATGATTCAAGGACGCCCACCAGGCACTTTCGTGCGGGTGGAAAAACGAAGTAATATCATTACACAATAGTCCATGATGGAACCCACAGAAGAGATATATATATACAGCAACGACTCACTGAGCCAAGAATACAGATGTACAGTACAAAGATCCAAATCACCTCGAAAACGATACAGCATCCGAGTATGGATAAGAAGCAAATTGAGCTAAGAGCCCTGAAGAATAACCAATGGCGTCCATAACCCTGCCCAGGCCAAGCCGGAAGGGTAACCCTACTAACAACGTCGATCTCATACCTGTTAAACAAAAGGGGTGCCGACAAAGGGCGAAGGAAAAAGGGAGCGATCAGTACTAAGGCCAGTACATGACGAGGCTAGAATTCGGCGTATCTCGCCTAAATAGGTATGGTGGACTAAAGCGGCAGCGAAGCATGCGCTAAGCAACCTATAGAGACTCAATACAACTATCGACTATTAGAGAGGGATAAGAAAGACCTATCCGGAACCAACCGGATACTAACACCAATCATACCCATCCTGGTATTCCCCCTCGAGACCAAACGAGGAAGTCAAATCGAGGAACTCACACAGTTGGCAGTTGTATTCATTCCATTATAGTTGCATCACTTACTAGTCAGATACAGATAGCATGAGTCATCCTGATAGCATAAGTAGTGGACAATTTTAGTTAACCATTCAGTTGTAGTTGCAGTACTTACTAGTCAGATACAATTAGCATGTGACATCCCAAACCTAGCAGTTGTGGGCACTTTTATTTCATTCCATTGGAGTTGCGATACTTACTAGGCAGATATAACATGACACTATACACCCCAGTTCCACCAGTTGTTGGAACTTTTATTATCCATTCCATTGTAGTGAAGCTGATTACTAGTCACATATTAAGTCAAATTTATAGCACTACTTTAGTTATGCTTGTCTATGATCGAGATAGTGTGCTCCAAGTCGTCCATAACCGCGGACACGGCTTTTAGAAAGATTTACCCTGCAGGGGTGCACAAATAGCAACACACACACGATCAACCTCGGAAAAACCAAATCAAAACCCAATGAGGCTTTCACGACAAAGAAATCACAGGATTCATAAAATATTTCAGGGGGCCACCCCATTAAGCTACCCGCAACGAAGTTGGCTGGCTCCGAGACGGACCCAAGGTTTGCGCCAATGGCTATAAATGACTGGGAACCCGAAAGTGTGAATGGGCTTGTCGATACCGCGAAAACACTCCGCAATCCTATACAGTACAGGTGCTCCACGCACAATCGTAAATAAAGCAGTAAAGCATGGCATAAGTACATGATAGTAATAGAGCCCCAAACTAGTTTGTGGCCCCAAGAAATAATAAATGAATCAAGCTCTGGCTAAGGGGATTCATGGTCCCACATGCGGATAGTGTGATAGTCAAGGAACAGGTATCAAGTACTCGGGGCCTACGGGACACAAGTGAGCAGTTAAAAACCAAATATTTGCTATTGCCCACCGATGCCTCTGCATTAGTTATATCAATTCCCAATAATTAATCAAGTTGTATTTAAAGTCATGATCATCTCCACCATTTATCATGTCCCAACTTGCCATCAACGGTGAAACGACAACGACGCGAAGAAACACATAAGCAAGCAACTACGACTCGCAAGGCTGACTACCTATCAAACAAAAGGCAATAGGATGTGTCCATGGCAATATAGGGGCTACAAGGAGTATAAATGGTACACGAAAACTAAAGCATCGCAACATGGATAGCAATAGATCAACAGGAGGAAATAAAGACTATAAAAGCAAAAATAGGTAGAAAGGGGGAGATGCTCGCCTAGGAAAACATAGCTGAAGATTTATTATCCGAAGAACTTGTTGATACTCACATCAACTCAATGGCCTAATCCGTGAAGAACCAAAGCACTAAAAGAAACACGAATGCACTATTTAATTCTATGGCAGAAGATCCGGCATGATTATGATATGATACATGGCATGTCAAAGATGCGTTGCAACTAGGCAATATTAAGCGGAACCGGGGTCCCGTCAATTAATTAATGGTTCAAGTTATTTAGATACCTTGCAATTTAAATGTTGAATTAGCAAGGCAATTCATGGCAACGGTTCGCTACACAAATTTAAATGGAGCCAATATGTGTCGTGGTGGTGTCACGGCAGATGCCATGGATAGGCTAAAGGTGGGGACTAAATGCACTAGGGGAATCCAGGGAGGGATAGTGTGGTGATTCCACACACAACAGATTTGTATTTGATTCACTTCCACAGATTATAAGTGCTCCTTGAGCTGTATTGGGGAGAGGAGGAAGAAGAACTCTCTTACTCTCACCACTAGTAAAATACCACCCTCAAGGGATCAACCAGAAAAACCAACCCTTTCTACAGAGGCCCTAGCCCTCCTTATATAGGGGTGGCTAGGTCTCCAATTAGGGCATATGTGGAGGTATATTCCAGGGAATATGCCTCTTTCCAAAATAGTAAGCCGACCGGGTCACTTTAGGCCAGCGTCACCCATGCAGAGGCTACGTGAGCCTCTGCGGCGCCCGCGTCATCCGACATTGGCGTCGTCACCTTTGTCAGCGATGCCTCGGTGGTCCTGGCCTCTGTCTGCTTCGCTCACGCTCTGCGTACAGTGGTCACCTTTGACCAGCGAGATACCTTCCTTCTCTTACAAGCTTGATATAACCCGGATCGCACCTAGTTGATCCGGCCACACCTGTTCCTGCATATAAGTTAGATTCATCTGTCCGACATACGACATAAGTCGGTTGAGACCCAGTTAGGTGGACATCCCCTGGTCCGGGTTACTCCGTGATTCGGCTTGCCTTGAGGTGACTCGGCCAGCACTTGCTTTAACCTTGCCGTACCTCGGCTAACTTGGCCTTTATACACTGGCGTGACCCTACTGGGGGGTATCCCCCCAACATTAGTCCCCGAAGCTGGTGCGGTCTTAGCTGCCTTAGCCGCTAAGGCCACAATAGGTTCAATTTCACCGAGCTTCTTGCTCCTTCTCTGAGTTATCTCATAGTCCGGACTCCATGGGTTTACTTTCCCTTGGCACATTCCAAGTTTTTACTTGCTGGCCGAGTTACCTCATACTCTTCCGGGTCACTCTTCCTTCTCTCGTACGCTTCCCCACATGGAGGCTAATCATTACTTTGCCTCATTTTAAGGGCCTGCGACAGTAACCGCCGCAGTTATTGTCAGAAGTTACTGTAGCACACGTCATGTCATGCCTGCCTCCTTGTTAACTGTATCATAACGTCACGTCATGGGATCCGCTGCGCCCTGTGGCCCTTCCTGTGGCTCGTCGCTGATTGGTCGATCCAGGTCATACACGGCCACACCGTGTGGCCCGCCCGCACAATGCGATCCCACTATCCCTCAAGGGAGTGGTTAAATAGGGGAGGGGTGCGCCCCTTGGGTTCTTTCCCCCACTTCTGCGCCCCTCTGCCTCTGCTTCTTCCTCTTCCTCTCCAGCGACAGCGCCACCGCCACCGCACTTGAGAAACTGCGCTGCCGCCGCACTGCTTCCACGTGCACCAGCGCCGCCGCCATCTCCTCCGCCACGGGTCCTTGTCAGTCCAGGCCAGTGCCCCCCACCGCCGCTAGCGCCAGTGGGGATAGGGACCTCGAGATGACCGAGGAGGAGCTCGCCGTTGCTGAGCAGGAGATGGAGGAAGACGCATCGAAAGTTGACCGCGGCGCGTGGGCCAGTTCTTGGGTTTGCCAGGATGACCTAGATTGGCTGTATCGCACCAGGCGTATCCCGGAGGGCGTCACCGCATGCCTTGCTGCCGCCGAGCTTGCCCCCTCACCCAATTCGGGTGAGTATGTGGTGTTTCTGTCTCATTTCCAACGCGGGTTTGGTCTCCTAGTTAGTGATTTTTTCCACGACTGGCTCAATACGTACGAGCTTCAGCCACACCATCTTCCGGCTAATACCATCATGTCTCTCTCTGCCTTCGCTTCCACTATCGAGGGCTATGCCGGACTATGGCCCACGAAGGAGCTCTGGATCCGATTCTTTGGCCTCCACCGAAACGTGATTCCGAACATAGATCTTGAACCGGAGGACAAGTAGCTCACGCAGTTCGACGCTGCATCAATCTGTCCCCGGAAGCAGTCCATCTTCCCCCGAGTCACGGGACTTGACTCTTGCAAGGGATGGGCCCGGACTTTCTTCTATGTCCAGAACAGCACCTCTCAAGATTTGATCCGGCTGCGCCCCTACGCTTCGGGTCCTCCTAATCCGGATCTGTGGGACCAGATCCCCAAGAAACCCACTTTCCTGGCAAACCAGGTCAACAAGAGGTTCCAGGAGCTGAAGGATCTTGGATTGCACAACGAGGACGCATTGATCACGTTTGTCCGCAACCGGATCTCCCCCTCCAGAAACGTACGCACAAACTCTGTCACACGAGCTGGGGCCGCGACCCCAACCGGACCTCCTCTTTTGAGTTGAGCAACACTGAGATCTACCGCCGGGTCAAGGCCCTGTTCACCACCCACAAAGACTTCTCTTCTGAATGGACGTGGGGGATTGAACATTTTTGCCGAGATAGGCTTCCCCCTGCGGTAAGTCTCGTGCCTCAAACCTTTTCCGAGTTAAATCGTATGTCGGTGTTTGTTGTAGGTTTAATCCTGTTGCGTTTTCTTTCTCTTAGATGTTTCTTGAACAGACCATCGAGGATGGCACCGAGCCTTCTCTCAAATGGGTGTCCGATTGCGATACCTCGGACGAGGAGGAACCGGATCAGGAGATGTTCCTGCCTATGGCCGATGCGACCAAGCGACCCACCGGTAAACTCTCTTCCATGAGAGATTGGCCCGACGATGAAGATGATTCGGACGTTGAGGTGATGGAGGCATTTGACGCTGTCCCCCTTTCTTATGCTTTTCTGGCATCAGCTAACCCCGGTGGGTAGATCCATGAAGACCCTCCCCTTGCCGTGGGTGAGCCCGTCCCGGTCGCGCCGAAGAAAAAGAGGGGAGCTGCATCCGCTTCTTCCTCCGGACCTTCTCAACTAGCTAAAAGGCGAAAGAAGTTCGGGGACAAAACTGCCACCAAGCCTGCAACCAAGGCCACAGCCCGGAGGGCTCGGAAGCCCAAAGCGCCCCTGACCTCGGATGAGTAAGCCTCTTCTCCCTTTGCTATTTATCTGTTCTTCCTTTGTTGTAGTTTCTCATCATTTATGATTTGATTCGGCAGGGCCGCGGTGGAGGTCCCCCAGAGTGGATCCGGCATTGTGTCTCCGCTCCGACATAGCCCTTCTCCCCCTCGTGGCGACGATCCACACCCGTTGAGCCCCATCCAGGAGGGCTCAGCGGCTGCTCCGGGTACTAGCCCACCTCGCCAAGAGGAGGGCAACCTCAGAATAGGGGGAAGCGGTTCTGCCGAGGCTGCAGCTGCTCCTTCTTCGGCACAGCCACAACCAGCCACCACCGAGGTTCCTTCCGCACCCCCGCCGAAACAGAAATCTGTACTAGCCTCTGCTCCAACACCAGCAGTAGCAACACAAGCACCAACAGCAGCACCAAGCCCCTCCGCCTCGTCCGAGTCTTCCAAGCCTCGGTGAGAAGGCACCGGCAGCAAGGGAAGCAGTAAGGCGGCTCCCAAGGGCAAATCCGCTGCAACAACTTCAACTTTTCAGCCACAGCCTAAGGGCAAAAAGGCTCCTGACGCCACCAGGGCAGCGTCAATCGAGGCTGAACAGCGCACACTCGCGTCCATGCTCTCGAAAAAGACTCCACCGCCAAAGGACTCCCCTGCCGAGCCAGCTGATGCGCAACTTGTTTTGCACACCAGCCCCGCCATTGCCTAGGTTGAGAGGAGAGAAGCTCACGCTAAGGGTCTAGTTGGCCCCCATATGCTCAGCGGCGAACGATATCCTTCGACCTTGATCGAGTTTGTGAACAACTGGAACAAGGCTGAGTTCGTCCACAAAGACGATCTCCCGGAGAAGTTCGGTCCTGCCGAATTTGCTGCCCAGATGAACACTGCTGCCAAGGAAATTAACCTTGCAGGTCGGATGATGGAGGTGCGTTACTTCGCCTTTTCCTTAGCATGCAAAAGATATTAGTGATATAACCATTAGTCCCCGAGCCTCCGGGGGAGTAACTCGTTACTCGGCCGGATGCTCCTTAGAGAATTAACGTAGCTCCTTAATAACTTCGAATATGCACACACCTAGAGCCGGGTTAAGTTCCACTTGGCCCAGATCTTGCACACTTCGAATATGCACACACCTAGAGCCGGGTTGAGTTCCACTTGGCCCGGATTTTGTACACTTTGAATATGCACACACCTAGAGACGGGTTAAGTTCCACTTGGCCCGGATTTTGTACATTTCGAATATGCACACACCTAGAGCCGGGTTAAGTTCCACTTGGCCCGGATTTTGTACATTTCGAATATGCACACACCTAGAGCTGGGTTAAGTTCCACTTGGCCCGGATTTTGTACACTTCGAATATGCACACACCTAGAGCCGGGTTAAGTTCCACTTGGCCCGGATTTTGTACATTTCGAATATGCACACACCTAGAGCCAGGTTAAGTTCCACTTGGCCTGGATTTTTTTACATTTCGAATATGCACACACCTAGAGCCGGGTTAAGTTCCACTTGGCCCGGATTTTGTACACTTCGAATATGCACACACCTAGAGCCGGGTTAAGTTCCACTTGGCCCGGATTTTGTACACTTCAAATATGCACAAGACTAAGCTACCTTTTTGTACTCTTTTCAGGTGACCAGCAACCGCCGGAGTGCTGAGTTTTAGCGTCTCTTGGATACTCACAAGATGCTGCGTGCAAAACATACTGCACTTCTCGCCGAACATGATAAAAGGGGTAAGTTTTCTTCTTTGCATTTTTCCATTTCTCTTCATCTTTTTCCGCCGAACTAATCCCTCATTCGGATTTCGCAGCTGGTGTGGAGGCTGAGAATATCCTCATGAGGAAAAACTTAGACCAGATAAAGGGTAAGTTAATCTTGCTCAACCTTGCTATGCTTTCTATCTCCTTTTCTCCTTGGCTCGGCAAATATTCATACCTCGGCTTTGCCGGGTCAACAAACTATTTCAACTTCTCTTGAAGATAGTGTGCCCGTGCCTGATATGATGCTGCATTTTCTCGAACAAGCAGGGCAGCACCAAGCTGAACTCAAGAAGAAAAACGACGAGCTTGCCCTCCTCCGGACCAAAGATGAAGAAATTGCCTAGCTTAAGGCAGATATGAAGAAGCTCAAGGCGCAACACAAATCCGAACTGGAAAAGGCATGCCAAGACTTTACTGAAGAAAAAGAGCGCCTCAACCTCCAAATCGCCAATGACTAAGAACTTCTCAAGGAGGCCGACGTCAAGCTTGAGTCAGCGAATACTGAACTTGTGCAACTTCGGAAAAGGCGTGATGACTGTACCAAGGAGTTGACCCGAATCCATAGTCACATTTCACGTAAGTTCTTTGCCTTTATCCGGCATTAACTTCTTCGGGTTGCTTCACATGTCTTTTCCTTACTTGCTTCACTTGTCTTGTTTTTAGGCAAATTTCCAGAGGGTAATGCCATTGCAACCACTGCTGTTGCCAAGTTCCGCCAGGAGAGGGGTACCCCCATTGGTCCTGACGCCGGTGAAATTCCCTGTGATGTGGAGGACCTGCTGGTCAGTATGTCTTATCGCGTGGAAATTGTGAAGAACTATGGCAAGGATATCCTTGATGTGGTAATCCGGATCTTCAATGCCTTTTGGCCCGATGAAGATACTCCGGAGGGGACTGTAGCTCTTGTCGACAAGCTAATGGACTGCGAGACCCAGCTCGACCTTTGGAGGGAATCTGCTGGACGTGCCGGAGCTGAGATCGTTCTCCACTACGTGCTTACGAGGTACGAGAAGATTGACCTCAAACTCCTTGAGTGCATGCGCACTAGATCAAGTTGGTCCACTGAACCGGATTGGGTAGCTCAGCGCAAGGCTTGCACTCATAGCTTCATCCAATACGCCCCATTCATCAATGGAACGAGGGACCAAGCTTCTTAGATGCTGCCGACGATGAAAATGCCGAAGATGGTTTGGGTGAAGATGAAGAGGACGAAGCTTCAGATGTCGAGGAAGACGAAGATGACGCTGAAGCCGAAGCTGGAGCTGCACCCGCTGGCGCCGAATTACCTCCTCCTGCTGCTCCTTGAGCGAAAAACTTTTAAATTTTATCAGATCCCCGGTATGCCGGGTGCAATTGTATTAAGCACTTAAGTGATATTTTGCTACTAAGTCTATGTGTCGGATTAACTTGGGCGTAGTCCCCGAGTTTCATTTTCTTGTTCCTCCAATTTCTTGGCTCGGCTCGTGTCTACCTTGGTTCGGTTCAATGACCTACGAGTCCGAGCTTCAAAAATTGACTTAACAATACTTGGAAAATTTAGGATTAGCTCAAAATAAATCAGCAAATTAAATATAAGATAAACACAGGGTTAGTCCTAATAATAAATGTCGGCTCGATTAAGTTTCTTTCCTTAGTCGTTTTTCATGTGCTACGCAATTCCAAACTTGTTCTCTTGCTTGCCATGAAGCCAAATCTTGTTGGACAGCAGCAAGTCGAAGAGTTGGGTTTTTGGTGCTCACACACTACTAATCCGGCTTAGGTAGAAGCAACTTATGCCAGCCGACACATAAATGATAAATACAGAAGATAACAAATATTATTAAGGCAGTCCCCGAGTTACTGCTTGAGGTGCCAACATTTCATTGATAAGCTCATTGCCGGCATACATACCGACATATGAGAGACTCGGATACATACACTTCTTTGCTAAGTGTAGAAAGGATGAAGTAGAGCTACATTCCATGGACGCTTAGATTCCTCGCCGGATCTGTCCGCCTTGTTCTTCTCCTGTGGTTTTGCATCTATGAGATAATATGAGTCATTGTGCAATGCTTTGCTCACAATGAATGGCCCTTCCCATGGGGGGGAGGATAATTTATGCATGCCAGCAGTACGTTGTACCAACCGGAGTACCAGATCGCCTTCCCGGAAAACTCGGGGGCTTACTTTCCGGCTATGATAGCGTCGGAGATTTTTCTGATATATGGCGGATCTAGACAATGCCAATTCTCTCGCTTCTTCCAGCAGATCAACATCATTTTGCCGGGCTTCTTGCACTTCGGCTTCCGTGTATTGGGTTGCCCTAGGCGTGTCATGCTCTATGTCGGCTGGTAATACAGCTTCTGCCCCATATACCAGAAAAAATGGCGTATAGCATGTTGATCGATTCGGAGTTGTTCTTAAACTCCACAGTACCGCTGGTAGTTCTTCTATCCAGCACCCCGCAGACCTTTGCAGCGGCTCAATGAGCCGGGGTTTTATCCCGGACAATACTAATCCTTTGGATCTTTCCACTTGTCTGTTCGATGTGGGGTGGGCTACCGAGGCAACGTCCAGCAGGATCTTCTTGTCTCGGCAGAAACGTGCAAATGCTCCTTCAGCAAAATTTGTGCCATTATCTGTTATGATACTGTGAGGATAACCGTATCTCAAGATGATATCTTTGAGGAATGTTACAGCCGTAGCTCCATCACATTTTCTTATTGGCTTTACTTCGATCCATTTCGTGAATTTGTCAACCATGACCAAGATGTGGGTCATGTTCCCTCTTGCTGGTTTAAACGGGCCAACCATATCCAAGCACCATACAGAAAATGGCCATGTAATTGGTATGGTCTTGAGCTCAGACATTGTCATATGTGTCTTGGTAGCATATCTTTGACAGCCATTGCATTTTCTTACCAGATCTTCTACTTGTTCCAAGGCACTTGGCCAGAAGAACCCATGACGAAAAGCTTTTGCTACCAAGGCTCTGGACGAGGCATGATGCCCACATTCCCCTTGATGTATATCTCGGAGGATGTCAAGTCCTTCCTCCGGGTCAACACATCGCTGGAGGATATTAGTCACACTCCTTTTGTATAGCTCGGAATTAATGATCGTGTACGCCTTTGCTCTTCTCTGAGTTTGCCTGGAAAGCACCTCCTCAGCGGGTAAAGATCTATCTTTCAGGAGCTGAAAAATAGGTAGTGCCCATGCTGGTATTGCTCGTACAGGGAACACTTCCTCGTCGATTTCCATCCGATCCACCGGCATAACTTCGACCGGATCACGCTGCGCAGTCTCCGGGTCTTGCGACGCAGTCCCCGGGTTTGCCAAGGCAGTCCCCGGTTTCGCGAAGCACTCCCCTCATCAATGTCCATGGGTACAGCTCCGGACTCTGGATCTTCCGGAACGTTGATTGAGTCCATGCACAAGTGTCTCATATTCAGCGACGTTGTTCGACGCTGCAAAGTGGATCTGCAACACGTATTTCAGCTGGTCCTTCTTGGGCCAGGTAAGCACAACTCCTGCGCCTAATCCGGTTTTTGTTTTTGACCCGTCAAAGTGCATTCTCCAGTAGTTCGGATCTGGCAATGGTGGCTCATATTGCACCTCGGCCCAATCCATAAAAAAGTCCGCCACAGCCTGAGATTTAATTGCTTCTCTTCTGTCATATTGTGGCGCGTAAGGAGCTAGCTCAATCGCCCATTTTGCAATCCTGCCACTTGCGTCCTTGTTACTCATTATCTCGGATATTGGAGCTTCACATATTACCTTGATGGGGTGCTCCTCAAAATAGTGCTTTAGCTTCTTTGCCGACATGTACACACCATACGCCACTTTCTGATAGTGCGGATAATTTTGTTTTGAAGCTGACAATACCTTGCTCAGATAATACACTGGCCTTTGCACTGACTTACCCTCTTCGTCGCGTTCTACCACGATTACTGCACTTACAACTCGGTTGGTTGCGGCTATATAGAGCAACATTGTCTCCTTTGATAGTGGAGAGGCTAAGACTGGTGCAGTGGCTAACATTTTATTTAATTGGATAAAGGCTTCATTGGCCCGCGGCATCCAAATGAACTTGTCCGACTTTTTCATGAGTTGATAGAGAGGCAGTGCCTTTTCTCCCAACCGACATACAAACCGACTTAAGGATGCTAGGCAACCAGTGAACTTCTGGACATCATTAAGACACTTCGGCAGTTCCATTCGCTCTATGGCCCGGATTTTCATTGGATTAACTTCGATACCTCGGCTAGAGACAAGAAATCTGAGTAATTTTCCAGCCGGGACACCAAAGGTGCATTTCTCCGGGTTAAGCTTCATTCGGAACCTCCTTAGGTTCGCGAATGTCTGCCTGATATTGTCAAGGAGCGTTTTTCTTTCCTTGGTCTTGATAACAACATCATCCACATATACCTGCACATTTTGACCAATTTGGTCGTGTAAACATTTTTGCATACATCTCTGGTACGTTGCCCCTGCATTACGTAAGCCCAATGGCATGGTGCGATAGCAATAAGCCCCATACGGGGTGATAAACGCAGTCTTTATTTGATCACTTGGGTTCAAAGGTATCTGGTGGAAACCAGAGTATGCATCGATGAATGACAACAATTCGCACCCAGCAGTAGAATCTATGACTCGGTCTATCCTTAGCAGTGGGAATGGATCTTTTGGACACGCCTTATTCAGGTTCTTGTAATCGATACACATGCGCCAAACCACTGCCACGTTCGGATCGTCTTTTTTCTTCTCCACCAGCACCAGATTAGACAGCCAATCCGGGTAAAGCACTTCCATGATAAATCCAGCAGCTAACAACCGAGCTATCTCATCTCCTATGACCTTTCTCCTGTCTTCGGCGAAGCGGCGGAGAGGTTGCTTCACCGGCTTTGCTCTGGGTCTCACATTCAAAGAGTTCTCGGCCAACTCCCTCGAAACTCCTTGCAAGTCCTGTGTGGACCAAGCAAAAATATCCCAATTCTCACGGAGGAAGTTGACGAGCTCGCTTTCCTATTTGTCATTTAACCCGGCACCAATTGTTACGGTGCGCTCTGGGAACATATCATCAACGGGCACTTTCTTGGTACCCTTTGTCGCTTGGAATGAGACACTACCATGCGGGTTACTCAGCGCCGACATATACTGCTGCGCGGACTGAGCCAATGCCGCCACTTCTTGGATCTTTCTCTTTTCTTGCGCAATCACAATTGACTCGGCCAAGTTAGACCCGGCAGACGCGCATTCAATGGAACGTCGGAAATCACCAGTGATGGTAATCACTCCATTTGGCCCGGGCAGCTTCATCTTCAAGTAACTGATGTGACAACTTGCCATGAATTTGTTCAAAGCTGGCCTGCCGAGCAACGCGTGATATGCGCTCTCCAAATTTACATCCTCGAATTCCAAATTCTCAGTCCGGCAGTTATCTCTTGTACTGAACAATACGTTAACCCGGACCTTGCCTATGGGCTCACAACAAGTGTCTGGCACAATGCCATGGAAAGTTGTTCTTGTAGCTTGGAGCATGTTCTCCGAGATACCCAACTTGCGCATCGTGTCCACATACATGATGTTAATGCTACTACCATTGTCAATCAGCACCTTTGAGAACCTCACATTGATGTTAGGCCCAATGAATGTTGGATCCAGCACTAGCGCATACGAACCAGGACATGGCATAAGCTTGGGATGATCTTTGATGCTCCAGGTAATTTCCTGGTCCGACCAAGGCATATACCTCGTCACTGCTGGCCTTACTGCATTCACTTCCATATGTCGTTGCTGCAAGCTCTTCCTGTCTGTCTCTTCTGTGGTGAACACACAGTAACTTTGACGATGCTCCCTGTACTCATTCCTCCCCTCATTTCTAGGGTACCTCTGATCCGGTTGATGCTGGTCTTCCACTTGATGCACCGCATCCCTTCTCTCATGGTTGTCATACCTCGGCGGAGGGGGAGGCAACATTAACTGTTGCGTGTTCGCTCTGGAGAGCAATTGCTGCCGGGGTAACTCCTGCCGAGGTTGATCATTCCGAGGTGCCTGAGATTTCCCTGAACCACCTTGTTCTATCCTTCGCATCCACTCACACTGTCGGGTTGTGTGACCCACTGGGTTACTCGGACTTGGCGTATGGAACTTACATGACTGATCCAACATTTCCTCATAAGCATACCTCGGATGGTCCTTCTTTTCTTGCCACTGTTTCTTCTGCTCTCGCATCCAAGTTTTCTTTCCATCATTCATTGGTGTCCATTGCTGTCCTCCAGTTTTCTGACGTTGGTTGCTTCCTGCTCCGGGATGATCTTGATTCACAGCCGCAACTTGTTGCGAACTGGACCGGTAATCCGGTCTATCATCTCTTCTTTTTCCCCGATAATCATTTCTCCGGGATGATCCGGCTCCATCTCGCTGGTAGTACAATTCGCTTGACTCGTTTGATACGAGCCTAGGCTGAGTCGGATCACCTAAGGCATATAAATCAGCGATTCAGATTGTTTCTGCCAAGGTAGTTGGCATATCCCTCTGCAACCTTTGCCATAGCATGCCCTCATATCTGCATCCCTGAGCAAACCAAGCTATGGCCTGTGACTCAATCACGCCCTCACAGGAGTTTCGCACAGTGCACCAACGAGTTAAGAATTCCCGGTCAGTCTCATTCGGTCTCTGCTTGCACATTGCTAGGGTCTATGGCCTGTTGGGCCTCTGATACGTACTTGAGAAATTGCTAACAAACATTTCCTCAAAATCGATCCAACAGTTAATACTTCCGGGTGGCAAATTGTTTAGCCATACCCTTGCTGGCCCTTCCAACATCTGGGGTACATATCTCACAGCCCATATCAAGTTACCTGTGGCAATTTTTACAGCAGTAGCATAGTTGATCAACCAATCCTCCGGCTTTGTGCTGCCATCATATGTCTTTGTGCCTCTAGGTAACTGGAAGTTAGGTACTAGAGGTTCCTTAATGATCCGGGGCCCAAAACATGCAGGACCCGGAGGACCTTGACACTCAATTTTCTCCGACCTATACAGCCGGTCCAGTTTCAACCTGGCATCATCAGGCATCAAGTTCCTGCCTCCCAATCTCGACCCTATCACGTGATAGTCCAGCCTAGGATAGCCAGCATTCACCATTTCGGAGTCACCATCATTGTGTCTATCTTGCTCCTGCGGAGCTGCTCTCTATTGCATACCTTGGCCGGCACTACGCTCTTGCCGTGGTATATTCCGCTGCTGCGGTTGAGCTGCACCTACCGAATTACGATGTCTGGCATTGCCGTTTACAGCATTCCCTTGACCAGAATTGCCTTGGTCGCGGTTACCTCGGCAAGCTTCACCTCGGCTCACACTTCGTCGATCCTCATTCCTTTGCACCTCTTTTCCTTTCCCTGCCCTTGCCGGGTCATATGGGACTATCTGCTTATTCCTCCTGGCCGAGGTTACTACCTCTTCTCTCCTAGGACCACCATGTGGCGACGATGCAGCCCCAGTGGATTTCTCCGGGTTACCCACCGCCGAATGAACGATCTTGGAGGCCCCAGCTCTCTCCGGGTTATCCCTGAGCAGTTCCTCATTTTGCCTATTCGCGATCCGGACCAACTCGTTGACCCTATCTTGCTGTCTTTGGCGGGCTTCACCCATCAGTCCTTCTAACTCGGATGCAGCTACATCTGCTGCCCGGAGGTTCTTTGCCGGGGTACTATACTTCGGCAACCCCACGGACAAATAGTTTTCTGATTCCTCAATCCTAGTATCGCTCTCTCTTTTTATTTCACTCATGAGTTTTCTCCCATTCACTTTTACAGCATCTACTTTATTTGCCTTTGCATACTCACGCAGCATCATGTTCAACGACTGCTGAGCAGCAGCTATCTTTTTTGCTCCCTCTAGTATCTTTTGCCTAGTCTCCTCTAGCTCGGCCTGTGCCTGAGCAGGATCTACTGCTGCTACCACCGGGTTTGCCAGGCTATCCATCGCCTATTGCAGCACGTTCTCTGGCCTCTCTAGAGGAGGACCCCTACTTTTCCTTGGTGCCTTAGGCGTTACCTCCAGATCTGGTGCCGGATCCTTGCTTGCGCCAGCGCCAAGCGCAGTCATCATCACCTCAGCATGGTCCGGGGAGCAAGTGATATGCGCCCCGTGAGCCGCACTACGGGGTGGCTCGCCTCCTTCGACGACGTGCCGTGGATGAGCGCACGACACATTGACAGCAACGTAGATCTTGTGCGCGCCGAGCTTGACGAAGAGGCCGTTGCGCGGAAGAGGACGCTTGCCGAAGCAGCCAGCGTTGTCGCTGACAAAATCCAGCACTCCAAAGCGCTGAACAAGCCCGGAGACGATGCGTTCGCCGGTGCCGATGAAGTTTCCCGTCCGGATCTTCACCCCTGCTAGCGTCGCTAGCCCCACGGTGGGCGCCAACTGTCATGGTGGTGTCACGGTAGATGCCATGGATAGGCTAAATGTGGGGACTAAATGCACTAGGGGAATCCAAGGAGGGATAGTGTGGTGATTCCACACACGGTAGATTTGTATTTGATTCACTTCCACAGATTACATGTGCTCCTTGAGCTGTATTGGGGAGAGGAGGAAGAAGAACTCTCTTACTCTCAGCACTAGTAACATACCACCCTCAAGGGATCAACCAGAAAAACCAACCCTTTTTACAGAGGCCCTAGCCCTCCTTATATAGGGGTGGCTAGGTCTCCAATTAGGGCATACGTGGAGGTATATTCCAGGGAATATGCCTCTTCCCAAAATAGTAAGCCGACCGGGTCACTTTAGGCCAGCGTCACCCATGCAGAGGCTACGTGAGCCTCTGCGGCGCCCGCGTCATCTGACATTGGCGTCGTCACCTTTGTCGACCACGCCTCGGTGGTCCTGGCCTCTGTCCGCTTCGCTCACGCTCTGCGTACAGTGGTCACCTTTGACCAGCGAGATACCTTCCTTCTCTTACAAGCTTGATATAACTCGGATCGCACATAGTTGATCCGGCCACACCTGTTCCTGCATATAAGTTAGATTCATCTGTCCGACATACGACATAAGTCGGTTGAGACCCAGTTAGGTGGAGATCCCCTGGTCCGGGATACTCCGTGATTCGGCCTGCCTTGAGGTGACTCGGCCAGCACTTGCTTTGACCTTGCCGTACCTCGGCTAACTTGGCCTTTATACCCAGGCGTGATCCTACCCGGGGGTATCCCCCCAACAATATGAGACTAGAAAAAGCCCGCATATAATGTCCATATTTAATTTAGGTGAATCGGCATAATGCCCCCAAACAACCACAATAATATGTATGCAATCATGTTCAATTTATATGCAACAAGTATATGTCATATATTATAAAAATAAGGTCTCGAATAGGGGTCACACATTGGGGTTCGGAGAGATGGAGATGATCTTCGGGCTTTGGATGAAGTCGCGGAAAAAGTCAATGTCATGGAAGTAGTCGAAGCCAGAATTTTTGCATCCAACCATTATCTTCGGGAGGTATAGGAAGTAGCCAACAATATTGAAGTAGTGGACGCCGGTAATAAAGCTTGTCGGCGAGGCGGTCGTTTCAGACATCAAGTGAAGTGGAAGCTGACATATTAACACTCTCGTTGACAACAGATGCATTTATAGGTGTCGGGAAAGAGAAAACAGAGATTAAAACTCGGGAGGGCATTTTACCGAACACATAGCATGCCAGACAGGCGGTGATGAAGACGATATGAATTTCTGCACTGCTACACGGCACACACGGCCAGGCAGACGATGTTGCAGGAGAGGACACATCGTGGGGAACGAGGACCTCCAGTTGCTGGCACCAGAAGGCTTGGCGGGAGATACTACAGGCGGCGTATGGCGCACGCGGCCAAGGAACTGCCGGCGATGCATGCTCGTGCGGATGTTGGTGGCGTTGACCAGCGGGAAGCAGGTGGAGATGGGGCACTGGGTGGCTCCTGACTTGATCAAAGGGGCAAGGAGCAAGGTAGTCAGCTGGTCGGTGAACTGACGCTAGGATGTGGTGGAGGCAGTAGGCGATGGGGATTCGATTTGGTGGTGTGTGAACCTGGTGGTGGCGATGTGATGTGATTGAGCTTGCCCTGTGCACACAGATCTAGAGGGCCAGGCCGCCAAGGGGGTGCGTGTGCGACCAAGCAGCATCCTGCTCTGCTTCTGCTTGTGCAACTTTGGTGTGGAGAATTAAAGAACGACACAAGCAAGGACAAGAGAAAGAAATGGCAAGAGGCCGATCCAGATACACGTACATGCTCGTGTATGTGGCTGTGTAGCTGCTACTGATTGGGTGAGAAGCGAGCAACGACTGACCGCTGGGTAAAAGAGAACAAACGCTGCCAGCGGTGGGATGAGCAGAGGAGATAGGACTGGAATTTTAGATCTCAGATTTGGAGGCTAGGGTTTGGGGAGGAAGAAGAAGGAGATTAGATATTTATCTAGTCTAGACTAGATGAGACTAGTTTTTGGTCAAAACTTTAGACGGGCCTTTAGGCTAATTTTTAATTTTAGTCAAATAAGAAACCGTTTGTGGTCATGTAACGGACCAAAAAATATTATTTTGCTTTAGTTTGAAAATAAGATAAGGGAAATGGATTTAATAAAACCATAGGATATTTTAGTAACACAAAAATATGTTTGTTTTAGCAAAATAGTTTACGGTCAAAATTGCGAAAAAAATATGCATGATGATGCAATGATGATGCGCAAAAATAAAACAACATGCGATTTTCTAGTAGTGGTTTTACCGGCGTGCTATAGGCGTCCCAACAACTCAGACAGTGAATCTAGATCCCTCTCGAAGATCAGTTGGCCTCCTTGCCGAACCGGTAGAACTTGCTGAACTAAGTCTCCATCTACAAGAATTGAGGATGAGGAAGTTAGTGAAGTGATCAAGTGTGTCAGTTTTTATGTAGTAATGTAAGAATTTGGAGGAACATGAATTTTTTTGAGAGAAAGAATGAATTCCCAAGGGTAAGAGAGGAAATAGTTTTCATAAGTACTCACTTTGGTTTTTGAAATTAAGTTTTTTTTGGACGTCCATTCTAACTAGGGTCTCCTATGGTCAGGATAGCTCTGATATCAACTTGTCAACACCCGGATTTTTAATCCCAGATGCCTGTTATGTCATACATCACAATCCCAGGATTACTATTTTTGCGAGACATAACAGATTGGATATCACAGTACATCATCCATTACAAACCATAAATAAGGTCTTACACGAATAAGGATCTCATGATCCAGTCTTAATACAACAAGCAGCGGAATAAATAATAAGCGTAGCGGTGGGGTCCATCTTCAGGGGCACATGCAATGCTGACGAAGGCAGATAGTCCTACTTACCATAGCCGTCCTGCTATCCGTCATCTTGGTAGTCTCCTTCATAGTCTGGCCATAGGAATAGCCAGGGACAAAAGCCATGAGTACTCTTTAAGTACTCGTAAACTACCACTAACAATTAGTATAGTTCTAATGTAAAGTGCTGACTCTAAGTTTAACTATAAAGTTAAGTTTGAAACCTAAGGTGAGTTTAGAAACAAAAAAAAGATAAAATAAAGTTCTAGAATCACTTAAGTTGGGAAGGTAGTGTCATTGTCACAACCCTATTGTGGTCAAGTCAAGATTCATCATTCATTTCATAAGTTATTTTGAAAACATCTGATAACGAAACAGTATGGCCACTCCAACTGTCCATAATTGCGGACGCGGCTATTCGAATAGTTTGACACTCTGCAGAGGTGGTACACTTTCACCACAAGATTCGATACATCTGTCAGGGATAACCCTGAATCATCATACTTAGTATGCAGATAATCAAACATAACCTTTCCTTCACACACTCTAGTATTGCCAATCATTATACTTGCATGGGTTAGCTTGCATTGTTAATGATGGCTTGCCAATCATTATACTTGCATGGGTTAGCTTGCATTGTTAATGATGGCTTGCCTTGTGTAGTGCAGTGGTTGAAGTTTTCCTCCTCTTCCTCTTGGTAGAACTCCTCCTCCTCGTAGGCTTGGTCGGCACTATCTTCTATAAATACATACGGAGTACACAATCACCAAACAATACTTAACTAGGCTACCTAGTACTCCAAGGCACACATTTGATGATCTATTATCATCACAAGCATCACAAGTTTTATTAACTAGCTTCATTCTTTTTATTTAAGAAAAGTAATTTCTACTCATTGAAAAATAACAAAGATTTAATATTCACCAATTAAAATATGGGATCATGTGGACACATGTCATCACCACATATTCTAACAGATGGGAATGTGATTTAAGGGTTGGATCACATTTACTTAAGTTTAAGTTTATTATTCAATGATTTAAAGTGACTAGAAATGCCTATATAGCATTATTTTGGTACTAGTCCAAAGTCACTGCATGTAAACCTTAATATTATTACATATTAAGATAGGCCTGGTTAAATGTGATTTTTGAGAGTTGGAATCAACTCAAAAGCTATCATGGTTGATTTTATAAAAATGTTTGAATGTGCAAATACTTTTGTCTTGTTATTTTTACTAGGAGATATCTCTAACTCTAAATGAATTAAATCCAACAGGCTTGGATATATCTTTTCAGAAGCTTTCCAACACAATTGGAATCACTCTATTTGGATTTGTAAATCTCTCTGAAATGATTCTCAAACTAGGGGACAGAACTAAGGTCAACCCTAAATAGAAAATTCTAAGTTTGAATTAAATGGGTCGCGTGGGAAGGAAAACGGGCCGGCCCAGTGGCATTCCGCGGCGTAGAGAATAGCTGACAAGGGGGGTCCACAGGTCAGCGGCTCTTTACACGCGAAGCGGTATGGGGCGATGTGGGCCATTAGATTAAAAGAGAGATCTACAGTTGAGGAGTGTCATCTCTGGCGAATAGTTTGCCGGCGGGAACTAACCCTAGCGGCTCGGTGGGGGTGCTCAGGGGGCATACCAGGGCTCCAACTACTGCGGCGAGGGGGGCGATCGAACGTGCTGTCAACGGCGGACTCAGGGGTAGTTGCGGCAGCTCCTGGGGGTGGACAAAATCGATGGCGCCTTCTCCTCCTCTGTAGCGGGCTCCTCCGGCCAAATTCCGACAAACCAAGGCTCGAGCGGCTCCGGCGAGAGGTGGGGAAGGATCAGTGAGGAGAGGGGAGTGGAATGGTGTGAGTAGTTGGTGCGGGGAAGGGCTCCTTTTATAGGCGTGGCTAAGCGGCAGAGGAGCATGGGCGGTGCTCGCCGGTGACGACGGCACAACGATCTAGAGGCGTGGGTGGTGCGCTAGGATAGTGGGCGGTGCCCTGGCGAGTGTCACGGCGGTGAGTGTGTAGTGGTTTGCGGTCAGGGACAGTGAATGGCACGGCGCGCACTAAGTTTCTGCCGACGGCGAGTTTCACGGCGGCTGGCGACTATGGGGCACGGTCAGGGGAATGGGCGTGTCCGTTAGCTTCCTAGGCCGATGGGGATCGTGTAGGCGGGCGGCTAGAGCGAGGCGTGGTCTGGTCGAGCGGGGGACCATGCGCGCTTTGCAGGCGGCGTCGGCATGGCCGACAGTCTCCGGGCGCGGCGGTTCCTGGCGGCTCTGGTTGCTGTCCTCGGGCTGGGGCTGGTTGGGCGGTGGAGGTGGACCACGGGCTACCTCCTAGACATGGTGGACGACGCTGGCGGCGGCTGTGGCGTGTTGTTGCCGGTGAGGTGCCCAAAATGGTGCTCGGCCTTAATGGCCATGACCATTTGGATGGCACAGTAGGTGGCTGGGCTAGAGAGGGGTAGGGGATTGTACTGGGTGGCTGTGTTAGCAAAATGGGGAACCAATTTAGTTCAAACACTACACCAAATAGTGTTTCATGTTTTGTTTGAATTCTGTCCACCAAGTGTTTGTGAAAATGTCCGAAAGAACTCAAGTTTGGATTTTTTGGATGATTTTTGGTGGGTTTGCTAGGAACATGCTTAAGCCTCTATGGTTGCTTGGGTTTTGAAAATGGAGCTCATTGGAGTGGTTTTTGAATAAGTGGGATCTTCCCATATGAACTACATTCAATTTTCAAATGCCATTAAAATTAGTGTTTGAAAGTTTTTGGCAGATCAC
This sequence comes from Avena eriantha, assembly GCA_910589775.1. Taxonomy (NCBI): domain Eukaryota; kingdom Viridiplantae; phylum Streptophyta; class Magnoliopsida; order Poales; family Poaceae; genus Avena; species Avena eriantha. The sequence goes on from OU342741.1 coordinate 94,959,736, forward strand.
AAAGTGGGCCTTGGTACACTACTACATGTACTAGTAAGGGGTGCAAAGATCCATATTTGTTTCTATTGGGTTTTGACTTCTAGGAATAGCTAAAGTAGGCATGTCGATTAAAATGGCACAAATGACCATTTCTTTCTTTTATTCATTTTGATTTGTTTTTCTTTGGGATTTGTTTGGGAAAGATCTATATGATGTTTATTTCACCTAAGAATCATTTTGCAAGCAATGGATTACTTAATCATGGAAATTCAAAACAACTCCTATTTAAATGCACACACATATGAATGCTTTAATAATTTTAATTGGAAAAGTTTTTGTTAACCCTAATTTTGATGATTTGGATCTTAATAACCTTGGATTAAAGTTTTGGGATGGTACATTATACATCGACAAGCACGACGGAAAAAAGAAGTCCAGCCACCTCCTCAAGGACTGTTGCGAGTTCCTCAAGCTGCATGAGGGACTGGCTCAAATGAATCGCAACGCAGTCGAAAGGGGCTACGGAGCCGCCCCAGGCGCCGTGGCACATGGAGATCCACCACCACCGCCTGGAGCACCCCCAAATGCAGCTGCGCCGGACCAGCACCACGGACGCGAACCATACCCACGGGCCATGGGTACCATGATGATCCAAAAGGGACGCCCCTCGAATCGGGTGTACAAGGCCATCACTCGCCAAGTCAACTTGGCCACAAACTCGCCACCATCTACCACTGAGTACCTCAGCGGAAGCGAGTCCTGCATCACATTCAACAAGCGCGACCATCCGCCCCAAGTACCTCGTTCAGGCCATTGTCCCCTTGTACTCGAGGCACAAATTGGAGGCTTCGACATGAGCCGTGTCTTCATGGACGGCGGAAGCGACATCAACCTTATATTCGCGAGTACCGTGTGAGCAATGAGAATCCCTCTGACTTGCTTAGAGGCCTCAGACACAACATTTCACGGCATTGGCCCAGGCAAGGGCATGTATCCCCTTGGCAAAATCAACCTCGACGTCATCTCCGGCATGCCGAAAAACTTTCAGCGCGAGCGCATCGACTTCGAGGTCGTCGACTGGCCCTCGCAGTACCACTGCATCCTCGGACGTGTCGCGTTCGCTAGGTTCATGATAGTACCACACTACGCCTATCTGCAAATGAAGATGCCAGGCCCTAATGGCATCATCACAGTCAACGGGAGCTTCAAGAGGTCCGACAGTTGCGATAGGGAATTCAACAGAATTTCCCAGTCCTTCGGCATGCAGGAAGAACTCGCAAGACTAAAGGAGTCGACAGACAACAGTCTGCCTCCACTGAGCCGGCCAAGTTCACCCAACCTACCTTTCGACTCATCAGTGCACACAAAGAAAGTTCAGGTCCACCCATCGGATCCCGCCAAGACGGCCCTCATCGCTAACAACTTGAGTCCTGCATAGGAACTCGTGCTCGTCGAATTCCTGCATGAGCATTGGGAAATCTTCGCCTGGTGTCCAGTGGACATGCCAAGAGTTCCTAGGGAATTCGCCGAGCACGCACTCAATGTCAACCTAGACGCAAGGCCAGTCAAACAAACAATTCGACGACTGTCTGAACCAAGAGCAAAGGCAGTTGGAATGGAGATCAACAGATTCCTTGATGCCAAATTTATACGCGAGATCAAGGAAAGCACTTGGCTCGCCAACACGGTGCTAGTACCAAAAAAGGACACAGATATCCTGTGGATGTGCGTGGACTTCACCTCTTTAAACAAGCATTTTGTTTGAAGGATCACTTCCCGCTACCGCGAATCGACCAGATCATCGACTCCACCACGGGATGTGAGCGCCTCTGCTTCCTCGACGCCTACTCAGGCTACAACCAGATTCAAATGAAGGAAGAAGATCAAGAAAAAACGGTGTTCACAACGCCTTTTGGCATTTTCTGCTACAACACAATGCCCTTCGGGCTAAAGAACGCAGAAGCCACCTATCAGCGGTGCATGCAGGCTTGCCTCAAGAACCAAATTGGTCACAACATTCAAATCTATGTCGATGACATAGTAATCAAGACCAAAGAGGAAGCCTCACTAATCGACAATTTGCGCCAAACCTTTGCCAACCTCGACCGCTACCGGATCAAGCTCAATCCGGACAAGTGCTCATTCAACGTACCATCTGGGAAACTACTCGGGTATCTTATCTCTGCTCGAAGCGAACCCGAAGAAAATAAAAGCCATACTGGCCATGGAAAAGCCGAAAACCGTAAGAGGTGTCCAGCAGCTGGCTGGGTGAATCGTGGCGCTCAGTCGATTCATCAGTCGGATGGGTGAAAAAGCACTGCCCTTCTACCAACTACTCCGCAAAGCTGACAAGTTCGAGCGGACTAATGAGGCGCAGGAAGCATTCGAAGACCTCAAGCGCCTGCTATCCACCTCGCCAGTACTAGTGACCCCACACGAAAGGGAACCATTGTTGTTGTACATCTCCACCACCAACCAGGTGGTCAGCACAGTGCTCGTAGTCGAATGAGCCGAGGAAAACAAGGTCCACGGGGTACATCGCCCAGTCTACTACCTCAGCGAGGTACTTACGCCAACAAAACAGCGGTACCCGCACTACTAGAAACTGGCGTACAGCATCTTCATGACAGCCCGGTGACTGCGCCACTACTTCCAAGAACACCCAATTGTGGTAGTCAACGACGCCCCGCTGGGGCACATCCTCAACAATCCCGATGCCACCAGACGAGTCGCACTTTGGGGAATCAAACTGTCTCCACAAGACATCACATATGAAAAATGCGATGCAATCAAGTCGCAAGTTCTCCCCGACTTCCTCGTGCACTGGATGGAGAATCAACTCCCTGAAAAACCAGATATGTCCTACCTCTGGAGAATGCACTTCGACGGATCCAAGCGGAAGGACGGAGCTGGTGCAGGTGTCATACTGACATCGCCCCAGGGAGACAAGCTAAAATATATTCTGCGAATGCAGTTCACCGCCTCCAACAACGAAGCCGAATACGAGGCCCTACTACACGTGATGAGGATGGAAAAAGCCTGCGGCGCCAAGAGGCTCATTATATACGGCGACTCCAAGCTGGTCGTCAACCAAACAATGCACGAGTGCGACACACTGAACGACAACATGATCGCCTACCGTGACCTATACGACACACTCGAAGGGGATTTTGACGGCTGCGAGCTGCGGCACATAGGTCGCGAAAGCAATGAAGAGGCGGACACACTCGCCAACATAGGCTCTACTTGCGCCCCCATACCACCTGGGGTATTTCTCGAGCGCATCTGCGAACGCTCCATCAAACAAAAGGCCGCAGAGAAGAAAAGAAGCGCAACAACGGACTCGGGGGCTGCGCCGCCCAATGAGCCAATGGCACTCGACGACCTGGAGCTGGACATAGGACTCGAGGGAACAATGAGCGTCATGATGATCGAGACATCCTGGAGCCAACCATACATTACGTACCTCCTCAGCAAGAGGCTACCGAACGATCCGACTGACGCCCGACACATCGCACGGCGCTCCAAGGCATTCACTATTATCAACGGCGAACTATACAAGCGCAACATCACAGGAGTACTCCAACGATGCATCTCCATGGCCGATGGAAGAGCTGTTCTCCTCGACATCCATGAAGGGACCTGCGGGCACCACGCTGGCAGTCACACCCTCATCGCCAAAGCTCTACGAGCTAGATTCTACTGGCCTACGGCCATGCGTGACGCCAAGGACATCGTCCAAAAATGTAACGCTTGCCAGCGATTCGTGGACAAGCCGCACGCACCTGGCGTAGAGCTCCGACCAATTCCATTGGCCTCGCCCTTCACGCAATGGGGACTCGACATGGTCGGCAAACTCCCAAGGTCCTCACGTGGAGGCTACGCCTACCTCTTGGTCGTAGTCGACAAATTCACTAAGTGGATAGAGGCCATGCTAGTGACTAATCAGTCAGGCTACAACGTAGTCCAGTTCTTCGAGTCCATCGTCTATCGCTTCGGAGTGCCACACAACATCATCACAGACAATGGGACAAACTTCACATCCAAGGAGTTCCAGGAATTCTGCGAGAATCTGGACCAACGGCCAGGTCGAAAAAGCTAACGGGCTTGTCTGCGGCAGCATCAAGAAGCGACTCCTCAGACCACTGGAACAGGCCGCGGGCTGCTGGCCAAACGAGCTGCAATCGGTACTTTGGAGCCTACGCACAACTCCAAACAGCGCCACAGGGTACACCCCGTTCTTCATGGTGCACGGGGCTGAAGCGGTGCTACCCGCCGAAGTACGATACAAAGCACCGCGCGTGGTCGCTTACAGCGAGCGGGAGTCAACTCTTGCACTCAAAGACTCCGTCGACCTCCTTGACAAGGCAAGGGAAATCGCCGCAGAGAGATCAATGATCTACCAGCAGAACCTGCGCAACTACCACAACAGGAGGCTACGCCCTAGGTCCTTCGTCGAAGGCGACCTAGTCCTGCGACTGAAGCAGCAAGGGCATCTCAAGCTCGAGTCCCCCTGGGAGGGACCATACGTGATTACAGAAGTAATCCCAGGTGGCGCCTATCGCCTTCAAGATTTAGAGACAGGAGTCGCATACTCTAACCCTTGGAACGTCGCACAGCTGCGATGCTTCTACCCTTAGTCGCCTTTACTTTTACATTGAAAATAAGGCTACTCAGCCAAGGCTACCTAGCCACACATTGTACCTCGTATTGTTCTGCGAATAAATAAAGCTAAGTGCCCCAAAATTCTCTGTTCCTTTTTATTATTCTTGCAATTAATCCACTCGGGGGCTGCGCCACCCTGTACACATCTGTTCTACGAACTAGCGTGATATCCTGAGTAGCTGACGCATCAATCGAAACCCTTGATAAACACCAACCCAGCTGCCACACACCTGAGAGGTTGGCAAGGGGCTGAGATAAACACAAGTCAGGCTAACGAAAAGGAATCACATAGTGCAACGCACTCACAAAACATACACGCTAACAAGCTCCTTTACACATCACTGTCAATCAATTATACACATCATATGTACGAACTTTACAACACTAGTACAACTATGTGCAGGATACAAACTAAACAACTGTTGCAGCAAAAGAACGTTGGTTTGCTCCTCGAAGAAGTCGACGATCTCCTAAGCTGGGCGATCCACTGCCTGGTAGTGCGGAACCATGTTCCAAGTCGAACCTGCTGGCGGCGCTGGCGGTCCGGCCGCAACTGCTGCAATGTCCACATCAGGCCTATGCAGTCGTACCAGTGATAGAGCAACCTTGGCACCAGCCACTAACTGTTGCCGTACACACTCGCGGACCGCACTCAAGTCCTGGAATTTAGCGAGAAGGGCCAGCAGGCTCGATGGAACGACGTCCAACGGGAACATCGTCTGGTAAATATTCTTCAAGCATGATTGCGACTTCTTCAAGAAGTGAAGCACTCGCGACGCACGATCCTGCAGGGTCGCCAATGCGATTGCGCGATCATTATCTACCCAGAAGTATCCACTCGCCAAAAGCTGCTCTTGGGTCAGGTCATTCATGCGAATGGCAATCCTATCCTTCTCATCCCGCAGATGGCGTGCGTTGACAACTATACCAAGAAAAGGCAAAGTATGAGGACAACGAACTACTGCGAGTGACTACACAGAAACGACAGGAAGGAAGAAGACTAACATTTGAATTGGTCGCCTAGCTGCGTCACCTCCCCTAGCAGATATTGTTCTCGGGAGGCGGCCTTCTCCGCCTTTGACTTCCATACGTCCGCATTTCCGTGAAGTACGGGCAATTCACGCTCCAACTGCTTCACGCGATCACAGAGTCACGAGAGCAGAGACAGCTCATCCACACTTGAGCGCGTCAGTGCCAAAGTGTCATCAAGGGGAGGCGAATCCTGAGGCTCCCTCAAAGGATCACTCGATGTGCCCTATCACAAGTCAAGAAAGAGACAATAAGAGGACTAAGGCGAGGCATGGACAAAAGACACAAGTGCATTCAAGATCAACAAAGTATCAGCAGATACATTCGCCAAAAGGCATGTTCTCGACAAAAAGACATAAGCTATTCTATTACAAGATGCGACTACTGAGGAGCGATTGGCTTCTTCGACTTCGACTTCGGTTTTGGGGGCCTCATCGAGTCTGTGGCAGTGTCAGACATCATAGACTTTCCCCCGGCCCCTGACGTCGCAGCCTTAGCCATCTTCTTGGCTCGCCGAAGCTCCTCAGAGTACTTCGCAACTGTATTAATCAACTGCGGGCCGTACTTGCCACAAGCAGTCGCGAAGGGAGCAAAAACTACCTGTTGGCCATCACCGCTGACAGGCATCGCCTTGGAGACTGCTGTAGGATCAACTTTGACTCCGTGTGCTTGAACCATGGCGAGTGACATTGAAGCACCAGCAGCACGGAGTGAGTTCTTGAAGCTTGAAGGAATGCCTCCGGCAAAGGACTCCACCAGCTCATCCATATTCTCAATCAACTCAGCTTTGGGCGCCAGCTCCTCCCGAAGGCGACTGAGCACGCCCTTGGCCTTGGTGAGCGTCCCCTGCACGGCAGCACTGCGGTCTTCGACTGCCGAGATGGCACCCGCCAACGCATCGTCACAGTGGAGCGCCTACACGTCAAAGCTCAAACCGCTGGCATCTAAACAAGAATCAAGCATTGGCACAAAAATAAGTATAAAATAGCAAAGTCGACAGAAGATGCAACTGGTGAAATTTAAGATCAGGAAATACCTTAGAGAGCCTTGGCAATCGAGAAAAGCTGTTCTTCGAACAACTTCTCCCTATCTGCGATGGAGGCACGCAGATCCTCTTCGCGTTTCTGCAATTCGTTTAGCGCCGTGATTGCCTCATCACGGCTCTTCACCGCCGCAACAAGCGTTTTCTCCATGGAAGCAGTGCTACGAAGGAGGGAATTATGCTCAGCTGTGACACAAGCAAAGGTAGACCGTCAGTCGAATATACCACAAGGATGCAGAAGAAAAATAAGGAGCGCTCACTTTCCACAACACGATGGCGATTGTCCAGCATTGTGTGCTGACGACCCATCGCAAGCACCTGCTCCGCAAGGCGAGTGGCTTCCTTCACAACGAGCTACGGCAGAAGACATCGTAAAGGATCAACAAATGGCATAGATGAAAATTCGACTGCCACATCAGAATAAGAGATACTATACTTACATGATCCTCCAAAGACTCCAAAGTCGATGGATTCGAGACGTCCGGATAACCATCTGGTGCTCCACATTGTGTGGAGAACTTGATGAATTATGCCCGGAGTGGGCCGCCAATGGAGGAGAAGGAGTGCGCTCAGCCATTTTCTTGGCCTTGGAGGTCGCGACTCCAGATTCCTTCAAAAATTGGACGTCGCCAGAAGACGACTACGCCGGCTGACTGCAGAACAAAACCAACATCAAGAGAATGCAACTCCAAAGAATAACCAAAAGGAAGACTCAAATACTTACTAATCAAATTTATCAAAATTGAAGGTCTGATCCCCCGACTCTGACGACGACTCCTTCGGCAGCCGCATCTTCTTGCGAGAAGATGGCGCCATGGCACTCACAGGAACGGCAGGTATCAGCAACTCTGCACCAACACCTGCACCTTCCGAAGTCGAAGGGGACGACGCATCCGAATCCTCGCTCAGTGAATGCTTGCGAGTGTCTGGACCACTCTACTCGGGGGATTTATCCTCCACATCAGATGGGACTATCGACTCCGACTCGTCCTCTTCCAAGGCTTCACGAGGGATAACCCCCTCGGGAAGAGGGGGCATGCAGGGTGACACCGCCCAATCCTGCATACAGAAAACAATTTAGCACAAAGGCATGCAACAGGAAAAAAGCAGTCGATAAAGCAAAGCTACTACGTAGCACAATTGTACCTCGGGAGGAGGGTTAGCAGCATCGAACAGAGGAACGTCTGGTTCACCGGGGAGCACATCCTTGACGGTGTACTTGGTGACCAGTCGCACCCTTTTATCTACCTCACTCGCGGAAATGCCATCGGAAGATACGCGAGTGACATCGTGTAACACCCTCGAATCGGCCCTATGCAAGTTTTAGCGATTTCCGCCAAACCCGCATAGAAACGATTCAAAGATGCCCACCAGGCACTTGCGTGTGGGTGGAAAAACGAAGTAATACCATTACACAATAGTCCATGATGGAACCCATAGAACACATATATACAACACGACTCCATGAGTCAAGAATACAGATATACAATACAAAGATCCAAATCACCTTGAAAACGATACAACATCCGAGTACGGATAAGATGCCTATGGGGCTAAGAGTCCTGAAAAATAACCAATGGCGTCCATAGCCCTACCCAGGCCAAGCCAGAAGGGTAACCCTGCTAACGACGTTGATCTCAAACCTGCTAAAACAAAAGGGGTGCCGACAAGGGTAAAGGAAAAAGGGAGCGGTCAGTACTGAGGCCAGTACACGGCAAGGCTAGAATTCGGTGGCTCTCGCCTACATAGGTATGGTGGACTGAAGCGGCAGCGCAACATGCGCGAAAAAACCTATAGAGACTCGATGCAACTGTCGGCTATTAGAGAGGGATAAGAGAGACCTATTCGGGACCAACCTGATACTAACACCAATCATACCCATCGTAGCATTTCCCCCTCGAGACCAAACGAGAAAGTCAAACCGAGGAACTCACACAGTTCGCAGTTTTATTCATTCCATTATAGTTGCAGCACTTACTAGTCAGATATAGATAGCATGAGTCATCCTGATAGCATAAGTAGTGGGCAGTTTTAGTTAACCATTTAGTTGTAGTTGTAGTACTTACTAGTCAGATACAATTAGCATGTGACATCCCAAACCCAGCAGTTGTTGGCACTTTTATTTCATTCCATTGGAGTTGCGATACTTACTAGGCATGTATAACATCACACGATACGCCCCGGTTCCACCAGTTGTTGGCACTTTTATTATCCATTCCATTGTAGTGAAGCTGATTACTAGTCACATATTAAGTCAAATTTATAGCACTACTTTAGTCATGCTTGTCTATGATCGAGATATTGTGCTCCAAGTCGTCCATAACCGCAGACACGGCTTTCAGAAAGATTTACCCTGCAGGGGTGCACAAATAGCAACACACGCACGATCAACCTCGGAAAAACCAAATAAAAACCCAACGAGGCTTTCATGACGAAGCAATCACAGGATTCACAAAATATTTTAGGGGGCCACCCCATTAAGCTACCCGCAACGAAGTTGGCTGGCTCCGAGACAAACCCAAGGTTTGCGCCAATGGCTGTAAACGACCGGGAACCCGAAAGTGTGAATGGGCTTGTCGATACCGCAAAAACACTCCGCCATCCTAAACAGTACAGGTGCTCCATGCACAATCGTAAATAAAGGAGTAAAGCATGGCATAAGTACAAGATAGTAATAAAGCCCCAAACTAGTTTGTGGCCCCAAGAAATAAGAAATGAATCAAGCTCTGGCTAAGGGGATTCATGATCCCACATGCGGATAGTGCGATAGTCAAGGAACATGTATCATGTACTCGGGGCCTACGGGATACAAGTGAGCATGGAAGAACCAAATATTAGCTATTGCCCACCGATGCCTCTGCATCAGTTATATCTATTCTCAGCATTTTAATATCAAGTTGTAATTAAAGTCATGCTCATCTCCACCAATAAACATGTGCCAACCTTCCAACAACGGTGGAACAACAACGACACGAAGCAGCACCTGAGTAAGCAACTACGACTCGCAAGGCCGACTATCTATCAACAACAGGCAATACGATGTGTCCAAGGCAATATAGAGGCTGCAAGGAATATAAATGGTGCACGGAAACTAAAGCATCGCAATACGGGTAGCAATAGATCAATAGGAGGAAGTAAAGACTATAAATGCAAAATAGGTAGAAAGGGGGAGATTGCTCGCCTAGGAAACACGGTTGAAGATACATTATCCGAAGAACTTGTCGGTACTCGCATCAACTCAACGGCCTAATCTGCGAAGAAGCAGTTCACTAAAAGAAACACCGGATGCACTATTTAATACTACGGTAGAATATCGGGCATGATGCAGGTATGGTGCATGACATGGCAAAGATGCGATGCAATTAGGATATATTAAGTGGAACCGGGGTCCCGACAATTAATTAGATGGTTCATGTTGTTTAGTTACCCCACAGTTTAAATGTTGTATGAAAAAGGCAAAACATGGCATCGGTTTGCTACACAAATTTAAGTGGAGGCGTTAATAGACAGGAATAACCTGCCTATGCGCTCCATATTTAATTTAGGTGAATCATCTAAATACCCCCAAACATCCACAATATGCATGCGAGAATGGAAAATTAATATGCAACAAGTTTATATTCCATTTTATAAAAATAGAGCTCGGAAAAAGGGGATCAACCATATGGGGTGCGGAAGATCTTGGGGGCTCGAGGGTTCGGGTCCGGCGGGATCGGTCTTCGGACATCGGGAATGGCTTCAAAATCCGTGAGGCAATCTTGACGCTCCGTGAGGTAGGTCTTGTCGTCGGTTTCTTATCGGTGGTCTTGACGACGGTTCATCAACTGCCACCGGGTTCGATACGGTCTTCGGTTCCATGAGTAGACCTCGGTGTTCCGGGAGGGAGATCTTGTCGATGTATCGAGCCCAAAGAACTTGGCATATTTATTAGCGTCGCATGGGATGTGGCTCTTGGACAACACCATCTCTAGGGTATTTCCATGTTACCCACCGAAGCTTGTGGTCAACCTCAGGACACCAAACAAACAGAGGCAGGCCTAGCCTTAGGCATCGCTGTAGGAGACGATGTGGTGGGAAACAAGCTCGGGCGCATACTAGAGGCCGCAGAGAGCTTGGCATGGGTCATCGCGCTCGCGGTGGAGCTCCTAGTGGTGGAGGCCCATGAGGCAGAGCCGGAGCGATGTGGTAGACGAGGAACAGGGCGGCACGACGGCGTGCAGGTCCGACGAGGGCTCGAGCTTGAGGACGGGCGGACGACGCGTGGATGCGGGCCAGGGGCGGCGGCCTGGAGGTGGACTCGACGGTGCGCAGCCGCGACTTGCTGCTAGAGGCGAGGAGGAGGCTGCGAGAAGAGGAACGTCAAGGCCCCTCGCGGGGCTTGTTGGAGCTGCTATAGAGGAGGTCGGGTCGCAGGAGAGGGTGCCCGCAAGGCAGCGGCGCGGGCTGAGCCTGGCCGTGCTCCGGCGAGATGGGGCGCAGGCAACCGGGCGAGGTGAGCGTGGCCGCGGAAGCTCCATGCTGCAGAGAGCAAGCAGCGGTGGCGGTCGACGGCCTTTGGGGACGCTGGGCGAGGTGGTCTCGCGTGGCGGCGGGTCAACGAGGAAGAGAGGAGGGCGGCAGAGATCTGCGTTCGGGACAAGTGGAGAGGCCGGCGGGGTCAACAGGGACGAGCACGCGCTCGTGGCCAAGGCCTGAGGGATGCGACGTCCACGCGGGCCCAGGAGAAGGCGAGCGGCAGCTGGGAGCAAGGGTGGTTGGTGGGGATCGGGCAGAGGGAGGCGTACGGGAGGAGCGAGGAGCGGGGTGACGCGTGGGGGTGGGGCTAGGGGTGGTTGTCGGTCACAGAAGTGGGGTGGCGTGTTGGTGCGGTGCACCGCGTGTGCGTGTTCCGCGCAATGTGTTGCGTGGCTAGTACGCACGCGCAGATATGTGCTCTGGTGGTTGGCGGCGGCGGGATGGGGCTAGGTGGCGGTAGGTGGGATGGGGATTAGGTTTAGGGACTGGCTAGGGTTTGGTTTTGGAGGTGGCCGGCTGGGCTTTCAGGCCTGGCTGGCTGCCTCCCTAATAAAAAATAAGATTATATTTATTATTGTTCTATTTTATCTTAGAGACTTTTGTAAAGATTTGTAGGCAAAACAAAATATCCGGAAGAACCAGGTTTTGATTTGAAATAAAAACGAGGGATATTTAGAAAACAAAGGTAGGCTTTTAGAAAATAGTTTTAGCCAAACAAAATACTGGTTGACATGACAATGCTCAAATGCAATGTGGCATGATGACATGAGCATGCTATCATGATGATGCACAAGGGAAAAAATGATTTTCTAGTAGTGATTTTACCAGGGTGCTACAATTCGACTCCACTAACAATGGATCTCGCCCTCGAGATCCGCCTCATGGTACTGAAAGAAGGCTGGCGATCTGAATCTTCTCGCTTTGTGTAGATCCTTGATGTCTACACACTTATATTCTTGTAGACAGTTGTTGGGCCTCCAAGTGCAGAGGTTTGTAGAACAGCAACAAGTTTTCCCTTAAGTGGATCACCCAAGGTTTATCGAACTCAGGGAGGAAGTGGTCAAAGGTATTCCCTCTCAAGCAATCCTGCAATCAAGATACAAGAAGTCTCGTGTCCCCAACACACCCAATACACTTGTCAAGTGTATAGGTGCACTAGTTCGGCGAAGAGATAGTGAAATACAAGTGGTATGGATAATTATAAGTGGTAACGGTGATAGAAAATAACTTGATGGTATGGAAAAGACTAAAGGCAAACTCAAATAAAGATGGAAGCAAGCAAACATGTAATAGATCTAGTAGCAAACAGTGTTTTAATGCTTAGAAACAAGGCCTAGGGATCATACTTTCACTAGTGAACACTCTCATATAAATATCTTCTCTTTATGATACTACTCTTAACTACTCTCCGGTTGGACACTCTAATCGATGGTAGGGCTATAACAGCACACCTCAAAGTAAGCCTTTCCCATCTAGATAACCCCACACTGTCACCTTGAGCTCTAGATGGTTCCAACAAACACCACAATTTCATAAAGACATCTAGCTCCAAATATAACTCATAACAAGTATTTGTAATCTCTAGCCTAAGTGCCACCATGGTGAGCACGCTGTCACTTTCACACACATGGGGAGAGCAGAGATCTATTAAAGCACTTGAGTAGCAAGGTAGATCTGTAGATTACAAGCTCATGATCACAATATGATCATGCATAGAGAGAGAGATGAACACATAGCTACCGGTAGAACCCTTAGCCTCGAGAGAGAACTACTCCCTCCTCATCATGGGAATCAGCAATGGTGATGAAGATGGTGGTGGAGATCGATTGAGATGGCTCCGGGGCACTTCCCCATCCCGGCAGGGTGCCAGAACAGAGACTTTATGTCCCCCGAATCTCCCCTTCGGTGGCGGAGGCGCAGCAGAACTTTTTGTGGATTTCTGATATACGATCTAGGGTTTTGGCTTTGGGAGGCTTCTTATAGGCCAGAGGGCAAGGTTGGTGGGCGGCCAGGGGACCCACACCATGCCCTGACGCGGCCCAGGTGGACCCGCGCCTAGGGGTGGTGTGGCCACCCTATGGCCCCTCTCCGACTCTCCTTCTGGCTCCGTGAGTTTTCCGAGAAAATAGTAACTATGGCTTTTGTCCCGTCCAATTCCGAGAATATTCATTTTCTGACTTCCTAGAACCAAAAACAGTAGAAAACAGGCAACTGGCACTGTGGCATCTTGTTAATAGGTTAGTCCAAGAAATCGTATGAAAAGTACTCCAAAGTGTGGACAAAACACAAGAAAGTAGATAAAACCAAGCACGGAACATAAAAAATTATAGATATATTTGCAATGTATCTGATGGGTTCGTAGCATGGAAAACAAAAAATTCTACCGCAAGAACGAACAAAACCTAGATCTAATCTAGATAAAAGCCAAGATCTAATCTATTAGACATGAGCAACGAGATAGATAGGAACTAACCCTCGTAGATCCGAAAGCGTTAACGAGATTAGATCTCGTGGTTGATGTAGTCGATCACTTGCCGATCTCAAGATCGTGTGGACGATCCTTCCAGCGTCGCGTTCCAGCAGCGCTTCCGCAGTCGGTCAAGTGGATGATCCTTCCGGCGCCGCGATTCGGCAGTGCTTCCGCAGTCGGTCACACGTGCGGAGTCGAAGCAGACCTTCCTCTCCCCGTTCCAGCGAGCAGCGGAGGTAGTAGATCTTCTCCACGGAATCCCAGCAGCACGACGGCGTGGTGGTGGTGGTGGAGTAGAGAATTCTGCAGGGCTTCGCCTATGCCTGTGCAGAAGAAAGGTGGAGGAGAGAGGCGGCAGAGATTGGAGTTATGGGAGCAAGGGAGGAGGGGGCGCCCCTGCCCCTCTATTTAAAGAAGGGAGGGCGCCTGGGGAGGGGGAGTCCTTGTAGGACTCCCCTCCTCTCTGGGCTGGCGGATTGGGAGGTGGGGGGGAGGAGTCCTCCTCCCCCACGACTCCTAGTCTTGACCCACCAGGACTCCTTGATCCCTATCTTGATTTTCAAGCAAACTCCAAGATATCTTCTAGAACCTTCCGGAACATTCCGAAACCTTCTAGAATCCTCATACAAACACTCCGGAACATTTCCTAACTCGGAAAATGATCCCCTATATATGAATCTTATTCTCCGGACCATTCCGGATCTCCTCGTGATGTCCCGAATCCAATCCGAGACTCCAAACAACATTCGGTCTCCAACGCACATTCCATATCTACTTAAAACAACTTTGAACCTTAAGTGTGTCACCCTACGGTTCGTGAATATGTAGACATGATAGAGACACATCTCCTATCAATAACCATCAGCGGGACCTGGAGATCCATAATGGCTCCCACATACTCAACGATGACTTTGCGATCGATTGAACCACTTACATACGAAACTAATTCCCTTTGTCTCGCGATACTATACTTATCCGAGGTTTGATCGTCGGTATCTCCATACCTAGTTCTACCTTGTTACTGATAAGTACTCTTTACTCGTTCCGTGATATGTCATCCCTTGTAACCCAGTCACATGCTTGCAAGCTAACTAGATGACATTCCACCGAGAGGGCCCAGAGCATATCTATCCGTCATATGGATGGACAAATCCCAATCTTGGTTCATGCGCTTCAACACATACTTTCAGAATACCCAATGACACTTTTATAACCACCCAGTTACGAAGCAGCGTTTGAAGTCATCAAAATATCCATCCGGTGATGGTGATTAACATAACCTCATGGTCGAAGGAATAGGTTACTATGTATTTGAAAGCTTACAGCAATACGAACTTAATGACTTGATCTTATGCTACGCTTACTATGGGTGTGTGTCCATCACATCATTCTCCCAATGATATAACCTTGTTATTAATCACATCCTAATGTCCATGATCAGGAAACCATGATCATCAATTAATCAACAAGCTAGTTTAACAAGAGGCTTACTAGGGACTCTCTTATGTTTACAAAACACACAAGTATTTGTGTTTCCTAATAATACAATTATAGCATGTGATGTAAACATTCATCATAAACACAAAGATATAATAATAATCACTTTTATTATTGCCTCTTGGGCATATCTCCAACAGTCTCCCACTTGCACTAGAGTCAATAATCTAGATTACATATTAATACACCTAACACCCATGGCGTTTTGATGTTGGTCATGCTTTGCCCTAGGGAGAGGTTTAGTCAACGGATCTGCCACATTCAGATCAGTGTGTACTTTGCAAATCTTTATGTCACCATCTCGGACATACTCGCGAATAGCGTGGAAACGTAGCTTGATGTGCTTCAGCTTGCTATGTGACCTTGGCTCCTGCGCATTAGCTATGGCACCTGTGTTGTCACGGTAGATGGCCATCGGGTCCAACGCACTGGGAACCACGCTGAGTTCAGTAATGAATTCCTTCATG